>JASBWU010000009.1:0-600000 GCA_030039245.1 Naganishia vaughanmartiniae
ATGGCAAGGTTATGCTTTCGGCCAGTCTAGTGCCGGTGAATTCCAAGCAAGCCATGTTGAAGATTCTGTGCTGAGGGGTATTAGCGGTTCTTGGCAGATGCTCTTTCGGAATCACACCTCTCGCCATGTACGGTCCCCACTCTTTTAACTTCCACATTTCACGACTGCCGGTGGCGTTGTCTGTGTATTCCAGGATCAGCAAGAATATGCAGATAGAAGAGAAAACTGTTAATGCAAACTTATCACATTTCCTTCATAGTCAGGTCTTAATGCAGCAATAACCATCTTCAAATCCAATCCCGCAGGGTAAACCAATCCCAAGCCTTTGTTGATTGCGTCGAGGCCAGTGAATATAATTGATGCCCGGTCTTTAGACAAAAACGCGCTGGGAGCTATAGCTGGGATGTAGCGACTACCGTCGATCCAATCTTTGTCGCATTTTCCCCATTCAACCCGCCAAGATACCGTGCAATCTGAGAGGGAAATTCAACCAATTAACAATATTATAAGTCATCGATGCGTCTATACTGACTCTCCAGCTGTTTCCTGCCCGTATGAGCAGGAAACCACACAGCAGTCAACCATTCATGCAATATATTTCTGGGCGGCGGAATATCGGGTGCGAGGTCGCCGTGTATTTTCTTAAGCTGAATTTCCCTCTTCTTCTGTTCGCCTCGTTCGTCTTTCTCCTTTCGCTTCGCAACAGTTCGTTTTTGCTGTCTGGTAGGCTGAACGCTCATCGTATAGCTTGATATCTCTGCAGACAACATCAACGGGTTCAGACGCAAGTCTAGAAGATTGAAGGCACTTCATGCATGAATAATGGCGCAGCTCCATCCAATACCTCCACGTGACGGCCCAGCTGACATTAATCACCGTGCAAGTGTGGGCCTGCGAATGCGTTTTCGCTTACATAAGCTCTCAGACTGAGCTTCACCCGTAAGGGCTGCGAACAACCAACTAACTATCTGACTGAAGCGCTGCGAGTCTCGTCTTGAAGGCTTACCATGGACGGTATCTGATCCCTACCTCACGACGTCTATAAACAGGTTCTTCGATTGTCACTTGTAAGGTCATGAGCGATCTGGTTCAAACGGAATTTCTGATGATACAGGAGAATGCTACCCATGTAGACATCAGAAGAGGTGACAGGTCAAATTCCGTTCGCATTTCAGTCATACACCAGGTAAATTACCATCCAGGCCACTAACTGAATCTACAGCTTATTATCTCGCGGAGAGTCAATCAATATGCATTGTGTCTCCCGAGTGGAAACTCTGATATCTCAAGACTAACAAGCGACAAATAGGGACAGAGTAAGACTGTAGAGATTGCTCGTCAGTCTCCCTATTTCACGACATCACTGCAAAGCCTCAGTTGCGATATTCGATAAGCAGTCTCTCCATAAGAGTTGAGGCTGATGAAGTGAATTAGGTCAAATCGCCCCCGGTCTACAGAGCACTGAGCTGATGAATGATGTCAACCTCTTGACCACTATCTAACGAACTCGGTCGCGCCAACAAATGGCTCTAGTTGTGTAGACCAACTGACCAAGGCAGGACGACCTTTCGCAGGAACCTTCTTGCAATCTTGAGTTGATGCAAGATAACACTTGACCTTGAAGTCTCAGACGGCGAATAGAAAGTTAAATGGTCTCTATTCAATACAGGAACTGTTGCGCCCCTGACCGCTGTGATGTGAAAGGCGTTGCTCGTGGTGATCCTCAGCTATTAATTACTTGTAGATGTCGCCGCTCAAGGCCAACTGACAAGTCCATGCAAAACGTTCTAACAGCTTGGGCAGAGCCTCAGAGCGTGACCACTTGTATTCAAGACTGACGAAGCAAGTGTCTGCGACTGACTTCACAACCCCTAAATGCAAGCAGGGCGACGTCGCATGGTGCGTTGCGCATACGAATCCTGCCTCATCGCCCTTCTTTGCATATCTGTGATAGAACGGCTAGTTCCATTCTGATAGTTTCAGGACATCATCGTTGACACCTGGGTATGGTCTATGGAGGCTGATGGGAAGTAATGCACAACACCCATAGTGAATAAAGTCGTTAAATGGCTGCATGAGTCGAGGTACCGCTTGCCGGAACTTTGATGTCTACTTTTTTCGCGAAGATAGTCTCTTTCTCGCTAAGTCCGGTCGGGATGAGTGCGCAGGCACCTCGCCACGTACCGGCTGCATTTCGCTACTGTGTACGGAGCTATACCTCAACGATAATCCTCGGGACGTAGAAACTCTTCCAACCATCATTGCTGGCCGGTCCGAGACGCCGTTGAGTCATGGGCGAGCAATTGTGATCGTGCGCTAGCTGCCACTACCTGGTTGGAACACCTGGCCGCAGTAAATTTTACTTCTAACCTGAATGGTCCAAGAGATTGTCAGAAAGACCGCCTTCGGGTTACAGATTGAGCAACCTCGAAGTCCTTCGTCGGTGAGATATTACTCTTGATCGCCTCCGGTCTGCCTCGAGCTCACATCTTTCTCGCTCATAGTCTTGCAACGCCTTGCACTCACTCAACACCGTGATTGTGGTCCGACAATCTGAACGTAGAATACTTTCTCATAGTTCTGCGCACACGACAGGTGAGATGCTTTGCTCCCTTCAGACAGGTAGCGTTTATTAAATTGAACTCTCTCTTGCCATCTTTTCAGGGACCTGAGTTGATCCTCATACTGATAGCATCGCGTTAAGCCATAAAACATATGTACGTCTCGTTAACTGCACGACCACGCGAATCTATATTCTGATAGGTTGTCAATTTCTTTATAGACGTTTCAGCTCTTTTAAACTCAGCCCAAAATGTCTGATTCGGTGACCGCACCGCCTGGAGCATCGCCTCATCCAGTAACAGTACCCCCGCGGCTTTCCCGTCAGTTCCTCGAAGCTCAAGCCACCGATTATCGAACGCGACTTCGCAGCGCCCATCGTCCAACATCGACAGCTTCCCCCGACTACCCGAACGATGAAGAGGAAGAGGAGGGTATTGAAGGGGAGGAATTGGAACAGCTGATTGCTGCAAACGAAACCCGTCAAACGAGTCAGGTCGACTCCGGCCAGATCTTGACTATACCTGCTCGAGACCCGGTGACAGTCCCGGAATGGGGAGACGAATTGACAAAACGTTATGTGCAAGAACAACTCAATTCGAGGGCGATGGAGGATGCGGCTGCCGGACTATCGCCAAACTACCAGGTCAACGAACCTCCAAGCGGTGCGCCGGGATACTTTATGATTCCCGCTACCTGGAGCAGTTCTTGGCTATCCACGACGAGATGAAACTTTCTCAAGAAAGTTCCCACCGGGAATTGTACCCAGAACCTGCGTTCAACACCGACATCACGCAATACATGTTGACATCGGCTTGTCCCTGGTTGGACAGGAATCTTCACCGTATGAGTGCACGACTTGGCCTCAAGCGAGAAATCCTTCACCCAGCGATACTCGGCACACACTTCCTAATAGGACTCATGCGCCCCGACATTAAAACCAAGTGGCGCCAAAGGAAGCCAAATCCTACGGTCTTTCCAGCACATCACTTGGTCGACACACCAGAACTATGGGCGACATTGGATGAGGACGTTCCTCCTCGTCGAGAACCGAGCAGCCAGACACTTCCAGAACCGAATTTCGACAATGTTTTGCCATGCGAGCTATCCTCTGATGTGGATTCCATCATCCTTCTCTGCGATCAGTTACCGATCTCTCTCAATTTGGACATACCGTCTATGCCCTCTTGGGACGAAACGATCAAGTACTCCAACAAGCTTTGTCTGCCGGCTGGCCCGAGGAGCACGAGGACCTTACTGTCCAAAATCCCAAATTTTCGACTAGGACGAGCCGGGCGTCTTTCCGTCAACATGTTCTTCCCCGACGCCTTCGATCCAACATTCGCAGGCATGGGCTCATCCGAGATCAATCCGGACATCATGGAGATGTTGTGGGATCTAGTCATCCAACCTGCTATCCTCGGCGTGTTTCCTCAAGGTGCACATAACTCTCTGCCTCAATCGGGACAGTATGAATTCGACCGACAGTCAGAGATAGGAGGTCGTAGTCGTCCTTCTTGGCGATCTACGAGTCTGGCTTCGAGCCAACTGTCACAGTTCGTCGTTCTCATTCGACAGAGGCTGGAAGCTTGTACAGAGCCGACATTACAAACGTACCGTTCGTTCAAGTTCCTAATTTCTCTTCAAGGATTCAAATCGTTTTCATTTATCCGCTTCGACGACTTGAATCAATCCGAAATACGATGGGCTCAAGACGAAGGATTCTCTCCAATAGAGATCAAGCCGGCTATGATGCTCAAGGGATATCTCAAAGGGCTTCGGAAGGCTACTGCGGATCATCTTGTGGCCGACTGGCTGGATTTCAACAATACTCTTCAGCAAGGGATCGCAAGAATCAGACGACTTACCCAATGGAATACTCGAGCAGATGAGGACGAATCTTTCGAAGTTGAAGATATGGAGGGAGATGATCAGGACCTGCTCGTCCATCCGAGCCGGCGACGTGTTGGGCCATCCCTGCAGCTAGCACCCGATATGTCTCGTATATGCGTGGGAGGGGACTGCCATACGTGCGGTGTATGGGTAGATGTGGCGGTTGAAATAGGATGTGCAGGCAAGGTGACCGTATGGAATCATAGCCACTGCTTTGACGCGATGTAAGTATTGCACAAAGGTGACCGAAGTTCAAGTATTGATCTATTCCCTCCTCTAGCAACTCATTGATTGGCAGAAACAACTTCGATAAAGCTTCGGAATGGAGAGCGGGAGTCAGACTGGACGAAGTCGCCACCATGCCCGGATTGGGGGGTGCAGCCTTCATCGATAGAAGAGCACCCGCCCAAGGACCGAATTCACCAACACCTTACGTTCAGCTCTACTGTCAAGAGAAGGTGCCGACGTATGCCCCCTGGGGGAACAAGGCCAGAGGAGCCCAGGACCTCGATGCGATGCCTGCACGGAGACTTCCTATGAAGCACTTGCTGGATTGCAGTGCCGACCTCGACGGTCCACGGGAGAAGTGGATAGCTGCGGAAGGGAGGATCCTGGACGAAGCGAGAAAGGATCCTCATAGATCCTTCCCAGCGCGTATGGAAGTCCGTGCCGGTCTAAACAACCTCCTGGAAACGATCCATAACATTCTGGTGGCTGTAAGCCGCGCGACCAAAACGGAGAAAGAGGCACACACAGAAAAGCAAGCTTTGCGGCACTACGACAAGGGCGACTGGTTTCGGTGGAAGAAGCTGCGAGCCGAGTACATCGTCCGCCTTCCCGGAATCATCATAGGGAAACGCCAGGCGAGACCGTCCGACTGGATGATGGTCCATGTACTCCTGGCTTGTCAGGGCTTCATGCACGGCCTACACTCGCGAATTCCCGACATCACCATCGAAAGAGACACGGTCAATATGCATTGCATGTACTTGCAATTAGGCGCCAACATTGCCGGTCAGACCTATCGATACGTGGATAGGTCTATCTCCTTACGTGAACGAGCGCTAGGAGATGAATACCGACCATTCTTCCCAGCCGGCTTCAGAACCTTGCACGAGTTCTTCGACTCTATGACCGGGTTATCATACTCCCAGTTCGAGCGTAGAATGCAAGGGATGTCCAACGCCCGAGAGAAGTGGGAACTAAAGGTTCGCCGGGGAGTTGGATGCACAGTACCCTCAGGAATGGAAAAGTTGCGTACCATGGTCACATATCCGAGTGTTCAAACCCAAGCCGCTCTGTCTGGCGCACCTTCCCAAGTCACCGCTATACCGCGACCGGTCAACGGAAATCCTGCAACACCAACGGCTTTTATTCAGCAAGATTCCTCTTATATCCATTTGGAGGAGATAGTCACCCAGCAGATGGCTCTCCTATCGGAAGGCACGCTAGTTATACGCAAGAAACAGCACCGGGAACTCGAGGTTTATTCGGAGGAACACGAGATTCTGGATATCCCTTATGTGATCTTGCAATTCGGAAGATCCCTCGGTTTACTGGAACACGCTGAAGAGGCGCTACGACTTCACCACCTGCAGAAATCACAGGAAGAAGACGGCTGTGTGCTCGAACTCGGTCCTGACGGCAGGGTACAGATACAGGTTCCCGACGGAGCGACGCCCCTGGTCAACGGCTCCCAGTCTGTCCTGAGCGCCGGAGGTCTAGACGTGTACAATTTCCAGCGAAATACACCGGCGACAGCCTTACGCACGGAGTATGCCATTCGTTCACTGGACGTTCGCTGGGAAGTTGCATACGAATCGCGACTCGGACTGAGCCTCCCCGGCCTATCCCTACCGCAAATTCTTTTTGACGTTCCTCTCCCCTCGGGCACGACAAGCGATGATATTGCAGACGACGCCTTGTTTCACGATTGGCTGCGTAGAATAGAGGACTCTGGTTTACTCTTCGCGAAGGTTCCATCCATCAATGACTACGTGGTGTTCCTTTTCTCGAGCTTTCAGCAGCAGCTTCTCAATGCAATACCAAAAACGATACGCGCCAACAACCACTTCCCCGAGCATGAAGGTCGACCCTACATTAAGTCGATGTTGGAAGCAGAGCTCTCTGTATCGCAAAACCTTCTGCGCGATTCCTATGTCGGCCTCCCTGCTCGGCTTACTCGGTTCGTTGCGACCCAAGTGTCGGCCCAACGTTGGGAATCATATTCATCCATGTTTTTCCCGCGAACAGTGGAAGAATGGGAGGCTCATCCTGGCTGGGTGGAAAGTCATCTTACATATCTCGACACCTGGGGCGGCCTTCTAGAGCGGGTCGAACCTTTGCCCAACGCCACGGAAATACAGGGTCAGTTGCAGGTGGCATCAAAAACCTTTATAGAATCGCACAAGATCCTCCCTCACCTAACGGGCAAGATATACAACTACTTTCGGAACAAAGGACCTCACAACGGGCCTGTTTCAATTTGGGATGATGCGGCATTCGAGAAGCAGAAAGACACCAGCATCGCCGGCTTCAGACCGAGGTGGATGACCATCAACCATGGGGATAGAGTCTCCAGTAGGCTTCGGCTTGTGTATACAATGACCGCTCCTGCTCAACAACTCTACTTGGGCAAGTGGCAAGGAGACATAGTCATCAAGGAAAAAAAGCACAATTACGCCGTGCTGTTTCCTTCTCCAGCGCCGTTTGAGTATCCATGGATGAAGCAAAACCACCATACCATCATTTCGGAGCGAGGGTACATGATATGGAAAGAGCAGGTCAAGGCAGATCGTTTCAATCCTCCCTCGAAGGAGCCGGGAATCGGTCACAACTGGTGGGACTCGAGTCACAGTACGATAACCTGTCCTGTCTGCCGAACATGGAACCTGTTGAACCCACCTGCCCTTGACGACGGCAATCCCTCAATATTAGATGTTCAGAAGTACAACTTGGGTGGGCGATGTTGGGGCTACTTCGCATGTCGGTCAGTACCTCTGTTTTCTGTTCGCATCGTCCGCATGCTCATTCTGCTTCAATCTCCAGGGCATCACTGGACGCTGCCACGCTACCGATGGTCAAGAGAACACTTCCAGCCAAACGACTCCGGGTTTCTCCTGTTGATCGTTCGGGCCGGCCATCAATGTCAGCAGGACTTAATTACTCAAGATACTCCGGGTGGTAGTCGAATAGGTTGTACAAGTACAATACAATAGTATGATACAATCTTGTGGGTTGACAGTGTGAACTAGATACAGCTATGTGTAATGTTAGACATGGCAGAGAGGCGGTCCATGGCGTCATAATTGACCAAGTACGAAATACGCCTAAGTTGTTCCCGCATGCTGTCACGGACCACTTGGAGCGATGTCAAATGTTAGACATGACAGAGAACCTGTCCGCGTGATCAATTTCTTTTCTCTAAGTACGACAATCTCTGGATA
Organism: Naganishia vaughanmartiniae; assembly: GCA_030039245.1. NCBI lineage: Eukaryota > Fungi > Basidiomycota > Tremellomycetes > Filobasidiales > Filobasidiaceae > Naganishia > Naganishia vaughanmartiniae. Next base: position 7,899 of record JASBWU010000009.1, read on the forward strand.
CAGCAGAGACGCAAAATACCAAAAGTAAAAGTAACACATATGAACATCACTTGAAGCCAACATGTCCCACAATTTGGGGGTGCCCCTCACCCTACTCGACCTTATAACTGGCAGTGATACTCTTCGTGTCTGGTCCAGTCCCGTGGTATTCTATGCCTGACTGGAGCTTGTGTACGCATATGATAAGCCGTTTGCCCCTATACATGTACGGCATTACGCATGAAAACACACCATCAGCATCCTGATTCCGCACTCGCCTCATCCTCCCAACCGCAGCGTCCAAGGCCTCCGGCCCCTCGTTCTTGGTTCGATTGTAGTTGCATTGTCTTTGCTGGCCCTTGTACCACTCTTGGAATGCTGCTTCACTCTCGAATTGTATATCATGTGGTTCCCCTACGTCCACATCGGGTCCTGCGGGGTCGATTGGTATCGCTATGAGCAAGTGTTCATGTAAAGGTGGAACTTGTATGTCGCTCATGATGATAAATCGATGACAATCTCCGGACGGTGTAAGCGCACTATGCCTAAGCCTTGTGTACAATGTGCGATATTGTCGATGCTGTAGACCCGAAAAAATAGATTAGTGGCATGGTGGTGTTTCCGGCGAGCCTTTTGACAATAAGGTTCATGGTGGTGTACGAACAACGCGAAAGCTGGACCGATGCCCTAACCCTATCTCCCTTGACGCTTTCCACCTAGATCTCTAATCCCTAACCCCTAGCCCCTTGAGCGACACTTGATCAATAACCCCTACTCCGTCCGTGCAGAGTCCCGCTCCGAGTCAACCGTCCGCAAGGAGCCTGACGAATCAGTGTGTGATGAGTCACCGTTATGGGTTCTCGCATGGGTGTCGTACATACCGTTAACCAACGATGATCTCCGCTAAGATACCAACCTCGGCGCAATGTTTCGTCCCCGCGGGCAGGAATAGCTGGTTGGTAACTAGATGACGCGGTCTCCGGTGAGCCTTTTGTTTCACCGCAGTACAGCCACAATACGAACAAGCAGGCAAACAGCACACGCAGCCGCAGATGGTAGGAAGGCAAGGGTAATACCTGACGACATGACGAGTTGAGTGATATCAGCGGCTGGCGCATATGCTGTGATACTGACCGGAACTCACGACCACAGGCAAAACACTCGACTCAAGCTCCAACCGGGCAGACACACGAAACGACAAGCAAGGCGAAGAAGGGCGGGGAAAATTCAAGACCGCCTAGATAGTTGCGACACTGGGTCAGATGACTGAGATATCATGGAGGAAGGGCTGCTTACCGAGGGTGGGTCCTGCCGATAGCGAGGTACCAGACGCAAATGAACGGACGTTTCGAGCGTGGGCCGTGGGGACGCTGGACGCCACAGTGAACAGTGAAGACCAGCGAGGCGACGAGATGCTGAACAGAGGGTGTTTGGTCTATGGGAAGCTGATAGGAGGGCGATGTAGCGCAATCAGGACATGGATGGTTGGGTGAATGGTCGAACGGTCAGAAATGTGGGACGCGTTGGGTGAGCTGTTCGGTCGAACAGGGTGCGCCCGCTGCATGCGCTTGCTGGCTGTTCGAGAGGAAATAAGCTCCCCCCCGAAGAGGAGTTTACAAATGTTTACCACGCTACACGCGGAAAATCACATCTTCCAATGCCATTTACATCGCGTAAAATCGCACTAATCCCGCTGTGATCTTGGCTAACTTTGAAGCCTCGTGTTGTCTCTTTGTGTATTGTATTAAATAATTGCTTCCGCTCGCACAACTGCTGATTGATGTAGTGGTTAGCATATCAGATTCTGACGCAATATTCAGCGTTCTGGATACCGGGGTTCGAATCCCCGATCGGCATGCCTACTTCTTTTTGCGATTTATTTCTTGGTGCGATTCCTGTCCCTTTTTTGTTTGGTTCGTATCATCCAAGTGAAGGGATGGTCGACGATACCGACCGCCACAACTGGGTGGAATGGTGTCCATACTCTGCTTGCCGCCAGCAAGAAACTTTTTTCCGTCTCGAGGCAGCGTCGAGCACTTGGACACGCGCTTCATTGGTATCATAGGGGGGGGGGGAGACCGGCTATGCATGTCTATCACGTAGTCTCTTACTAGGGGCACCTGGAAGGTTTTGCTTTTTGCCGACCAACTATATCCTACATGGGTCATGGGACCATTCGCTTGAGTACCAATGAATCATCTTGTGAAACAAGGACCCGCTACCCTTACGCCATCCGAAACAAGTGTCATCGACCGTCTATGATTGCTAAAGTAAGTGAATATTACATGAAGACCTGTGTAGCTCCGAGCCATTAGAAGTTTAACAAGGTTAAGGAAGCAAGTATACAACATCGACAAGTTCTGACTTATTGTACCGGAAGGAACGTGTAAGGCACGCGGTCTTCGTATTACTTTGGTTCCGATAACCCCTAGACACTAACCAGCTTAGTTAATAAGGCTGATGTTACAGAAGAAGTTGAATATCAAGACTCAGGATAATTGCTGAATGGTTACAGAATTAGGCTGTTACACATGGCACTAGGGTTCGTGTGATAATGTTATCTACGACTAGCGGTGTTGTGTAAGATGGTTGTCTTAGTGGTGGAAGTGTTGATGAGGGTAAAAGGCTGAGTACAAAGTTGGTACGAAGCCAGTGGCGCTTCTAGTATCTCTGATAAAGCGTGTCATAATAGGTCATAGAAGCAAATGCTACAACTGAATCGGACTGCTATGTATACACGTTTTAGGGGCATAACTAGTATCGCTAGAGGAGCACAAAACGTTTAGCTCCAGGTGCATTCCTCCTTACGCAGGGTTCGCAGATTCGGTAAGCGCAGCAAGCGCCCTGGCAAAGTAGGCAGCAGAACGGCCTGTATGATTCCGTAGGGTATTGCTGGTGACGTGTATAACGTAGTCATAAGAAATCGTTGGTAATCACTGACGGGCTTGAGCACGGTGAGCGGTAGCTCAGCAGCGGTGAGGATCGTGAGTCAGCTTGGCTTCTGTGTCAAGTTACAACATTTCCTGTTTTAGACTACATGGCCTGCCAGACTCGGAAGAGACGGCGATGGCAGCCATAGGTGTGGAAGGCCGTAGTCAGGAGGACTGTTCCTGAGTTGTCGGTCTCCTTACAGCACGAGTATCTATCAGCTTAGAGAAATTTTATTGGACGATAACACTCGTCTGCTATCCTCTGTGCGGTCCTATCCAAAATGCAGATTATTACGAAGAGGGTGATACTCGAGAAGATGATGGAGGCGAGACATAAATTGGGATAAAGAAAAACAGAGCGGGCTGCAAGTAAGCAGACCGTGCACACCACCCCTTCAGCTCATCACTCGCTCGAATATGTCATTGGCACTTATGGTTACGGGTTAACCTCAGATTTAGCCGCTTCTTGTATCCAGGATGGCATCCCTGTCGTGTACTGCGACATGACGGAAGAGGGTAAGCTCTGTCGAAACATGGACAGGCAGATGATAGAGCCCTCTTACGCTTTGCAACAAGAAAGTCAATACGGTCGCTATCTATGTATCCCATCGAGCCCGCTTCAAACTACATCAATTAAGCATGCAAGGACGTTCCCGTCGGAAGCTGCAATTATCAGGGATGGAGTATGAGAGAACTCTGGTGACAGACACGAACCTTCTAAGACGGGAACTAAGGCTGAGATATGAGACTGTGGATTCGAACCACGTGATCAGCAGTGTAATATTGAAGGTGACATATGTTCTTGCTCTGAAAGGGCAGACAGAAATAGAACAAGGTGACCAGGGGTGAAATTCCTCTGCTTATATAGACGTTGTGCTCCTAGGGAAGGCTTACCTGTGGAAAATTCTCCTAGGGTAGCTTTAGAATGAGTGGCGCTTACTTGGAGTAGAGGTGCACTCTTGCCAGGCACCCAACGCTGGTTATTAGACGCGAAGCGCTTCATGCTAAACGTTGAATGTCTACTGTCAGACGTTAGCCTTCATTCAAGACCAGTCCTCGATCGCATGGAAGCTTTCTCCGATGGTGGACGACTGAGAGAGCCTAGAAGCCCGTACTTGAGCGGAAGGGTGACTGGTCGGCCAATGACTGAATCGATCGTTGACTTTAATAAGATCGATGGTGAAAGTGGTGGCAAATCTTGGTGGCGAAAGTAGTCGGCCATCAAGTCCTGATGTTGCCACAAGATAATAACGGACACCAAGATGATACTGTCCCGGAATCATAGAAGAATCGGAAGGATGAAAGATTGCTGTTCATGACAGCGATCAGATTGCGCTTGATGAGTCGGAGGGGGAAAACTTCCAATACGACGACAATCGTCTGTGTCATGTCGTTTAAAATCACAGTCTCCCCTCTTATCAACACTCTGGGAATTATGGACGTTTCTCGAAATGAAGGCTTACCAGCTATCTTATCATACGCTTCACTCTTCAGAGAGTAGAATTTTCGTGAAGAAATCGGCAGATTTGTCTTTCCATGAGGCGGTCCCTACCCTGTCAACGCGCATGAACTCGCCACTGTAGCGATGATCTTATCTCCACGAATAAAACGCCAGTCAGACGGCTGCCCGTACGGCCTTTCAGACGATAATATTCGTCACGGCTGGGATTTTTCTGACAACTGTCGCTATGCCATAGTTATCAATGGTACACACATGTGAGACCTCTTGCTTCAACAGCGGTGGCTCGAGGTATGGGCCGATTTGTAACATCGGCAGAGCTTTCAAATTGAAGTGACTGACGTCGGTGTGTGCCTACACCATTAATTGCAATGAGATCGGGCAGATGAAAAGCAAGACTTGAGTCAGACCTCAAAAGGTAAGTGGAAGACTGGCAAAACGCCAGTGGTGAGAAGACAAAAAAGACAAAAAGAGTAAAAGAAGTAATGCCGATCGGGGATTCGAACCCCGGTATCCAGAACGCTGAATATTGCGTCAGAATCTGATATGCTAACCACTACATCAATCAGCAGGTTGATGTTAGCAACACGACTTTAATAGTCATGGCATTTATATTGTAAATGTCTTTCCTGTCGATCGAGTCCGTGGGCCTTCTCCGTTCCCTTTCCTGTTGGTTCCTTCGCTCGCTATGTTAGAGACTGTCCACTTAGTAGCCAAGACGACGGTATCCATACAGCTACCGCTGTTTCGTAACGGCATGAAAAGGGGGCAGCATCTGCAAACCATGGTTCGAAATAACCCCCAACAACCTTGCGAGCGGCGACTCAGTGAACCGACTATCGTTGTATCCGTCTCAAAGTCGTCGCTTGACAGCTGGCTCAACTCCGTCCACCTTTTTCTCAATAACGAGCCCCATCGAAACTTGTGACCTTCTACGGGACTAAAACAGCTACTAGGACTAGGGACACATACGTACATGCCACAAACAGCCCAGCAACCAGACTTCATGATCGAAATGCCTTCGAAAATAGCCGCAGGTCGACTGCCTTCCGTCCACCTTATCCTCGCCCTTGACCGTTTTGCGCGAGTACAGCATCGACTTGTTGGAGCTCTTGTTGGTTTCATATCTGTTCCTCCACGTCTCGCTTGCTGCCTACCGAAAGCCCGATTAGGCATTCACAACTCGATGTTGTTTTGCAAGGTAACCGACCGGATACAGCAAGTCAATGGGAAAGCTAATCAAAACGATGCTGGCTGATGTCTGGAATCGCTGCGACCGCTTTAGTCGATTTCGAGAGCCATTCGATACATAAGGAAACAGAAAATGCTGCGTTTTTTTCGCCTCTCTACAGCTCATATTCTAAGTCCATTCTCACCGTTCAGGCTTGTCTGACATTTACCTCACTCGAGAATGCTATCCTGCGTCTTCGCCTTACTTGCGCTTCTCTCAGGACATGGCGCACCCCTCCGAGCATTCGCTCACGACGACTCCAAGATATCGAGCCGAATGCAAGAGTTTGTCGCAGACCAACGACCAATCTCCAGCAACTTTGCGCACCCGATGGAAAACAGCCGGAAATGGGGTACTACGACGCCAAAGCTTAAGAATGGGATGGTCCGTGTGCAGAGGCACGATAGGCGGGTAAGTAATGGTCTATCTGTGCGCCTGAACAAAAGTGACCGACAAACACGGCTTTTCTAGCAAGCAAGTGCAGTGTTTAGCCCCACAGCAACCCAGTCATCAACCTCGGCCTCTTCCACTCCGACCCCAGGCCAGGTAGATACGAGCGTATACAAAGCCGGCCTCGGGTGGACCTCAGACTCGGGAACTCAATGGAATGATTTCACACGGGGTTCATCGTCCACGGTCGCAAAGAGGGACGGAGGTGGTGATTTGGTGTCCAAGCGAATGACAGGAAGCGTTATCGGATGGCAAGTGCGCATATCTTCTGCCAGTCGCGCCTGCTCCTTACTTAAATATTACAACCCATTCGCAGGACGTACGACTGGAACTCCCACATCGTTCCAGGGACCCCGTTGGATCAACTCGACTTTGTACCGATGGCATGGGGAACCGGCAGTGTTGACGGATTCGCCGCTGATTCCTCCAACTTTGACGCCATCGGAGTCAGCCACTTGCTAAGCTTCAATGAACCGGATGTAAGTCGCTCGCCAAATTGCCGATGCATTCAGCATGTTCATGTTCCTGATATTTGTCCTGATGCATAGCAATCGTTGGATGTCGGTGGTTCTGGTATCAGCCCATCCGATGGTGCAGCGTACCATCAACGCATCTTCAACATAACCATGGCAGCCAAGTACAGGATCGGTTCGCCCGCTGTCGCAAGAGGAAGTAAATGGTGGATGGAGGTGAGTGGTGATGAAAGCGCTACGGAATGCATGTTTACCAACGACTTGATCTCCATCCTACAGCAATGGGTCACAGCGTGCGCCGGTGCTTGTGCTTATGGTTTGTCGCGCAATACCACCTCTCCCCTCCAGCAATAGCTAACGAGGTTTTGGTGGTAGACTTCGTCCCGCTCCATTTCTACGGAATCAACGCGGACGACATGATCAGCTACATCGAAGACTTTTTAGTGTCGTTCGGGAAGCCGGTGTGGGTGACCGAGGTGAGCGCTGGTAAATGATGCCTGTCCTATCGAATGCTCGCTGATATATTTTACCTGTATAGTATGCGTGTCTGGGTATGTTGGCGAAGAGATGCTTTTGATAAGTGGCGACTCACCTTTCCTGTCCAATGTAGACTTTGGATCGAACCCCGCCTACATATGCACTCTAGACGAAACGATGGAGTTCAACCGTAAAATCCTCGCTTACATGTACAATGAGCCTCGGGTTAGCGATACGCCGCGTTTGGCTCGTTCACCAGCTGGGCGGCGTCGGGCAACACTAACGCTTTAATGGACGGAGACGGACATATCAATGAGTTGGGACGGCTATACGGAACGACGACCTAGAACGTTGCAAGTGGTAAGGCTGTGTGCTGGCGGACAGCACGCGGCAATTAGTAGACTGGTGCATATAGATGGAGAGGCATAATTTCGTGTATCGACAGAGCGAATATGTGCGATGTTTGATTTAATACACCCAACGTTATCGACGTCAACTGTGCCCGAGTTGCTGGCCGACCAGCTTAAACAGCGCCTCGGTTTACAGTCAACTGCCAGCCGTCGCCAGTGCCATCACGGGCGGCTATGTCACGGCCGTGCGACAAATTATGTACAAACGGGAATGAAATATCATGTCTCCATCAGCTCGATACAACCACGTCCTCACGACGTCCCGTTGTCTGACGCCGCCTCTCTGTCAGCCAAGATCCGCCGGATCATGGTGCTGCTCATCTTCCCCGCCTTTAACCGCTCTTGATCCGTTTCCCCGGTCAGTCCGTTATTTCCCAAGGCAGCTGTATGCGCGCCTTCGTCCTCGTCGTCGCTGGATCCTGCGAGCTGGTCGAGGCATTCTATCGTGGACGATATCACGTCTATCACGAAAACGTCGAGCGGCGGATATCCTTTCCCCTTCCGAATCTGAGCGACTGTCGACGCAAGGTATAAGCATCTCTTCACATGTTAGTCATCTTCTACAGCCGGGCTCACTTGCATCCCCACCGCCCACGCTCTCCCGACTCACGACCAGCGCTTGTACATCCGCGCGCTCCCCCGTTGGTCCGGCGACGTCTCGCAGCTCCACGATCTCGTATTCAAGACTGCCGTCCAGTGATTCGAGAAATACCCTGGTCCGAGCTATACGCTCTTGCAGCGGTTCAAGTTGGTCTGCATGGGCCTTGGACACGAGTAAATCGTCGGCTAACAGGACGGAAGGGTTCAGGATGTGTAATGGGCGGCCGGATAGCGAATAGTACACACCAGAGACACCGACTATCAGTCTGCGTGCGGTGATCCATACCGCCATGGACAGCAGGATTTTATGTCCAGCATGCAGATGGTCGAATGTCCCTCCGAGAGCGACGACGGGATACTTGCCACCGCTCTCGAGGGACGTAGAGGTAGGTATTGGAGTCGCGCACGGCTTTGGTATGATGGGCCCGCCAGGCGGACGTAGCAATGGTAGAGTGATGACTGTCTCTGGCGTCGGCGGGAAAGCGAATATGCGCAACGCCAGAGGGTCTGGGAAAAGGGTGAGCGTTAGCTTTTGCTACTGTTCATACTTCGTACAATAATTCCGAGGTCATCTAGCACTCCAGCATGCACCGCGCACCAGATCCGCTTCCTCGCACTCGCACGCACTTCCGGAACACTTCTTGCTCCATTGCTGATGTCTTTTGCATTCCTTCGTGAGACAGGCACAAAGTCTCGGCCGTCGTACAGTGTTGCAGAAGGACATTGATGCTTGCGCACGAATGTTCGGTGATACTAAGAGGCTCCTCCGCCGTATGGCGGACTTCGACGGGAGACGGGGACACTGGTTTTTCACCGGGGGTCACAGGCACTCGATTACCCGACGAGTCTCGCATCTTGGGCGGTCAAATGTAGAATAACAAGTGAATAGAGTGTCCGATACGCCGCCTCCATCGTGCTCGGAAAGAACCAAGTGCTCTGGGTCTCATACCGAAGAAGTCCAAGCCATCTGATGCTGGCGCCTGTGACGCTCGGGAAAGCAACAAGTTGCAGCCCCCCTTACGACGACATTAGTAGCAGTCTCGCGGAAAGCAACTCCATCTGACATCGAACCCGAGATGCTCGGTGATAGCAGTGGCGCTCGGGCGTCCTACGACGGTCTCGAAGACAGTCTCGCTGCACGCGGGACAGACCAAACCATGGAGATGACGTGTTGGCGCGCTCGGTCAAGGCTACTATGCGCGGCTTGCCGTCCGACGACGGCATCGGAAGGAATCTCGCCACGGACGAAGAATTCCAAGCCGTCTGATGCTCGTGCTCGGTGAACGCAACGACGCACAACGACCCTACGACGGTCTCAAGAACGAGTCTCGGGTCGCTCGAAAAAGACCAAAGTATCAGATTCCCGCGTTCGCGCGGTCGGTAAAGGCGACGACCGCTCGGCCATCCGAGAGCAGCCGCTCGCTGCGCTCGGCGGAAAGCAAACTCATCTGCTGCTAGCTCTCGCTCGATCAAGACAACCACGCTCGGTCGTACGAAGACCTCGGAAAAAGTGTTCCGATGCGCTCGACGAGCCACTGATGCTCGCTCTCGCTCGATCAAGGCAACCACGCTCCGGAAAGGAGTTTCGTTCCACTCGAGCAAGACCCAGGCATTCAATTCTCGCGCTCGTGCGCCCGAAGAGGCACTGAGTCTCAACCGCACGACGGCGGCACTCGACCAAGAGGCAGAACAAGACGCTCGCACGACATACGCCGCACTCGGAAAGACAATGAATCTCGGTTCGTTCGAGAAGACACTGAATTTCGGCATGCGGCGTTCTCTCGCTTTGCTCGAACGTCTGCTCGAAATGAGACTGACGCTGGGCCGCACGACGGCGGCCTCGATGCAGAGGAAGAACAAGACGCTTGCACAGCCTACGCCGCGCTCGAGAAGAGTCCTTTGGACTTGTAGCCTGTGGCGCAATACTCTCGCTTTGCTCGAGGAGACACTGACACTCGGCCGCACAGCGGCGGCCTCGACGAAGGCAAAGAACAAGACGCTCGCGCGGCCTACGCCGGGCTCGGAAAGACAGAGACAGAGAGTCTTTCGGACTCATAGCCTGCGGCGCTGTCTCGCTTCGCTCGAGAAGACACTGATTCTCGGCCTATGGCCTCGAGAAGAGTCCTCCGAACTCGCAGGTCGCAGCGCCATACTCTCTGCATCACTCGAGACTCTCTACACTCGCGTACTCACCAACGACAAACACCCTATCCCAATCTCCCTCCACCCACTTCTCCACCCTCCACCCACCGCTCCACCCCTCACACCTCACATCCACCCCGAGCAACTCCCTCCCTCCACCCAACTTTGCCACCTCCCTCGCCGCATACGCATACACCAAACCCAAGAACCTCTGACATGTATCCCAACTCGCACGTCTATCTCTTCCTACCTCTCCATCTACGCTGAACAGCCGAGCAGAACCGTGAAAGATGATTGTTGTTTGTAAAGCTGTGTGTTGGATTGCTGTGCGGATTGCTGGATAGTACGGTTGTGGATCAAGGAGCTGTTGTAGGTTGTCCAATGGAAGAACCAAAGCTATCCGTGGGTATGTTTGAGTTGCCATGTTGACTGTTGTCGTTAAGGTATTGTTGAAGGAGGAGGGGAAGGAGTAGGAGAAGGAGAAAAGCAAGAATGATGGTAAACCCAGAGAATAAGCTCAGGCAAAGTGGGCCCCAGCTTGGAATTCATGGTGCGCCCCAAGTGGACCGCGATCGAGCGTACCCTCTTTGAATAGATTTCAAGAATTCAACATTCCATTTCCTTTTTCCTGCCAAAGAAGACACTATTCAACCAAGGCAACGTATCATGTCAGGTACGTTCCTCTTGACACATTTGAGTTGACGCTACGCTGATATTGTATGTGCCGAGTATAGAAGTAAAAGCGCAACTAGCAGCACTCGCTGCACGTCAATCTGGCGGGAAAACATCAGACCCGGCAGCCTTGTCCGTTCCATCAGCGATAAACGCACGAGTCCCGGCCGTACCGGATATCGATACCTCCAAGAAATCAGCGGCAGCAGGAGCATCAGGTGGAAAGGGGAAAGCAAAGGGAAAGACATCGTCAAAGCAGATGAAGAGGGCGGAAAAGGCAAAGGAGAGGGCGACAGAGTTGAATTTGCAGTTGGAGAAGAAGTTGAGGGAAAAGGAGGGAAGGAAGGTGAGTTGCGAGCAAAGCGAGACTCAGTGTCCTCTCGAGCGAAGCGAGAGTATTGCGCCGCAGGCTACGAGTCCGGAAGACTCTTCTCGAGGACGTAGGCCGAGAATCCGTGTCTGCTCGAGCGAAGCGAGACAGCGCCGCAGGCTACGAGTCCGAAGGACTCTCTCTCTTTGTCTTTCCGAGCCCGGCGTAGGCCGCGCGAGCGTCTTGTTCTTTCTCTTCGAGGCCGCCGCCGTGCGGTCGAGCGTCACTGTCTTTTCGAGTAGAGCGAGATCCAACGTCTTCCCGAGCGTGGCGTAGGCCGTGCGAGCGTCTCGTTCTTTGCCTTCTTCGAGGCCGCCGCCGTGCGACCGGGCGTCTTGTCCCTCTGTCTTCCGAGCGGCAACGAGATTCTCCTTCGAGAACATCGTAGGACGGTCGAGAATCGCTGCTCTCTCCGACCCCGCGTGTGCGAACAAAGGACGTGATTGCTTTACGCCGAATGATGGCAAGACTCTATTCGAGGCCGTCGTAGGACGATCAAAACACGTCGTATTTTCCGAGCTCGAGAGTGCGAACTTTGAATGGCGTTGGTGGTACATGAGGCTGTCGGAGGATGTTCGAGGCTCTCTGGCTGCCCCCAGTGTATCAGTGCCAGCAACAGATGTATTTGCTCAACCTCCGAGTGATAAGGAGACTCTTTTCGAGGGAGGACGGCCGAGCATTGTTGCCTTCACTGAACGGCCACCGCCGCGAGCAGATGAATTCCCTTTGGATTGAGCCGAGCGAGACTCTCTTGGAGGATGGTGCAGGCTGTCCGAGACTCGAGACTTTCAGCGAGCGCCATCACCGCGAGCAGAAGACGCTCTTTCCTTCCACCGAGGACAGCGAGACTCATTCGGAGGCCGTCATAGGACGCCTGGGACTGGTTGACCTCATCGAGCGTGTGTGGGCGAGCGATATAAGAATTTGCATTGCATCGACCCAAGCTAGGCCCTTTGCGAGTTCATGGCGAGACGACCGATGTTCGTCGGCTTAGAGCGCGTCGTCGAGCATCAGATATTTTGTCATCCTCGAGTCCGTCGTTCGGCTGTCAAAACTTGTTGGCTTCATGGGCTGCCCAAGTTTGGGATCGAGATACCTCGCAGTCCTTCGAGGCAGATCGTAAGCCATACGTGTCGAATACAATGTTTCTACCCTCAATCAAGAATCGGGAGTCGCTGCCTTCATGGATTACGCAAGAAGCGAGAACTGCAGGATCGATTCCGCAGGACCCAAGCTTCAGATGACCTTGTCGTGCACTCGAAGTGGTACGCCCAAGCGTAGCTAGGTTTCGTCGAGTACGCAAGACGCGATCACGATAAATGCGGCGCTGTTCCAGCCGTCGTGGGACGGTTGCGACTTTGCCGCCTTCGAGGGACACACAGGTCGCGAGAGTTAGAGGATTCGCGTCTTTCCTCTCTCAGGTTCGCAGATTGTTTGGAGGCTCGTTGGTTTCCGTCGGATAGGCTAGACGCGGGCGTCAGACGATTGCCTCTTCCATAGGCAGCCGTCGGGTTGCGCAAGCGCCTTGCTTTTAGTCTCTCGCCGAGACACGTCGCCGGGTGGTCCTGGATCAGCAGCTTCGGTCTCTACGAGGATGTCGCCGGTCCTTGATACCGAGTTAGGCATGTGGAACCTCGCCGAGTATGGCGAAAGTCGTGCGAGAGCGTGTTCTCGTTTTGGTTGAGCCAAGTCACTGTCCCTGTCACCGGGCGGCAAGCGGGAGCAGCTGGTTTTTATTCAACTCCTCTCACAGACTCCGTAGGAACGCCCAAAATCGGTTTCTGTTTTTCCCGAGGCTGACCGAGGTTACCCGGTCGCAGTTGCCTGTACCTACGGTGTGCGAGCGCGGAAAATCATTTTCTCGGTCGAGCGACGCTCGAGAGTTACTGTCCTGCGGTGCAGGTGGCAGTTACACGCATCCGCTGCCAGAGGTGAATTTAACGTTCGCCGCTATCGACCTTGAAAGTCACAGACGAAGCGCAAGCGTTGTTCACTACGCAAAGCAGGTATCGGTGCGCATGGAATCCGTAACAAGCCGTCTGCAATGCGGCGGGTTGGCGGTCGCTCCATTCGGTTTCGTTCAGGTCGGGATCTTGCTTCGTGCTTCCAGTCCGCAGAACCTCGCTCGCTGTTCTCCGTCCTCCAATATCAAATAGCGAGCTCACGCTAACTTTTCCCTGTCTCTTGTTGAACAGGCGCGTCGCGATCGTGCAAAAAAGGCATGGGAGTAATCTATCTCGCTCCTTCTCATCGATGGCTTCAGACGACACTGGAAGGTTGGAGTTGTCGAGGGTGACAAGAGATAGATTGGAAGCTTGAGGATATTCTGAGGAGTCGAAGGCAACGAATTTTGCAATCACCGGCAGTCGAGTGGACAGCGTTGGTTTTCGGAGAATCCGGTCTCCACCTGTCCCACTATATAGAACACAAAGCATCGAGGATCCTATCTCTTCACATATTTATGCTTGTAATACTATTGCTGTATAAGTATATGTACAGAATACTTGAATCCGCCGTTTCGCACGATGCTTTGTGCCACTCATCTTTCAAGTTTTTATACAACGGTAAATCATCACTCCGGACAGTGCAAACCATCACGATCTTCATAGTAAAATGAAACGCAATGCAACGCAATGCCTCGTTCCTCGCGGATGCTCCGAACTTGCTCGGCACATGCTAGCTACATCTGCCTCCGTCCAATCGCATCTTTATAATCTCGTTTCATCGACCGATTTTGTACGGAATCGCTTGACAAATGTATCCGCCTATACGTATTTACGAGCATTAGATTCTTTGCCAGAGGTCAACTGAGAAGACACGGCGCACCTTTGCATCCAACACGGACCACTTGACCGCCTGTTTCCCGTTCAGGATCAACAACATGCGTCCCTTTTCCTGAGTTGTCGGCTCTTCCGCCCCTCCGTTCCTCTCACCATCAGGTGCTATCGGATTCTCGTTGTCGCCTGCCATATGATCGGTATCGGCCTGTGCATACGAGCGTGGTGAAGTCGTCGAGGTATCTAGCGATGCGGAAGCCGGTTCTGGGACTTGTAGTGGTACAAATAGGATTTTTCCGACCTGGCGAGGGCAGACACAACACATACTTCAGATAATTGTCACAAAATACTGGGAATTCGAGCATCAACTCACATCACACTTCAACCGTAAACGCTCCGTATCCCGTCCACCCTGATCCAGATGATCCTTCCACTCCCTATTCGCCATCCCCCGCAAGGTCCTTCTCCATTCCGGCATGGTAAGATCTGGCTCGACATCTTCTTCCTCGTTCTCCTCGTCGCTATCTCCTTCTTCCGGCTCTTTCTGTTCTGCTGGATCTGGGCATTCCAAAGACTCGTCCCAGTCCGGGTCGTAGGTGCTGCCGCTCACATAGATCTGTCCCTGCACCGAGGTGATGAGTGCCGTATGTGGTCCAGCTGTAGATGAGGCGGTAAGTACCGAGTGAAGAGCGCTACGGAGGTGTGATGGTATTAGGAACATGGCAAAGTATAGCTCGACGAAGAGAATACAGAGGAACGGATACTGGAACGTTGCTCTTCGTCTTGAACAACTCCGGAAGAATATGCTTTGGACGCACCCCTCCACTTGCGATTCACGATTCAATATCATGCTTCGTAGCAGCTTTTGTAGCTTGCTTTGTTGTTTACAACTCGTTCTATTCTGTCTATTATTCTTCTACAACTCGTCACACTCCCATATCCTTGCTAAGCATCTTCAGGCACGCCTTGGCTACCTCCCGCGCATTCACCTCGACAGCATCTCCAGCATCCACAGTCGTAGGGGCACGCCTGTCAACTCGCCCCGAATCCCTGTCCACCGGCTCACCCGGCGGCTGGTCCAACTTCGCACGTGTCGGTCCACTCTGCTTTGCGACCCATACCGTTGGCAGTTGGCCCGTCCCGTTGTAGGTCACAATCTCCAAAAGAATTGGATACAAATGGAACAGATGTGCGCGCGGAGATTGTAATATTGCCTGCTTGAGTGGTGAGATTGCGTGGGTCCCTACAGTCATCATGATTGAGGTCAGTCTACGCGGAATACGAGAAGACAAACGGACATACCATCAGCGGTCATTACCGCTCGCAATCCATCTTCCCACACTTGCAGATCAAGCAATCTCTGCAAAATATACACCAACTCTTCCTCCCTTATGCGCTCAAACGGAATTGCACCGCGCAACGACAGCTCATCGAGGTAACCCATAAGAGATGCCTTGCATCGACTGACGAGGAGGGGTAAGAAGAACCCAGCTGTGCGTCGAGCGGATTGAACGTCATCGACTACACCAGACTCTCGGAAAATCAGCTGATCGTTCGATTTCCTCGTGTCCAGAAATGACTCACCGACAGATGTCCGGGAAGTGACGATAAACAGCAGATCAAAACACCAATAATGAAACCTCTCCCTCGGAAGCGTTTCAATCTCTTCTGTGCCTGCTTCACTCGACGTTACTCCTCTCCACAGTTGTGTCGCCGAGTGCACGATCTCTGCCAAGGCTTGTAACGTCTGATCGGACATTTCAGGGTAACCAAGAACCGGCAACAAGTGCGTCTCTAGCATTTGGAGGAAGGGCCAGTCGAGTGATTCTTCTTTTTCTCGTTCAGCAGGTGGCATGTCGGAAAGACTTGAACTGTATCAACAGTATGATTAGTGATGACTCGAGATTCTGCTGCTCAAGTCGGACCTACCAGTCTGCTAATAATGTTGCTCGGATTACTTCCACTATCTGCTGCCACAGTGATTCATGTTGGTCCTGAGAAAGATCTAGCGTATGGGCCGTCAGTACATGCGCGTAAACGGAGTCCGACACGGAAGGCGCTACCTTTGGCGAGGGAAGAAACATTTCTAGGCGTGTCCTTGAGCATCGATATGGCGGAATCCGTTGCCTGACCGGGAAACCATCAACCACCATTTCCGTGATTCAGGGCTGCGACACTTTACTTACTGTCTGCCACAGTGGTGCATCATCGCCATATTTATTCGAGGCTGGACACTCGTACTTGAGCTTGATGGGCAGTGCCAATGCCTACGTTGCATATGGTTAGTACCAACAAAAGAGGTGAAGGCGGACTACTTACTCCTAACACCCTTTCGAACGCTCCACTTTCATAGACTGCTTTCTCCCTCGAAAACTTTGCAAATATCAAAGCAGCAAGGGGCATTGCCGCCTTGCTAAGCGCAATGAAAGTTACCTGTTTGGCAACCTGTTTCTTGTTGTTTGCGTAGGGTAATGATTGATCCATGTATTCGAACGCGCCTATAAATGCCAAAGTAATGTACTCTGCCAAATCGCAGAGAATATTTGATGTGAAAGGCGAATATGCCTCTCCACAGCCGGCGCGGACGAAATCTATAGCTGACTTCTGGACTGGTGTCATGGCATCCACGTCAGAGGCGTATGTCGGGGATCTGCTATAGGTGACTGCCTCTTTGACGATGTTGAGAAGCATCTCTTGATGATGGTAGTCGGCAGTCGGGAATGAGATCGCCATATCTTGAGCGACTTGTATCAGCAAAGATAAACTGTTCTGGCTGTAGGTTGTTTCGTTCGCGGTTCTATCTAATTGCGCATTTGCGACTAGAGTGTTCCTGATGCCTTCTATCGTCCGCCACAGCACATCTGGAGATTGTCGCCGATCGCGTACAACGCTGATGAGCTTGCGAAACATCGTGAGTGTCGCTGTGCAGGATTTGTCACCCGCTCGCCCGAAGAAATCGACTGATATAGAGGCTAGTTGCTCCAGGGTCGCATCGAACGAGTCCATCTCTGTCAACTTGCCTCCGAAGCCGTCAAGAATGTTCGCAAACGAGTTCAAGGCGAGGGACGCAGTGTCGGCCCACTGAGCAGTTGCGTCGTATGTTGTAAAGGGGATTGTTTCTGTTTCCTCACGCTCGTCCTCGTCAAGCTCTATGGGGCCCTTCTTGATGTCGTGCAATAACGGAAACAGAACGCCATCCAGCACAAGCGTCCATGTGCTCTCTGGCAATTTGCCGCCATGTAGCTCTAGACACTTGAACAAGGTCTGAAGAGCGCTCGTCCGGACCTCGTTGCGACGGTCGGAGGATAAAACGAGCAAACAGTGCAATAGCTTGAGCCATAGAGTCTCCCTCTGAGGCGTCTCGAGATCGACTGCGGAAGACCTGACGGTGTCAGATACGTTCCAAATGAGGCCAATTGCTGCAAGGGTAATGTTGACGTCTAGACTTTGCCTGCCGTACCTTTCAAGTGTATCAATGGCGCAGCCCAGGGCGGAGGCGTCGAAAGTCATCACAAAGTCACTGCAGATGAGATTGACACTGGGGAAAGCTGTCCGCAGCATCTGAACCTGACTCTTGTGCGAAACGGTCTGGAAGTGAAGTGACGGGAGATCGGATCGTCGACGCGATTTGAGGGATTCGCCGTCAGTGTTTTGAACAGAGTTGCTAAAGACGGAACCAAGAATATTGAAGACGGTCGACCAAACATCGGAAAGAGCATGTCCACATGACTCTAGAACCACCAGCAATGTATGCAGTCCCGCCACCTTGATATCGATGTCGATGGAGGCAACCGCTCCGCTTATAACTGGCTGTATCTCGCGACTAAGTGCCTGGAACAGCTGTTGTCCGATTCGCTGTTGGAAGCTGACTTCCTCAGACTCCGAGATGGCATTGGCAGCTGCCACCAAGATGTTGTTCAATACCGCGGCAGCCTGGTTCCGAATGACTGCGGGCGCAGTCGAGCAGAATGCCACCTCGAGCAAGTGATTCACAATGTTGTTCCAAGCCAGATCCGGATCGGACCCCAGCAATCTGGCCATATTATTAGAAGCAACATTGTCCAACATGGCAATTGCAAACGATTTCTCGCCAGGCCTTGTTGCTTGTGACTTGTGAAGACCGCTTGCTCTGCGACGAGTACTGGTTGTAGGTATGTGAAGATGTAAATCGCGCGGCGTCGCTCGTGGTGAAGATGGAAGAGAAGAGTCGAGGATTGGCGGTGTGGTACCGCTTGGCCCGGAAGTCGATCCATGATGTGTCGAGTCGACGCCAATCATATCTGCACTCAGCCGGCACAGCGCATCTGTAAAGTGCTGAAAAGTGGCATCGTCAAACCTGCCGGACGATTCAAACAGGTCCCGAATATCCAGTTGTATAGCGTCCACCTCCCCTTCTGTCATTGTTGATGACACGCGCTCCATCTGGAGAGATGCCATTCTACTTCTTGATGGGGATGGAGGCATGAGTGGAGTGCCGTTCATAGCATTCGATGCCTTGCGGACACCGGATGCTGCCTTTTTACCCAAAACGTAGTTTGCGTTCTGCAATGTTTCAAGCACATCGTGCCAGCTTTCATTCAGAGTAGAGCTGCAACCTCGGATCACGTCCAGTAGGACGCGAAGGCATGCGAGATTGTGTTCCGACAGACTTGGTGGTTGATTAGATGACGACGCGATCCCCATCGATCCGAGGCCCAACGCGTCGACGCTGAGCACGCTGCTGTTCCTCGTGCTCGACGCCCCGCCGCCGCCGCCACCACTTTCCGAGTATGCCTGCATGGCCTTGACAACGGCCGCTGGGACGGCGTACCGTGCGAGACTGCTGAGAAATGTGTTGCGGGCGGTGAAATGTGACACGCTATCGGAGGCCAGGATGAGCACGCGGAATGCTGTGAGTAATTGTTGGAAGAGATCTTCGGATAGGTTGACGCCCATCAGGAACGTCAAGGCAGCCAAAAGAGCGGGCCAAGCGGCATCCATCATCGCTTTCTGGATGTCTGCCACGGTTGGCGATGTGGTAGGCGAGTCGTTGGTGGACAAATCAACCACGTGCTCTTCTCGATTCGGGATCGCGATCTGACGGGGTGTGGCGACGTCGCTCTCTGAAACGACGGCAAAGCTTGAAGCAACTTCTTCCAATATCTGCAGAGCGAGGAGGTAAATGTACCTTTCCGGAACTGCCGGCGGGTCCGACTTGTCATATTGGTCCAGACTACATGCGGAGCGCAGATTGTAAGCATTCCCACCCCCGCCGTTCGCATAACAAGAATAAACGTACCACTGCGTCTTTATCGCACACGACGCATCAAGCTTCCCATCATCCTCATTCCCCATCATGGCATTTACCGTGTTTACCCCGACACTCGCCGCAGTCGCAACAGCACTCAGACCCATATCCAAGTAGCCAGAAGCACTATACCTCGCCCCAGACGTTGTCGAAAGTGAACTTTGCACCGGTCCAGCAGTATGTGGGAACGCTGTACCAAACGCATCCGACGATGAGCCAGAGGCGATTCCGAGTCCGCCGATGGTGCTATTCACGCCCAAGAGGTGTGGACGTTCGGTGATGACGCGGTTCAGGGTGAAGACGAGGTTGGTGACGATGTTGCTTCGGCTTGGGACTCCGTCGTACCGCTGCCACAGGTTGAGTAGGAATGATGGGTCGTGGCATAGCCTGAAAAGGCAAGAAGGTGAGATCAGCGTCACTTTACGGCCCCCATGTCGCCATGGTATACTTGCCCCTTGACAACCTCCAACGCCAACGCCCTGAACCATGCACAACTCCCGCTCGCCCTCTCCACCGGCACAAGCGCAAGCACCTCGGCATCGCCAGCAACAACCCTCACAAGAAACGCCAACATCGCTGCCCCTTCATCCTCTGCTGGTATCTGGTCGAGGTACAACTGTGTAAGCAAGAATACCAGTCGCATGGTACGCAGAGTGAGTTGGAACGATGAAGATTTCTCCGTCAATGTCCTCCGAAGGAATGGCGTAAGCGAGTATTGTAGGAGGAAGACGAGTTCACGGTGCTGTCCGATCGAACCATCCATGTATCAGCGCCCACCACACACTCAACCCAAACAAACTCCCCTACTCACGGCTTTAATACACTCTCTAAACCCGGCGACAACACTCTCCACCAACTCGAGCGCAAATGTCCGTGTGACCCCTCCACTGCCAGATGACGACAACGACCTCAACAACCACGGTTCCTCCTCCTCGTCCGCCACTACCTCCTTCCCTCTGCCCGCCGACGGCGGACGCGCGAGGATACATAAATCCGAAAGCAGGGTATACGCATCCTGCAACACCGGCGGCAAGTTATCCGCATTCACCTGCGTCAACGGCGGCTCCTCCTCCCCCTCTCTTCCCTGCTCCTGATCCGCGGTAGAGTTGTTCGTCGGTGCGATCCGGGAAATCGTTGCATCCTCTTCTGCTACTCGTTCAAAGACGAGCATGACGGCCTGCCGAAGTGTTGCTGCCGCCGTGCTGTTCACCACTGGATGTTTGACGTCGTGCAACTTGAAGCATAGTAGGAGTGCCTGGTTACGAGAGAGGAAAACAAGCAGAGTGAGCGGAAGTGCTTCAAGATGGTGGGACTGGAGGGACAGTTCTTTGGCAAGATGACGTAAATTTAACTGTACATCATGCATGGACACCTAGCTGGACATCAGGACCAAGACTAAACTTCGTTTCCGATGCAAAGGTACGACCAACACCGCACCGATCCGAGGCACAATATCTGTTGTACAGCTCTCATGTGCCGCAGGCAGCACCTTTCGCCGTGTATCCCATCCCGTCCAAGCGCAAAAAACGATGCAAGAGCAGACGAGGGTTCTCCACACCCCTCCATATTTCGAACTGTCGCTCGACATCAACGGTAGGTTGTCGGGCCGCCTACAGCGTCAGAGGAGAGTCCTTGACTGGCACGTACAGCGCCTTGAGAGACACCCGTGTTCCGCTTTCACATACTTCCCGTCTCCTACAGCACCACTCTGCATCCTCTGCGTATAACCCGTCCTCTTCCACAGCTGACCATTACTGCTCTCTCCAAAAACACCAACAAGAGAGCAAAAGAGCAAAAGACTCACATCACCAAGAACCTCTCCATGCACATCCGTACAGTACGTCAACACGCTAAGAATCGTTTGCAGTACTTTGAGTTGTATATCCACTCCATGCGTGAGAACTGAATCCAACGTGAGCAATATCGCCGGCACAGCCGTCTACCCAATCCAACCACCAACCAAAACGCATTAGCCAACACGCGAATACGGGAATCAACTGCCACCAAAACGGCTACTAACCGAATCCACCGCATCCATCCCAACAAGCCTCTGCAACGCTCCTACACAGATGCCAACCACTTTACCATTCCTCGTCGCACACCCTCTCTCGATCGGCCGCATCAATACACCGGCATCACCACCCGCTCCACCACGCTTCAATGCCTCCAAAGCAACTTCAGCCGCATGTCGGACTTCAGGGTATTTCCTGCGTGTTTCGTTGATGAGTGCGTGTAGTTCAGAGATGAAGAGGGCGCGGTCCATTGTTTTTGTCTTGTTGCGTTCAGCTTTGTCTGCCGAAACGCATAAGCATGAGCTCTTGTGCCTGGGTTGGGTTTGTATTTCTTTTGGACGGTAGAAGGGAACAAGGGAAACAGGTCAGGGTGTCCCTTTGAGACATGACGGGGGGGGTGATCGAGGGCATGTTGGTAGGGACGGTGGCTTCCAACCGCGCCGTTCCCCGGCGGCCGGCCGCATGTTTGCCACCACTGCTGCCACTCTGCCACTCTGCCACTCTGCCACTCTGCCACTGCTGCTCCTTCACAACCTTCTCACAGCAGCCAGACAGGCGCGTCAATGAAAGCTATGCGTTATTTGGAACCGCCTACAAAGGAATGTTATGCCTTTCAGAACCGTCACCACCCTCTGCGCGTCATGATTGTTGCAAAAAAGGTCCTTGTGCGGTCCTCGGAAGGAACAGGTGAAACCAGTGAATCGATGCAAGTCATGCAAGTTAAAAACGAAATGAATGGAGTGCGAAAGCTGTGTCGCGGCGTGCTCGGGCCATGTTCCACAATCGAATAGGTGATATAAGAGCCTTCGGTAATGTGAATTGCGGTCATGGACTGGATCTCGATGCGGAGAGTCACTTCATCGACCAAATTTGACGGAAATGTCGGACAATCGCAGCAGCGCTCACCAGTCGGGTTTCGTATCGACGTACATAACAGACGCAGAGACCGCAGCGTGGTTGGATGATCCTGACAAGACCTTCGACGGCCACTTTGACCATTCTCAATATGTTCAACAACACGATTCGAACACTGGAGGACAAGCTTCCGTCTACCCCCAAGGGCAACCTCAAGCGACACAGCCGTGGCTTCTGGATCGTGCCCCTTTGGAGAGTACAGTAGCTACTCCAACACCTGACACCTGTGTTCATTTAGCAACATGGTATCCGGAATCGTACCTGCCCCTGTGCACCGATGAGCAAGCCCAGCAGCTGACAAACTTGGCCCGGGCAACTGGGAGTCTCTAGGCTAGTGCTTTCGCAGCTCAGACGACAGACCAATCGTTCGGAAATAAGCCCGCCACAGGAACTCCAACGAAGCAATATCTCCGTAAGTTTATCGGTCCAGAAAGAGTTGCATTGAGTCCAAGACTAATCAGGCAGGTAGCAGCTATAATGCCGGCTCCGGCGGGGGGAGCTGTCGCGCAAGAACCAGTGACAGGAGAAATCATCTGGCCTGAACAAGCGCTCAAGACGTTTAAAGGTCTCGAGTTCGTCACCTATGAGGGAGCGAAAAAGAGCAAACACGGTCATCGGGGTTCGGACTATCCACATGCTAAGGAAAAAGTCTGGGCTTGCAAAGAAGGATGGTACGTGCGGATGCGTGAAACCCGGTCATAATACACGCTTATATGTTTATCCCCGACGCACATTCACTAGTCGTTTACCTTCGTGTTCCCGGACTTTTTTAAAGGTATACAGGCATTGCGTTGAGGATCATTGTTCCGATCCAAAGCCCGAAACCGGAGCTCATGCGGATTGGACTTGCTCCAAATGGTAAGTGTTGAAGACGCCGAATTGGTCGATTAATGAAAGTCATATTGATGCAAAGCCCCGTTCACAGTGATTGGAAGGGCACGTACCTGTTCCGCGCCTTAATGCACTGTCTCGACTACCCTCATCCCCCCAAAGAGTGAGTGCCGTCGAGAATTCGACTGGATGAGGCAGCAAGACAGGCGGACATTTCCAACTCAAGTCTATGTATGGTCATAGTCTCGTAGATAGCGGAGGGATAGTATTAGTAGGCGACATTGAACTTTGTATCTAGATACGACGAGGTTATTATGTTCCGTTCGAAAGAAAACCTTGTGCCATTCCATTCTGATCTACGTATTTTCCTTCCTACCGTTGCTCGAAGGTTCACAAAGCGGAGAATGGAAACAAAGCAGCTGTACTGGAGAAGCATCACAAGGGAAGGACGTTCACGTGCCATCCGAGCGAACTACGACACGTCCGGATCTATGTGGCAAGCAAAGTACCGGGAGTGGAAGTATCACTCTATGGATTTCTGAAGAAAGCGTGCAATCGGGAAATCGAGAAACACAGTCCATTGACAATGAGAGATGAACCAGGTGTACCAGCCAAGATATGCTGCTAGACAACCACACCGAGTGATGTCGTTCTTTGCCACCGGAGGGACGTAATCTTGAATATGAGAAACTCAGCCATGCGACCGACATCGAACGATCAAATCTCCCAGAAAACATCCTCGCGCTCTCCCCTCACCCTCTCTACTCGGAAAAAGACGCTTTGCGGAAGACATAGATTGGCGAAGTAATACTCGTGTCTGTCGAGGACGGGAAGCCTAATGATGAAGCGAATAAAATGGCGATTGTCGAGCCGCACAGAGCCAGAAAGTCTTGCTGTCGTATTTCGGAGCTGTGAGGTGTAATGATGTCGGAGAAGCGTTCTAGGTGTAACGTGAAGGTGAGGCTGGATCGATATGCGAGTAGTCTAGGGTCGAGTGTCGCTTGCTGCGGTGCTATCCAGGTTGAACTGTCGCAACAGTATCCATCGACTCCCGCACAACCACATCGTCGCGCCAATCAACTTCCAATCCGCCATTACCTCTCCACACGCGCTTCCCTCGCGACTGGGTACACGGTACTAGCCCAGCGTCACGAGAAGTCAACCAGGGGTATAACGAACATCAATAAAAACATCTACGAAATACAGCAATCAAAACGAAAGAAGTGCGCTCGGGGCGCCAATACGGCTCACAACGCGGTATACCAGACAAACAAACAAACAAAAAACTGTCCGCGCTCGGTCTCCGGGTCCATCCGTCAAAAAAAAACATCCATGTATGCTACACAACTCTCCCTATCCCACTATTCACCCATGCGAGCCGCCGTTCACGCCTTCCCACGTCGGATCGGAAAGGCCAGCACTCGCACTCCGTGCCAAACCGGCCTCCAGGCATCTATTGTTGGTCCGTTCCGAATTTTGTCGATAGACGCGCGGATGGCATAGCCGAACAATCTGGTGTTTACTCGGCCAGGCCACGCATCGACCGACACGTCTCCCTTTCTCGCCCGACTAGGCAGCTTGTCCGGATGCCTACACGTCACATGATCTAATCAGCCTCCCCGAAACAGATACTGGATCCACACCGGCCCAACGACTCACGTTAACACCCGTCAAGTACTGCGTGGGCAACATATTCGGCGGATTCGCCATCAACCACATCGGCGGCATCTTGGCTCCATCAAACCGATTCAACTGCATCTTGTAATTCCCACGGGTAGAATCCATCGTGATCCCCCAATCGGCATACAGTGTCTGCTGATTATACTCTGTGATCAGGTTGGTCACTGCCGCGCACGGGTCTTGCACCTGGATCCGACCGTCGGAGGGGAACGGGTAAAGCGTCATCGAGCCGTCGGTGTTTAGTTCGTATTTGCCGTGTTGCCATAGGATGTAGGCGGTGATGCATTTCGGGTTGGTGGCGTTTGATGTGAATCGGTATTGTGCCTCTTCAAAGAACCCGGTGTCGGTGCTGTCGGGCGCGAGGAAAAGAGGTGAGTGATGCAAGCGCAGTAGGGCGGACGGTGGAGACATACAAGGAGTAACTGATACCCGTGGTTGTTGGGTAAGTGAAAGAGTAGTTGGCGGGGTTACAGAATGACTGTTGTAGAGGAAGTATTAGCACGCCATCATCGGATATGCAGCGGAACACGGCGAGCGTCGAGTATGGATGTGAACGCGTTACGCGCATGTCCTGACGTCCTTTTGATCACGAAGAAAGGTAATGAGGGCCTAGAAGCACATTTTGAAACCGTATGCAAGCGGTTTGCGAGAGCCTGAGTCATGATCCTATCAGGAACGCACATCTCGCCAGCGCGAAACCGTCGAGGTCGATCCAAAGCTCCACAGCCTAACAATTCCGGTATGTCCTGCGCCGTCAAGGTTGATCGATAACAGGCGTAACAATCCCTCTCCTTCTCCGTCTAGCGACTACCGACCACCATCACTTCCTCCGGTACACCTCAATCCCGAGGAAGAACAGCCATCACGAGTAAAAAGCAGAAGCCTCGTCGATAAAAGTGATCGCCAGACATTCCGAACGAGCCAATCGCAGGGTAGTCGATAGACACCGCATTACCCACGTACGCCAATCAAGTCAATTGAATCCATCACGACGCATCGTTCGACTCAAACTACCCTTCAACAGCCTACGCCGCTATCCGGAAGACAAAGGCATCGATCGACCAGCAACGGCCCTAGCAGCGTCATCGGACCACTCCTCCCTCCGTGATCTCGCGTTGGCGTGCTGACGCAGGCGGGCATACGTAGCCGGTCCTGACCCTCCTGCATGCCAGTGACATACATGTTACAGCGTCTCGACCGCCTTTATCGGCTATCTCTCGAGAGACAATGTCCTTCGGACACGCATCCTCGAGCAGCACACTTTCCTTCTCGCAGTCACACCACCAGACCTTCCCCACGACATGCAACACACGCTCAAAAGAGAAGGGGGACGAACGCGAAAAACTCACCCCTCCGGTCCCTACATGAGCATTCGAACTCCAAGTCCCCTGCAACCCAGTGACATTATTAGTCGAACTGAGATCCGCCTGTGCGTTGATCCCCCCAAACGCGACCGATGCGATAGCCGCGATGGTGCATGCTAGTGTACGAGCTGAAGAGAATGTGAACATGGCGGTCGTGGCGGGTGATTGATTGAGCGGTGGCGAGGTATGTAGAATGGCAGAAAAGCAAGGAGAGAAGGCAAAGGGAAAGAGTGATAAACACGACGAGTGAAATGCGAAAGTGCGAATGTCAGACAAACAAACAAGGCTGACCTGCCTAGCTGGGGCTTATTAGCTTCCGGGCGCGCACCGCGTGAAAAGGCGGTGTTATTAGGTAATCAATCGAGGTGGGAAGTAGTGGAAGAAAGGGGGAAATAGTGGAGGTAATAGGGTACTCTATAGATACTCTATATCCTCTGTTCCTTCTGGCCACAGACTACATCTGAACGTACTATTGCTTGAATCTCCAGGTCGAACAACCTCGAATCGGTTGTCGGATGAGGACTTGGGTGACGCTGAGTGATCAGAGCTCGGCACGATTACGCGACTATGATTAAAGTCACGATTATAATCATTAATCGTGATTATGATTAGACTAGTGACTACGGCCTCGGGCGGTTCTGGCCAAGTGACTGATTAGTTGTAATCAATCGTTTTTGCCGACTAATCCATTTGTGAGGTGATTAGCTGCAATTTTTAAGACTAATCGCCCAAAAACCACTGACGGTTTGAGAGTTTCGATGAATTGCTCGAGTAACTAGTCGAACTAATCGGTACTAATCATCGGAAATATGATTAGTTGACCTGGTGATTGATTATCGACTAATCAATCATAATCGGTCACGATTAATGATTGATTAGTGATTATCAATCGCCGAAAAAAAACGATTAAAAAAGTCACGATTGATTAATGGTGCCGAGCATTGTGAGTGATAGCGGAGCAGAATGAACTCGGCAAGGAGGGAGACCGTGGACCGACGTCAAGGATAAAGTGTATCTGTCGTGCGTTAACGACCAGGAAATACCAACTGCTGATCGGTCTTTCGTTTCCTGTTACAGGTAGACGGATTAAGGGAACCGCAAAGAGCATTATGAGGAGTAGGCGTGGCGCGGATCTTGTAGGAAGTGTTGCTGGTCAGGAAAATTAGCAGCAGAGACAGGTTGCATAATGTCCGTTGCAGTATTCGTGAGTCTCCTCCTCGTGGTATCCGCATATCTGTACATCTTGACCTGATCTGAACTCCAATGGATATCGTAGGTATACTCTTAATGCTTGATGTACCGCCGTCGGTCTTGATCGAGGGCACATGCGTTCTGATCATCGAGACACCACGGTTACTCACTATGGACCCGGCACACGCTACCACTTCCTCCATATCGGTCGATGCAGGACATTCGCCTCATAGTACTTGCTGCATTTCGGATTCTCTTGCGCTTTCCGGTACGTATCGCTGCACATCTCTCCAACGGTACATGCCTCATGCGAAGGACTAACGCATCACCTCTCCGGAACCCAAATGCAGATACCTCGGTGGGCGTCTCACTGCTTCGCTTATGATTGCTTCGGCAACCGGAATACGGCAACGTACGTTTTGCGGAAAATACTTCCTCTCGACGCTTGGTTCACGCCACGTTCGTAAAGATCTTGCGATTTCGCGTATCCACACAATCACACAACAGAGAACAGGACTACAACGTGGAAGATGCAAGTGTGGATCGCATCATATGGATCAGTCGATCCCGGCTTTTTTAGCATTCTCGTCTACTTTATCTTTTTACGGGTGGGATCTCCTCATGTTGGTGCCTGGTGATGCGGCGATCGGTCGGCCAGAGCTGTGTCGTTTGTGATATCAAAGTGGATCTGGTTCGAATGCCCATTATACACCTGGCACCTCGCACTTGCGCTGACGGTTCGCTTGACACAGGATGCCTGTACCGCATCCCGTTGTCTTGTCTCGTTATTCGATAGCCCAATTCTCGGATATCTTCGCCGCGGTAGCAAAACGGTCTCCGTTCTACCTTTCAAACACGAACGCTGTACCGGGGTCTGCTTTCCGGCAAGAACATTCTACCTACAAGATGAGGCGATAAAACTGTGGTACAAGGTGGAACGCAAACGAATACACGAGACATGTGTCACGTCTCACGCAACCGAGTTACTCATTCATGGTCTCTCCGGCTCGGCAAACCGTACAGAATGGTGCAAAACCTAGCACAATCACCAGATCACCTTCGGGTCATGTTACCCGATCACCTTCGGATCATGTTACCTCTGCACCACTGTGCATTTCAATCCGTATGTCGCTTGTCGTGATCAAGGAAGACAATTATCTAAACATCCTTTATTGACCATTCCCCGTTCAGTCGCGTAATCAGGAACACTGTGGCAAAAGCGTAGTCCTGTACCAGCCGAGTTTGCACAAGGGTGCCGACTTGGCTGGAAAGATAAAAGTGGTACGAGTGTTTCTTTATGGACGGTCTTGTACGCTGAGCGAATATCACAATCGCCATTCACCATATCAACGGCCCCCCTTATAAAGTTTCCCATTGTACTAATACTACATGTCTAACCTTACCCCAAAACCCAGCCAGAAACGAATGTTTATATACGTATCAAAAGAACTTTACTTCTCTATCTGAAACTCCTTCTTCAAGCAGTGGTGCTTCTTTTACGCTTGCATTGCTTCACCGTCTTCATCGTCGCCTTTTGGGTGCTGCTCTCTTTCCTCTTTCCTGCCGTACTTCTCTATGTAGGCTCGTTGTCTCAAATCATATGTCTTATATATGCCTTGATTGGATTTCACAATCGCATCCAACAGAGCCTCAGATTCATCGTCTGTCAATTCCAAGTTGGCAAATCTTGTGTACCATTTGCCATCCTCGGTCAAGAAATCCCTAAAGTTATCGGGGATTGGCTTCGCTAAGCCTTCTCTGGATAGACCCACCGCTCGGGAGAAGCTACTGGTAAGGTTCCGCTGTCTATCGGTGATCCGTATAGTCATTCTCGGGGTAGAACTTTCCGTGCCATTTCTAACGGTCCACGCGCTGACTATCCATCTCTGCTCTTCCATACACTGATGAGCGTGCAGTGCACCACTGCCGTTCGATTGGGGTGAAGTTGTCGCCGTATCACACAAGGAAAGAGAGGCAGATAATACATTCGGTCTCCTGTAGGATATTTCCATACTGCTTCCAGGGCCGTCAAGTTTGACATGCCCCGAGAAATCTGAGAGAATACTCGCACTATGAGGAACCTGCGATCTTGCGCTATCCCGTGCCGTCATTCGGAAGCGATAAATTTGCTGTTCCACCGTATACATTTTCCAGTTGCAGGTTGTTTGAGCATTGATCGCTCGTAACAAGGCTTTAAACCGCGGACCGCCTTGAGAACTGTCGTTGTCAATCCCGAGCACCTGGCATAGCTGTTGTGTGTAGAAGACGGGACTTTTCCGAATAAAGCTGGCGCAGTCTCCTACCACTTCTTCGTGTGTCTGCAGACTCATACCATCTCCCACAACACCACCTTCTTCAAATGCGTGTTCCACCCCTTCGATACAGACAGTTGGCGAGCTTGTGGCTAAACAAATTCGAAGTGGCCTCATATGGATCATCAGGCACGGGGGCTGGAGCTGGCGGATCCCTGTGCTGTGTGATCCGACAACACGAGACGACACAAGCCAGCTCCCTGCGTCGTTGCTCCCTTGAACAGGGCATTCAACGTTGACGAACTGACTTGCTCCTCCGTAAGATAACCCAATGTAGACGGATTGAGGCGCTGAGCTCCCTGTCGATTCCTCTGCTGGCAGTTGATCCGAGCCGATCCATAGCAGTTTTGTGATTTCTCTCAGTGTCCCATTTTCAACGGATGCCGGTTGGTGTGTGTGAGGCGAATCATCCATGTGAATAGACGTGTTGTCTATATGCCCTGAGCCAGATAATTGAATGGTGGCACCAAAGGAATCGTCAGGTTGGTACGAAGACAGCGGAGGGGACATTTTCGGTAGCCGGATCGCGTTAACTGAATCGATTCTAAGTTTGTACTTTGCCACTGAGAAGATAGATCGGTTTGAGCGACATGTTAAGCTCAGAATACTTCGTCTCAGTGCTTCAGGTATAGCCCAAATACGACTTACCAGGATAGTATAGGTCTTCGCGAT
The DNA here is from genome assembly GCA_030039245.1 of Naganishia vaughanmartiniae. Classification (NCBI taxonomy): domain Eukaryota; kingdom Fungi; phylum Basidiomycota; class Tremellomycetes; order Filobasidiales; family Filobasidiaceae; genus Naganishia; species Naganishia vaughanmartiniae. The sequence goes on from JASBWU010000009.1 coordinate 38,133, forward strand.
TTGTAGTCCAGGAAGCACAATGGATACTTCTTCTGTGTTATGAGGGGGTAAGGCTTTCTGGTTGTGATACTATGTTATTACTACTGTGTGGCGCTGTGGTGGCGAATGGTATGTCTACTCGCTTTATACCTGCACGCCCTGCATGCCTTTTGTCTCTTCTCCGTTTCCTTTGTGACAAACAAAGGAGCTCTTTTCGTGGTTGTTGCAGTGACGTCAAGTGCAGAGATTGGCTAGTCGAACATTCTAGAAGGATAACAGAAGGTGTCTCCGTTCGTGCCTACACTTGAACAGAAATTACGTCGGTAGATGACAGCGAGAGAATGGGGGTACGTCTAGATTCAGCACTGGTCAGGGAACTGCGTTCATGTGTCGTAGAGGAGCAGGAGGCAGTCAACGTATACCAGTAGTAGTCCAATGGTTTTCAATCGTCACAAAGTGATTCAGATGGAGATATGACATGAATTGCCACGATGGCACATTGGGTGTGGTTACAGAGAGGTAAAATGTCAAGGAAATACAGAACTCATCGGCCGCCTCTATGTTGCCCTCTACCTGCGCCTATTCCCTCAACATCCCTTCAATCTGCACATTTACATTCATCTCCTCCTCCTTGTTCATTTCGCTGTACGTATCCAGAGCTTGCACAACATGTCGACTGTTCTCCAGTCGTTCTTGTCGAGCACGTCTTGCCTACTGAAAAATTCGGCCGTCGGCCGGCACACTGCTTCCTTTCATCGCGACATCTTGCTAGCACTTTCCACGGAACGTCGGCTCGACCTGCCTTGCGACCGTTTCGACGTACATGCTATTCTATGCCCCTCTTTCTATGCCCACCGCCTCGACCCGAATGCCTATCTACCCATAATCCGCCCGAATCATGCCTCACCCTCGGCCTCTACTCAACTACGGCCTTCGCCTTCTCTTCCACTAGAGCATGACCACCCCAATCTTGGACGTATCCTTGGTCTTCCACCCGGAACCAGCACCCTCAATCGGCGCGCACTTCCAGTTGTACAAGTAGTCTATTATAAACAAGCCTGGGCATCAGTAAACGTATCCCGGTTGATCAGGTATCCGAGTAGCAGAGGCACATACAGTTCTATCCGTCACGAACGTCGTGCGCGCAGGAGAAGAAGATAGAGGATTAGTATAAGCAAAGTCTCCTACGTGAATAGGTGGTAGACGCACGAGGTAGCCGTCACCCGGACCAAACTAGAAACCCCAAATCAGTCGATCAGCAGCAGCCACTAGTTGGGTAGCTAGAACGGCAAAACAAAACGTACCATCTGCTCCTGCAAGAACAAGTTATTATCCATCAAAGACAGCGCGTTGAACACGTCGAATCCAGCCTATTACATCCGGAAAAGCAGGATCAGCATCACACCACCCAAACAACAAGAATGGGAACGCACCTTTTTAGCAACAATCAAACAATCCCGCATCAACGCATTCAACCGCCGGGCCAATACCTCCTTATCCGCCTCTGTATCCCTCCCACTCCCATTCCCCGCCTCCTCCTTGGGGAACCCAATCACATCTGTCGCGTAGTAGAATGCGTATGCCGTTTCGAGCGACTTGTGGGTTGGGTGTTTCATGATGAGTGACGGGAGGGAGTAGAATGAGATGAAATCGGTGATGGCGTGCGTTGTTGGGTCCTTTTGCGGTGCAAGGAGTTGATCAGCACCCGATCCACCTAAACCGCAACAACAAACTCACTTCGACGACATAACTCCACACGACCTGCCCCTCCCTCCTCCCACCCTTAACCTCCCCCACGCCCCTCGCCCCGAAAAACCAATGCCTGACCTCCTCCTCGGTCCCAAACACCTGACTCATCTCATACCTCTTCATAAACCCACCCAATAACCGCCAAACGGCCGCAACATCCCGTTCCTCCATCTCCCTGAACCCATGTAACGCCGTCTCGGCGGGTAACGCGTACCTGCGGACTAGTTTGGAGATGGTTTCCGAGCGTGAGAGCGGGGTGAATCCGATATCTACCAGTTTGGCCGGGTTTAGGTTGCGGTGGTAGTACCTGCCATCCGCACCAATATCAGCAACATCGTCAGCCACACAGCCGAGTGGAAAGCAGACGCACCGACACGTCGAGATTGGTGTAGGAATAACCACACCAGCGGTATACACGGCCTGCCAGATCCCTTTCAAGTTGACCCGCCGCGTAATCTCTTTAATAAGAACCGGCGCGAGTCGTTTATTCCGTAATTTCTTGTGGGCGCAGAGAAAGTTGATTTCTGCCGCTCGGAATGTGCTGCGGGGCGGGCGAAAGATGATGGGGGATCGGGAAAGTTCGACGGGGTTGTAAGCAAGTAGAGCGGGGAAGTAGGAAAGCCAAACGAGGTGAGGCGCGAAAAGGGAGGTAATAGGGAACCAAGAACGACAACGCGACGCACCTATTCCTCACTTTAACATCCATCGGAATCCCACTAATAAACGCGACCAACCTCCCCTCCTTGCCCTCCTTGGCCTTGACCCTAACCCCGACACACCACTCCCCCTCCCAGCCAGGCGGTCCAAGCGCCCAACGCATAAACTCCGTCGTATACCCCAACCGAAAACTCGCATCCGGGTCCTCGACGTAGTTCTCCTCCAACAGGGCCTGGATCTCCCCGAGGTGTGCGGGTGAGACGGGGGAGAGGGTGGACCATTCGTACCCGTTTGGCAGGGGTAGTGGTTCCGTGCGGACAGAGGAAGGGAGACGGGGTGGGTCGATGGGTCCTTCTTCCTCCTGGGACGCCGGTACCGCCGTTATCGAGCTCGAAGTCGAGGTACTAGTTTCGACGGTTTGGATGACAGGCTGGGTCCTCCAGAACCGATGTTCTCCGAGATCCTTGGTGTTGCTTGCGTTCCCCAACGCCTGTTGCCCCTGTAAGATCTTCATCAGATCCACAGCCTTTAACGCTTTCCTGATCTCTGCTTCGTTCATGGGCGGTTGGTCGTCGACCGTGAGCTGGGATTGGATCTGGTTGACTAGGTCGGGTGGGAGGTTGTTGCTTGTTGACGACGAGGTTAGGTCTTTGAGTTTTGCGAGTGCCGCACTGGCGGTTTTTGACTTCTTCTTCTTCTTCTTTTTCGAGCTGCTGCTTGCCGTTGCAGCATGACTATCCACCAGCTCGTCCTTGTCCTGTACTTGCTCTCCTTCCTCCTCGCCATCTCCATCACCGTCCTGCACCTCCTGCTCGGCATCAGCAGCCAACCCAGCAAACTTGTCCATCAAATCCCGCAACTTTTCTTGATCTGCGGTATTGTTTTCGCCTTGTTGGTTTCCTCCTCCAGCGGTTGTATCACTCGGAGCGGACATGTTGATACTCGTGATTGTAGTCTACCTGACGAGACGCGAGGCACAATCGAGTAGAGTCGACAAGAAGAAGAAGAATCGTTCCCTTCTTGTTACAGTACTTCGTTCCTTCGTTCCTTCTTCCCGGCGGCCGGTTAGCAGGGGCGCGTCAAAGGCCTCAAGGGGGGACCCTTACCCGGAATCCTCATCTTGATCATCCTTATTATCATCTTCCAACCTTCAACCCTTCCACCATTCCAACCAACAACAGCAAAACAACAAACGCAATGACCCCGCTCGAGAAACTAGCACGTCTCCGTACCCTCTCAGCACGCGAGTCACCAGAAGTAGTCCGGTTGGGGAAAGAGGTATTATCTTCCCGCGCAAAGTTGGGTGAACAAGGTACGTCGTCGTTGTTGATGTCGTTGCGTTCTGATGTCGGTGGTATCGACTGACCCTCCTGCGTTTTTGTTTATTTGCGCGGCGTAGAATGGCCAATTAGGGAGCAGATCACGATTGCTGCGTTGGATGTTGGGGATATTCAGTTGGCAGAGGTACGTTTCGCGTTGTTGGCCCTCTTAAGGGTTAGGTGTCACGCAACGCAACGCAACCTTACTGACTGTTTCTCATTCTAACACCTTTTCACTCCCTCTTCATCGACATGTTACACCATCTCATCTACCATCTGCGACCGGTCCATTCCCCCGACAATCCAACCACCACCCGCTCGCACCCCGCACAGTCCCAAATCTCCCTCCTCTCCCGACGATTCCCTTCCTCCCCGCGCCTGCTCATCCTACAAGCACTCCACCTCGAATCCCTCGGGAAATACACGTCCGCGCGGATCGTGTATCATTGCCTGCTCGGGAGACGGGAAGGGGTGGAGGTTCCTCGGTTGGCTTTAGGTGGTTTGGATGGAGTTGATGCTGCTGCTGCTGCTGGTGTCGCGGAGAAGGATGGTGCAGAGCAGGGACAGGGACGTGCGGGGTTAGGTATTGCGAGAGGGGAAGCGGATGATGGGACTGAGGGAGTAAAGGTGATGGCGCTGTGGAAGGGAGAACCGGACGAGTGTTTTGTGGTATGTCGGCATTGCTTGCCTGTTTTCTCTCTGCTCTCGTGGTGTTCCTCTCCTCTTCTCGCTTTTTCTGCCCCTCCGTGCTCTTCTCTTTCCCAACCTCTTCTTTTTCATTTTTCATGATCAACCTTCACATCTTCCGCAACGCTAAAACGCACAATCAAATGCGCATTACTGACTCCCTTGCCTGTTCTTCACCTAGACGGCACATCAACGACTAATCACGCTCGCTTTGTACCCGCCTCCTTCCTCCTCAACGACAACCACCACCGCAACAACCGTCTCGTACAAAACCACACCAACCCCTTCATCCGAAGGCATAAAAGCAGCATTACCCCTCCTCACCCGCTACCTAGAGACATTCCACTCGGACCCGGAAGCATGGTCATTATTGGCGGACCTATACGTCGTCTCTTCTGCCGGTCTGGCACCCTCCCTTACGCAACGGACGACATCGAGCGGGTGGGGCATTGACGCGTTATTCGCCAACGGGACAACCCACCTCCTCACCCTGCAAACCACCCTCCAAACATCCGTATCGAAACCGTCCCTGACGGACGCAAGTTACATCCCACAAGCACTGCAATCCCTCGCCCAACAAATCCTCCTAGAACCATGGTCCGCACGCCCGCTTATCCGTTTCGGGGAACTCTACCTCCTCTCCAACGATATCGAAACCGCTTTCCGAACACTGTTGCGCAGCGTGGAGATGACGAGTGAGCCGTTCGTGGGTGGGAACGATCCACGTGCCGGGGACGAGGCTGTGCGGACGGAGTATGAGAGGGTTGTTGCGGGTAGTGAAAAGGGGTGGAGGCAGGTGATGCGTGTTGGTGGGTGGAAGACGAGGGTTTGGTGGGACCTGGCACTGGTGCGTTCCGCTGGGTTTCTCTCTTTCTCCTTTGGGTTTTCGTTTGTCTCCTTTTTTCGTCTGTTTCGCCGCGTTGCGTGCTTCACTATCTACATAGTATCTTCCCTGCATTGCACCACTCGCATACATCGGCCTCCGTGCTCGTTGATCCGCCCTCTTCGTCATTATCAACCCTTTCTCATTCGGCCTCCAACTTTTCCTGCTCTTGTACTCGTCATTCTGCTGGACAGGAAAGACAAAAACTAACTACCTTCTTTCCTCCTCTCTGTACAGTGCACGACCATCATCGCCCACCCTTCGTACCAGCCACAACCATCATCGTCATCAACACCCGTAACCTCCACGCAGGTGGCGGCGGTCCGGAAACTGGTGGTGATGCGGCTCGAGGCGTTGTTGGGTGCTCCTGGAGTTGTAGAGCAGTGGGAACGGGGGTTGCTGGGCGCTTAGGTGCTGATATGCGGATGGTATATGGAGAAGGCGGGTTGTATACGGTGTCTACACACTCCAAGATCCAGTACAGGACTGGCGAATACGACTCGATCGCTGTACGCGCAGGCAGAAAGTAATGCTATTCGATGTAGCGACCGCATCGTCCAGGACGTCTAGGTAATGGGTGAGGGCTCATGTCATAACGTTGGCTGAAGCTCGAGTAGGGGTCGCGTTTCGCCAAAGTGTTATGAAACGATGTTAAGTACTATAATACATCACATCGCGAAAAGCGAATTGAAAAACAATTACAAGGTAGTACATAAAAGAACACGGACCGGTTGCTGGAAAACATTTTGCGCTTGTTGGTTAAAGTTGAGAAATAACAGCTTGACCTCTTGTATCTCCCGTATATCAACCACCGTTGCTTTTCTTCGTCGGCTTGCCCCTTTTTGGACTTTTCTTCCCTTTGCCTGACTTGTTCGGGTTTTCTGGGTCGGGGGGCTTGGCGTCCAAATATTCCCTCTGTTGGTGATAATGTATCTGATACTGTCCGATGCAGCCTGGATCATGCAGCATCATACGTCTCAGTCTCTCACCTGCATCCTCATCGCATTTGAACTTCTTTAACCAAGCAGCATTTTTCTCGCCTCCACGGGCATAGGGGCGAAGTGATTCTTCGAATGTTTCGGGAGGCATTTCGTGCCGACTTGTTTTCGTATACCACGGTTTTTCGCCGTTCAAAAGATCGGTGACCCAGATTTGCAGCTCAGGCCCCCTGGGGCTACTCTTGCTTGCTGGCTGAGCGTATGATCTGCGAATCCTCCACCGTTTCTCGAGGTCCTCCGATATTGTTGACCTGTCTGATGGCTCGAGATTGGCTGCGCTGAAGGATTGCAAGGAAAGCGGCGGAATGGAGCCATCAGGATCTCTGGTGTAGGAGGGCCCAACCGGATCCATGTCACGAGTAGAAGAAGAAAGTGTTGTGGGTCGACCCGTAGCCTCAGAAGCAGAAGGAAAGCTTTCGCTGCAACCTTTGCTTCTATGGATGAAGAAGCGTCTTTGTGCCCGACGATATATCCTAAAGACATATAAGGAACGCTCATTGATCTGTTCTTTCAGCTCGTTTTCTGCCTTTCCTTGCAACAAATGTCGTGCCATGAACTCATCCCAAAAGTTCTTGACCTCGCCATCACTGTTCAACAGGCAACCAACGCAATCGCCCCTCCCCACCTCGGTGTAGGCTTTCGTTACAATGGTGAAGCCGCCATCAAACCTTATCCTATCTACGTTGACAGTGGGTACGCCGTGAACTCGACGCAAAGCCACTGGTACAACCTTTACGATCATGCTCGCTGGGCCTCCTCCGAGTTTGGCAGCTTCGATGCCAAACACATTTGACACAACGAGCCAGCTCCATACAGCCTCTTCGCCGTCGTCGTTCGGTATACACCCTCTTACCATACGACTGATTCCGTTTTCGTCGACGACAATAACGTGTTTGGACGTGAGACTCTCAACCTCTAGCCCGTGTGTTTGATTCTGGAACGTGGTACCGTGTCGTTCCAACGAGACCGAGACATCCGAATTATACCAGGCAGCAACACTCGTGTTCAAGGTCGTCATGGTCAAGCCGGTGTAGCCGATGCTGTTTAGCAGGTCCGTCGCCATGCTCGTATGTAGGTCCGACTTGTCTGATTGATTGAGTAGATCATATGGCGAACTTGTACGTGGATGCCGTCAATCCAGACATATGTCCTGCTCGCATTTCGGGTCGTTCTTCTTTTGACTCGGTGTGTTTGAGGTATTTTGAGCTCATTCCTGTTCAAACGGTGTGCTTGATATGACTATAAAGCACACAATAGCTCGACAGTAGCCACAGGAGGTTTGGATTATGAGTATGATAGGACCCCTCGTAAGGAAGTCCCTTGATTTATATGCTGTTTTGATTTCCAATAGTTTTCACTCAAAGGCATGATTCCTCAAGAAGACAAAGGAATGAACACCCTTACACAGCCTCAAAAAACAGTGGTAGGGGTCGTCTTTTTTAGCTCATGGACCAACAGCAGGTGGAATGTGTAGTGCGGCCGTCCGTGACGTTAAACAGACTTCAATGAGTCCACATATTGGTTCGTTCTTCATGTATCACGTTTGTTGTCAGTGAGTCTCAAAGTCCAAAATTTCAAATGGCACAAGCACCAGATACGGCGAACGGTATTCATCTCAAGGGAAGCACAAGCCAAGTCCCAATTTACATTCGCTGGACCTGAATAGAACCCTGATTTCCATCTTTGACCATTCAAGATGTGCGAGTTGCGGGTGAGAAGGTGACACAGAAGTGGTCGTCCTGAAAAGTGGTGGCGGGAGTCAGAGAGTGCAGATGGGTGGCGTTCACCATGGGGACCCTGACCAATTTTCTAAAATATATCGAGCGATCTTGAAATGAGTAAGTGACCTAATACAAAAAGTCTAAGCTTGTTAGACATTGTCAGAAGTGTGATGTAGCTGGCTTCCATAAATGCTGCCATACACTATTTTGCTCACTCTGCTGAAGTGGGTTTGCAGCAAATTGCATATGCGCTTGTCCACGAGTCTTCAAAATGTGTACTGACCGGATTTTTTATATCTCAAGGAGGGACGGGTTAATGATGTGCAGACGAGCTTTCGAGATAATCCGTGTGTGATTCATTCCATAAATCATAGCTTATAGGTTTTTCACATCATCAAGGTGCGGATTATGTGAAAAGCGGCTCAGATCTATTCTGCGAACGGGGGTCATCAGTCAGCCTTGGATAGGATCGATCTCACTTCATCAATGCCATATATGCATTTGACCATCTCTAAAACGTCTACCCGGTCGAGAACGGGCAACTGAGCAAACGACTCGTGGATGTACTTACGATCTCTGCGCTTCTTCTGCCGATATCTTTACTCACGACTTATCCTATGATTTCATCTCATCATCAGCAAATCAACCATACACAATATACATACGGTCTACGACATACCTCGTCTACATCATCAGCCGGCACTGATCCGCGGCAGTGTTGATATGATCCTTCTACGTCTGTAATATTGAGTCACAGGTGATTTCAATCAGTTTCTGCTTTCAGATTCGAATAGAAGATGCATTTACTGCTTTTGCTTTCTGCTCAGTTCACAATAACTGAAGCGTAACGATTCATCAGCAGTTTCATGGGACGGATATCTGCAGAGGCGCACAAGGAACTTATTTCGTTACTTACCACATTCCTGGCCTGATCGTCACCACCCCATCGCGGAAACCAAGATGAGAACTTGTCGACGAGAAAAGGATGAGAGAGATTGCAGAGGCGGCTAAACGTATTGAGGCATATATCATAGATTAGCAAGCGGCGGCTGACGTGCTGGAAGATCGATGACGTCGCCGACGACGCTGCCGGTGATACGACGGACTACCACAGGCGGAAGCTGATATAGAGCAAAGATAGCTGCAAAGATAGTGTGGGCGTCGGTGTATGCACTGTATTATAGAACTGTGTACTGCGATACGGTGTGCTTGCTTACGTTTTCGTCTCAGAAACTGTTGCGGCGTGGTGCTGCGCGGAACGAAGTGATACCTTCCAATCCAGTAACGGTTTATGAAATTTTATCATCAGTCACAGTCCACACTTCCAGCGAAACCCTCAGATAATCACTCACTTGTATATACCACTCCCCAACATTCAGCATGCCCAAGGCAAAACCCTCGCGAAATACGAAATCAACCACCAATAAAATGGCTGCACCACCTGTTACAGAGGAGGCTATGCCAAAAAAGAAGTCAGTAGAGCGCGTCAAGAAAGATGCCAAAAAAGGAAAAGAGAAAGAAGTAGCCCAGGTGCCACGTCCCAAACCTCGCAAAAAGACCGCTGATGCGTTAGCTTCACCTACCGCACCCGACCCAGAAATACGAGGGCCTCAACATCCTCCACCGAGAGCTGATACCCCTCTTGCCGTTGCCGCTAACGACACCACCACCCCTGCAAAGGCCTCACACAAGACTCACCACGTCACGTCTGAAATGTCAAGCGGGTCTTCACAGCAAGTCGCCATGGAAGTTGTGATGGAGGAGAACCGGCGGCTCAAGGGTTAGCGATATATACGCATGTCCGACACATGTAAAAGTGCTAACACTTTGATTCTGAAACGCACTTTTGTAGAACAACTGGGAGGGAGAACATACGTCAGTGTGGACCGACCGTCGGAGCGCAAGCGAAATAACCCTTACGATATCGCTCCGCTGCGAAAAATCCTTGGCGTTCACCCCGTACCCGAAGATCCCGATTATCTGAAAGAGTTAAAAAACGAGGCCTATAACTTCCTGCGGGTTAGTAATGCATTTTACGGCTGTCGTTTTGGTTAGCTCACAATGACACACGTAGGAAACAGCCCGGGATATCATCGGCGACCAACAACTTGCGAAAACTCTTGATAGAGCAGCGCATTGGGATAACCTCCTGGAGGATAAGCAAAAAGAACTAAGGGACCAAGTAAGCATTTCAAGGAGGAGACCAAGGGAGCTGACTCAAGCGCACTCACCTCGTCGACTTGGCGACAGTTTGTAAACGCAGTTCGGAAGGGTGGCGCATTTGGCTTGACGTTCTTTACAAAACCTTCGACCGGAAGTGAACACAAGTTCGCCATGGACTGGCCGGCAAATGAACTCATAAAGACAGTGCTGCGAGATCAAAGGTTTGTACTTGCAGCGATTCTCGGCGGCGAAGAAAGACACTCCGGCTTACCACGACGTCGAATCTTTCTAGGGTCGGCATGGAAAACTCAAAGTCGAAGTTGTTATATGGCAATGCTGTCTTCAATGAAGTTCAGCGGCAGTTCGATGGGCGATGCAGCTTTCCTTCGGAGCCAATCGTTCGTCAAGTCAAAGGTCCAAAGAAGCACACACTGGGCAGACCACGCAAGGATCCACTGCTCCAAGCATCGCTGAGTATGGCATCGGAATCGAAGAGCGGCTTGAAAGAGTTAGAGAAGTCAATTAGAGAGAAGTATCGAGCCTTTTCAGGCACACCGGAGTTTAGCTTCGAGCCCACCGGCAACATTATAATGCCTACCCCTAAGCCTGCTGCGAAGAAGAAACAGACAGAAGGGGATTCAACATCCGCTCACCCACAGAGACAGCACGGGCACCGGTTCAAACACGCTCATGGCACCCATAGCAAACAGCGACATCGCTTTTTCTGCCAAAACAACATCAGCCCAGACTCACCCAGTCGCTTCAATGGAAATGTCTATCAATGACATTGAACAGGCGTACGGCGAATTTATCCCGAAGGATGCTGAGGAGAGGATGTACGACGATGCAGAGGCGGGGCTAGGTGATGAGGGACAAAACCTGTCTCTTCCAGACGATGACGAAGAGGATGAGGAGGATCAGGATCAGGAGCACGATTCCGATGACGATGAGCAGGACCCTACCGCTTGCGGATCGGACCTCTCCAGTTCTGAATCTAGTGGATCCAAGTAAGGCTAGACCGACATGAACTGTGAAACGGGAATACAAATGTCGATAGTTACCTGTCGTTTTCAACTTAGAAGATGTGTGAATTCAATAAACCATGATATATGGCAGCTGTTAGCCTCGTCCATCTCAACTTTTCTTCTGTGTGGGAAACGTAACCTAGTTGAGTGTACCACAGACAGGTCTGTCATGACATAACTTAAAACTACGCACATGCAGAGAGATCTCACGCAAATGACTTGATGAGCAGACCGGCAAAGGTGCGCCGGACTCGATTGTTTTTCAGGCAGGCAGGATGACGGGATGCTGTGAATATTGAAGTTCTTATCTGTTCATATCAATACCGTTGGTGTTAGGACAGGCATACTTAGCTTTTGGTATACTTCGCTTTTTGACATACGCACGATGGCTCACAGAACAGGGAACTCCTCGCGTACGACGGCGTTTGGCCATCTGGCTGAACAACGACTGGATAATCGGAACGCACAAGTTAGTAAGCTTATCATCCAGAGAGGATCCCTGACGACTGACCATCATATCTTGCCAGCGGGCTTTGAGGAGAGGTCGTTCCTTTCCCGTGCAACGATTAAGAGCACCGCTTTCTCCCACAGCGGGACAGGTAAGCGCCTTCTCGTCGACACGCTGTAGATTTATATAGAGTACTTATCTTCCTCATGTTTACTGCCTCTAATCATCCAGTCTAACGTCTCCGCTGTTCGGAATCCAGCGAGGGAGCCGGGTCAAGCACGTCATTTGCTACCTGAATACCAAAACGCAAATCTACACGACGGAGAAAGCGATGATCAGCTAGAGGAACTTTCACGACATCCATCACCGGAATCACCGAGGAATGTTCAGCCAGAGTTTCCTGTGACCCCGGAAGCCCAGTTCTATCGTAAGTAGTCACAACTAGCATAATTGCCGACCATTATACTCACCAACTGGAATGACAGAACCTTCGGCTCTCAATCCTGGTGAAAAGGCGAGGTTACTTAGCCAAGCTCGATACGCCGCGCGAGTATCGCGTGGAACCTACAATGGATTGGGAGATTTTCCTTCGGTAGACATACCGACCGGCTCTTTTGACAGCTACTGGAAAGTGGACACCGCTCTATCTGCAGAAGCAAGATTGAAAGTAAAGATATATGATGTCTGCCCAACAGGATGCCAGGCCTATACCGGAGCATATGAGGATTGGGAGATGAACCAGACCTGCTCGGTCTGTGACAAACCTAGATTAAGAGGGGTAAGCATCATCACGTCGGGTAAAAGCAATTCCACAATCAACGGGACTTAATACACTAGTTTGTGGCGACTTCTTCTAGGGACCTGTCCGATACGAGTACATCTCTATCATTGATCGGTTGCGAGGGTTCTATTCCAACGAGTACCTCGGTGAAAAGTTGAGATATCGCCAAGTCCGTTGTGACTGCCCCGACAAAAGCGAAGACGTGTTCGACGGCGAGCACTACAAGACGCTGTTGACCAGAAACGTGACATGGCGAAGTAGCAATTACCGAGCTTCGGAACGATACTTCAGCAAAACGACCGACCTTGCTTTGGGATTATCCACAGACGGTATCCCTCTACAGAAACATACAGGATTAGATACATGGCCTCTCTTGATTACGCTTTACTCACTACCTCCTGAGCTTCGATATAGACGGGAGTTTCAACTCTGTTGTGGATTAATCCCTGGTGGGTGCCTCTGTAACTTGGTTCCAAGCTGTCAAAGCCGATGCTTGATATGTGTCTTCCAAAAGGCACAAAGGACGACAAAGAAGGCAAGGTCAAGTTTGACACCTTTCTATGGCCCTTGCTGAAGGAGTTGGAGATTCTCGCGACTACTGGTGTAAAATGCCGGAAAATTGAACCATTGACAGGCGCATTGTCTGAATCATTCGATTTGAGAGCCCATTTGATCTCTGTCACTGGGGACATGCCAGCGGTGTCTAAGGTATGTTGGTTTCTTTGAATTGGGAAGCCGCTAATGCTAACTTCTATCCCTCTGCGCAAGCTAATGAAATTCAAAGGGATCAATGGCAAATGTCCTTGTCGCTTCTGCACCATGAAGGCGATCCCCCGTACATCGGGCACACAGACAACATACTACCTTGCCAGGCTCTCAGAGCGCCATCGGCTCAATCCCGACTATGCGAGTCTGCCACTCCGTCAACACGAACAGATTGTATCTATGGCCAAGTCAATAGATGAGACGGTAGACGAGGAGGAGAGAGACGACCTACGGATGAATTCAGGAATCGTTGGACAGGTACGTCAGCCTGCGAAGAATTTTCCGCTATGCCTCTCGTCCGATATCACTGACACATGTTGCGCGTGAAAGTCGTGTCTACTGCGGATCGACTCCCTAATTTGGCCGTGGTGTTTTCCTATAGATATCATGCACGTCTTGTACGAGAATGTTATGCCGCAACTACTATCGCTTTGGCAGGGCAACTACAAAACCGCCCAAACACTAGGCGACGCCAAAGCACGGCACCAGGACGGCTTCGTCTTGTCCAAAAAGACTTGGGCAACTATTACTAAGGAGATCGCAAGCTCCAATCGTACAACGCCTGCTCAAATTGCACCTCGAGTCGGGAATATCACCAAGAAGTCGTTCTGGACAGCAGAAACATACTCATACTTCCTAATGTTTCTGGGTCCTGTTGTTCTCAAAGGCCGGCTACCGGCGCCGTACTACGCACACTTTGTCCTGCTTTCGGAAATCGCCAAGCAGATAACTTCGCAAGAGATATCTGTAGAGGGGCTTGCGATGCTGCATCGGCAGATTGTTTCTTGGGTGAAAGCATTCGAAAAGTACGTGGTAGATAGCGTGCACCATACGATTCCGGCAGCGTAGTAATTGTGTGAACTCTAGGCTGTACTACAGATTCGACAACAAGTACATGCCCTTTTGCACTGCTCCAATCCACGCTCTCCTACACGTCGTCTCATGTATCAAATGGCAGGGACCCCCATGCTATTATTGGTGTTTCCCTATCGAGCGTTACGGCGGATTTCTCAAGCGATGGGTAAACAGAAATAATAGAGATACTGTAGTAGCGCTGTCCAATCGTGTACTCAGGGAAGAGCGAGTTAGTTGGAGATATTTTTTCCTTCTCTAAATGGCCTAATTGTTTATTCTGCCACTATAGGCTACACAACTCTCTCTAATGTGTCAATATAACGAAGCAGCTGGGATCCAGCAATGGGTTGATAAAATGGATGGAAAACCTGCATGGTACGAGGTTTATCACACTCGCGCCCGTCCTACCGAACCAAACTCCGTGCCATCTCGCATGTTTGAAGCGGAAGGCGCTGGCTGGTCACCGGATCGACAGACGCTGGAGGCAGTCGCATTACACTTGGAAACCTGTCGCTATACAGATGAGGCGTACCACGCCGGTCGACTACCTGTCATAACCGTCAACCGGCTCGACGACGTATATTTCGAGGGCTGGCGCGCGTATCATCACAGCTCTGATCTAGGCAGTCAGCGATGGCGCATCTCAAGAAACGATGCTGACCGTCGAAACCTTCGAGACGCTTCTTGGGCTACTGTATGTCTGATTGCTTTGTCAAATGCCCAATGTGCGCTTATGATGTTGGATACCTATAGTACACGCAACGGGTAGAGAGAAACAGACGTTTGGCGAATCGCAATGCCAGATTCGTTGAAGAGCCGCAATGGGGTCATATCAAACAATTTTTAAAGTTCGAGATAGATGAGGAGGAATATTGCGTGGCTGTGATTCAACCTTTCAAGGTTGAAAGCTGGATTCAAGGGGTACGAGAGCCACCACGGAAAATATTGCGACAAGAAGGAAATTTACAAGTGGTAGAGGTGGAAGCTCTTGATGCGGTTGTCGGACGTGTAAAAAGGCAAAACCTGGACAACATAGGCGGAGAGGTACAGATAATAATCGACACCTCCATGGGTATGTTGAGAGGTTGAAAAGTCAATATTAGATACTGTTGTACAAGCTACAAAATCAAAGAGACCGGGTCAGAGTTATAATACTATCTTCTTTCGTTTAAGATCTTTCTGGCCTTCGCCCAACCCTTCTGCAATCTGCACACATCGAGCGTCCTGGAGCAGCTGGTCTTGCTTTCGTAGCTTCTCTCGCTGATCCACTATGGTTTCCCAGAGTCCTTCGCGCTCGGCTACCAGATCCTTAATCTTTCCTTGCCAGTGCACCAAACCTTCTTTGTATTCTTCGGCAAACTGCTTTTGCGTAGTGCTGGCTTCAAGGTACTTCTCGGCAAAAGTCAAACACTTTGCTCTCATAGCCTCCAGCCTTCGTTCCACCTCCGTTCTCGTGCTCCTTATCTCAATCTCCTGCTGTAAAGCATCATTTATTTCGGCTTTGTGAGCACTAATGGCTTCACGAGCTTCGAGATTGTCTTGCACAACCTTGTCGTGCCTTTCCTTGAGAGCCTGAAAATGGATTCGAAGCTCCGAAAGCTCTTTCTAGAATGAATAAAGTCGGAACATGTAACGGATGTAAGACAGGGATATGTATATGTGCTAGGCCATACTCGCCTCGGCGGTACGATCGCTCATTTTCTATAGCACTGTCGAGCTGTTGTGAGATGGCCGCGTTAACTGGGGCATGCGTCGATGCAAAGGTTGATTGGATACTGAATGGCTTGGCCGCGAAGTACGATGTGCAATGATGAATGTGGACACACCCATCTTAACCTTCTCATCGGGATAAGTATTGAATGTATAACCCAGGATCAGTCTCAGAATAGAGAGGCTCAGCTACAGCAATCGAGATTTGATACTAGTCGGTTCGTTGTCATAGAAGGCCATCGCGTAAACAGCGAAAGTAAGGGCACGTCCTCGCAAGCGGATCCGGGTTTTGTATCACGTTTGCATATTCCCGTTGTCACCAGGCTTGTTACAACTCGTCACATGATATTAGTGGGATATGGTGCTCGAGTATGGCCATGGAACTTTTCGGAAATCGTCTCATGAATCGTTTATACAGCAACTTTCTTTTTGGGCAGACTGATTCTTTTTACAAAATCGATTCAGAATTATTTTTAAATTATTTTCATTTTCATTTTTTATTTAGTTTTCTTTTAATCTTCAAAAATAATTTTGGACTCTTCACAAACATTTTTAAAAAATCTTGCTTGACTGAATGTTTGAAAACTAAACGCTCGTTCATTTCAGAAAAGTACGAATTCGCCTAAGGATGAGACGACTATGGGACTTCTAGCAAATCTCGTCATAAGCGGATTTCAAGAAAGCGAGCTTGTACAAAAGCTCAAGATGTCTGGGCGATACAAGCTGAAGACTGGGGAGATTCCTGAAAAATTATCTTACGCTGCCTTTCAGAAAATCGGCTTAAGCCCAATTCGGCCAGAATGATTTCTGAAATCAGCCCAGTACCTATGGTGGTTAGAGGGTTTAATGGGAGCTTCCGAAGTTGCGCTTGTACATTTCGTCTGTTCTCGGTCCCTTTACATGCTTCGTTTTTCCTACCTCCGTCCCATGCATATCGTCTTCCGTGTACCGCTCCTCTTACACCTTTTTTGGTCATCCATCCGCCTTCTCGGCCGCCTTGGTCGCATTTAGCATTGAGCATGGGCTTTGCCTTTTGCTGCTCTCATGTCTCTGTTTGCTATCATGCTTAAAATGCCAAAGGGCACGCAATCCTATGTGGCTCTCCTAGTGTACAGGAGTTACTTACGGGCGTTCAGAGAAAAGTTGGAGGACGTAGATGGATGCAGAGGTACACTGATGACGTCGAATGGGGACGAGACTACATAAAGCAAAGTACAAGAATAAAGAAAGAATGGCAATGTCACGCGAAGCAACGCCCAGCAGGATAGTGGAGTTGTTCATACACCTCCCTGTTCCTTCTTCTTCTTCGCCGCCGCCATCAGTTCTTCCCGTCTTTTCGCCGCATCATCTCTGATCTGACTCTGTGCCTGATCGTATGCCTTTGAGTATATCCTGTACTCTTCAACATATTCCTCGTACACTCCGGCAGCTTGTTCTTCCACGTATTCCTGCGCTGCTTTAAGGCCGTCGGCAGGGCAGAACTGCTCCGCCCACTTCTTAAACGGTACTACGTTGCGGTTGTTGTTGTTCAAGACACTACTCAGTAATCTATTGGCGGGTTGACCTGTTACGCAGCGTACGGAAAATGCCTTGCTATCCAAGAAGTGGAAGTCGGGTATATTATTTCCCTTGATCCTCTTGTCCCAGCTTAACACAACCGGAAACACTTCCATCTTGAATCGAGGGCACGTAACGGGACCTGCTTCGTTGAGATCGCTGCTGTCCCTTCGCACCGTTGTGTGATCAATCCTGGCAATCACCCGCCAGCACAGTACGACCTGAGGCTCAGTGGTAGGCCGTTTATATGCTCCTTCTTGGCACACCTCGACCATAAAGTCTTTCCGCCAACCTTGTTTGGAGCTGCTTGGAGGCACGAT
This sequence comes from Naganishia vaughanmartiniae, assembly GCA_030039245.1. Classification (NCBI taxonomy): domain Eukaryota; kingdom Fungi; phylum Basidiomycota; class Tremellomycetes; order Filobasidiales; family Filobasidiaceae; genus Naganishia; species Naganishia vaughanmartiniae. The sequence continues at coordinate 55,750 of JASBWU010000009.1, forward strand.
GTTCATAGCTTCTTGTACAACCAGTGAGTTGTTGTAAGTTGTTTGGAACAGGCTGCGCAGATCGCTCTGGTGAGAGGAGCTTGTGGATTTACCATCGTTTGGTGCATTGCTCGCATCGAAGCCTGTCGTCGACGGAGGAACTAGCTCTGAGGTATGAGACGATGATCTCGCACGGCCTTTTCCCGAGCGGGGCCTAGGCTTGGCCTTCTTCACTCTGCCCACTCTGACGGTTCGAAGTGGATCTATTTTACCTTTGACGGTCTTTTGATTCACCAAGGGTTCTAGAGTATCTGAAGCGATACTCGGTTGATCAGACCGTGGGAGGAGAAGGGTGAAGGGCCGTCGAGTGACGCTTGTGCTCTTCGACTGGTCTATGGAAGAGGGCAGCTGCCCTAGAGAGAATATGAGGGCAGTCAGCACGCTTTTCACCTTTTGTTCCAATGACGAATGACCCGCAAGCCGGAAGCCTTGGCTTCGACTCACTTGAAGTTCCGTCAGTAGTAGATGGGGGAATCATCTTTCGTTATTTGACCAGTAGACTGTCGGGACCTTTGTTGAAGAGAGGGAAAGGGAGTGTGTGAGCGTGAAAACTCGACCCGCCGAGGCAAGATGCTTTGCCCTCCGCGCTATAAGTACTTCCCTTCCTACTCTCTTGCTTTTGTTTGTTGGGCAGATACCACACTTGACTGCTTGCTTCGAAACAAAGGAGGACGCCGCCGCTGTGTGCCTGTGTCGAATGAACTCAAACGCTTGTCCAGGAAGTTCACAGCCCAATGTGTCGGGAAACGGAATCTAATTTACCATACCCAAAAGTTGCTGAAGAAGAGCATTAGTATAGCCAAGGGGACAGCCCATTCGTTTGCAGACATTGGCGTCTGATATCAAGGACAACAGCAAATCGATATTTACTTTGAATTCGGTCGCAGTTCGAGGAAGGAGGAAGGACCCACCGCCTGGCGATGAAATTATCTACTTTTATGCGCCTTTATAGGTGTATTATGCGCTTTGTGCACGCGGGAGCACCTTGCTGTTTTCTCTTCCGGGTGCTCGGCTTCGGCTGTTTACTTTGTCTATCCTGTCTTTGACTTGGGCTGAAACGTGAAATCCAACAAATATCATCCACCTGGGCAAGTATTATCCATCACCTGCTTGCTTGTTTGGCTTATTGTTCCTGCTTGGGACAACAAAGCGGAGACTCAACTCTCCATTCCTCCCTAATGAGACTCATTCCCTCAGGTAAACGCGCGGCACAGCTTATGCCGCCCGTACTCGCCGCATTCCTCTCCTGCCTCTTCATCGTCATCAACCCGCTCGCCTCGCTTTCACCGCCATTCTCATTCCTCGTCCTCACCATCCAGATTCTCTACTTTTACCCGTCCGGCACACTCGTAGCGCAAATCGAATCGTCAGCTTTAGCGTTCGCTGGAGCACTTGTTGGTCTCGCATATTCGAATCTGTTCTTGTATTTTGCTGTTTTGGCGAATCGGACGGTACGCGGCCAGAGTACGATATCGGATAACGAGCCTGGTGTAACGGTGGATGAGCAGAATAGAGAATCAGTATGGGCACGGACGGCTTGTGCGCTCGGTTTAACCGTGCTTTTCATCGCTAGTAAGTCGTCGGTCTTTCTGCTTGTTGCTGCTTCACTTATCACTTGCACCTACAGCGGGCTGGATACGCTCGAAGTCTCCTCGGTTGACAAATGCGGCGAGAATAATGCTCTTCCATGGCGTCTGGATGCTGGTTAATACGTCAAACATTCAAAAAGTACGTTCCGCGCCTTTTTTACACCAGTGAAGACCACTTACTCTTCGGCACCAAGCAGATGTCATCATCCTACTTTCTCAACCTGTTTTACCCGACGTTATTCGCCATGGTTCTCTCCCTCACATCTGCGATCATCGGTCACTGGTTCATCCCGCCGGCGCAATCATCACTTTGTGATCTGTTACGGGAAGCGATCAACGCAGTACGACACGAGATCCAAGTCCAGGTAACCGGCGCAATTCCTTCCAGCGCCACACATCGGCATCGTCATCGCCATCACCATTCGCATCATTCGGAAACAACAACTGGCACAGCCACAGACGCTTCCTTACGAGATCTTGAAGACGGTGCGGAACGATCCGTCAACCTTCCTACGCCCGTATCGCAAGCACGCCTACTCAATATCACACCTTCCCGCTCCCTTCCCGCGCTCACACCGCTCATCCGAAGTTTGTACAACGCGCGCCGGCACAGCTTCACATACGCTCCGCTCAGTCCTACGGCCATACGGCCGTTCCTCATCACCCTCTCCACGCGGATCGGACGTAATCCAGTCGCAAAAGGCGGCAAAGGCGACGTGGTCATGCATCCGCCGTTCATTCAAGGAAAGTTGCAGACGATGCAAGCAGGTGCCTACCAGGACCACGAGCCGCCGTTCCAGACCAGCCTGCCCGGATTGGCGGAGTGCATGTGTCACGCGTTGGCGACATGTGCGAGGGCGGTGGATGATACGTATAATTGGACAGACGTCGCCAGGCGGAGACAGTACAACCTTCCATCGCTTATCAAGCGTTTCACATCAGCACGACGTTCGCAATCATCGCACAGAGACAAGGAAAGACGGCGTGTGGATATACGGGAACAACTACTTGCGATACAACGGGATCTTGAATCATGCGTGGAAGGGTACGAGACAGACCTCCTCATCTGGCTCGACACGGACGTATTCGCCTTTACTACCTCCTCGTCTCCAAACAACGGCGGCGCGGCAACATGCCCCGTCGCAAAAGTTTCATTGGCGGACATGCCCACAACCGCGTCAGTCCGAGCGAGAATGTTTGATCAGAAACTGCAGCAGCATATGCGTGCGCCTCAAGCGGCAGGACATAATGGATTGCACCGGCGTGAGAATCTGAAAAAGGCACATGATGCGAGGTTGAAGGCCACGTCATGGCTCGTGGCGATGCTTGATGTGAGTCCTCCGATTTGGCCATGTATAAACCAGTCGTCGCTGAACCTCTCGCCGACTATATAGCTCTCGTCCGATATCTTGCAGCTCGTATCGACGTCTTTGCAGCTTGTGGAGAAAGCGGATCAGCGTGGGTTCACTGAAAAGGGCGTGAGACGGAACAAGCTCTGGTTCCCAAAGCTTGGAAGGCACTGGCTGACGAAAGCGCCGAACAAGGGCCGGCTGGTGGATGATATGGGCCAGTCAAATTCCGCTGGTGAGTTGCATCCCACCGGGGTTGGGTGCATGACGCTGATCACGTATCGCGCGCAGTGCAAAAACATGCAGAGTTGGAATCTGCAGAACGTGAAGAGAGTGAAGATGCCGCAGTCGCCGCTCAACACCGGCTTGCTGGATCACTTACTCGTGATGAGCGGGAACGACATCTGCAACGGCAAGCAGAGGAACGTCGGGACGTAGGAGCTGGGGATCAGGCGAATGCCAGTGAGGAGGGAGAGCTGAAGACCAACAAACAGCGTCGGCCACTGCCGAGGAACGTGGTGTATTGGTGGAAGCGGATAGAGTTGTCGTGGAAGTTGTGGTGGACATCAGAACGCTCGCTGCAAAGTAGGCACTTATCCCGTTCAGCTCACTCAACGAAAGCTGATTTATACGTGCCATCAGGGAGAATCAGGCTTTCCAAATGGTTGTCCAGCGCAAAGCATTCGAAGCACATCCATTACGCTTTCAAGATGGCGCTAGGTGGCATGCTTCTGGCATTACCTGCCTTTTTACCGCTTGGTTCAAAAGGTAAGTCGACCTTTTGGGGGGCATGTGAATTCCTGGACACTCTGACGCTCTCTTTCCACACAGGGCGCAATTGGTTTACACAATCAAAAGGGCAATGGGTAAGTTCTTATGATTGTCTGGCCGTGTCTCTTGCCTTGCTGATTTTTTTTAAATTTCTCTAGTCCCTTATCAGTTAGTGAGTAGCATAGAGTGCTATCTCCCAGCCGAGGCTAAGTGGGTCTGCTCTCAGCCTTTACGTACTAGATATCACGACTGGTGCGACCTTTCGCGTCGGTATCTGGCGGCTGATCGGTACCATCAGTGGAGCCGTTGTAGGTTACGTAGTAAGTCTGCCGTCCTTTTCCATTGCGCGACGGAAAACCATTGAAGGTTGTCTCATCAGGGGTATCTCGTTGCCCGTGGCACCTCATACGGCCTGGTGGCGGTCGCGACCGTCGCGAGTTTGCCCATCGCCTGGATCATGCTCTACTCTACCTATCCGGGAATAGGAATCGTAGCAGGGATCACGCTACCACCGATTTTGTTCATCCCTTACCTGTCGCATCTGCCGTACTCTCAAGTCATCCTTATTGCACTGTGGAGAGCTGAGCAGGTGGTCCTTGGGTGTGTACTGCATACCGGAACCGAAAATTGAGCTTCTGCTAATCATCCGCTGGTAGCATTGTCGCGGCCTTCTTGATCAACTCGTTCATTTTCCCTTACCACGCTCGAGTGCGATACTTCTATGTGCTTGCGACGACTTTGGACAAATTGGCGGAACTATGTGAGTCGTCCGTCTCAGCACAGCTGACAAATGCTTATTGAATGCATGCTTCTAGATCTGACAATGAGTAGGGACAACCTGCGCCCGTCGCTGGTCTATACGGGGAACATGGAGCAGTATACCATACTGGAACAAAGCATCGAAGTACGTACTTTCAACTTTTCAACTGCTTGACCTTGAAAATTGACTGCCACTCAGTCCGGCATATCGCAATGCCAGTCACTGGCTCAAATCCAGCATCTTGAAGTTTCTTTGCTGCCCAAACCGTACAAACTGCACTTGCGCCTCAATCAATCGCTATCCAATATCCTCGAGCTATTGGTCGAGATCAGGATGCTGCGTCTTAGTATTCCGAGGAGGGAGACTGTGCTGGATGTTCTGCCATTGCGGCAAGATCTCGTACGTACTCAGGGGACCTCCATCTATTGCAGGGCTTACTCAAGTTCTTGTCTCCAGGTATCATCCGTCTATATTACACTATTCGCCATCGGCCACGCATCACGCTCCCGTTCGCCACTCCCACAATTCCTCCCATCGCCACACGAAGCACTAAACAAATGGGGCAAAGCCGTCGAGAAGCTGCTTGGCGAGTCACGACCACCATCGGGAACGCAATCGCCTGTTCCCAGTGAGAATGGGCCACATGTTTTCCCGCGCGGATTACGGACGAGCAATGCGATGGATTTAGCTGCACTTTATGCGTTTGCAGAGCGCGAGGCTTTGTCTCGGCTTTGTGATGTCCTAGATGAGGTAAGCTACGCTTCCATGCTTCTCGTAACTCTTTATGCTGACTTGCTGCCCTACAGACCGTTGAAATCGCACGAGGACTGTTCGGGACCCAAGCGTTCCTCGAACCCAAGACCCTACCCATAGAAGACCAAGAAGAGGATTTATAATGACTACATACCACAGCCCGATTTGAATCGGCAACACACTGTATCCATAGCACAGCACATTGCATCACCTAGATAGATTACAACAAGATATAATGCTAGATATAATGCATTACCAGGCTCAAGCAGCAGCTTTTGCTTTACCCGCCGCCGCACCGGCAGCAGCTCCACGCGCAGGCCTCGATTTACCCCAAACGACCTTGCCACGTTTCCCGAGTACCTCGATCCCCCCCTGGGCGGAGAGTGCTTCCGCCGTTCGTTCAGCAATATCCCGGTTCACAAATGTTGTGAATGCGCAGTCTACGTCGCGCGAATGGATGTAGTCAGTACGCAGCGAATGGACAGGAGGTCGGGGAGGGACTTACGGCTAGCAGCGACGATCGATAGTGATTTTATTTGTGTTTGCTGGATAAACGGACAAGCACTCAACAACGACGTCCTCACATCCTGCTCCTGACACTCTGGCAACCCGAGAAAGATCAACGTCATCTACATCGCCACACGTCATCAGATTAGCATCACAGACGGAAGGAAACGTGGGCAAGGAGGAACAAAGGACGTACGATCGATTTATCCTCTGGTGCTACCATCCCTTTACTCTCCGCATGCGCACCGAGCATCTTTTTCGCGACCGGGTCGTTCCGGCCGTAATATCGATCCGCCATGTTTTGCTTTTCCAATCCATTCTCTTGTGGGACTTCGTGTCTGTGCATGCAACAATAGCGTCAGCACTTGCGCCGACAAGGGACTTGGCGACGGTGGTAAGGAAAGGGATTTGGGGTGGGGAGGTTGGACGTACCGGAAAGGACACTCATTCCCCCTCGTGCACTCGCCTTTAACGAAAAAACTACAGATATGCGGCCGGTTTCGCTTGTAATATGGATCCTTCCTCGCTAATTCCTTCAACATTTCTTTTGCCGCTGATGATGCCATCCGAGCGTCTGGCGTGTCTTGTAGTTGGCCCGAGGAGGTGTTTGCCATCTGTCACGCAGCAAAAGTGCAGGGGTGGGAATGATTAGCCACGAGAAGCAAGACAGTGAGGACAGAGGAGAAAGGCGCGTACAGCTTGTTCCATCACCTGCGTATAGTACTGCTTGTTAATATCCGACGTCGGCGCCTCGTTCAGTCGTCCCAACGCTGCATCCCGCACTTGCGTCGGCAGACCGTATTCCCTACAGAACACCACAAATAAGCCATATCAGCAACAGTTACGCACGAGTAAGCAATGCGAGAGACGATAGCAAACGTACAAGTCAAGCAAACACGTCTGACAAACATTCTTGATCTTTGCGCACGTCGTGCAGATTTCCGTCTTCTTGAATCGTGCGCCGGCTCCTGGGTTCCAGCGGAATACGGTGAACGGTCTGGTGCAGATCTGTTACGACAGCGAAGAGGAAGATATGCAGAGAGAGAGAGGAGTTTAATCAGCGTGAAGCATTGGTGGAAGATGTTGATTGAACGTACCTTGCATTCCTTGCCGTACTCCTGCTTGCTCTATAACCGGAACCACCGCATCAGAGCACACTTCTGCGACACCGCCACCGTCATCAATCTCAGTAACGACTCACCATTCGGACATACGGATTCTCACCCAAACATGATTCACAGAGAATCGGGAAATCCGAGGACTCTGTTCCTACTTTCTATGAAAGGCAAATAGGTCGCGTTAGCGCGCTGTCCTAGCAGAGGAAGCGGATCAAGGAGGAGGCGTACATTGATATCTGACTTGGGAGGCATGGTGGATGATGTAGTCCTGTGAATAGATGTGAAGAATAAAGAAGAGTAGAAGAGTAGATTACCAATACAACGAGGAGTGAGGAGTAGCATATCGCTCTTAGGTTTCCTGGTGCTCGATCGCTTCATTCATGCCCAGAGTTGGGTCGGCGCTCTGTTTCAGAAGTGTAGCAGTGTGTGTGTTACGTAATGACAATATGTCGACTCTACAAAGTCCGTTCGAAGTATAAGCCTGTCATTCCAGGCAGCATATGCAAAGAAGCATGCCCCAAAACAACGTCGAACGCTGATACCCAGTGATTCGGAGACGCCCACGCACCGCCATGGCCACAGAACGTTCGTGATTCATTTTTAGTGGTCTCACGGCATATACGACAGCTGAAAGTCCCTTCTTTGTACAACGAAGCCGCCGCAACAGCTCAAGCAATACCGCTTTTCATTTCCTTTATCCTATAGTTTCTTGACACTCCCGTCAGTCGAGCGCACGGAAACGGACCCATCAGCGTTACCAAAGTACGCCGCCTTGGCCATACCACAGAAAAGCCCAACTTCAACGACGCCGGTTAGGAGTTTGATTTTCGTCAGGAGCTAAACAGCGAGTCAAAAGTGAGTCGATGTTGGCGAATGAGAGGGAACGAAGACTTACCTCGGCAGGCCGTTCCATCATCTCCCTTGGGAAAGGCGCATCGACGATAAAGTTGCCATTGTCACTGACCACGGGGCCCGCCTTTGCCTTGCCCATTCGCAACGTCAATACCTGTCCGTGCGCTCCAACGGCCGTGGACTTTTCTTTTGTCGTTGGCGATCCGAGCTGTTCAAGCCGGTGGAGGACGGCGACGTACGCGAATGGCGCGACTTCGATCGGAATTCCTTGTTTCCACTACGAGAGGCGGGTTAGCACGGATTTTCATGAGGAAGGCTAAGAGCGTACGTTGGTACCCAGCGTCTCGCTGTTCTTTCGGTAGTCGGCGACCATGATCCATCTGTAAAGCAGCGTGTCAGTCGCGATTCGTACCGGTAGAAGCCTGTCCACATACGTCTCGGCCGCCTCGGCGAGAACCTTTTCACGCAACTGGCACGCGCCGCCGCCCTTGATAGCGTTCAGCTGAGCGTCGACCCTATAGCATCATGTAGTGTGAGCCGACGAAACCGTGTATGTGCGATCCGAGTACTTGCTCGTCGGCACCATCAATCGTGACGTCAATTTTAGAATAAACCGATGCATCGCCGAGGGTCAGACCGGCTTCGATGATAAGTTGCTGCGATTGGAAGCCTTTGGACGAGAATGGGTGTCAGTTAAAGCACTTTTGACGACATGGATGCCTTTCCTTGAGCGCGAAGCGACCGAGTCTAGAAACGATGAACACCAGACTCTCTCCGTGCGGGTAGGCTCAGATAGATCTTCACACCGCGACTCTCTCCGGTCTATTTGTGTTCAAACCGCGAGTTCCATAGAATCCGCTGCACCATGAATTCAGCTGTATCGGCGTCGCATCGAAGGCAGTCTCGATGCACCAAAAGCTGAGGGACGTCGATGCGCCGAACGCCAGTAACAGCCTCGTTCCTGCGCAAACGTACCGTCGCACATCCACAAACTTTCCCAGCATCTGAGACGACGCAGCAGTGTGTTGACTGCCAACAATCAGACGCATGTCACCCATTTAACTCGCCTCTCCTTCCACCTTGTTCACCGCAAGCTCCACCCAACGCCGCTTGTCTAGTCCTGATATATGCCGTGCAGTGCCGTGCAGTCCAGATCCTCCCGACCGCGTAAAGAGCGCTATGAGTCAACCACTTGGACTTTACAGAGGCTGTCTATCGAGCTGGCATGACCGACGACTTTTTCGGTTACTATACGCTGCCCAAACGGCACTCTGGAATGCCCAACGGTCGCGGCGCCGGAACAAATCCGTCTGACACGCTCTCGCCTGCAGTGGTCGATGAAGGCAACGAGAGTAAGACAATAAAGCGGGTGTCACTCTCGCGTTCCGTGGAGGCGACGAGTCTCGACCGTTCTACGACAGCCACCGCGTAAGAGACATCCATCCGACACGCTCGCCTGCGGCACTCGATGAAAGCACTGGTGCTCGGCCGTCCTACGACGGCCATCGAAAGAGTCTCGCTATCGCTGAATCCGAAGCAATGTCGTTTTGATATCCTCGCGCTCGCAGCGCTCGAGAGGACACCGATGCTCGGCGGTCTTACGACGGTCTCAAGCAAGACCAAACCCATCCCATGCTCGCGCTTTGGCGCTCGATGAAGGCACTGATACTTGACCCTCCAACGACGGCCTCGGAACAGTTCCTCGCTGCGCTCGATGGGTTCGGAAGCATCTGACACTCGCAGCTAATGCGCTCGGCAAAGGCACTGATGCTCAACCATCCTACGACGTTGACGGAGAAGATTCTCGCTGCGTTTGTCGAGAACCAAAGCATTAAAATCTCGCGCTGGCGCAGTGGATGAAGGAAGCGGCGCTCGACCGTCATACAAAGGCCTCTGGAGAAGGGTCTCGCTGTCACTCCAAGACAGTGATGCTCGGCCGTCCTACGACGGCCTCGAGGAAAGGCAGGAAGGCGCTGATGCTTGGCCGCACGGCGGCGTCCTCGACGAAGCCAAAAGCAAGACGCTCGCGCGGCATACGCCGCACTCGGGAAGACACTGATTCTCGCTCCGCTCGGGAAGGCACTGATTCTCGGCCTACGGCCTCGAGAGAGTCCTTCGGACTCGTTGCCTGCGGCGCTCACTCGCTCCGCTCGGGAAGGCACTGATGCTCGCTTCGCTCGAGGAGGCACTGATTCTCGCTCCGCTCGGGAAGGCACTGAGTCTCGCTCCGCTCGAGAAGACACTGACGCTCGCTCTGCTCGAGGAGGCACTGATTCTCGGCCGCACGGCGGCGTCCTCGACGAAGCCAAAAGCAAGACGCTCGCGCGGCATACGCCGCACTCGGGAAGACACTGATTCTCGCTCCGCTCGGGAAGGCACTGATTCTCGGCCTACGGCCTCGAGAGAGTCCTTCGGACTCGTTGCCTGCGGCGCTCACTCGCTCCGCTCGGGAAGGCACTGATGCTCGCTTCGCTCGAGGAGGCACTGATTCTCGCTCCGCTCGGGAAGGCACTGAGTCTCGCTCCGCTCGAGAAGACACTGACGCTCGCTCTGCTCGAGGAGGCACTGATTCTCGGCCGCACAGCGGCGTCCTCGACGAAGCCAAAAGCAAGACGCTCGCGCGGCATACGCCGCACTCGGGAAGAGAGAGAGAGTGAGTCCTTCGGACTCGTAGCCTGCGGCGCAATACTCTCGCTCCGCTCGAATCGCTCGCTCGGTCGCTACTCACCCGTCGGCACAAACACCCTCCCCTCATTCCCCTCTCTCCCCTGCTCCTTAATCCTCTCCACCACATACGGCACCGTACTCCCGCTCCCAATCCCAATCACCTTGTGCTCCTTCTTGACATGCCTATCAACCGCGGCGAACGCTGCTAGTTTTTTGGCTTCTTCTACTGGATCCATGGTGCGTGGCGGCGAGGTGGTGAGATGTTGGTATCGGAAAGTAGCGGTAGCGGCAGGCACAGAACGACGACGAGCGAGTTGTATACCAATCAAAGGAATCCTTGATAGCATTCCTCAGTCACTCCATATGAAATACCTATATACACTACCACACCCGTTCAAACTCGAGGGAACGCCCTTTGCTACGTCAGCCGCCCGTCAGCAGCATATCGGCCCGAGATCTCCCCCACTGCGCGGATCCCGGCGCTATCCCCTCTCGGCTCTGGCAATGCTTACCTAATTAAATTCTGTCGGCGGCCGGGTCTTCGATTGGCTCCTCCCTACTGAACCCTCCCTCTCTCCTTTAGAAACTAGTAAACCCCTGACCACCACTTTCTCCTTCTTCTTCTTCTTTTCCTCATCTTCCTTTCAATCCAGTATACATCATAAAATGGTAAGGCATACCACTTCTCTTTCCAACATCCCCCACGAGTGCTCACTTTTCCTGCGATGATGATGATGATGATGACCGTTTGTAGGGCGGCGGCGGACAATATTCTTACCCGAAAGAAGTATGGTCACCATCCGGTACGCACGCACGTCTCAACCATTCTCCTCCTTGCCCTCCCTTCCGCAGTCCCACCATCACGCGTAGTACTCCAAACATAACACGCGGGCCAGGATATATCACGGTAGGTACTACGAAAATCGCTAACCTACCCTTTTCCGCGTTTTCTTTTGCCGGTTCGGTTCGTGTGGTGTGGTGCTATTACAGGCGGCTGGTGGACCCGTCCTTCAAACTGGCGTTCAAACACGTTGATCTGCGTCGCGGGTATCGCACTCGCCACAGCTGGTGTCTGGAAAGTCTCTGCGAGGAATGAGGTACGTCCCGGGTCTCTATTCTCTCTTAGGAACAGTTGTAGAGTGTGGGATATCTCTGGGAGCTGATCTTTTCGTTACTTGGATGTCCGGCGCTGCAGATTCGACATGCCCGACCGACCAAGGAGATCCCATCCCGTCTTGTACGTCTGCACCTCCCTTCCCACCCTTCCCTCCCTCCCTCCCCTCCCCCGTTCCCTTCCCTTCTTATCCCAAACGATCAACTCACACCCGTCTTCTTCCCCCCTCATCTCCTGGATCTCAGTGGTCACCCCATGCGGCGGAAATCGGAGTTCGAAAGGAATAAACCCCTCAGTTACCGCTGTTTACCGAGCTGATGGTGGTAGGGAACCGGAATAAATGACTGAAGGAAGGAAGGAAGGAAGGAAGGAAGGAGGAGGAGACGGGACGTGGATGTACAGAGCGGAGCAGCGGGATCGTAGCCCGTCCGTCGGGTCGGGTCGAGTCGGACGGTGGTGACGGTGGTTTGTACTCACCGATGGGATAGCCTACGTTATAAGAATCGGGGGTAATCCTCTACTGGTGCAACAGCGGGAAAACCGAGTCCCACAACAGCCGCGCCTTTCCCTCTGCCCCTTTCCCGCCCTCTTTCAAGCCAATTCTCTAACGCCGACCATCGACCCTGCGCTGTACCAATTCCGGGACTCTGGTGGAAACGGCACCTCACGTACCTACCCACCCACACTCATGAGAACAAGGGCAAGAGCGGTTAAACCCCTGCCATACGCTCCTCTTCCCATCACAACAAAAAGCAACCGTGATTCTCGTACCCGAAGTGAAAGACCCCCGCTCATCTCTCTCCCGCAATGAACGAACTCCTGCGTCTAGGTATTCCTACACCTTCCCTTTTCCTTCTGCGCGATAGAGCGGCTCTGCCCTTGAGTGATGGCGTAGCAACCAGCCCGTCAAGCGATAATACCCGCCAAGAAGGCTGTACCTGACACCGCGGATGTGTGTCTCCTCGCCGCTCAACAATCGGATGAACTTGCGTGGAACTAAAGGGTGTTCAGGCATGCCGTGGAGTACGATTACTATTGTCGCTCCGAATAACTTGAAGTTGTTGGTGGGTGTTCGGAGCGGGCTGATGGGCTGATGGGCTGATGGGCTGATGAGTGGATGGTGGATGGTGGATGGTGGATGGCGGATGGTGGATGGGGGCCCCGATCCCCCACGCACTATTGCCGAGTGTCGTCTAGCGTCATCCAAGTATACCTTCAAAACCTTTGGGTATTCGATTCGAAAGCGACTATACCCGTAGCTTCCGTGCACCCGACGCTCTTGACGACGGAAACCCGGTAAAAGGCAGAAAAGGACGAGAGGCGACATTTGCTCAATGTTGAGATGTCAAGATACTCAACTCACGAGACCGGCAAGGTGGGAGCATCGATGCAGAGGCTCTGGACATATGGACCGCCGAGGCTGAACAAGCTGTTTGACATTGTGCACTACACATGACTGTCCATGACCTGAATACAACCAACACGAACCCCTATCGTACATCAACCCCTGACAACTATGACAGATAGCACGTTCACGCTGAGCCAGCCTGCCTCCTCTCCACCTCTTCCCTCAATCGCCTCTCCCAATCACCCCGCACCTCGCCGCTATTCGTCCACGTACGCGTCGTCGTCACCGTAACAACCTGCACAAAATCCTCCACCAAATCACCATCCTCATTCTCCCGCACGCGTTTCCGGCGTTGGGTGATCGTTTGGGTTTCCTCGCGTGCGATATAGTCTTGCGCAATGGATGTCGGGGCGCAGCCGGCTGTCAGGGCTGGGCGTGGGCGGAGGATGTATTGCTCCGTGTCGTTCATGGATTCGTCGAGTTTGTCCCATTCGCTGAGGGTTTGTAGTGATTAGTAGAGTTCGCGGGGCGCATTCGGGCTCGACTTACATGGTGACCGGATTCTTGAGTCTCGGACGCTTTTCCTCGACGACGGCACGACTCGCTGCCGCCGGTGGATTCCTCTTGCGCTTCTTTGACGCAACTGGACTCTTGACCTGCTGCATCGCTTGATCTCTGTCCTCAGCCACAGCCTCGCTGTCACCTTCCTCGGCAAGCACCTGCTTTGCGCGCCATTGTAGCTCTCTCGCCAACCCACTGGCATTCACCACCACCTCTTTCGGGATCCGATCGTGGATGGCCTTTCGCCTTTTTGCATCTGTGGACGAGTTCTCGAGCGCGATGACTTCCGCTACGAGAAATTCGGCGAGGGCGACTAGGCCGTGCAGTATGCGAGACGCGATCGAATCCCGTGGCGGTTCCTCTTGTCCCGCTGTCAGCCGAGGGCGATATACTTTGCGATCCTGGAGGGTCCGTACCCAGTGGTAGGCGACGTACCAGCACAGACTGGAGGCGCTTCTCATCAGCTCCAGCATACGTAGCCTCGGGCACATCACACGTAGCCTCAGGCGCATTACTTACCGGTCAAAGTAGGGAAACCGCATTCTCTGCGGGACTTTGGTTTCGACTTCAATTTCGCGTAGTCGCAGTTCTGTGCCGTGCAAGGTGGTTGCTGTCAACTCCAGTTCCGCCGTCAACCAACCGAAGACTTACGCGTCTCAATGTTGTAAGAATGCAAAAAGTTGCCCCCCAGCACGATCGTGTCTTCAGGGGTGTACTAAAAGGCCCGGTCTTAAGCAACTATCCGGTTGAAACCCAAGCCTGAAAAACTCACCACGGCATGTATGTACCCCGTTGGAATAATCCTATGCAGAGCGCGCGTCAGTACTTCAGAATGACGCAAAAAGACGCTCACGGATTGGCTCACATGGTGTCACCCGGTTTCAACGTCACCTTTTCCACCGGCCCCTCCACCAGATCACCGAGCCATTCCTTTTGTTGAGTTTCTTCATCGCTCGACCCTGTAATCCAACAGCCGAGTATCAGTAAATTCACCCCATCTACAGGGACTCGAGGTAGTCTCACATCGAGCATAGGCGGCGAGGTTTGCTGGAGTTGGCTTGATAAAGTAGAATACTTTACAGCCCGAAATGATTGTGTAATAGACGCATGATGCAGCGAAATCTACATGCCAATCCTGTAGTCCCAGAAGGGCAGATCGAGTAAGATGAAGTTCTACGTGTTTCGTCCGACGCACTTACCGTCCACGATCCGGCTTTACCCATCAAACAGTAAAGTTTGACTTTCGGCCATCCTTCACCATCCAGCTTTCGCTTTCCTGCGACGGTATCATTTGCTGCGGCTTCGAGAACTGGAGCACCTTCACTGAGCGTCGTCCCTGCGGCTGCGTTTGATGTACCATTTATCGGATCGTCCTTATCCGGCACTGAGGCACCTCTTGGATCCTGACCGCCCGCTAAGACCTGACTCTGCTTGCGCTTCTTCTTGATATCCGGCCAACAGTTGTCCACCCAGTCAATCTCCCTGACAAGCCTCGGCGGACGAACGAGCTTTGCCAGATCCGTTCCGGTACATTCCAGTGAAATCACATTGTACACCTTGGTCACGGTTGGTCCACCTGTATCGTTCCCTGTTGCGCGTTTGCTGCCATTGCTCGACGTGTTCTTATTGCTCGTGGTCGGAGGGATGCCTGTTTTGAAGTAATAAGCCCACCGTGCAAGTGTCCACTTTGATGATGCCTGGGTTGCAATATCTAAACACCAAGGCCGCATCAGTGCGATTCACGCTACATAGACGCCTCAACTTACCAATAACATCAACCATCGTATCCTTTCCCACCAATCTCACGACATCATCAATTCCAAACTCTTCCTTGGTCGGCACTTTCCCGCCAGTAGATTCAAACCCGCCGCGAACACTCGGAACGATGATTGGTTCCCTATCCGGGCCAAAGAAGACCTCGGGTGATATCTCGACGGGTCGTTCCGGGTCGTACGTCCCATCCAGCCATGATTTCCTCAACACAGAGCCGTCAACTCGCGGAAAGTGAGCTAAAGCGACGAAGGTTCGCAAGTTGGATTTCAAGTCTTGTCCACTGGTACTACCGATTCACTCACCCTCTTGGATTTTCCTTCCACTCTTTCCCGGATCCTTTATCAGCGACAACCACTTGTACGTCGGTGTCGAAATGTTATTGTTCAGCGCATGATAGTCGGTCCGATGCAACGTTGTTTTCCTCCTCGGTCTCGATGTTCCCTCCCGTGGCGGTTCCGCGTCCGGCATGAGGAGCTGCTGCTGGTTGTTTACTAGATCATCCATCGTCATGTCGTCTCCGCCAGTCATGGACGGAAAGACGAAATTACGCTTGAGCGTTGAACGCGGTTTCTTTTTGTGTTTTCTAGCTTCTTTCTCCATATCCTGGTATTGGAGAATGCAAGGAGTGCAGTACCTGACCGTAAATGAGGGAACTTAGAGGTATCTCACGTTGACGCCTAGGACATACGTTACATACCAATAATCCACCGCTGCCGTCCAATTCCAATCATACCCCTGTTTCTCGAGCTCGCGAATAACTTCAGGAGGCAGCGATCCACTCGCACCTGGCGCTCCAAATCGCTTGTACATCTCTGCAAATTCACCAACTGGCTCGACTAGCTCTTGCAGCGTCACACAGTGGGAATGATACCACATCTTGCATTTCGTACAGCTGATCCAGCTGAGTGCGAGTTCATACTCGGAATCGGTTTGTGAGCCATCCTGGTCAGTGTCAGATTTGTCGTCTTGAGCCTTTCCTGTTGGTGGTTTGTTTTCGAGCCTTTCTCTACGACGTTGATCATCGGGTTTCTGGGCCTCGCTTCCCGGTCGACACCATACGCATTGTAAGGGCTCGCTGCTTGTGGACCCATCCGAGTGGGACGCTTCATCGTGCTTTGCCATGATTGTGGCAACGAAAGAGCGGATGTATGTCGGTTTGCCGTTGCGCTGTCTGCTCCAAAAGTTCTCTCACTGTTTCTCCAATATCAGGTATATTATTGCTCATTCGTGTCAAGCTGCTCATCATCAAGAAGCTACTCAACCTCGAGATTGCGGACTCAAAACTCAAAATGGGTTCTCCAGTCTCGGCGGCCGGGTGCGCTCGGATCCCCCCCTCTCCTTATCGCCCTTACCTATATACTGCTGCACGTTCTTTGGAAGTGTTCATATCTCAGCTCAACTCCATATCACAGCCGGAATCGACGCTTCTCTCCCCAGCGTCCGAAAAATAAACTGGAAACACTACTGATTTCGATCACATACAACCCGTTGCAAACAACAAAGACTTATCAAGACCTACTACATACAACACACACCGCTCTCATACCTTCACCGACCTCTGATACCTCTCCCACTCCACAAGCGCAAGCATCGCCAACGCCTGCCCATATGGCATAGGAGTAATAGCAATGTTGCGATAGAAATCCAAGTCATTGCCCATCGCTGTGCCGAACGAGACGTTTTCTACCTCCCCATCGGGTCTAATTTGCGCGATGACGCCCTGGAGCGCAGTGTTGGCAACCGTTAGGTAGTTTTCTCCAGTCAGGTAGCCCTGTCACATGAATAAAACAGTTAATGCATCTGTGTATGAGGAAAGAGTCGCGGAGAGCTTACCAGTCGCAACGCCATAAAGATACCGGCAGCGAAACCAGCAGCAGCGCTCGTCTCAACATAACTAGTAGAATCATCAAGAAGCGTATGCCACAGTCCAGTCTCCTGATCTTGAAGCTTTAAAAAAGCATCTACCTGGCGCTGCAACGTGGAGACAAGGGTCCTGTAGATCGGGTCGGTAGGTGGGAGTTGCGTCAAACTAAGGAAGAGGGGGATAGCGTATGTGACCTTCATCCGTAACCGCCACGATGAGGATCAGCACCCCGTCAAGCGCTCCCATGCCTTTCATGTTCATGCTTACCCAACAATTCCCACGCGCCCAGCGCGCCTTGGCATAATTATGTCCGCCGCCCTTCCCGTCGAATTGCCACCCGTGAAACCAGAGCCCGGTGGTAGTATCCATCAGGTAATTGATGTGCATGAGGAACTGGTATTTGGCTACAGCGACCCCATGTGTGGAAAAAAGGTAAGCGGATGTATCGAGCTGGGAGGGAATCGCAAGGTGTGTACCTTCTTCGATGTATTCCGGTCGATGGAGCAGCAGTCCGATCTTGGTCAGGGGAATAACTGCGCAAGTGCCAAATCAGTCTCGGTTCCCACAAGGACCAGAAGCGGACAGAAACCCTCACCCGTCATCATCAACGTATCGTCCCACAGCTGGAAGTGGTTGATATTGTTGTACACGACATGTTGGAACCCGCCTTCTGGCGTTCCTGTACCACTCCACAAGATAAGCGCGTTCCACAGATACCCACGAAATGTCAACGGACGTACGATTCAAACCATGCATCACCCACTCGGCCCACTCATCCAACCAGCCCATCCACTTCTTGTTTTCCTCTTCCGTCTCAAAAGACCCATCTTCGACCATGCACGCCAACGCGTACATCACGGCCATCGTGTTGATGTTCTTTGGCGCGCCCTTGCCCTTTGTTTCTTCGTAGCGTGCGTTGTACCAGTTCTTCAAGGTCTTGATGGAGTGAGCGGAGGCTTCTTTGGTTGGAGCGACCGCGGCGTGCTACAACACTCAGGCGCGGTCAGCTCTTGGTGCGTACTTGGTGTCCCAGCGAGAAACGTACATGGTATAACCCTGTCAGAGCTGTTCGACATGGAAGCAAAGGTTTAGCACGAGTAGTTGCCCTCTGTACTGGTCTTACGTACCGACACCGTGAGTCCATTCCCATCCTCCCCAGCCCTTGGTATCGATAATCGACCCGTCCTCCACTACATGTGCGTCCCCGTCAATCAGCCCAGAATACTATAGTCGCACAACCAAGAAACAGGCTTACGGTGCAACAGGAATTCTCCCTTTTCATCCACGATATTGACGAGTCCATCGGTCATCCGTCGAATGAGCTGTTCTGCGAGTTGAACATTGAGCGTGGTGATGGAGGTGCCGGTTCCGTTCGAGAGCGTCATGGTGCTTCAAGGGGTAAATCTGGGTAGAGTATATGGTTCAGAGGTCAGACACTTGAAATCAAGCGAAACAAGTTGGGATATATACAAGCTGGTACTACTCACTATTCCACTACACAGCTCTGCATCTTACCAAGCAACTCGTTGCGCGCTCCAATTCTTGCAGCGAGGTCAGCGAGGTCTTACGAATAAGGCCGATTCGAGGTCGGAGCATGTTCAGTCCGCACCCACCACGTATTGACGACAAGGGTATTTGGAGGCTTTCGGGAATGGGGTAATGAGTACGCCGAAAGCCAAGGGCCAAAGGACGAAGATGATAATTCGGTACCTACCCCGGCGTCTTCCTGTAAATGACAAGACTTTGTTTCAGCTACTTTGTCGGTCGTCCAGGTCGTCTTCCATCTATTTCCCTCCGGCCCGGCGCTCCGGAAGCACATTCGACCATGCGGGCGCCGTTTGAGGCGAGTCGTTCCAAGCTTGTTCAGGCTGGTCAGTCTTCGTACAATGTACTGTAGAGAAGAGCCATTCAATGAAAAGGAACTTAGAATCTACTCACAAGGGAACGATTTCAAGAGCATACCATACAAGCGCCTGAAAATACGCCCTCTCTCCGACATCATATGGAGTACCACTGAAGCTTAGACGGATGAGACGACAGTGGTGTGGTATCTGGTGAGAAGGTCCAACACCGCACACAGTCAATTTGCTGACCTTGTCTTTCAGTATATGGCAATAGGCGATATTGACAAGTGGTAAGTCTTTTCGCAGGCATCGGCGCTGCGACGTACCTTGTGCTTCTTGATACGTTCGGAGGAGGTAGGGGCGGAGCCTGCTGCTTTTGTTGAAGGTCTAGGACTTTGTGGGATTTTTCTTGTGCAGATTACTTTACAGTTGATGTGCTAATTGCTCCATATCGAGCTTGGGCAAAACCAATGCCCCGGAGGTACCTTGGGCGACATCGAGAGCGACGCTATTCGCCTGACATCTACGCACGCTATCGCTTGACTCAGCGCGGAGTGGAAAGAAACGACATCATCTGGAAACGAACCTGATGGAGAGCACGGTGCTGATGGGCAAGCGTGTGGTGCACATGCCTCGATTTCGACACCATCAGCAAGTACGACAGCACAGCGAGCAATCTCATAATTGGCTCGGCTCGGACGCTGAGTCGGCCTTATTCTTCGCTGCTGCCAGATAGCGAAACGACGGACGGGTGGACCAAGACACCCCTCGTCCACACTTGACGCTCGGTGCAGCTGCAGGCATCGCAGGATGGTAAAAATCGAGCAGGCTCAAGAGTACAAGGGCGAGTTTATTGACAACTTGTAACACTACATAGATAATCCCTTATGCTGCATCATCAGCTGCGGCTTCTCGTGAACACTATAACAGGAACACCCTTCCCCCGTTCGAAACCCCGCTCATGCTTCTTCCCCCCATGTCGCACGCTCGAAAGGGAAGGTTGCGGGTTCTGGTAGGCAATCTAACTACGCCCCTCACATTGGACAACGCTACACCCTCTGATCACTCTCTTTGTCGTTCGAGTCCGCCTGTAGAAAATGTCGCTGAGGCGAGTCGAAGTGTAGAATAAGGTCGAGTGCGTTTACGCGATAATCGCATTGACTTGGTTATCGCAACGTGGAATCTTGTGTGTCTTCTGAACGCAAACGAGAGACGTGCCGACTCAACCGGCGCGATGTCCTTGCACACTTTTCCGGTGTGCATATGTAAGTATCTTCTACATGCAACAACTTCCGCAAGGTCAGTTGCACCGCAGAAGCATGTGGATCTGAGCCTTTTTCCCGGCTTCCGCCAGAGTTCGTCAGGATGTGTCCCCTTCCCACATTTCTGACAGAACGAGGCAGAAGGACGGTCGGTCACGAGCCGAAGGCACTAGCGTGCGACTTTGCGAGGTGATCTGGCTATTTCTTAAATCGTTGCATACGTTCATACAAATGTTTACATTATGCACATATCTTACAGTTGAAAACGAGTGGAAACGCGAAACCAACATGAGATCAAATAACCTATCATCGGTAGAACATATTATTCGAATCAGTGCCGCTCCTGATTGAAAAGCTAAAGACGACTCACGTAGAAGAAATCAGGGTTCTGGCGATCCGTCAAATCATCAAAAGATTCCAGGTTCATGTCTTTAACATCCTTTCCCTCTGCAAGCAAGGCAAGTCGCAATTCTTCCTTGTATGCTCGACCTTCTTCCAAAGACATAATACTTGTGTCTTTGACTTCCGCAGGTCGACCAAGCGCTACTCGCCTCTGTTCTTGCTTCTTGTTGAGATACTTGAGGTGCGCACCCATTACCAAGGCGAGGATGGCAAGCAAGCACCAGAAGGCAATGTCGACATAGATACCTGATGACATGACATTGCAATCAGACGAATTTAAATGGCAGTCAACGGGTACATGACTCACCTGTGTAATATTTGGGTGCTTCTCGGGCCAAATATACCTGCGGGCCGACGATCTAAAGCAGACATTGCAGAACTTTAGCAATCAGTCAGTCACTCGAATGAAATCCTGTACGAACATTTCCAACACATTGAAAGACAAAGGCCACCGCCATGGTGACGACTTTCTTCGTATGGCCGGCAGCATTCAGATTGGCCCAACTATTGCGTTGCACGACATATCAGCTGTTTGCATTACTAATAAATCGCCCAAGCGGTCCACTCACGAATACATGAGAGGTTGTAGGACACCCAAGATCAAGGCAACATAGTAGCAACCAAGCAGCGATTTGGGCTGGTCTCGAGGAACCTTGAGGAGCCCCACCGCTCCAGCAATAGGGAAGAGCGTCAAGACGGCGATGACGGGGAATCGCATCTTGATCTTGTTGGTGAGCCAAATGGAGAAGATCAAAACCACGATTTGGATGGCCCCGGTCGGCATCTGCATCAAAACCGCTTCAAAGGCATCAAAGCCGAAACCTTTCGTGATGATCCCACCGAAAGCGCCGAATCCGCCGGAGGGGAGGGCGCAGCAGAGGAACATTAAAGCCCACCCCCAGGTCTTGAATTCGGTAAGGCATTCCCGCACTTGGTCCCACTTCCATGTCGAGTTCTTGGTACCGGTGTTATTGTCTCGAAGTCGCTCTAAAGCGATTGCTCTGTCGTTACCGTGTCGTAGAAACTTGGCAGTCGCGGGATGTTCCGGCAGCAAGAATGCGATGACTGGTACTGCGGCGACGCCAATCAAACCCTGCGGTTCAAAGATGGAGGTCAAATAGGGAACGATTTTTCAGCTCTTGGAGAGCAATAGATCACTCACCAAGCAGATAAAGATGGCCTGGTAGGCATGTATTTTCCCTGATTTCGCAGCGTGACCGACTCCGTAAGAAAGCAGTGGGCCAATAATCGCAGCACACGAGTTGGCGATCTGCCAGATAACCAATCGATAACTTTGTTCTCTGTATTCAAGACGCGGGGGTAAGCCGGGGGTTGGGTCATGATTAATGATTAAGGGACGAACCTTCGGCGCCAGTACATCTGGGTGATGGCTACAGATGTAGGCGCGATGGTCGCCTCAAACATTCCCAGAAAGAATCGGCACGTCGCAAGACCCGCAAAGTTGTGGGCTGCGGCAGAAGCGGCGGTCACAGTGCTCCCTGTTTGATCATGTCCTGTGAGTGGAAGTCCGCCAGATTTTAGAAACGGTATGTGTACTTACATCCTAGCATATTGAAAAGCAGCCAATGATGCATTTTAAATTTCACGAGTGCGAAAGAGGACAGGGGCTGGAAGCCCAGTTGCGCAAGGTACACAATGGACGTTAACCAGCTGTATTCTTGGCCTTTCAAGTGAGTCGCTTCCCCTACGTCCATACTTCATCAGCGAGGAGACTTTTTCCGAGCAATGAACGTTTTGAGCGACTTACGAAGATCGAAAACGGCTGCATATGAGACGGAAGACTTGTCTAATTGCTGCACGAGGTACGCTATGCACAAAACGGGCAAAATCCATGTGTCGATCTTCCTCAAGACTGCCTTATCCTCTGCAAGGGTATACTCCACCTTGCCGGCCTCCGCCATCACTTTTGCCGCTTCATCCACCTGCTTGAGGTCGCCTATGACATGAGGATGCTGCTTCTCCGCCTCGTCGTAAGACACAACGTGTTCGAGGTGTTCAGCGGGGAAGCCTTTGGCTTTGTCGAACCCAGGGGACAATATTGGCGTCGGAGAAGACATGATGTTGGAAGAAGGCGAATTGGATGCCGTTTGCGAGGCTGATGGTACTACTGGTGTTGCTGATGCTGTTAATGTGCCGTCCAGTGTGACCGTCGCTTGAAGGACACCTTCCACACGGCAAGCTTGATAGACGGACGAAGGCCGCTCGGGAACTTGCACGGTTATATAATCTTCGGGAGATCAGTCATCCCGTATCATTGTTTCACTATTCCCCTTGAGTGCCAGACTGAGCATATCATCAGGCTGAGCACTCGGACTTGACTACCACAACGCAACTCCTCCTGGGGCAGGACCATCTTTCAGCTCGGCGAGTCATCATTCCGCAAATCTTGCGCAACAGCAGATAGGCTAGTTCACACACTGCATATCGCTCCCTACACCCCTTGTGCGTCTTTCGCCCTGTCTTGATGAGCTGTTGAAGGTCATGCGCAGATGCGCTCGGACTGAAGTTGTGCCAGTTCCTCATTACGAGCATGATATCACCTAAGTATGTTCAACCAGCTGCTTACAGGTACCACATCCAGAGCGGAAGATGAGGCCCGGTGAGAGAGACACTTGCTCCCCTGTTGCCTCGTTGTGCTGGTGGATATTCGCTGCGATTCTTCTGCTCTGCTGTTCCAGGTGCCGGCGATTGCATTGTTAACCAGTACTTGCACGTATCGCTCCACCAGTATGCTACAGTTTTGATCTCGCGTTGATTTCGCTGCCGAGTTGTACAGGTCCATCTACCTATTGTTGTTGTTCGAATTTTAGCGTATCCTTGGCAAGGTTGACGTATCGTAATTCGAACTCACAACAGCTTGCACAGTGAAGGAATCGCGGAAAGCTCTGGAGACGAGGCGGCGTTGCTTGGGTAGCGTAGTGGCGTCGCATGTGTTTGTTTCCGGGAAATGTTCTACGCCCCCTCCGCCTCTCCGCGCAGTTACTGTTCGTGAATCGACCGAGATATCACCTTTGGGTCTGGCTGAAGAAAGCAGGAGCTCGCGCACGGCAAGCGGTCCGGACGGAGGTGGTTCAGGCAGCTTCGCTCGACGGTTGCGAATTGTTGATGAGCGAGCTGACCAATATCTGGGTGTTCCTGAGAAGGAGAATGACCAGTCAGCTGCTTCTGCGTAAGACACAGACGAATATTGGTCTGACCACCAGCTTGACTACCCAAATCCCATGTATCAGCCCGGAGGTACCCCGCGCTCGATCAATCGCCATGTTGATACTCCGCAAATCGGCATCTCCGGGACGTGAAGAACATGCTGGACGCCGTTGGGATAGTTCGCAGGTTATCGAGTGTCATCTGAAGTGGATAGCGTTACTCGTAGCAGCGTCCTTCGACTTACTGCCTGCAGGCATGAAGTTAGCGCTTCGCATTCCCCCGGCTATTCCTGCTCGTACTTTCCACCACCGTCATATCTCGTCGACAGCGTGGACCATACCGACGCCGCAAATCACCAACAGGAAGTTGGTCGTATAAGAAACGATTCAGTATCGATGCACCACCAGCCTCAAGCATACCACGAAATGATCGTTGAAAGTCAATCGCCGCTGACTTACCACGACATTGCCAACTACTATCCCGTGATTTGCTGAACCTTAAGATCTGCCTGAAAACACAATGCCGGAAGCTGTTCAAAGCCAGAAAAAGTTGGGAGGACGAACCGCCATCGTGAGTCGCGTCAATTCCGCCATCTCATTACGAGGACGACTCACAGGTACTTCATCAGGTCGGTACCGGATCGCGCGGCCAGTTGTTCTTGAGGGGAGTTGTCGACCGCGCACACATTCCTGGGAATGCTGTTGTTGCCCTGTGTGATTCGAATGAGGGCCGAATCAAGTTGTATAATCGTCTGTTGCAGGAACTAGGTCAGCCTGTGAGTCTGCGATTGATCATTTGTTATCAGAGATTCGTTCGCTTACAAAAAATCACCGCATTCCAGCAAGCCGCGGAATATGGCGAGCAGGACTTTGAGAAGATGCTGGATGACGAGCATGTCGAGGTTCTCGTTGTAACTACCGTAGATGCAACACATGACCGGTACATCAGTAAGTAGACTTCCTCTTAGATCTTGCCACTGCACGGAACTTACTGACCATGTTTCCACAACGCCAGTTCCTGCACTCAAGCGAGGTATCAAGGTCTTGACCGAGAAACCGATGACGACGGATATCGAAAAGTGCAAGGCTATCCTTCGCACGGTTAAGGAGACTAATAATCATTTGACTGTCACGTTCGTGAGTATCAGCTCGTGTCTCTACTTCAGTTGTGATCGGAATCGTTACCCCTATCGGATTGCTTACCTACTTTGTTTCTTGCTTGCTAGAACTATCGATTCAACCCGGTCCATGAAAAAGTGAACCCCAGCGTCACCTACAAGAGTGACATGGATGTGCTGATTGTGGGTTTGACATACGTTCTAGGTGCAAAATCTGATTGAGGAGGGCAAGATTGGCAAAGTTCTGTCGGTCCATTTCGAATGGCTGTTGAACACGGTACATGGAGCAGACGTAAGCGCCACTTGCACATCATCTTTCCGTCCAACCCACTGACTTCTCCTCCTTCTTTCGGCAGTGTACGTCCGATCTCGGTTGTATTGGCATGTGCAGATATGGCACTGACAGATCAACTGACTGACACTGTCGAATACGATTCACTAGATTTCCGAGTAAGCATCCTAGTCGCCAAAGCCACCGCTGGGATACCGTTCTTCCAACTCACTGCTGTCCTTTCCGGTAGCGATGGCATCGATCCAAAGACAATTCCGGCGGTCTGATGGTACACAAGTCTGGTCACCACTTTGACCTTGTATGTCCAGCAATTGATATGCGACTAAACCGTCACCTGATAGAATGTTGTTATAGGTCAATTGGTGGGTCAATAGCTCACCCAAACAGGTTGTCGGGATGGGAAAGACTGCTTTCTACGGAAAGAAGAACGGAGAGGCGCACGGCTGGGCCAAGGTTCGTGACGTCGTGATTCATCAGATGACCGTGCAGTGTATGATCTGATCATCTCGGCGGGCATCACAGGACTACAAACGTGCGTATGGGTCGGAGGAGGCCAAGAAAGATCCTTTCGCCCTCGACATGGATCAGGACGAAACTCTCAAGGAGCTGTACGTTGACAACGAGCAATACGACGGGTACATCCGGGACAGCAATGTATTTGGTGATGATATTGCCATCGAGGATGATATGAGTGTACTGGTCAGGTATCAGAACGGCGTGATCATGACATATCATTTGACGGCATACTCTCCTTGGGAAGGTCAGTGTGTACAATTATCGGTTTGACTTCTGCGCGCTGATGGCGGATTCTAAAAGGGTACCGAGTCATGTTCAACGGCAGTCACGGCAGGTTGGAACTCGAAGTCGTTGAATCCACGCACAACTCCTTGGAAGAGCCGGCACTCGTTGGACCCGGATCGATTCATGGTACTCGACCGTAAGTTAGCCATCCAGCTATCCTTATGACAGCGCCAGACCTTAACTTCTTCTACGCCGGCTATAGAATGGCGAATGCCGGACACGCCAGACTCTCCCTCCACCCGCTCTGGCAGAAACCAGTGGATATCCCTGTCTACTACGATCACGCCGGACACGGAGGAGGTGACAAGCGCTTGCTTTCCTCCATTTTTGGTCCTTTGAAGGGTGATGAGCCGGAGCGGGAAGGTGCGAGTAGTATGGCTTGCACGGAAGTCGATGGAGGTGAGTCTGTCGTGAGCCGCACGATCATGTTTCAGTGCTAGATCGCAAAACTTGCTCTACTGTTTTGCAGCGAACGCGTTGGCCATCGGTCTAGCTGCAAACGAGTCTTTCGTTACCGGCAAAATGATCGATGTGGAAGAGATGCTTAGGATTTAGCTCTGGCTTGACGAATGAACTTTGTCGTGGTAAAGCACGTTGTATTACTTTCCTTTACTGGAAGCGAGTGATATCATTGGCCGTCGACGGTGACATGATTGTGTCGTCACGCCGTTCGCTCATCGAAACTCCACGATGAGCCTCTCTGTCATCCCACTTTGCACTTATCGTCTGCACATTTTTCTGCTATCGTTGCCGCCTTGCCGCGGTCGAACATTGCCTGCCAGACCAGCTTTTCAAAAACCTAGTCTGTTCGACTATCATCCTCCGACCCACCGTTAAATCACACTGGCTCCCTCCTTATTTTAAGGCTGAGCATGATTCCACTATGGGGAGTCGCAGATTTTTTTATATTAGCCCGACGTGGTCAGCACCGTACAACAATTTGTGAAAATAGATCAGACTCATATTCTAGACGCAAGGACGTAGAAAAGGCTCAGATCATATTATAAAATTCGTCTAATCAGACTATTGTATGCCATGCTTCCAGTGGTGAAGTATCATACCTTCTCGATATATAGCCTAACATCTCTCGATCGAAGCTCGGGTCGACGCAAACTTACCCGCCATTCGCCCCACCTTTGTGAAAACGCCCGCGAAACCACCACTCACCATACCATGGTGAATGGGTTGACGATGTAAGCCACCACGGGCCACCCCTTGTCACGTCTTGGCTCTTGAACACATCTCCGGAACAGGTTTCATGAGCCATTCCATTTTGTGTGCAGAATTTGGCTTAACTACGGAGCACCGCGAATTGGCCAGGTGCGCCCGGCATGGTTCAGTTTCGGTGAGCCATAACGAGAACCGGGCGATATAAGCCAGCTCTGGCCCGGTTGAGGCCTTTTGCAACCTGCACTTTTATAAGCATCATAGGGTCGAGCGTACACTGCATGCAAACTTGGTCACGGGGTATTCTACCCTCTATTCTGTACTACAACTATCAACCTTTTGCGGACCCGCCTCAAGCTACTCTCGCGACGCCTTGCCGCCTCTAACTGCCTGCGTATATGCGAGAAAATGCCAATACTTTCTGCCCATTCAGGATGCGTGGCAGGCAGCTAATGTGTATGAGGAACATATCGTAGCTAGAGGTACGATTTCTCTTTCTCGCAGATCTCACGACATAAAGTGAAATAGCAAATAACACTCACAACTTCGTCGTCGCTCTCACCCTGATCACTGGAGTTTCGACGCTCGACAGTATTTCTGCGACCATCTTTCCCTAGCCACGGGGTCTCTGTGCTTCTTCAAATACTGAGGAGCTCCGACTGAAGATTTCTGCTGTTGGTCGCAAAATCGATCTCTGAAAAAGCTCCACCCCCTCCTCGTGTTGCCTCACTACCCTCCTCGTTGGTGTCTTTTCTTCCGGCGGCTCACGCAGGCTGAGCCTGACATCTCCTGGTTCCTCCCTCGTGTTAACCTCTCTCTCAGTAAGGCCCACTGAACCGTAGAGCAAGTCATCCATGTCCATTTCTTCTTCTCACCTCCTCTTAAATTCCTTCTCATCCTTCGAAGTTGGTTCCCCGAAATGGAGAGGCTTTGTGCGTTGTATCATTCTCGAGAAGATGTCCGGCTGGGAGTGATACGCCTGGATGATACGGGAGACATAGAGCGAATGCTCGAGGTGTCTACTTGGGCTGTCCTCTGCGGGGACCAGGTGGATAAGGTTTCCAAGTTTTCGATCATTTCCTCCTGCATTTCGATGCCGGGAGTAGTCCGAGAATTTCTCGGCTGGTATGAGTAAAGGCTTTGCACGATGTCGACCATTCCCTCCCCATCAGTGTGTTGAGGATTTTTTGGGGTCGTAGTTCTGTCAGAATCCTGTACTAGGCTTTGCCCAGGCACGTACGCGGGCTCGTCAGCATCTGAGCTGGGATTGGGCGCATATGGAGGCAGCATTTGTATATGAGGCGGGTAAGGAGGACGGGAGTCCGGTACGACTGACGTGAAGCGGCTCCGAAACGTATCAAAAGTGTACGGCTGAGGTAGTGACGTAAGAAAGTGTACGGCTGAGGTAGAGGCGTAAGTGGACTTGAGGGAGGTAATATATGACGCTCCGGGACCACATGTCCATTTGGACGAATCACGAAGTAAATTTCAACGTCGTGAGCCAGTCGAGGTCTCTGCTCGACTGCTCGAGGTGCATACGTCAAGCCTGGTGGGCCGAATGACGTCAGGCCGTATCATACTAGACTTTACATCGTACATTGTAGTATCAGAACATTTCCGCAGCCAAGGATCCCGAAGACGTCTCAAAGGCAACTTCAACACGCCCTTCTTCCGCTTGCAATAGTCGAATTATTCCGGCAAGACTTCCAAAGCGGCTACTTCGACCATGTCCAATCGCACCGTCCGCTCAAGAAGCCGCTGGGGTCCATCTCCCGGCGCGCAACCATCCAGCCAGTTCATTGACTTCCATCCTTGTATGACAGCGACTCATATTTTATCCCCTCCCCAAGAGAAAGTCAAGAACTCTAATATTTCTCCAAATTGTGGCTTCATCATCCAGTCGGGCTCCGAATAGAACGACCGCTCCCTCCGATCTTCAAACATGTTGTACTAGATATATAGTTGAAGAAATCGATGTTCAGAGACGCTCGAACTTTCTACTTAGAAAGCTCGAAATCCTAATTACTTACGTAGGCCCAGCTGGTATCACGGTGCTGGCGCTCCTTTTACTCCGAGACGCCCGGGACGTTCTCCAGCATTGATAACTTCCGTCCCCGTTGGTCCTGAAGCCCCTTCAAGAAACCAGATGCTGACATCCCGCCCGAATCTCGTTCGCAGAATAGCGCTGGACTGCTCGACGCCTTTGTGCCGCTGGTGTCCACTGCCTTGCACTCAAGAAGGAATCGATATACCCATAATGTGCTCAGAAAGACAGTCTCCCGCTCAAACAATATTCCCTGCTGCATATCAATGCCCGGCGTATGTATACTAGCGGCAATGTTGTCACTCCATAGGTCGCGAAAGCCAGTGACGACGTCCCTCCATTTGATGACTTCGGCGGAGTCTTTTGTCATTGACATGATTTGATGCACCTGGGGAGCGAAGACAATACTATCAGTAGCTACATCGGCCTGATGTACATATGGCATACTTGCCTGCTCCTCCCGTAAGACACGGTTGCTCAATGCTTCAATGGGATTTTTTCCATTGCGAACAACCTGCCGTTTGACCCATCCCCCATGTCTTTCCATGCTGAAACACCAGTAATGGCACGGCGGCCCAAGCTTGATGATACAGTCAGAAAGGTGTAACAACGCGTGTATTGGATTTGTGCAGAATGAGATGTATTTTATGTGGTATTGGTAGTACAGCCTGATAGATGCAGAATGCTCTAAGTGAACCAGTTCCTGATGCAGTCAGTAATCCATTTACCGTTAAATCCAATACCCATTGTACTAAACCTAGAGGAAGTTGCTCCGCCTCTGCTGTCGTTATTTCCAGCTTGCAGAGTATATTCGAAATCCGTGATAGCTGAAGGAAGTGGTCGTAGTATACCCTTTCCAGCCGGCCTTTCAAGACAATGGGTCCTAAATGAGCCAAAAAATATTGATATGTCTCGACGGTCCAGTAGGCCCTCTTGGAGATGGAGCCAACGCGCCGAGCCATTTCAGCTGGGACGGTGGCATTTCACCTCCTCGTCAGTTGCGCTCCAATGCCCCTGTCCTATCACATATCCCTCCCCCGGCGCATCCCCGAGCCTGCCGTCCGCCCTTCCTGTCACCATCGAGGCCTTGTTTTGGCCTACCCAAAGTCCGTGCAACTGTTTCATGATGTTCTCATAAAGGATGTGTATTATATCCGCGCTGAAACACCATGGGAAGTCTATCGAGCCTATCACAGATAAAGCTGCCTGAACGAGAGCTGCTTGTGAGCTAGTATAATGATGCGATCTACCCTGACGGCTGTACCTATTTGATCATTTAAGCCCTTATCTTTCTGCATCTGCTGGCGTTCGGCGTCGTGGCAGCACTGCCGCATTGCACGAACATCGTTCATGATTGTCTGATGTGAACGAGAAGGCAATTTGGCATAATTGATTCTGTCCCTAACCTGTTCCGTGGTGTGGGTTGTAAGATAGTATCCGCCATGCTCCGCCCCAGCTGCCCATGCGCGTATCGCAGGCATTCGACACCATCTGCAGGGATATTGCTCCGATGCCCTTGAAGCTTATCAGCTATCGGAATAAAAGCCAGAATTTGTTTGAGCACTGCTGCACTCTCGTCCGATCTTATACTATCGATTGGCTATAGATACCTTGGAAATAGCCGGCATATCGCCGGAAATTATGATCAGATGCGCTCTCATATTATAGCCAACTAACTTCCTTTCCTCCCACCGACGGACTTTCACGCCAAGTGTGGCTATTCGCTCGAGATCTTGTATCAAAGGCCAAAGGAACGAGTCAATATCGAGTTTGCGATCGTTGACTTGGTCACGAGTCCCTAGAGCCACGGTGGTAGGAGTATGTCAGAATCATATTCGTAATGTTGCAAATGCCAAATGCTATAGCTCCGGAAGCGTACTGGGTATCAAGCCACAACACATGTGTTGTTCTCTCTTCGTTCGCATCTCTGGTGGCAGGGAGTAATTGGTTATCAGTAAAGGCCAGCAGTCGAGCTTGCTTCTCTTGCAGCAGGGCAAGCCGTCTGTTGCTAGACCTAGTGCTATCTGTGTGTCATCTTCAAAGTAACGACCAGCCTCGGGAACCTCTTTCCCAGCCCAACTGATATTCTTGGCACGCAACCCTCTGATATGTTCGCCTTCCCATACGTCCTGATACTTATCGACGTCCACCTTTCGTACTTGAGGGTATTTCAGCCGTTCACCGATAGTCTTGTTCTCGGATTGCGCACGTAGTCGATTCCCAGGTGGAAAGTACAAGTACTGTTGCCGAGACTTCCCCTGTCAATTGGCATGGAAATTAGGCATGGCAGAACTTCATGATCAACTTTGCTCACATCTGCGGTGTACCTTGGCTCCCTACAAGAGAAACACAGGATGTCCTTGGAAAAGGAACGCGTAAATGCGCGGCACCCATTTATACAGCAGTCAATGTATTTGAAATCCAGCTTGGCCTGCCGCGAAAGCTCTTTTGCTAAAGTGTAATCCGATGGAAAGGCGCAGGGGGGAAACGAAATCCTGACATCGACTGCATCGACTCCCATAGAGCTCGAGGCATTCTGGCTCCCGCCGTAACTTGTCCAACCAGCTTGATACGCCTAGAGTCCAAGAGCGAAGACTTCTCTATATTCACACGAGCGATTAACACATTTTAGATAGAAGGATTGTGCGCCTGCAGTCGTGAAGTCTCACCAAAAGAATGATAAGTCTTTCCCTTCTCTAATCGATCTGTCTCGTAACCCGGGACGAAACCGTCCCCCAGGTCTTCCTCCTCACCAGAATCCACATCTCCTTCTTCGACATCGTCAGAATCAGTACCATCGGCACCATCATCTGACAATCGCAAAGGAGATATACGTGGTATTCCAGAGACAAACGTGGAACGGTGGTCTAAAGCTTCATTTCTGATCAGCCATCATGATGTCGGTAGTCATCGACCTGTGCTCACTTGCTCTAGCGTCCCTGTCGATCGTCGATGCAATCAACGAAATATAGCAAGCTATGGATCGGAGCCGTGCAAGAGAATATGTTTGTCCTATCCCATCCATTGTACAACCCCTAACCCCCTAAATCTCACAAAATCGACAAGGAAAGATGTCGTTGATTCCTTTGAAGCACGTCAACTCCATGCATTCCAAGGCACATTAGGACAAGGACATAAAATGCTTGTTGGGGAACGGAGCTGACCTTGAAGATGGCTGCCACATCGCCCGTCAAGTATTAAGATGTCCCTTTAGAGGGAAGGGTGTCAGCTCTCGAGTATGCTCGCTGATCTCGAAAGCGGCAAAGCCATCGGTAGCGAAAGTTCTTAGATCCTTCTTTGTCATGCTTTCCTATGAATATACATGTAAGGTGAGAGTTTATTCTTGTACGAATGACCAGTACGAGGAAAAGATCGATGGCTGACGTACCCGGAACAATCCTATGGCAGGTGTGGCCCTAAAATGCCGGCTGCAATCGTGGAAAAACCGCACCTAAAACGCAAAAATAGACCTTTCAAAATTAGAAAATGCTGAGGACAACACTGAAACTTCGTGTTCGCTTATGCGCCCCATAGTACATCGAGTAGATTATGTTTAGATGTCGATATTTAATTTACTTCGTATCTTTCACTCTATTTTATTTGTTTTATTTGTGTTCATTGTTATTTTTATCATTTCATTTCATTTCATTTCATTTCATTTCATTTCATTTCATTTCATTTCATTTCATTTCATTTCATTTCATTTCATTTCATTTCATTTCATTTCATTTCATTTCATTTCATTTCATTTCATTTCATTTCATTTCATTTCATTTCATTTCATTTCATTTCATTTCATTTCATTTCATTTCATTTCATTCCATTTCATTTCAATTTCATTTTAATTTCATTTTAATTTCCACTTCAGCACCTGTTTACACTTGTCTTTCTTTCCATTTCCATCTATGGATTTTGTCCATGTTACGATACAGTGTTTTGAAGATATTCGTCTTGGAATTCAAAGTCAATGAAGTACCCGGTCCCATATTTTCATGGATATCTGGTGTATATGGGCAACAAGCGCTCGGTAACCTTGAGGCTTGAATCATCGATCGAGGGAGTGCCAGCATATCTAGAGCAAGTAAAGGGAGTGCACTCTTACGAGAGGAATCGGCATATCTACCCCAATATTCGAGAACCAATTCGTTAGCCTAAGGCTCCTCGAAAGGAAAAACTTGGCGTTGTATAAATGCCATATATCCTATCTCTACGGCATCGCGTTGTGAGAGCGGCGAGAGGCGAGTTCGTTGTGTCTGACAGGTTGACAACCCCGCCCGGTCGATTGCGAGGTCGGTACTGTAGAGATACAATGCTTCTCTCCTCCGTTCTGTCCCTTGTTCTGCTTTGTAAGAGCCCATGGTAGCGCTGTGTACAGAATAGTAAATATTTGTAATATTGAACTAACTGTGAACAGTACAAGGCCCTTGGGTGGGATCAGTCAGATATGATTATGCTTCGCAACTATTATTATCGTATTAGGCAAAGCACTAACTTACTAAATGTAATATATAAACCGCTGATGAGAGCGAGTCTAAAGGTATTACTTAGTATTGTAGTCAGTTCAATCAACGGCGCTGATCAGGAGTAAGGGAGGAAAAGCGTGTGTCATAATTCATGAGAGGCGAAACTTACAACTAATCTAGCTGCATTATATGAACGTCAGAATTGGGTGGCGAAACCAACCCGTCCCAAGGGCTCGTTCCGAGGACAGAAGTGACAAAACAACAAAAGGACAAAGTGACTGATGTCACTTTGCTATTTTGGTACAAATGAGAGTAGAAAAAAACAGGAACTTGCCAGTATCGAACCAGATACCAGAAATAAACTAAACTAATATTTCCACTACTCATACAACACGGTGGTGAACTATAAAATAATTGCACAAGTACGAATTAATGAGCAAAAAGACAAAAAGGGTAAAGTGTGAGATACTTAGATGCTGCACGACTACCTTGAATCATTACGTAATCAGAATCCGGCACCGAATCCACGTTCCACCCTTGACATTGCCCTGAGCGCGCGTGCTTACGTCATTTCCGCATACCCCTCGGGAAATGGTTGCATCTGCTGCACTCGCGATTCCTTGGGATACCGAACGCATCTGTGTCAACGCGAATCCCTAGCATTGCCAACGCACCTAGTGCACACTTTCTCCTTAGGGCAACTATTGCACCTCGTTCCGTGATGATCCCTTGGGAAGATGATCGCACCTAGACACCCATCCGCCCAAGAAGAACCATCCCTACGAGTTGCCCTTATCAGAAATAATGTATATAGCTGCTCTCTCACACCTCTTTGTAATAGCCTCTATGATCTTATAACTCACCCTTTGGTTCACCCTTCAATACAAAGCTGCCTTCGAGTTCAAGTTTCCTCAGGATAGGCATCCTATTCTTCCACTCTAGGTATTCAAGACTAGGCTAAGACAGTAAGAGTAAATCGTCTGTTCTTGATCCCTCTACAACGGCGGAGTTACCTTACTAACGTAATATACACTTCTAGCCCGCTACAGGTACTAGGGTAATTGGATTTGTTTCTTTTGATGCACCGCAACTCGCTTTCGGTTCATCATTATGGTAAATAGCTCGCTTTGACTATATATCGTTGAAGACTTGAATGAGACTCATCTCTTCTCGAAAGTACCACTTAACTGTAGATAACTACATTGTAGATAACAAATGTTATGGATATGTGAGTGTTGACTACCGTACAAGACACGGTTTACAATCGGCCCGACACTTTTTTGCTTCCTGTTCGATTCCTGTTCGAACACTTTGCTTTTCTTCTCTTATCCTTGGCTCGATGAACATGACTGACATACGTTCTCATTTCTTAGTTTATAGCTGCTGTACGCGTCAAATATAGATCTGTTAAGTATGACTATGGTACACTGCGGGCACACCGCTTCAACTTTGCACAGCTTCCGCCAGTTTACCCATGGCCTTCCGTCTCTTGTCCTTCGCCCATTTTTTACGCCATTGATGATACCTTTCGTCCTTTTGCGACACAGTCAACGTCGCTTGTCGGCAGAGGCAATATCACATTTTCCTACTGATCTGAAAAGAAGCGGATCGTAAGCCTTCCAAAGTCCAGGGACTGAGAGCAACTAGTCGCGGGAGATGGTAGTGCCGGATATCACGGGGATTCAACCAGTCGAATAAGTGCAAGAATTATAGAGCGGGACCATGCTCGCAAGAGTCGGAAGGAGCGGTGTGGATGTATTCGACACTCCGTAGATGGGGAAGTGTTAAGAGCCTGAGCTACTATTCTTAACCTGACTGCAACTTGTAGTGTAGTACAAGTTGTACCAGTCCTAGCTATGTACCAGTCCTAGCTTTATTGATTAAGTAACAAAGTCTACCTAACTAGTCGCAGCGTCTTGGGGCTACGCAGTGATTATGTGATACTCACCTGTCTTAGCGACTTGTCTAACAATGCTTACTTTGTATGTGATTGACGTAAGGCTTGTGACTTCCTTGTGACTAATACTGAAAGTATTGCATTGACTACTTGATCCAATATTGCATGGCGTAACTAAATAAGGTTACAGAGATCGGCAAAGATTTCTTCTTCTTAGATAGTTATTTGTCTAGCTAGCGGCTATCAAGGAAAAGCATTCCGTCTCCAAATAGTGTTACAACATCTAGTCAGTCAGGCTTGTTGTTACAACAGCTAGTCACTCAGGCTTGGTATCGCAACAGCGCGGTGTTGTAACACTGGAGTGCGGTCGCGTCGCGGTGTTGGCTCACCATAGTGACGTATCGACGGCCGGAGATTGAATAGGCTTCTCCATAGTTACAGCTGGCGGGAAATGGCGACTAAGTCGGTGGTATCATAATAGGAAGGATTTCTGTGATACTGTCGCATATCTTGCCAATTGCTTCGGTTTCGGCAGTGATCCCTTGACCGCAAGCAGGTTCGACTGTCGTATGAAAGGTCACTGAAAACCAATTCCATTCTGAGACCGAGTGCTTGAGAAGCGCATGTCGTATCTTTCGACTCCTGCTGTTCTCGTGCAGGATGATCTTGATGTAATGAAGCTTTGGAAAACGCAGAAGAACGGCTGTGATGGCTGACTATCAGAATGTACGATGGGTGTAAGTGCAGAAGCGAAGTCTAGTCACGGGCCAGAGACTCACAGGGAAAATTAGCTTTATCTCTGAAGGGTCAAGGCAAGGCTCAAATCTACGGACCAGGCGGATAAAGTTGGGGAGGCTCTCGGGAATTTGAGCTCCAATGACTGACGATTTTTCCCGGGCTCTATCGCGCCTTTATCGATTCCGAAATCCACTGCGAGTGTCTTGGCGTGGCTGTATATCGAAATCAGGTTTTTGACACCCTTGACATCTTTCATCATCGAGACATCTCCCCAGTTCTCTCTGAGCCTAAGCTCCTGCACCTGTCATCGGGATTCATTTTTCTTCCTAGTCTCCTCCATTCGCCATAGCCGCTCGCTGCCCATATATTCTCAGCAAACCCACTCTGGTTTATACCTGCTTTGGCTGCGATAAAGAAAATATCGCACATATTTGGAAGCTAAACTGTGCGCTCTGAATTGCCGCGCAGTCGACTGCAGTATAGCTGCGGTAGTGCATGAAACGAGTCTCGAGTCCCAACGCTGTCGAGCCAGCCCTACAAGACAAGCCATATGGTGCTATCTATCGCGGCAAGTCTTTGGACCGCGCCATTCTTGCACAGCAATCCATGCCTTACCACCGCAGCTGCCATCGCCAGTGGTGTCCATAGAAGAAGGGATCTCGGGAGCAATCATACGACAGATATACTACCACGGACCGGTCTACCGACAAGAAGGTAGCCTCACTTAGGGCTTGTTGATGTCGAGAAGGAGCGGTCAAGCTATTGTTACTCTTCGAGGTCGTGCTTGAATATATACCGTACAGTATGAAGTAAGCTGGCCGCGAGCATTCTCCGAGAAAACAAGCATCTCATCACATTCACATCCCTAAGCAAGATGTTTGAGCGACTCTTGGAAGACTTTGACCTCCGAGAAGTGACGAGTGATGCCATCACCCTCGTCAACAAGCACGGCTACGTCTACACCCTATCGCTGGCGAAA
This sequence comes from Naganishia vaughanmartiniae, assembly GCA_030039245.1. Classification (NCBI taxonomy): domain Eukaryota; kingdom Fungi; phylum Basidiomycota; class Tremellomycetes; order Filobasidiales; family Filobasidiaceae; genus Naganishia; species Naganishia vaughanmartiniae. The sequence continues at coordinate 92,989 of JASBWU010000009.1, forward strand.
ACATTCCCTCTGATCCTACACACGACTCTCACAGGTCCCGATCGGCCACTCCCTCCCCAAACCAACGTTGTCAAGAGTTTGGTGGAATTGACAGTACCGCTGCCTTCATCGTTAACCCGGGACGACGAGCACAAGGTCATCCAATTTCAGCTCGCGGACGGAAAGCGAGTGACATTGGACTACTCGTCGGACATTTACCTGCAAGTCACGGAAAGTCTGGTCGACGAGGACGGAGATCAACAGGACAAGCGGCTCGTTTTCGGTACAGTTCCACGACGAGGGTATGTTCTTAGTGAGCATGGTATCACCCGATATTCGAGATACGTCGAGGGCAATATCAATGTCGGCCTTGGGGAGAAGGCTGCTCCTCTAGGTGAGTCGAACGTCTTCTATGCGACTGCACCTTGACTGATGTTCCCCGGTATTTGACAGATCTCACGGGAAGGCTGTTTGAACTTACCGGTACAGATGCAGCAGCGTATGACGCATACACCACCGATCCGGTACGTACCGCGCATGTCCCTTCACGTTCAGCCCAATCCGCTGAAACTGACTTTATTAATCTACCAGTTGTACAAACATACCCCATTCCTCATCAATCTGGCCAGACCGTACAAAACCCCCACCCAGGGTATCATCCAACCGTCCTCCTACGCGCAGTACCACTCGAGCAACTCGGACGGCATGTGGGATATTCATCATAAACGATCAGATCCGCAAGGTTACTTCTCGCGATACAGCCAAGATTGGGGAGGTCTCGACGAATATATCATCTTTGACAGTCCCAACGCAGAAACGCGACATCGACCCAACGGCTATGCTGATGCAGTCGATTCTGATTGGAAGCTTGAAAAACATGTGTTGGATCGGCAGCAGAGTACTGGGAATGCCAATACGGGCCTACGATACCTGACTCGTACATTCGCCGAGTTGGTTGGGAACCCGTTGTTGGTACCGCGAGATTGGCTCGGATACCTAGCGAGTGGCATGGGTCTTGGAGAAAGCGTACGTGCAACTGTAACGCCTCTTGTGCTCTGTTGCTGATTTGTATCTGAATATCGGCGCGATAGGATGAACCACAAGCCCAGAAACTTCTCGAAGGCTGGCCTGATTTGTGCAAGGAGCATGATATTCCGTGTTCGGGCATGCATCTTTCGTCCGGGTACACAGCTGGCGAGGATGATGGGAACCGATATGTCTTCACCATGAACAAGTAAGCATCGTCCGCTCCCTACAGTGTGGTAGTCTCCATCAACTGAATCTCATTTTGCGCGTAGAAAACGATACCCTGATTTTAAGGCGATGGTGGCTACCTTTCATCGCGCGGGTATCAAGATCGCGCCTAATATCAAGCCATGTATGTTAATGCCATTCAGTATTTCCAGAAAACACGGCCCGAGTGCTCATCCGCAGGCGCGTGCTTATTGGCAGACCTACTATCAACCCATCCTGATTACAATAAGTTGGAAGAAGCCAAGGCCCTTTTCACGGATCCGTTCTGTGATCCACCTGCAACCGTGACTACGTCCATCTGGTCATCGGGTGTTGGTTCGTCAGAGAAGGGCTCCTGGTCTGATATGACTTCCGTCGCCGCCCGGCAATGGTGGCATGATGGTGTCAAGTCGCTGGTAGACTTAGGATGCGATGCGATGTGGAAGTAGGTCTATAAAAACACATATGCGTATTCCGCTCGTAGTCGATGCTGAACGCTGTCACTTTGTTGCTGCTAGTGACAACAACGAATATCTTCTGCACTGTGATACATACCTAGCTCAATGCGATGACGAAAGTCGCCCGCTCAATGCGCCTGAGGGTAAGCTCAATGTTGGACTGCTGGGCAGGATGTACAATGTAAGTGTCCCGGCTTTGTCAAACTCCCGAAGCCTAGTCGTCGCTCGCTGACTGGTATTAAATCTGTGCCAATAGACCGAGTTGATGGGCAAGATCAGTCACGACACATGCCTTGAGCTCCACCCTGATCGTCGACCCTTCGTTTTGACCCGTTCCGGCAATGTCGGCACCTTCAAGTACGCTGCCTCCACGTGGTCGGGCGACAATGTGAGGAAATATCATGTCGTCTTCTTAGACTTCCAAACTAATTAGCTATTGCCGATCTACAGTACACTAGCTGGAAGACGTTGCAGGGGAGTGTCGCAATGGGCCTCAATGCTGGATTGTCCTTGATGCAGGTACGCGGTCTCGACGATCAATGCTAGGAGCACCACTGATGTGTTTTCGCACAGTGCTATGGAACAGACGTCGGTGGCTTTGCTGGACCTTTGCCGAGTCCGGAGCTTTTCGTTCGATGGGTGCAGTTCGGTTGTGTAAATCAACGATTCTGCATCCATAGCTTCAAGCCTAACAAGAAAGATCCTAAGGGCACAAAGACTACCAACATGCCCTGGATGGTGCGTAGCGCCGAATCAACTATTCATCTCTGATGCTCATTCAAATGTTTCCAGTATCCGGAAGTGACGTCGTTGATCCGCAAGACTATCAAACGACGATATGAGCTTTTGCCTTATTTGTGAGTTCTGCACGTGTTGCACCAGCGTGTGCGATGCTCACGTGTGCCGTTCGATAGCAATACGCTCAATTGGGAGTCCCATCTGCACGCAGAGCCTCCAAACTCATGGCTCGGCCACGGAGAGTTTGGGCGGGATGTCAATCTCTACTCCGAAGAAGTGCTCAACGGTTTCGACTTCTGGTTGGGCACCGGTCGGTTACTGGTCGCAGGCGCGTACTTTCCCGGACTAACGAGGAAAGCCGTCTATTTCCCTCAGACCCATCCCGAGGACAAGACCCCATATATCAGACTGTCACAAGATCCTGCTTCGACGACAGAAGCCTTCGAGGCTGGTACTACAACTGGCATTGATATCCCTCTGGATGAATTCGCCATCTTCGCTCGTGCTGGAATCGTTTTGCCAATAGGCAAAGATCACGCCACCGTCACTGCTTTGCATGGTATCGCTCGTGTCGCTGGTGACGGTGTCGAGGTCCAGCTGAAGGATGAAGGCGGTATGGTGTCCTTGGACGACTGGCGAGGCATCGAAATTTTCCCGCCGCCAGTGAACTCGACCCTTTTCAGTTTCTCGGGTGGGGGTACTTGGGTGGAGGATGATGGCGTCAGTCGCACACCAAAAACAACCATTGTCGAGGTCGAGTATAAAGCGAGTACAGAAGTAGTAGTCGTGACCGCAAGATTCCTGAAACGCGACTTTCCCGTGGCTTGGGGGGCCGAGCTTTGGGTTGTGCTTCCTCCCGGTGACGGTCGATGGGTCCAGGAAGGGGTATTGGGAAAAGATGGACACGGTAGAACAGCTTGGAAAATTAAGGTGCACCAGTGATGATCTGCAGTGTTGTATCATCACCACCCAGTGATTCAAAAAATGTAGAGATAGTAATCCTGAGTTCTTCGCCGGCGACGCTCGTATCTTGGTATAGACTCTGTGTCAGTATGGGCTACAGCAGCATTAGATCTTGTAGGCTGCTATCACCACGATGACAATTAGGCCATGCTTCCTAATAACTTCGACATGCGAGGGGTCATTCACAGAACCTGTATTTGATTCAGTTGCGTCAACGTTCCAAACAAAGACTGGGGCAGCGTCACTTCTCTTACATAGTGGAAGTTTACGTTCTCATTGTCCGTCAAGTCATCCATCTTGTTGGCTTCCTCACCCTGAGGATTCTCCTCGATTATCGTTGTCCGCAGATTAGCTTTGTACGCAGCAGCTTCTTTCAAGCTCATGATACTGGTGTCCTGCGAATTCCCTCGCTGTCCGGTAGAGACTCGCTTCATCTCCTGGACTTTGTTCAGATGTGCCAAGTACCGCGCCATTACAAAGCACATCATGGAGATGCAACACCAGCAACCAATATCAACGTACAAGCCTGTTCGATAGTAGGGCTTTTCGCGCGAGAGGTAAACTTGGGGCCCAATGATCTGAACAAAGTTCTTCCGTCAGCGTACATCATGATGCGGTTTATCGCGCACGCATCTTCAGCTTACATTCCCGAGGCAAGCAAATGCAAACCCCAGTGATGTCGTGATCACCATTTTTGTGCGCCCGGCGGCGTTGAGGTTTCCCCAGCTAGAGAGAGACGGCGATATACGGCATTCTCAGAGTCAGTTTGCCATGCGGAAATTTTGCACAAGCAACTCACCTTAAAATCAACGGGTTGAGGATACCTTGAGTATTTGCGAAGTAATAGCAACAAAGGAGGACTCCAGACCGCTCCCGAGGGACTTTGAGAAGCCCGATGGCTCCACCGATAGGGAGAAGCGTAAGAAATGCGATGATTGGATATCGTATTTTGAGCTTGTTCATGATCCAGGTAGCCGTCCATAGCAATATTATCGAATTGACGCTCATCGGTATCTGTATTAATATCGTATTAAGAGGAGAATAGCCGAAGCCTCGAGTGATGATTGGTCCAAACGCCGCTAGACCGCCGGATGGTAATGCGCAGCAGAAGTACATGAACGACCAACCCCAGGTTTTCGGGTCCCGCAAAGCGTCCTTGATATGCGACCAACGGATTTTCGACGTTTTCTGGTTGCCGGTTTGGTTGTCTTGTAGTCGCATGATGGCCATATGACGTTCACCTTCGCTTTCCAAGAACCTGGCTGTTTCCAAGCTTTTAGGAAGCAAGTAAGCTACCACCGGAACGATGGCGAGTCCGAGAGCACCCTGGAAATCATAGAAGAGCTCAGTTAGAAGGCATTCAAATACCTTTTTTGCGTCAAACCACTTACTATGCAGATAGTTATCGCTTGATAGGCATGGATTCCCCCTGGTTTCATAGCTGGTTGTGCTACAGCGTAAGTCAACAACGGACCAATAACCCCTGCTGCACTGTTTGATATTTGCCAATACGTCGTTCGATACGACTGTTCGCGACGCCTCCAATATGTTTGGGTGATCATCACGCAACTGTTTGCGATGGTAGATTGAAAAATACCCAGCAGAAAACTGGTAGTCGCTAAGCCCGCAAAGCTGGTCGCAGCAGCTGAAGCAGTAGTAACGGCACTCCCTTCAAGGTGCAACACGGAGGGGAACGTCAGGCAAGGGAACTCACGGTGTAATCGCGGTTCCTGTACTTACAGCCGAATAAATTGATAATGACCCAAAACTTGGCTGGAGAGCGGATCAGAACAAAAGACGATAACGGTTGGAATACCAGTTGTGCTATGTACAAGAGCGATGATAGCCAGCTATATTGTGATCCTTGAAGATGGGTCGCCGGTACTGCGCAAACAAGAGGTCAATCCCGGCTCATTAGTCACAAGCGACAGGACTTACAAAGGTCGAAAGCTGAAGACCATATCAGTGCGCTTTTACAAGCCTGCTGAGAAAAGTAGAGGAGACACAGAGGCAAAAGCACGTGAATGTCGATCTTGCGCAAGACTCGTTTCTCTTCTTGTATTGTATATGCATGCGGCTGCTCAGAAGCGATCGCTACTGGCGTTCCGTTCGCAAATATGCACATCGCGTTATCGGCCTCGAGACTCCTTCTCGGGAAGGCGGCTCCATCTGAGATAATTCCCTGCGACTGACTGGGATTGTCTGCCGAAATGGCTTGCACTCCTGTCATGATGTTTAATCGCGACGAAAGGCGAGGCGACTTGATGATGGAGCAGACAGGCTTCCTTTGTATCCTGTGAGTTGTCGAGGCAGTGGCAGTAACAGCGAGAGGAACCACCTGTCTCGATGATCGCAGCTTACATAAACTGCATCCCGCTCTCATCATTCCACAACATCACCTGCCGATCGAGTCCTGATGATGAAAGGGATGGCAGCAGCAGGATGAAAGATACCGTGGAAGCTGGTGCGACGCAGAACACCTTCGAAGGAACTCTAACGGAATAGAACGGACATGGAAAGATACACAGCTCCTTTGGGTTGCTGCAATCAGCAAGGAAGGAACAATGGTCTGACATTATTGATAGCTTCAACCCGACCAGAAATCAAAGATACGACGGAAGCGATTAGGCTTTGACGCGAGACACGCACCGCGTCTGTGACACTCCCAAGGACTCCATCACACACGGCGCAAATATCGATTTTATAACGCATGGTCCCAGAGTATTGCCATATTACCTATGCAACAGACATCGTCAACGTTTGATAGCTCGTTCTGGCTTGTCGGTAAGGTGGTGTGCGTCTTTTCATTGCTGGTGGGTTGTCCGGCGTGCAAGTGTGGCTTTGAGAGAGTATCGAGATCGGCAATGTTCGTAGGGATTGTACTAGTGGTATGCCATGATGAAGAGAACAAGTCTATGCTTTATCAGCCGATCAGAGATTCGTTAGTTCTGTTCCTTGCCTTGATCTGCAAACATGAATGATCACCCACCCTTGGCCGTGCCTAAATTCACCCCAACCATCTCAGTCTAGACCAGCCGTTCCCGAATCCTCTGTTGCGGCATCGGGAAGAGAAAGCCAACCTCTTCTAAACCTGCAAAGTAATCAATCATCCATCACGCGAAAGGATTCAATCTGAATAGATGTACCGAGATTCAGGTTCCTCTTGCTTGCGTTGGTCGGCGAAAGGGATAATATTACGATTCGAGCCTTTTTGCCAGGACTAGCTGCAGATCCAAGGCTGGTATAATGACGAGGAATGGAGGAACAAGGATATCGACGAGGAAGTTTAAGGGCGGCCCGGTGTGTTCGGTGTTATCCGACCGGTAGGTTAATGGTTTCGTCATGCTTGTTCCTTCGTGATGGTCAGTATTGGTATGATAGTGACTTGAGCATCCTGTTGAGGCATTCGGCCTTGTCGATGATGAGCTGGTCGAAGTCGAAACAGTTGAAGCAAAAAGTCCAATCATGTTGACGGCTCAGTTTGAATTCAGTGAAATGCGAGCCGAACGATCGAGCGGAAGAGCAGAGACGAGAATGAATGCAGTCAAAGAAGGTCACAGTAACAAGGGCATGATGTCGATGCTGCAGCGAACGCTATACTGCTACAGAACGAAAAATGAACAGTGGAATACGTCGACAGTACGTTGCTTGGCCTTCCGGAAATTACAGTAATCGTGGTAATGCCAGTCGATTCCAGAACACATTTCACGGACACTGGTAAATACCTGCTCCTCTAATGCTTTCTTAGCAACGAGGTAATGCCTCTTTCCCTTGCCCATTATCACATTGATCTCACTCGCACTGCATCACAATCAGACCTTCTTTCTTGTACTCATTTCGCCAAACAGCCATCCCTCCCCTCGGATCACCTCACCTCGCCACGCATCTCATCAACCCTTTATTCTAGCAGTCTACTCATGGCACGTATGTTTGACATAGAGTCTCCGCTCACTACACCCTACTACCCGAACGCTTCCTTTCATCGCGCTGCCGGAATGCTAAAACAGGGACATTTTGTTCATATGATGTATAGGAAACCACCCACCCTTAGGACCGTATCGACCTTTCCCGTACAGTTGGCTCCTTTCCTGGATACAAAGGATAGTCTTGGAGGGTGGTCTCCTGCGACAGACGGCATACCGGCGATCTTACGGATGCTGGATGCAACTACGTGCTGTGTGGCTGGTTATGAGGATGGCTGTGTCGGTGGAGTCGTCTGGGGTGATGGACTCGTCTGGTTTCACGCAAGTTTCCCACCGCCTTTCATCGATCAATTTCGAAAAACACCCCCGCGCACGGACGCTCAATCCAGAAATGTATTCCAGCGTCTCCTTGATTCATACTTTCTGCACCTCTGTAGATGTATAGCTGAGCCACAACACGGTGACCCAACTCAACGATCTACAAGCAAGCAGAAACAACTCCGACCTTGCGAAACTATTCCATCCTTTGTTCACCGTGAGGAAAGTGTTGAAGGCGATGGAAGGATCGTTCAACGGACACTGGAAGGATAGAAGGAACGGCGACAAAAAGGGTCCTTTCGCCTGCAGTGATACTCTTTGTACTATATCGACATCGCTTTTCGGCAACTTGAAAAGGAGTAAGACTGCCCTTTCTTTTGGGTTGAAGATTTGAATGTGGTTATTATAGAGCGACTTGACATGCTTTCTATCACATGATATTCCCTTGATACGCATTCTTATTTTCGCCTATTCCCTATCAACTTTCGATTCACTCTCTTTCTCCCTCGGATCGGTCTGCAACCATTACAGGTCCTCACCTCGTCCTCACCACCTAAAATCTACCTTCACCAACATGGTCTGCCTGAAAACCCTCTTCGTGCTCTTCGCCTCGAGCACCGCCGTCCTCGCCACCAACGGCGGTCGCAAAAACTGGTCACACAACACCTGGAGCAACGGACCCCAAGAAGAAAAAAACGACTGTTCCGGTCGTGGCGCATTCTATATCAAAACTTCGACAAACAAGGAATTTTGTTGCTCTGACAAGACGAGGATTCCGCCGAGGGATGTTCATTGTCCTCGTGGATGGTCGCAGCATAAGCGAAATGGAGTTTGTGTTCCTCCTGTGAGCTGTTCGTTCCCAAGCCGCGCGCAGGTGGGGGCATACTTACTTACTGATAGGATCGTTCCATAGCAACCAACTTCGGATTGTGATTGCAGGGAAGGATACAACTGGAACGGCAACAACTGGAAGTGTGAGAAAAACACGTCTCCCAAGTGTAAACAGAATGAATGGTACGTGCGTTTTTCGAGATCAGTCCTGGGCATGCAGGATGAACCAACCTGCATTCTTTTCAGGTATCATAAGCGATCCAACTCGTGTCTTCCGAACAAGCCTGACCAGCCTGGAAAATGTCCGACCGACAAATCATGCCCCACTGGTAATTTGATTCTTACACACCATTGCGCACGTCTCATGTTCAGTTTTCGTAAACTGATCTGCAACTCATTCCAGGCTGGCAATGGAACATCAAATCGAAAAAGTGCGTGCCGAAAGACTGTGAAGCTCCCGAACCCGATTGCAGCGACTGGGAGGATTCCACGCAATGCTGCCACCATAAACCAACGCCGTCCAAAAAGGCAGGAAACAATGGCGGCTATGGCACTGGCTACAAGCGAGATGAAAGCAAAGCACGATTGCGAGAGGCCGACCAGACGACTTTGCGAAGCGACGACGTGGACGCCACTTTTTGTCCCGCGCCTCTCAGGGCTTGGTGCGTATCCTTTCTTCCATGCTAAATCAGAGCCCCTAACCTTATTGTCCTTCATGCCAGCGCGGTCACCGCGACTCACCTTTCCACCTCACCCGAATGGGCGTACGAGTGCATCGATATTGATCGCGAGGTGGATAGCTGTGGTGGATGCGTCGCCGAAGGAACTGGCGTCGACTGCAGCTCCCTCCCTGGAGTAACGTCCGTCGGGTGTGACAAGGGCGTCTGCAAAGGTACCTTTCGATTCGTGGCGGAGGGATCTTCTGCGTTTGCTGATCGTTTCACTTTCCCCGAATGATAGTACACAAGTGTTCACCGGGATATATTAATACCGGAAGCTCATGCTTCAAGGCTGCGACAGCTTAGGGCAACGAAGCAGATACAGCGCAGAACAAGGACAATTTCTTTCTCATTCAAATATAGTTCAACGGCGAAACTGCCACGAGATTACCCACAGGACAATATCTTCTACCATTTTCTTCACAGTCGTGAAATGTATCTGCACGTTGTATCCCTGCCTCCTTACAAATCAGCTCACATTCCTTTACTAGACGTGTCATCTATGAATAATAGTTATTTCCTCCAATCGTCCACATCAAGTCAGCTCTGCCTGATAGTTTCTCGGAAATGGTATTTGCGGTTCGACGATTGAGAGGTTCGAGAAACAATGTTCGCCGGGCACTGACCGCGTCGCGGCTCTACCCTCTTCCTATCTTTCAGCAAATGGTTTCGTGGCCGTCATTGATTTGGCTGCCGGTTCGTCGTTGCTCATTGGGCCATATGGCGACTGCGCGTAACAGGCAGCGAAGACACCTGCAGTTGCAAAGCATATGCTTCGGATGGTTCTGAATTCGCGACACACGCTCAGCCTCTCTATCCTTTCCGTCTATTGTGCGCGACTCGTATAGTCTGATGAGAAGCATTTCATGATTGGTATATGTTGAAAATCGTAGACATTCCAACTCATAGTTGCGCTCCATACAATGTTGCTACGACACAAGAGAATCCCACGATTTACGTATCGTATCGTGCTATCTCGCACCAGTCGCCGAAGAGGCACTTGATGCGGCATTCTTTGGTGGCGGCGGTGGTGACGGCGCCGGTGTTTTAAAGAAAGGGTGAGCTAACGCCGTTGAGACTGAAATGCGGCGCTGTGGATCAAAGTGCAACAGGCGAGTGACGAGATCGAGGAATTGCATTCTAAAATTGTTGGTGACGTCGGTCATCCGATGATCCACTTTGATGATTTCCTGTTTGGGCAGACCAGTTAGTCGGAGATATTGTAGACAAGATGACTTCATTCAACTGACGTTCAAAGGCTTCATTGCCTTCACGAACTTCCTGCTGTGCTTGGTCGTCTGGGTATTCGGGTAATCCAGCTTGTTGCCCTTGAAGTATTCCCCTTTGGTTTTACTGTGGTAAGGCACGTTTAAGTTTTTAACTCCTCCTCGACATGGCAGGTTCACTCACCATGCCCTGTTTGCGATAGGCAGGGGCATCTTGCCCATCACAACCTCCATCATGGCAAGGTGCTCGAGATTATCATGCGTTTGGAAAAGAGCATCGCCAGTGTAGAATTCCACGAGAATACACCCTACCGAAAACAGATCACAAGGGAATGACCAACCGAGACCTATAAGGGAGAACAGAATTAGTTTCGAGCATTTCGCATTTTGCCTTGGTTGATCACTGACCGAGAATGATTTCAGGTGCGCGGTAATGCCGCGTGCTGACGACGCTGGAATGAAACTCATTGTCGAAAGTGGCACTACCGAAATCAATTAGACGAATCTCTGTGTCCCGCAGGATGTGCCTTCCTTTTGCGTTGGCACGCTGTAAAGGGTGTCACATATTAAGCACAACCCAAACGTTTAACCCGCACACATACCCTTTCGCCTGTCTGGTAATACGCATTTGATACGAGGAGAATGTTTTCTGGCTTTAGATCTGTGTGTATCAGATTTAACCGATGTAGAACTGTGACGGCGCGGAACATCAGTATCGACCACGACTGGGAATGAGGTATGGAAATAAACCTACACTTCAAGCTATCCAGCAAACTCGCAGCAAAAGATTGGATATGCTTTTCGGGGAATGGCTGAAACTTGTTCTCCTTCAAGAAATCGAAAACACTTTGCCCGTAAAGCGGAGTCACCAAGCAGATATGATTCCGCCAGTCGAAAGTATCGAGAAGGTGGATACATTTACTGTAGATGGGAAGAAGTCGTTCATTTCAAGTTCGCAATGTCCGAGAAGACGGGTCACATACTGTGTGTTCTCAGGATCATTGTCGCGCAACGTCCGCAGGACCCTGATTTCGATACCTGCCGCTTCCCTATACTTTGGCACAGCCCGAATGATCTTGACAGCGACCTTGTGAAGCGATTTACCTCTCTCCGTAGCTTCAACGACCTTGCCGAAAGTGCCTTGTCCGAGCAGTCGAATGATGCGAACTGGAAGGAAAGGAGCTCGGTCTTGGTCAATTCGTATTGTGGCGGAAGGCCATAGCTCAACTCACACTTGTGCTGTGGACCAAAGTAACTCCCTGGCGTTACAATATAGTGACCATCCTTGTCATCGCATGTTGGAGCCCCAGAATCTGTTCCCTGACTCGACTGCGATGGTGCTTGCGCAATCTGCTGCGGCTGAGCCTGTGCCATTCTCGGGGCGGCATGTTCCGCCGGAAGTGCATATTGCGGGGCATGATACGCAGGCCGGCTCGGTGGCATGACCTGTGCTTTTGACTGATTGTACGACTTGGTATTTGACGGGTAATAGTTGTCTCGCTGCTCTGGGATGTAGTGCGATCCATAATGACCCGTGGAAGGAGGATTGTGATGACGATCTGGTGGCAGATTGATTCCCACCCCAGTGTTCACCGTTGACTGAGTGGTTGTCGAGCCAGCGGTCTGCAACGCACAAAAGTGATGAGTATGCAACATTGGCATGCTTCCTGAAAGACACTTACTCCTGCCTTTCCATTATTCGTCCGGACCGACCCGGCTGCGCTCGGTCTTTCATCCCACGCCCTGTAATACCCATAGCCATCATCCGGTTTCCGTCTTTTACTCTGCGCTGGCGCTTGCTGCAAGTGTGATGTTGGCAGATGATACCCGTTCGGCAACATGCCATTCCCGGCCATGGCTCCGTTATACGTTGCGGTAGACCGCAACGAAGCTGCGTTCGAACTTGCTTTCCTCTTTTGTTGCCCACCTGTAGTTCCCGGTAGCGGTGCCGGCGTCTCGTCCTCGACACCATAAATACTCTGTTCCTTGCCTCCAATAATCTCCCTATACACCCTCGCCCTCGTCGACCTGCCCGTTCCGCCGGGCATAGCAAGCGCATTCATCATATACCCGCCCGACGGCAATCCCGCACTGTTTCCAGCCAATCCGCCATTCGAGTATCTGTAGCTCGACATGGATGGACGACTGGACTGCATGCTAGGTGCGACACTACCTGGCTGACTGTGCTGCTGTGCTGCGGCTGCCGCTGCTCTCGTCAATCGAGCGGAATTCGATGGCCCGTTATTCGACGTCTGGGACGAAGGCTGTGTCATCTGACCTCCTGGAGATGCTCGTCTTGTCGGCATCGTATCGATATACTGACTGGGATCGTTATTGTTGTTGTTGTTGTTGTTGATTCCGCCGTTGTCGGTAAACTGTAATCGATCTACCAGATCTCTGTTTGTCAGCCACCACAGACGCCACGCCACTTTCCACCTGCACCGATACTCACCTTTGTCCTCTTCTGAATAAGGAACCCCTGTAACCTCGTTTGTCAACCTCTTCAAACTCTGACGGAACGTCGCCTCTGAATCAGGTCCAACTAACTGTCTCTTCCTCCTCGCTTCGATATCTCGTTTCTCCTCTGCACAAAGCCTATTAAACCGCTGTACACGATCCTCACTCGGTGGTTCACCTGCCGGATAACCGAGGTAGAGCGGATTCTCCGGTTCCGAAAAGGCGTACGAAAAGGGCTGTACGGTCCCGCGTGGTGATGTCGGCTGAGAAAGACTAGAGGTGACCGGTGCTAACGTCGGGTACGACCAATCCGCCACAAACCCTTCCTTTTGGTTTGTTTCGCGATGATGATACGAATTACTGCTCCCTGTCGCCTGAGTGCCACTGAACCTTCTCTTCTTGTTTGCGATTCCGTCCAATGAGACTCGGGATCCCGGGTGGACCACGTTTCCGTTACCTTCCGTGTAATACACCAATTCGGGCGTCGGATACCGTTCCCTGATGGGTACGTCTTCCAACGGGAGATTACTCTGCGGGCCTCCTTCCTGCCGTGCTGCTGTATTGGTCGCCTCTTGCGGACGACTTGCGTATGCCGAACCGACAGACGAACGTTCGGTGTATATACCCGGGTAGGAAAGTGTGGGTGGAACACCTGCCGATCGGAGTTGCTGGTTGTGATAATGCGGGTAGTCGGCTTCAAAATCGTACGATGAAATCGACGCGGAATTCAGTTGCGGTGGTAGCCTATGAGCTGTTGATGCAGAAGAAGAACCAGATAGTTCAAAGTACGGCTGACTCTGTTGTGGTCCGTAACTAAGTCGATGGCCACCTGCACTTCCTGTACTCTGCCAACTTTGTCGATGCTGTTGGTTCAGACTATGAGAGTAAGCGTCCCACGGTGTCGACGTGGTAGAAGAAGCGAATGAAGGTCTTGGTAAATCCAAATTCTGCTCTCTCGCCGATTGTGGCCGAGTTTGGAATCCGCCGGTCGATGCGGGAAGGTTGGGTGGTGGAAGTTGTACTGGACTGTATCCAGATTGAGAGTGCGCTGGGGAGGATAGTGAATACGGGAGATTGTGATTATGCGCGAATGCTGCAATGCCGGACGCTGTGGATGGCCTTCGATCCTGAAGAGCGTTTATGCCGAACCCGCTTGGTGGTAGTCCTTGGTAGGATGTGTTCCCAACTGCAGTAGAATTTGGTATCGGGAGGTGGTAAGGATGCTGATGTGGTAGCTCCGGATTGAAGTGGGCTGATGAGGAAGATGGTGGCCGAAACCCACGGTCGTCGAGCGATGACCGAAGCGGAATGCCTGTTGCGGATTGTCGATGCGAATGTGATGGCTAGGGGAAAACGACGTATGTCAGAATGGGATAGAAAGAGGAATGTACAGCTTGGCACAAGTTGCACTCGAATCAAGAAACTCACTGTCAGACCAGACTCTTCTGCTCCGTACCCCGATCCTGCCCTTGAAACCGAGCCTACGGATCCAGCGGTACCTGATGGCGGACGTGCAGCCAGCCTATTCAATACCCGATACTGATTGAGCGGGGACTCTGCAAGGCCGATAGGAGGTGGTAGCCTTGTGATATAATGTGAAGCCGACGTTGATGCTGATGACGATGGAAAGGATTGCAAGTTTGTTGGTAAACCAGCAGCTGAATTTGGATCTTGATACCGATGATGTGATCGCAGACGATTCGAGTAGAGTGACTGAGATGTATGTGATGGATCGTGAGTCGGTGCTGATACGTCTAGGGCATTTGAGGATGCTCCTGCTGCTGCTGTCGTCGTCGTCGTTGCTATTGGCGTAAAGTCGGTACGATCGTGTTCCCCTACAGGAATTCTATGAGCTCTCGGCGTATCTGTATCTGAATCTCCTTGCTCGTTCAGGTTGACCGATGACATAGAGGGTTGTCGGTTTGCAGTCGAATTCGGCGGAGGAAAGACTGCGTGTTGACGGTCGGGGTCGTTTCAAACAAACGGCTCTCCTTGCTTTCTTCCTTTTGATTGGATATTGGCCCGCTTCTCCCTGGCCCCAGCTTTGTTGTGCGCGTACGTGTCGGTAATTTCCTTCGCCTGGTGTGGTGTGGTCGTGGTCGTGGCCCTTGTGATATCCAGCAACCAGATCACACTAGGGTATAACCTGACTGTGTGACAAGGTATAGAAAGTAGACGTCAAAAGCATAAGCCTCCAGCCCCGATGGCACACTACATATCGACCCAGACCCAGAATGGACGGGGCTAGTAACTCGCGGTTCTGTATTTACATTCTCACTGGCTTCACCTTCGGCTTATTCAGCCTGCAGCAGCCGAAAGACGCACATTCTTGGGTACTGTATTTCCGACCTGCTGCTTTCCCTTCGTTCCACACTCAGCTTGGCTAACAACAGCGCCTTGCAATTCCAGTCCCTCATGTGTCTGCACGAGCGAGACCAGGAGCGGCGTTTTAGAACCAGCCAAACATAGCTCCAAACGCCCATCCTCGAGCCCTTCCTTTGCCGAGCCTGCTCGGAAGGTCAACTTCCCCACTTCTTTCCTCGCTCTTTCCTCCCATGGTCAATCATTGGCGTTTTTTTGCACAAGAGCCGATGCAGGCGACTGACCGCTATCAAGGAGAGAGAATGGTCTTTCGTAGTCCGGAAGCTTGCCTGCAAAAGACTGCCCAGAAGACTATGTGTATGTGTTGATGTTCCCTCCTTCACACCAGACAGGGCAAAAAAAGAGGACTCGATCGGTAAGGTATGTAGACCGTATAGTAAGAAAGCCAATTCATAGTTGAGGTAGCAATGGACAGCTGCCCGACGACTTGTATCCATCAGGGCCATCAACATACTGCAAGATCTCCAAGACGCAAAAACGGACGAGTTCATTCGGCCAGGAAAAAGTGAAATTCACGTTGCGACGCCTGCAGGATTTGAACCTACGCGGGCAGAGCCCAACAGATATCGTTGAAATTGATTCAAGTCTGTCCCGTTAACCACTCCGGCAAAGCGCCTTCTAGATTGGCTAGGAGCCGTTTCAATACCTTGTCATCTTAAATCGATTAGATTTTTTCACGACGAGATCATGTTGCATCATGCAATAATGATCTAATGATGGTTGTCGCCAAAGAATTCATCGGACACATACGCCAAACGACCATGTTCGTTCCCCAACTATAGATCATGTGGAAAACCCGAGATCGTATGGAAGACCCGAGTGACAGGCCATATCGGAATGTATACCCCTCTTTGAACCTCGCACTGCATCGCCTACATCATGCAAGTAGTCTCCGCAATCAAACCACTCCCTAAACACCAATCTCCCTCGGCGGACCACAATCCTACAACCTGTCCTGGGGAAACACCGATTTCCGGCCTCGCCTTGAATTCTATGCGAAGGTCAGATGTGCTGAGGGAGACAAGAACAGTAAGCAATGGGCCTTGACAAGCCGTCAAGGAGGGTACCACATACCTCGAACCTGCACCTCGTTTGACAGTGACGGGAACAGCTTTCATCCTATGCCTGACCTGACACATCGCCGACATCCCTTCCTCCGAGTCGAGCGACTCTACGGGCGGATGATCTGGCCATATCCAGGTGAAGCTTGATGCGGCGATAGATGCGCATTGTAATGCTGGATGATCACTGAAGTACCGGCGACGTCAACTACTGTCAGCTAGTTATCGAGGTTTCGTTAAGGAGCGGCGACTCACCTTCCAGGAACAACGACGACTTCGTTATTGCGTGGATCCTTTCGCGCTACAAAGTACTTTTGGTCCATCCCGCCAAGTTTCGCTTTCTGACCAATCGTATAATGCCACAATCCATCGTGCTGTCCCACTATCACTCCGTCGATGGTGACAATGTTTCCCTTCTCTGCTGGAGGCACAGTATACTGCGCTAGATTCCAGGACGCAGGCTCATCAGTGTCAAGCTGTTGACGGAGGGGATACGGAATGTGGACTCACATACAAAATCGCCGAATCTTCCACGTTCACCGATAAAACACACACCCATACTCTCCTGCCTGCTTGCTGTCGGAAGATCATATTTTTTCGCCAGCTCGCGTACTTGCGTTTTTTTCAAGTCGGCGAGGGGAAACAGCGCCTAGGGTTCGTAAAGTAAGATTCACAATGAGACAGGCGGAACTTATTAAGGTGTTTGTAACAAGACTTGTGTCCAGGCACTCACCCGTGATAGTTGAGCTTCGGGCACACTACTAAGATAATACGTCTGATCCTTTGTCCAATCCGCCGACCGCATCAATTTTGTTCTTCCACCCTCCATCCATCCTACACGTGCATAATGACCCGTCGCCAGAAACTTTCTCTGCATCCCGCTTTCGAGTTCCATCCGTGCAGGTCCTAGTACACGGTCCATCAAGGCTCCGAACTTGATTTCCCGGTTACAGGAGACGTCGGGGTTTGGTGTTTGGCCGGACTGCCAGGCGTTTATGGATGGTTCGAAGACTTGGAGCCAGTATTCGTTCGAGAGGTCGATCTTGAGAGTCCGTCGAATCAATATAGAACGCCTACGTGTGATGCCTGACCACCAAAGAAACACTCACGAGTTCCGCATCAACGTCGCGCATCTTACAAACCCGCCTGACATCCTCCCAATCTTTTTCCCACTCGCAGTCCGTCTCGAACGAATGGTGATCGACCTCATTCTGCAGTGGTGACCAGTTCCTCATGAACACGGCCGATATGTCGAGTGAGAGGTGGGATGTGATAGCTGGATCCGTTAAAAGGGCAAGAGTGACGGAGGAATCTACGCCGCCGGACATTGCGACGACGACTGAGAGCACAGGAGAGGGAGCATCAGTTGTATGTTCAGAAGCTGATCACGTTGGTCTACGTACCCTTGTCTCCCTTGCGCAAACCTCCATGTTCATTGCCGAGCCATGCGTGACCCGCATTCTGATCCGTCCTCGCTGCATGATGGTTCAGTTCCCGACGTTGGATGGCAAGCGACGGTATTGATATTTCGCGGACAGGCCTAGCCGCTCCGCTGCGCAGACCGTGAGCATGACTTGATACAAGAGTTTGCCTCGAAGCTTCACCGCCGCCGGGTAGACTGCGTTGTCGGTTCCGCCTGAATGCCTGGAGAAGCAGGGTCGCGGTGCGTTGCGGTTTGCCGGCTCCAAGATGTAGGCTCATACGTATGCGAAATCTTTAGCGAAAGAAGAGTTGTGAATGTCGTGAATGATAAGATGTGGTTGAAAGTCGGACGATCTGAGAAGCCGGCTATTGTATGGAAGAGAGGCAATAATAGGTCAATGGTAAGGGAGGGGTGGACTTTTCTGTTTACTTTGTGATCGACCGTTCCTTACTTTGGAGCCTTCAAGCACTCCTCAAGCTAGTCTTCATCGCTCACTTCCTCCTTCCTCCTCGTGGACTGCTGTCGTATGCCGAGCCCACCATCGTCAGCCAGCTCTTAGGACCCATCGTTTACACCAAATCGCATACATTCACATACATGCATTACGTGATGACCCAGTGGATGCCTTTACCTCCTCAATACCGACATATCGGTACCTCGTGTGCGGAAATGCTCAAGAACCAGCGTGACTATGCTCCTTTGTCTTCAGTCTCAGCCATAGGCCTGTCGAAATGGCGGAAAGGGCTTCACTTCTCGCTAGAATGACTGTGCGTGCACATAACATATCTACTCTAATTGCTCAAAAGAATAGCCAAGATTAATTCTTCCCCACAGACGGTTACAGAATAGCCCTATCGCCAATCTTGTGAGCTGCTCCTCGCGCTCCGATGTCTCTCGAAAACGATATCGCCCGAGAGGTGGATTCACCGGTCTTAAAATACATCTCATACTCCACCAACGCACCTACCGACACGCCCGACATTCCTGTTGACATTAAAGGCTTCGAGTTAAACGTCAGACGCTGCCAATGGTTCGCAGGAGCCTGCACTGCTCTTGGACTGATCGTTGGCGGAATCACTCTTCGTGTTGCTTGGAAGGATCGCACAATCTGGCAATGCATTGATACTGGATTTCACGTGAGTAGCGTACTTGATCCAGTGATATTCTCGCTTCCGACTCACACTGCGACGGCGTACACAGTTAGTCACTCTCCTATGTTTGCTTCTTCCCGTGACTGCATCAACAAATGTCGCCCTTCCTGACAACGGTAGTCAAAGGCGACGACACACACTCCTTCCTTCACATCCCGTCACCTGCATCATGCTCGTCACTTTCTCGTCTATTGCGCTCGGTGCGTCGTCGGTGCACCTGTACCGACAACTACAGCCGACAACCTCACCAAGCAACCCCTTTCTGCGGATGTCTCCACTCCTTGTTATCATCCTGAACCTCGTTTCATTCGTATCTTCGGGACTTATGCGCCGTGAACCGAAACTATACTACCGCGTTCCAGCATTCCAGCTTGGATCTGGCTTGCAGGCGACGATGACAGATGAAAATGAAGGTCTGAAAAATTGGTTGGAGGGGAAAGAGGGAGGTGTTGAGCCTATCGGGAATGTGTTGGATTACGACGGATGCGGTGTGTTGCCTCTTCTGACGGGTCTGTTTGTAAGTCGCGTCATCCTGCACGCGCCAACTGCGTGTTAGGTATTCAATACCACCTCTACGCAGGTATTTGAGGTTTGGAGGAAATCATGGACAAAGCCTCAGTTGGATGAACGCGATCTTCCGCAACTCCCGCAGAGGAATAGAGCGCAAGCGATCGCCAGCGAGGAGACGAACGGAATGAGCCATGAGCAAAATTTTGAAGATCCTCTGTGGCAGAAGAAAGACGAAGATGGCAATCCGGAGAAACAATTCGGGCCCCTTGGTCTTCTAGTGCACGTCTGGAAACCAAGCTTACCCACTGTGATATATGGTAAGATCCGGCCAGTCTCGTTGTATGAGCCGGCAACATGCAATCCCATACTCATGTCATCGCACGAGCAGGAATGATACTCACCGCCATCGCCACGGGCCTCCAATTCCTCCCACTACTCATGGACAGACAAATTATTGTCCTGTTCGAAGATGGAAGTATCAAGACGCCAGAGGGAAGGCAGTGGGGATACCTCATGTGCTTTGGTGCTTCTGGGCTACGCATCGCAAGCTTTGTCGTCTCCAATTACACAGAGTAAGAAGCTCTGATGTTCCATTTTCACAGTCAAATCGCTCAGTCATACCCTTGCTCTTGCCGCAGCTTCCTGGAGAATTATCTGCTGCACGGCCGTGTGCGAATCAAGATGGAGCAAATGCTATACGGGAAACTGTTGCGTTCATACGATACACAGTACACTGCTTCAACGACCAATCAAGAGGCTGCGAAAGGTGCGGATAAAGAAAAAAAGACGCAGGTGAGTCAATGGTTTTGTCTTGTGGCCGTTCAGATCGTGGGACGGCTAACTTACAATCGGTTGTGGCAGCTTGTTACGCTGTTTGGCAATGATATGCAGCAGATCTGCATCTTTGCGGCACGTATCTGCTTCGATTCTGTGCAAGCCTTGATCAATTGTCAGTGTGATAGATTCGCTTAAATGACCGTCTCTCTCACACCGCCGTTTCACTGACATCCGTGTACATATGCAGTTAGTGCCTACTTTACATTTCTGTACTATCTGTTAGGATGGTCATCCTTTGCAGCACTAGCTTTGGTCATCATGCTCCTTCCCATCGTACGATACTACACCCGCTCGGTATACAGAATGAGCCGCAGAATTCCAGCGGAAAGAGATAAGCGGGTGTCTGTGATTCGAGAGTTGATACAGAATATCAAAGCTATCAAGCTGAATGCATGGGAGGATGCATTCGAACAAAAGGCTACATTGGCCAGAGAGCGGGAGCTGAAGTGAGTTCCTCGCCTTACACACAGGGATGGTGTCTAATCGCGAATGCCATCTTGCTGTTCAAAAGGGCTATAAAGACAAGCAAACTGGCGGAGGCAGTTTTATCCACCCTGGAGCACTGGATACCTATCCTAGCCATTTGTTTGGCATACATCTTACATGTCGTGGTGAGGGGGGAACCGTTTCCACCCTCTACAGCTCTGATTGCCCAGAGAACGTATGTTCCGTTACCCTACCGTGTCCCAGGACCGATCATGACTGACACGTACATCTGTGCAGTTTCGCGGAAGCCTTGAAATCTCTCTTGAAGACACCTAAAATCATCAACTGTGTCTTGAGTATGCGCATATCATGCGAGCGATTGTGTGACTACTTAAATGAACCCGAAATTCATTCCTACCGATCTGATACTAGCTCGGTAGGTTTCAGACGCGTCTCTGCGACTTGGCATTGTCCCTTATACTCGGACGATGCCCCGATGTCATTCAAGCTGGACTCCATGTCGTTTGCATTCTGTCCGAATTCGTTAAATATCGTCGCTGGACCAACTGGAAGTGGCAAAACGCTACTTCTTCTGAGCATACTGGGAGAAGCAAAGATTCTGGATGGCTCCATCGATGCGCCTCGTTCAACCCGTGATGCGATAGCTGGATTGGGCTACCGAGGTTCGATTGCGGACGCAGCTACGAGAGCACGTTGGTTGCAGCCAAGCATCGCTTACACGCCACAGACCGCTTACATCGAGCACGGCACAATTCGCGACAACATCATATTTGGCCAAGTTTTTTGGGAGGAGCGGTATAATCAAGTTCTACAAGCTTGCAGTTTGGTGGACGATTTAGCTACGCTCGCCGATGGCGACATGACTGAACTTAGCACCGACACACTATCTGGAGGACAACAAAGCAGGATCAATCTGGCTCGGTCGCTGTATTCTCGTGCCCAAGTTATGTTGTTGGACGATCCTCTATCTGCTGTCGACGAGAAGACAGCCAAGCACATTCTCGAACACGCATTGACTGGGGCACTTGTCAAGGGGCGGACAGTCATATTGGTCACCCATAAGCTTTCCTTGTGCGCATCGAAAGCGGACCGTGTTGTCGTGTTATGCAACGGCCGGATTGCGGAAACGCTTCAACCTCGGCATATGGAACGCACCGCGTGGATGCATCTCGAGGAGATCGCTGCAGAGACTGACATTGCCGATCGCGATTCTTACATCAAGGAAAATCCGGAAACCAAACCTACGTATCAACTTGTCAAGGACGAAGAGAGGAAGATTGGTCTTTCAGCTCGCAGGCATCTCCTTTCAATCCTCGTCACTGCGGGAGGGCTCGGCCTCTGGGCTCTTATATTGGTGAGCCTGATTATCAACGAATTTCTGGCGATATACCATACTGCTTGGACAGCTTCGTGGTCGTCTCATGAGAATAGCCATGGTGACAACTATTACGCTCTCGGATCTTTCGTCATCACCTTAAGTCGGGGCATCATGATGTTCTTTTCTGCCGCCGTGATCGTGCATGCTTTCACTTGGCGAGCTTCCGCTATCATGCATCGACGACTGCTCTCGGCATTTCTGGCAGCGCCACTACAGACAATGCAGACGATTCCATCTGGTCGCTTTCTCAATCGGTTCGCTACCGATATGGAGTATTTCGACCTCAACTTGGCATATTTGACGCAAACGTCTTTGAGGATGTTCTTCAGTATCGTTGGAAGATTCGTATCGACGACCATTCAAGTGCCGGCACTACTATGGGTCATACTGGCTGTATTACCCATCCTGTTCAGTTCGCAGGCTCGGCTTGCCAAATTTCTGTCTGATGCGAAAAAGCTCAACGCAATCTGGAATTCGCCTCTGCTCACCATGATCAATGACTCCGAGCATGCGGTCACCGTCATCAGAGCGTTTGGTGCTGGAGAAGCTTCGGCCGCTCGAATGCGTCTGTTTCAAACGCAAAAGAGAATGGCAGGACTTATGGAATACTCTGCATGGTTGCTATCTCGGTAAGTTGGCGTCTTTGAATATCACGCGTACAGTCGGAGGGCTCATCGTATTTGCCTAATCTAGCCTTTGCCTTCAGCCTCTTGCTATACTGATTCCAACGGCTACAGGAGTGTTAGTATTGCGCAACACCGAAGGCACCGCTGCATGGGCAGGATATACACTGAATATGATACAATTCGTGACCAAATCGATCTACGAATTCATCATGCACGCTGGCAAGATTGATGTGGCCCTGGTGACTGTAGAACGCCTGAAAGAATGTAAGTACGAAAAAATGCTTCGTTGCAGTCTTCTTGTCCAACATTTGACTATCTTACAGATTCAGAGCTACAACCAGAGCGAGGCATTAACAATACGCTAGCTCTACCTTCAGCCTGGCCAGAGCATGGGCGCTTAGAGGTTCAGAAACTCACTGTCAGGTACGATGCAGACATGCCTGAAGTTCTCCATCACGTGAGCTTTGAGGTGAAGCCCGGAGAAAGGGTCGCTATTGTCGGAAGAACGTAAGTGGAAGCCTAGAGTAACGATTTTCAATCAATGTTGAGCCCTAATTCATCTTGCGAATCAGCGGATCCGGCAAGAGTACCCTTGCGCTGGCTCTTTTGGGTGCCGTCGATATAGTTGGGGGCAAGATCAAGCTCGATGATAAAGACATAACAACGTATGCCAACGTGCTAACGATTTGATCTCGCGTCTGATAAGTCGCTGACCTACCTCGCCTCTGATCAGTCTAAACATCCGTGATCTCAGAAGCAGGATATGCATGATGTGAGTAGCGACCCCGGTTTCCTGTACCGGAACGCCTGCAGTGCACAATGTATTCACCTACCAGAGCACAGACCACAAGAAGCTGTTCTGACATCCGGGACTCTGCGTTCAGGTGAGCGAGTACCATGACTATGTTCCTGGACTGCCGCATTGACGAAAATATCTTCTGCTTATCTGTTGCAGCGCTCGACCTTGGCGGAGACCAGGATGTTGTGGATATATATGAAGCGCTCAGAAGGTGAAGTTGCACTAATCAGTCGGAAAGCGTGGATGACTAATTGCTGATATTACTCCATGACCTTGAACAGGGTCGGTCTGATGAACGATGCGGAGTCTTCTTCAGAAGGAACAAGCCGATTCACAAACTTGGAGCAGACGGTAACGCCGGGAGGTGCAAATTTCTCTCGTGGTGAACGACAGCAGTTGTCGCTAGCTCGAGCGCTGTTGAAAAAGGGCAAGGTACTGATCATGGATGAAGCCACAAGTGAGTAATGTTACCTTGATGAGCGATTGTGTTTGCTTACTGATGGTTTCGTTATCCTTCTAGGCAGTATCGATTACGCGTGAGAATAATATCGTCTTCTTTGTTGTTCGTTATAAATTCGGCTGAAGATTCCTGAATCCCTTGCAGCATGGATGAACAAATAACAAGGATGATAAAGCGTTGTTTCGGGGGAGTCACTATGCTCGTGATCGCGCATCGGATTCGCACCATTATCGACTTGTGAGTCACACTCTTTTCTGGCCTTCGTGGCCGCAAACGCAGATATCGATTGCTGACTTGGTGCATACTCATACCTTTCTCGTCGACTTCAGTGATAGAGTGCTGGTTATGTCCGCGGGCAGAGTCGTAGGTCTTTTTGGGTTTCAGTTTGCTGCACGGAGCATTCGAAGGTTTACGCTGTTGTCTTGCACCGTGATGCTTTCCAGGCCGAATACGGTACGCATCCAACGGCCATGCCACCCTTGCTCGGAACACGTCTTTCTAATGCATCATGTCATCTCCCCTTGTAGACGCACCGAGGAACTTGCTTGCAGATACTAATTCAGCGTTCTTCAAGCTTTGTGCCAGCGGCGGAGAAGAGGAGCTCGAGCAGCTGCGTCGAATGGCAGGGTCATGACGTCTTTCATCATTTCACGTCTTGCTTTATTTAATTCGAGCACTAGATAAGCAGCGAGTGACTCGGCGGTAGTTGTACGGAAAAAGGCGCAAGCACTTGTAAAGTGTTTCAATGTTGTTAGGTGCGCTTGTTTGGCGTTTCATGTGGCCCTTGGTCATGGAGGTCAACATCTACACTATTGTACGTTTTTTCCAGTTCTTCATTGATTTCACTACCCGGAATTATCGTCTACCAGCTTTGGTAGATACGTTGTCAGCGCGAACATAACACTCGTTTTCATAGTCAACTCACCTCATCATCCACGGAACGCTCATCAACAACCGCCACACAACAAAACCGAACCTCCTTTCCTTCGCCAGCCGCCATGTTAGGAGATCAAGAGAACCTTTTCGTACGTCGTTTCCATACCACTCCTGTTGGTGTCTAGCTGACCAGAGGCTATCGTGATATATCCATGCGCGGGATAATAGTGGTTCCGCGGCGCTCGTGTCACAACCAAGGAAGCTCTCATCCATGTCGCTCGACACCTAGCCTTGAATCACTGTTACGGGACACTAGCGAGTCTGAATGTCGCGTCCAGAGCATTACATCAAGAAACGCTGCCGTATCTTTATCGAAAAGTTATTTGGGAAAGTGAAGCGAAATATCGGATGCAGCAGGGAGGAAGGGTTCCAAGCGGATGGTGTTACATTCGATAGGTACAATTCGCTGTGTGATATCGACCCCACAGCCGACAATATGCCGTTTTCACAGGGTCTCAACGCTTCGAGAAAAGTGCTTGCCAATGCTCGAACTCTATGAGAAATGCTTAGTCGGAGACAAAGGAGGCGTGCAAGACAGAAAAGATGAAGGACAGCCGTCCGAGCGAGATACATTGCAATCATTATTCCCACATCTCACGATCCTCTTGCTCATTGGAGAAGCGCATGAAGTGGAATGTACACACTGCTACGGCACGAACTCCGCTTCGGTGGACAACTGGAAGAAGGTCTTTCCCGACATCGAGATTCGACAACTTTGTAAAATCAAGATCCTCAAATCGGTCACGCTGCATCAGTTACTTAACGACATCGTTTTGACTTCTCACAGTCGATCTACCAGCCTTTTCGGGTTTCCGACTCGACGATTATCAAGGATCCGCTCATCATCCGCACGATCGTTTTCGGGAGGTGATTCTATGGCCGAAATGGAAATATCTCATGGCATGGGCGAACAGGCTACAAGTCTATATACGGAGCGCCTGCGCAACCGTATTGCGCGACTTTCAGCCTTTTTCTCGCTGGGCCATTGGGGGAGGAGGAAGACGGGTTCGAACAACTGTATGAGCAGATGAATTCGATAACGAATATGGTGGCATGGTACCAGTGTCGTCGCAATCATAACACGTCAACAGGTGTCGTAGTGGACACCTAATACACTGCTCCGACCCCGTATTTCAGGTTTCTCGTAGGTCAAAGGAAAGCAGCCAGTCCATCAAACCCAGGAACAAGTCGCGCTACAAAAGGGACTGTTAAACGATGACAAAAGCGAGTACGACTAGTGGCCGTCAGGAAGATATCGTTTCGCCAGAGAACCTGGATGCAAAGAAGGATGCTTGGGTTCCTAACGTCACTTTAGAGAAAGGTAGTAGCGACGCCAGCGAATGCGTCAGGCTCGCCTTCCGGGGTCCGGAAAAGGAGAGGGAGCTGTCGATCAAGCTTTACTTCGTTGGGGACTATCTGATCAAGCGAGAGGGCAAAGTCTACACCTTACTGCCGCGTTGGCGTATTTTCGCTTGGTATCTAACAGAAGGGTTCGGAAGTCGGAAACACGCATTCAACATTCTGATCATAGATTCCAAGAAGGATGATCTGGGAATCGAATCAATAGGCCAAGGGGCGATGGCAGCCGAAACGCTGGAAAGAAAGATGATCGTTGTCAAAAAGAGAATGGTCACAGCGGCACTCCAATTTTTGACTAGAAAGCTACCAGACCCCAAGGTAGGAGGAATGGCAATCGTGGTCCATCTCGTCAGAAACAAGGTGGATGAGAGATGTTGCTGGGTAACGAATGGCCTCGTTCCGTTGATAAGGGACGCCTTAAAATTGCAACTGCACAATTGAAGGCAACAAGTCACATCACATTGGAGGACATTGAGAAATTGACATGTGCCGAGTTCCTGTATCGTCGAGTATTAATGTCCCTGGAAAGGTCCCTCTTCGCTACGGTTATTACTATAATTCGGAATATGCTTGTTGTACGTGGCTTTCAGGGATACGCATTGGCTGTATTATATCAGATGCACAAGATAGATGGGATTGAGCGGTCAGAGTAGCTTAGCAGTAGTCATGCACCGCCCTGCATGCAAGGCGCAACGCTTGCGACCAAAATGCATTCTTTGTTTGATGTTGCCCTGGGTGGTGCTGATTCGGTACGTAGACTATTTGGGATTTAACGAGACGTAGGGGGAGAAGAAGCCATGTAGCCACGGAGAGTTCGGTTGATGATGGCGATGGATGATGGACGATGTGTTGTGAGTTGAGCTGAAGCGATGAGGCGACGATGTCACTACGAGGGAAATATGACAACCAGAGTGTTGTAGCTACTGGGGGCGTGTGGGGACTCGGGACGACTTGGGTAATTCCCGTTGGTCGGAGTTGTTTTTCAGGCCGTGAGTTGTATGTCTGTAGATCATGCCTGATCTGCTGCTGGAAACACCAGGAGATCAGCATTCACGTCACTCTGCTGAAACCGAACTATCGCATGCCAACCATATTCTCGACAAAGAGCAAGATCGCAGCAGGAGGAGCGATAGGGCAGGTGATGGGGGTGAAAACAGTCCGAGTTGACGACGCAATCGTTCGAGATAGGTAAGCTCGTGGTAGACCGGATATGGCTTGTCAAGACCTAAGCTATAGGGGCAACGGTCGTTTGATAAGTCCGTCCCGAAAGCTGAAGCACGGTGGAAAAATCGTGAATGTACAGGTTGAAAACGCACAGGTTGAAAACGCTTACAGTATTCAACTGGCCTAAGAGGAGCTTGGCAGAAGTAAAAAAGTCTGCGAAACTCGAGCATCAAAAATTTGTGTCCCAGCGGTCTGCGGAAAAGGTAAGCTTCAGGGGCTTGGCTGCTTCTTGGATGTCGACAAAAAGATGATAAGATCGAGTATAGGGCCAGACACAAGTGACAAGACTTTTGCCTACCGCCGTTGTACCCTTCAGCAAGTCAGCCTGACATGTAACATAGATGTATGCGATAGATCCGATGCGCGAGTATGGCTTTGGTGGTTCAGTGCAGTTTACAAAACTGCGCAAATTCAAAGCTGTAACCGCTTGCATCATCAGGTCCCCTGAAAAGCCACACTCGCGTCGCATCTTCCTGGTCGTAACCATATCATGCGAGTAATCATCGCAAACCGCGAATGGGCCTCCGCCGAGGCAGACATCGTCGCTACTGAGCCTCAGGACCACCTACCAGCCTTAATCTTCCTCACCCAACATGCTTGAAAGTGTGAATACCATTTCATCTACGTGTTACTTCGCTATCTACAAAAAAGCTTCGTACTAATCAGGCGTCACGAACGACTATATCGACTTATATACAACCAAAATCTTTCACTTTCTATCGCAAAACAAAGTGACACGCCAAATAACGAAGATACCAAACAGGACCGGCCGGTACCGCATTCCATCCGTTTCAAGTGTTGTCACAAACCAACCAGTCACCGCTCGTTCACCAAGGCAACACCCCACCTTCAACACCCTGCGCCCAAAATTTTCCACCATGTTCCGCTCGGGTGGACTTGATGATCAACTCTGCATACTCGGCCGCGCTTTGCTCCGGTGTCAGAACGCCCGGCATGTCTTCCGGGATACCGAGCTCTTTACCGGATTTCAGACCCATGTCGGTGGATACGAGGCCTATGTACGTCGTTGACGAGGAGTTTCGAGAAAGGTGAAGAGACGAGGATTAGAACCCGATTGACATGACGGGAGGACATGTTGGGTTGGGAAGGGAAGACGTACCAGGGTGGTAAGGGATGACAACGGCATCCACATCACCCGTCTGATGATGGATTGACACTGCCAAGTAGTTCGCACCGGCCTTGCTCACGCCGTAGGAAGCGTTGATAAAGGTGGAATAGTACGCTCCCATGGATCCGACCGCAGACGACGTGATGAAGAACTTGGGAGGGTTTGCTTCCTTGGTGGAATCGTTCTTTCGAGACGCGATGAGGAGTGGGTAGGTCGCTTGGTAGAGGTAGACAGGGCCGAGGGTGTTTACGGAGAAGTTGGTCTTGAACATCTCGATGCTGTCGGTGTGAGTCGGGACGAAGGGAGAGTTGATACCTAGCACAAGCACAATGCAAAGCGTTAGCGGCAAGTCGAGAATAGGAGAACGAGGAGGAACAAGGAAACCGAGATACTCACCAGCATTCGCAATCACAATATCCAACCTCTTTGTCACCTTCTCAACCTCCTGAACCGCACGTTTCACACTCGCCTCATCATCCGCGATTAAAGGTACAATATGGACGTTTGGGTGCTTCTTGGCGATTGCCACGAGCTCGGTAGCAGAGGAAGGGTCGCGTGCTCCTGCGAAGATTACTGCGTTGGGTCGGTGTTCGAGCAGTGCGGTGACGAGGGATAACCCGATACCACGGGATGCACCGGAGACTGAGTAGTACAGGATGATTAGTTGGGATCTCGTGGAAGGAGATGATGACGGTGTTGCGTCTGACTCACTCAGGATGTAAGGCTTCTCGGGAACGTTGCCGTTGTTGGTGGTTGTGTTAGACATGGTTGGTGATGTGCTTGCTATTGCGGGAAACTGAAAGTTTCACTGGCAGATGATGGTTGAATAAAGGCATGACATCGGACATGATCCATCGCTGGCATTGCTGATATATATCCCTGCCTGCTCACGAGTTTCCACCTCCACCGCAAGGGTCACTTTGAGAAGCAACACACGAGAAAGCAAGCAAGATTGACAATACAGCGGAAGAAACTCGGAAGTGGTAGGTTACTCAGCGAGTATCGCAGTTGGCTGACCTATTCGGCGGAGGGTTTGCTTCCGCCTTAGTAAGCTGCAGCCTTAGAGCTCCAGTTTCATTGAGGTCACGGGCGCACCCCTGCTTGTTTCGCTGCTTATTATATCGCTATCCCTATTTGTCAGTGACTGTTACGTAAGATACATCAGGGACCTGGAGAAGAAGGTTAAGTGTTGGGGGACGCAGTGTCACAGTGAGCTGGGAAATTTTCAGCGTAAGATGAGACAGAACTGGCTTGCATTTGTGCTGGCTAGAATGTAGACTTCGAGACAAAGGATGGTCAATCTATTAGAGTTCCACCTCTCAAGAACGACAGGCTCATACTATAGCAATACAAAATTCCGAAACGATATCGCCAGACACACCATACACCTACCGAGCGAAACTACGTCAGCTGATCAGTAGAAGCGGCCCTGATCCGGAAACGTGTTGGATTTGGAATTGCCAGACACCGTGGAATGTTGACCGGGTGGCCCAAGAGGCACTGAAGTAGCGGATGCCAAGGACCTTCCTGGCAATGATGCGGTTCCAGGGTCCAGTGAAATGCTATTCCCTGCAGCCGCCCTGCTGACCAACTGCCAAGGCCACACATACGGAACTTGACTGTCGCCTGAGCTACTGTTCCCAAGGGCAGTCCTTTGGGGGTCTCCAAAGCTGGAAGCCGCTGAGGGTATCAGTGATTGAGTGATCTCAGGCTGAGAGTGGGACCAGGCGGTAGCCTGGCTTGGAGCGTGGATAGAGTTAGGCATCCCTCCGGATCGAGATTGATACTTTGAGGCTGCAAGAGACTCAAACTTCAAGCAATACTGACACCTTACTATTATAATAGGGGCCTGTCCAGCGGCACTGCCGAGAAGCGCGATCATTGTAAATTTGTCAGCCAAATTGTAAAAGCCGGGTTCGAAGAATCGAGATTCTAAGAAATGTGTCCATTTCACGACCTTGACGTACAAGTCCATTTTCAACAAGACTCTGGCTCCGAGAAACCAGTGACAAATGGACGCAGTTCTCGCTCACAAAAACCTCTGACCGATAATCTCCAAAAAGCAGCTTCGTAAAATCGGATTCTCAACTTCGCGTTTCGTCAGCATGTCCAGCAAAAGACAAGGTAACTTCAACAGCTCTGTTCTTACTTTCCTGTAGAGCTGACTTGTCCTGCGTGATGCAGCTACGATCACGCCGGTCCATACAGCGTAACTCACAGCCACCTACAGACATGCCGCATCAGGAGACAGCACTTGCACGGACCGTTTCGACTCGACACTCCTCCCATGCCGATTCAACGCTTAGTAGCGACACCTCCGCAACAGCGCCACCTACGCCAGAGCAAGGACAGGATTGCGCTTTAAAGGCCGGTGACCAAGAAGGGCAAACGGACGATGCGGATACGGAACAGTCAAACATACCATCAGTAAACCAAGACAGTCAGAGTAGCCCTGCGCAGACCCCAACCCTACTTTCATGCCGGGCGTTCGCGGATGCCGCGCTGTTGAATACCCAGCAAGTGAAAGAAATATGGAAGGAGAAGACGGCGAAAGAGGTGCAGAAGGCTAGATTACAGTGGGGAGATAGGGAGACGAGGTTGATGTTGGAGGCGATTTTGAAAGTGGAAGAATCGCAGGGGGAGGAGCTGGTCGAGCAGAAGAGGGGTGGTAAAATCCAACGCGTACCAGTCAAAACCGGTGATAACCAGCTCCACAAGACTACCCAGGCATATATCGCCTGGAATTTGAGGATGTACGGGAATGAAAGCTTTAGAAACGTCGACTGCGGGCAGGTCAAAAATCACTGGACCAAGGTATAATCTTCCACATCGTTAAACCAGCACTTTAGGGTCCTTTCGCTGACGATTATCATCCATTGACCTCTAGCTGAAAGGAATTTGGGACGCAATACAAAAACTATCAAATCCTGGGCGGAGTGGAGGGCCATTCCTGTACGACCGAGAGCGTGGCTACGCCAATCTAGATGCAACTATGGGCGCTCTTTTGGACTCTCTGATCGAAGGAGATGTACCTCAAGGCCATGAGCATGCACATCTCGTTAAGGTAAGTAATGAGCGCACTTAAAACGAGCCTGGATGAGACCAGAGTTGACCAAATGTCACTATAGGACGCGCAACTTGTAAAAGAGTTACGGAACGGTCCATGGGCCATGGCGATTCTATGACGATATGGCGAGGATCTTCAAAGAGAGGGGAGGGTCGGCTACCGTGGTGGGAAAACATGCTGTAAACTTTGTGCAACGTCCGGATGTCAGCACCGAAGCCAATCAACCTTATCACGTGTACTACGAGACTGATAGTTCAAAACATTGCCACAGACAACGGAGTCCCAAAAACAACCCGATCAAGCGAAGGATAAAGAGTCACAGAAAAATCATTCTAATCACCAACTGGATAAAACCCTGCATCAAGAGAACAGACCCGTCGAGGAGAAGGATACCGAATCGCCCCACAAAAAGATCAAGAAGTCGAAGCAATCACAAACTTTGTCGGCTTTGAAGGCTATCGGAGACGGGAATCAATCGTTGGGGACATCTATCGCAACGGCGACCGAGAACGAGAAGAACCGCATCAAGGTCAACGAGGAAATGGTTGCACAGCTGGCGAAGGCGAATACCGAGCGTCGTAATGCACTTCTTGTCGAACGTAGACGAGAGGCAGGAGAAGTGATTTCAACAATTCCCGAGTTCCAATCGCTTGACGAGGACAAACAATTCGCTTTGCAAGAATGGCTGCTCAAGGACGATAACTCGGAGATGTTCTGTCAGCTGATTCCAACGTTGAGGGCGAAATGGCTGGAAAAGAACATTGATCGCATTCTGGCATCGCAAACTTGAGTCGACCTGTAATGTGTACCGCTGCTTCTTCCTCTTGTAATAAACATCACTTATGATACCTTTATCCCAGTCACGTGAAGTACACTGGAATAGACCGCCATCAGTGTCATATTCGCTCAGCCAATACCCGCTTCGGAGCCTGTCAGCCTACTTTCTCATTCGTCTCCGCAGATACATCGTTACAATAGTCATCCCACATCCTCTTGGCCAGCCTTTTACGTCTCGCACTGCAGCGATTTAGGCGCTGGCGATCCGTTTCGTTTCCCGGATTTGCCCCAGAAGGTGAAGACGTTTCCGCCGTCGTCTCAGTCTGGTTGACACTACAGGTGCTGTCACTGTCGCTGCCGTCCGCCCTCGCTCCTTCGGACTGTTCCGCCTGCCCCGAGTCGAACGTCGCTATCAGGAGGGTTTCCAGACCAGCATCATTGTGTACCAGTAGGTAGTTATGAAGCGCACACAGGGCTGGAAATATTAATGACTGAATGTCTAAGGCGTACTGCGGAGCACTGTTCAAGATGGGAAACCTCGCCTTCAAAACATCAAATGCCCTCTCGACCACGTTCCTAGCCGACGCATGTCGCAGATTAAATAGTTCTGCGTAGTCTTTGACCAACGTCTGATTGTGTCTACGGTCAAAGCAAGGGATGTCAATACAGTCGTATACTGCGATTTGCACTAAGCACGCCACGTACCCTCGGTCTTTGAAATACCGCCTCCATTCTTGCAGGTGATACCGAACCCCGATGAATGGGGTCAGCACTACATCACATAGGGGAAACCCATTATCCCCGAGGAGCCATTTCCCTTCTGGAAGTTTAAGATCTTTGCGCATGGCGAAATCGAGCAGCTTGCTGTCATGTGCTGCGCCTTCGAAACCAGGCAAAACGTAGAGGAACCGTAGGCTAAAGTCGCAGACCGCTAAGCACGCCCAGCTGATGTTTCCATACCGGTCCCTCCAGCTTCGAAGATCGTCAGCATTGTCGGGGTCTTCAACCTGTTGTCCTTTGCGACTAAGATAAAAGTTATGGGCATGGGTTAGAGTTTGCGATTTGCTTTTCCTCGTATGCATTCGACATACAAGACAGGTATATGTGTACCGTCCACTGCTCCTATGCAGTCGTTGAAATAGCCATGATATCGATAGTCCCGGCGTATAAATGGATGGATAGGCGCCTTGGCATCGGGCATTCTCACAAAAGATGAATAAAAGCCGGGTCGTTCGGTGAGACGGTGAAGGACGAGTTGGAAATAGGTCGATATGGTGGTCTTTGCACGCTGTACCCTGTGCGCCAACAGGCGCAGATGCATCGGTCCCTTCACAGTCAAAAGAAACATGGCAAGCTGAAGTTCTTTAGTGACCGACCGGGCATCCTTTAGGGCCAGTTCGTGGCACAAGCGATTGAAAGCGACCGCTGTCATACCAAAAGTCTCCCGCATGTAGCGGTCATTCTCATGTTGAAGACAGTCCTGAATCCATAGATCACCGGACAGCACCGAGGTCGACATGTCCTTCTTGTACTGAGGGATGTAAGCTCTTAAGGCGTCTTTCGCGAGCTCTTCGGTCACCTCGGCTGTCCGCCATATGCCTTGTAAGCGAGGTCGAGTCAGGAGCGGTTCCCGAGCGACTTCTGCTGCAATCCAGAGCTCCAGGACTGCATCCTCTTGATCCTGTTGTTCTCGAGTAGTTAGGGTGAGAGCTGTAGATTGTAACATTTATTTAATGGGGCAACGTTTGGTTACTTTACAACTAGAACTATCCTCCAAACGATGATTGAGCTTGCCAGCTCTACGATTTTCTGGAAGTGCTACTGGACGGTCCAGAGGCTGACGTATGATTCGAATTCAAGGTAACAGGTTTCACGGTTCGACCCATTGCAATCTTAATGGACAGGTTTCTAGAATCTCCCCAAAAATCCGGGTTCGCGGACCGGAGTTTTGGAGCGAAAAAAGGGTCATGTTGAGAAACGCGATTATCAGAAAAGGCGTTTTTCGAGAACAGGCTCAAGGCGAGTTTTTACTGGACAGGCCCTAGGTTTCCCCTTTACCTATTTCCCTTTCTACTATCGTCAAGTTCGATTCTCGTATCTGCTGTCTTTTTGTTACTTGTTGTACAATAGATAGTCGCAGTATTCACCAGATGAGTCAAAACCCCAATCACCAGTTCCGCCTTTGCTAGTTGATATCAGAATTGTAGTATTTAGGAAATACGTCGTCATACAATGGTATTCTCTCTTGGCGGAAGCAGTGCCACAGGTGTGCACCACTTGCACAACTAGACAGTCCCTTGTGTCAGGGATTATGCTTTTGATACGCGCCTTTGGTACAAATTGCACAAACGCGACCGTGCAACTACACAGTACCCATGGACTGTGCTATTGCACTGTGCAAAATCCTCAAAGAGCCCTTAGGGAAGAGACATTCGCCATGGTGGCGAATGCAGTATATATAGAAGCCTTTCCAGTTGTAATAGTTTTGCCACCATGCTTTATTTGATTCATGATTGACCTCACCTACTTCACCCAAGCTTTCGTCCTTGGCTATCATATACCATACTAAGTGATCAAGGTAGATTCGCTAGCTATAGTGATCTATCTCATTGCATCTAGTTGGTATAGTTATATTCTACGATACTATAGTCGCATCAGCATAATACCTTTGACTAAACCCACCGAAGATCTAGTTCTGTATTGAAAAGGTATATCATATTATATATTATACTACCTATATAGATACAACGCAGCTAGCACTCTTACAGAGGCGATATAACCCGGACTTAAATCCGTTGACCGTTTTCTCTTGGGGCCGGTTTCTTTCTTGGGCGCAGAAGGTACCATGGGCTCAAAGGCTGATACATTATTTGGGCTGACGGACCCATGCTCATCGGCGATTCTTGGCCTGATCGATTGAAGTCTTACAGACATATCATCGTTCGGGGTGACTTGAGTCAGATGACTTTTCTTTGATGCACCGGAATCGCCTTTGGTTGATCTCGGTTTTGTTTCTTCCGCTTTCTTAGCAAGAGAATGCAGAAGTTCGGACGCCGCATCTAGCCCGGCGAGAATCCGTTCTATGTCGCGCAAAGTGAGTCCCTGAGGCGATTGTCTTGAAACATCTCCAGCCAAACCCGCTACGAATGTAAGGGCGCTCACTTGCGATCCTGTCAAAGTCGGTCTGACAGGACGGTGGGAATGAGGAAACAGTATCAATATCTCTTTAACTGTGCTATCTGAGATAGCTGTGGTAGGCACTCGACCGGGTCGAATGACCATCATCAAGTACGCCTCTATCTTTCCGAAGTCTTGATGGTCACTCGCCTTTGACCTCAGAACATTTAGTAGCGTTTGTGCGAAAGACTTGTAAGATGTCCAGTCGGAAGGTTTATGTTCTTTGTCGAATTGAATCGCATGAAATAGCCACTGGATGTCCTTGAACACCTGAGGCGGAGAAGAATCTTGATTTTCTTGCAGGGACATTGCACCAAAAGCACGATGAGAGGGGTGTTGTTGTGAATAATACACAAACGCCAATCTGGATGGTTGGTAGATGGCCAGATGCCATATATACATACGCTCTGAAGCTTATTTGCATGGGAAATGTTCCTTTAAGGCTGTGCAGCTTGTACCACCTTACATGCAAAATACTGAGGAGCACAGGAAAAGGGAGTGCGGATGACGGAAACAAAAGAAGTCGACTTTTTTGCACTGCCTGCCCTGGTCTTGATGATAAGAGATGGTAAGTTGTCTCTAACAACGCACAGCAACGGATATCACGTGCTTATCTCTGGTTCGTACCCATGTGGTACGTCGCATACGAGCTGCAAGAGCCTCACCCTTTGTGCAATAGTAACACCGCATCACCAATATAGGATCTCGCCTTTCATGTTCTCTCTTCGCAAGTTGCATTCCCCGAATGCTATCATTTAGAGTCTGGGGAAAATTCAAGTGCAACACCATCCGCGACTCAAATGTTGAGCTAGATATAGACTTGTTACGGTAGCTCTGTGTGGTAGTGGCACCCCTCCCGTTAGGTAAGATATCATAGTAGTCCTACTAGGATGAAAGACAATCAGATGTTACGTTCATGACCTCACAGCAGCTCTACAAGATGTGGACTTGTACTAAGACAGACGAATAAGTCGTCCTTTATTCGTCTAGGAATACACTCCCCAGATTGATATCCCCTGTGTCCACAGTAAATGTGTTGTATTGCGATACTTACTGAACACCGAGAGCTACGGTTTCGTATCGGGATTTTCCCGTATGGAGATTGGAGACGGGCATTCTCTCGTATTTGTTTTGTCAGTGCTCACAAACGCGACCGTCGGAAGGCTTTCGATTGGAGATTCAATACTCAGGTGTGACGATGATCTTACGGACAACAGGAATCAGGAACAAGGCTAAGAATAATTTATGACATGTCAGTGAGTTTTGAACCTTAGAGCTACGGTTGAAAACACCTGACTATAGTACTGACGTATGACCCCGCTCTGCGGACCGAGCGGTGCACAGTTTGTCACTGACTGTAAGTAGCTCATACTCCTACCCTTATTGCCCTTTTGCTTATTGCTCCTTACTTGTGCATTTATTATACAGTTCGCCACCGTATTTTAGCAGTAGAAAACAGATTCGTTCGACAATGGTATTGAGTTTGAGCCTGGCTGTCCTGGCAAGCTGTAAGTATCTGGAATTTTACCCTCTAACCGTGCCCATGGTCCTATACTGTTGCAGTTATTCTATAGTTCGCCACCGTGTTCGATCATCGGCGGAAAGTTCAGTTTGGTTTATTATTGGTAACTGGTTCGAGCCTGGCAAGTCTCCTTCTTTCTATTGTCACTTCTATCCAAAATAGCCAAGTGACATAGAAAACTATGTCATTTTGGCATTTTATCACTTTGTGTTGAAAATAGCAAAGTGGCTGAGAAACCTCAGTCACTTTGTCCTTTTGTCGCTTTATCACTTCTATCTTCGGAACGAATGTGTCGCATAGACCTTTCCAGGAGCCCTTCGGACTAAATGTCTATACAATGGGAGGGATTTTACCCCTCGTCACCCAGTTGTATTTCTGTCTTGCTTTTTATTGTAACAGACGTTGAACGTTGTATCAATAATATAGCATATGGAATATAACCAATTATCTAAAGATACAGTACAAGGCCATTGAATTGAATTGAATTGAATTGAATTGAATTGAATTGAATTGAATTGAATTGAATTGAATTGAATTGAATTGAATTGAATTGAATTGAATTGAATTGAATTGAATTGAATTGAATTGAATTGAATTGAATTGAATTGAATTGAATTGAATTGAATTGAATTGAATTGAATTGAATTGAATTGAATTGAATTGAATTGAATTGAATTGAATTGAATTGAATTGAATTGAATTGAATTGAATTGAATTGAATTGAATTGAATTGAATTGAATTGAATTGAATTGAATTGAATTGAATTGAATTGAATTGAATTGAATTGAATTGAATTGAATTGAATTGAATTGAATTGAATTGAATTGAATTGAATTGAATTGAATTGAATTGAATTGAATTGAATTGAATTGAATTGAATTGAATTGAATTCGACATTGCGTATGTGCTCTTTACCCTCTGCGAGACGCAACGGGAAAATGTTTTTGTTTTATGTGAGTTGAAACAATTGTCAGACAAGATAAATTAGTAGTTACGATGTTCCACTGCTTATAAGTGTATATCAGCCATCGAAGACTGGAAGGTACGGCTTCCACATGGTCAGAAACTCCGAGACTAGCGGTCAAGAGCTGTTTTGCGCAGACATTGGTCGAAGAAGAGGCGCATGGAGTGAAGAGAGCGTTTGGCCATATGGTACCACACCATGTGAGCTCTGTAACCACCCCTCGCCATTACACCTTATTCATCTCCCGTGATGTTTTCCCCTGCCATTAACATGGAGGAGTAAAATAGGCGCTGGCTGTGTACCCTCGGTCCCATACCGGTGTCATCCTCAAGGACACCTGCGCCGATATCTCTAGTGGGTACTGAACTCACATGAGTTCTTTGATCATCGTTGTAAGAGCCGGGCACGTTGTATTGATAATATAGTATATAAACTATAGTATATTATCTATAATACAGTACAAGGCCTTTGAGTGGGATCAGTCAGAAAGGATTATGCTTCGCGACTATGTATATCGTATAAGGCAAACTACTAACTTACTAAATGTAATAGGTAAACCGCTGGTAGGAGCGAGTCTAAAGGTATTACTTAGTATTGTAGTTAGTACAATCAAGGGCGCTGATCAGGAGTTAGGGAGGAAAAGCGTGTTTCATAAATCATAGAGGGCAAAACTTACAACTAATCTAGCTGCGTTATATAGACGTCGGGATTGGGTGGCGAAACCAACCCGTCCCAAGGGCTCCTAGGGAGACCTATGGGTTACAACCTATCTTTGTCACTTCGTTCCGAAGATAGAAGTGACAAAGCGACAAAATGACAAAGTGACTGAGATTTCTCAGTCACTTTGCTATTTTCAGTACAAAGTGACAAAATGACAAAATGACATAGGTTTCTATGTCACTTTGCTATTTTGGATACAAGTAATAACAGAAAAAGGGGAACTTGCCAGACTCGAACCAAATACCAATAATTTACTAATCTTATCCACTATTGTTACAAAATGGTGGCGAACTATAAAATTACTGCACAGGTTCGAATTAGCAAAAGGACAAAAGGGTAAAGTATGAGATACTTACAATCGTACGTAAGAGCATCTTTATACATTTTTGTTATTACGATCCGATTCTTCGAAACCCTGCCACGACCATTCAACATTACACTGTTACCAACACCAGAGCATGGAGGCACGAGCGCGCAATCTCCAAGAATTCCAGCTGGCCTCCTGTCGCGGGCAAGTAGTCTATACTACAAAGTAGTTAGTACTGCCGTTGTAATGGGAACTAGCACAAGCGATGTACACTTACTACTTAAAACTATACTTGAATACTGTGGGTGGAAGACGAGGGTAGCTAGTCCTGAGAAGTCTTGCACTCAGAGTAGCTTCGGAATTAAAGGTAAAACAAAAGGGTGAATCATAGAGCATGAAGGTCTATTACAATTGGTATGAAGAGCGGCTATATATATACTCATCTGTTCAAGCAGGAACAGCTACGCATCTCGTGTTATCCTAAGGAGAGCGTAGTACGAACAAGTCCCAAGGGATTAACAAGGAGTGTCGATCCCAAGGCATTCAGAAGTCGATGGAGTCCCAAGGGAGTGAGACGGTGTGGCGGTCTCAAGGGAGTCCGAATGCTGTGGGTCCCAAGGGAGCGCGAGCGTTGTGAGTCCCAAGGGAGCGCGCGTTAGGTGGAGGCACTTGTTGTCTGACGTAAGCGCGTGCGGTGCTGGGTTCACTGAGTTCCGGCGGCCGTTGACTTAGATGATGCTAAGCTGAATGTTTACCTAATAGTAATGAGCGTGTTGTGGACCAAGGTTCAGGCTAGCCTGATAAAATTTTAGACTAGGAGCGGTGTCCCCCGTGGGGACCTTGGGCGAAGCCCAAGACCGCAGCTAGTCTGATGCCAAAGCGACCATTTTGGCTGAGCGATGAAAAACTGTTAGATACCGGTCATCTCCGAAAGCGTTTCCCTAGGGCTCCCTAGGGCTCCCTTGGGCAAAGTTTTTCCCCTAGGGGAAGCTCTCTTGGGCGACGCCAGAGTTGGACGGGGTAACCCGACCAGGGGAGCTATAGCTATAGTAATATATCGTCACTTCCTATTTCACGTACAGGACTACCGTTTCCCTACCCTCTTCCATCCTGTCCGCTTGTCAACGACAAGTATGCCTTGCGATCAGGTCTCCCTAACGGAGAAAGTGCTGGCCCTCTATGGTTTCCTGATCCGCTCATATCAACTCGCTGCCACCACTCAGCCGCCTTGGAGGCACCCAAAACGTAAATCCAGAATTATGATAAATCTGCTAAGTTCAAAGTCTCCCTTGGGGTGTTTGGGATCCCCTAGGAAGCTCCCTAGGCCTCCCCAGCGCTCCCTAGGGGAGCTTGATCGAGCGCGAGACGAAAATCGACGCGTTTTCATCGGTCAGCCAAAATGTAGCTTTTGCCCCCAGACCAACAGCATTTTGCTCATGTTGGTCTGGTGCGCCCAGGCTAGGTTCAGGCTAACGTTGGAGATCTTAGGGCTGAAGTAGCTAGTCGAAGAGATGGTCTTATGTCATAAGGTCATCTCTAACTATTACTATACGTAGATCTCTACACCTCCCTTAGAAGAAAAACTTTCGTTTTGGGGCGATCGCGATGCGCTCTTCCAGTTTATTAAGTTCAGCTGTCAGCTGCGGTGCCAATTTAACCAGATGCTTAGATCGAATGCAGTTCAGGCCTTCTTTTTCCGCTCCGTCGACTATCTCTCTCCTATTATTCCTGTTTGACAGATAGGCGATCAGCTGGCGGACCGCAATTGCAACCGTCTTGCATTTCTTGATGTCTTCCGACTTTCTTCTGAGTCAGGAAGGAGCGGAAATCCTATGTAGCACGTCCGGGATCTTTGGATGCGATGTGTAGCAAGTATATCATTCGCATTCCTTTGTTCCAAAAAAAACACGGGGTTAAGGCGATGATTCAGTAGTCCCAGCGTGAGCTGTGTAATCACGCAATAACGCAGTAGAACCGGCTCGTGATATGTCCTTTGCATTCTTCATCGCACGTGATTCCGGATCTCTGTCCGCACAACATATCCTCCGGTCAATCGGGCACTGATCTCCATCTCTTGACCTTTCTTAAGAACTCATGCCGACGAAGCACGTAGGCCTCGTCTTCACCGACATGGGTCAAAAATCTGGGAAAGAACTCGGTATTCCAGAAGACATGCCCGGCGTCTTACCACTCGAGCAAAGCACGTCCGAGTATGCAGAGCGGAACATAGTGGCAAGTTTTGGGCGCAGGGTGTAGGAGGTGGGGTGTCACCTTGGGGAGCGAGCGGGTGGCTATCTTATCGGTCGGAGCGTACGGATCAGACGCGGTCGCGGTTGGTCCTGGTTGTTTGTAATTCGGTGCTTTGACGTGCCTCCTTGTTTGGCGGAAATGCAATGCAACAGCTGTATGTATGTAAGTCGGTATCGTCTTTCATGGCGCCAAACTAGAACCGACTTGTTTTATAGGTAGCGAAGTAAGACGTAGATGAAATGGTATTCACGAAATCTTGATCGCAAACTACAGTGCATTCGCCCGAGAAGGGGGACTTGACACGGAGGAAGAGCATCTAGGCGGTGCGCTCGTCTCACTTTCAAGTATGTTAGGGAGGAAGATTTGGGCTGCTAGGTAGTTGGGCGGTTTAGTCGCAACGATTGCTTCTTCAGCTGAGAAGCGAGCTAGTGGTATATACGCAGGCTATCGCAGTTTGCAAAGACGATACCACATCATGTGATTATGATCGGCAAACATTCATCTTTCTGCACCAAGAATAAGTCAGCAGATGCTACCTCATTCCGGCCTTCTCCAAGACAACTCAGCGCTCTTTAAAAAAATCACGCTCTTATACAAGCATTTCGTACGTGGGCAAATCTTTGGACTCGACTCTACTGCAGCGACAACGAAGCAACAAGCAGTCTTGAACAGCGCGCAAGTCAAACATGATAAACATGATGCGTCAACCCCATGACACCAAGAACCCCACTTCAGGCCGCCTCTCTGTTCCTCTCAGAAGCATGTCACCTCAAGCTCTGAACATGAGCCTGAAAAGCGACTGCGACCTGTAATAAGTCAGACTCTGCAACCCACTCAAACTTTCGCTGCCGAACGTGACTGCTAAGCTTCTCGTTCAGCCCGCACAACATGAATTGATCCATTGCTGGTCTCCTCAGCCGCCGATATTGATATCTTAT
This sequence comes from Naganishia vaughanmartiniae, assembly GCA_030039245.1. NCBI lineage: Eukaryota > Fungi > Basidiomycota > Tremellomycetes > Filobasidiales > Filobasidiaceae > Naganishia > Naganishia vaughanmartiniae. Next base: position 135,279 of record JASBWU010000009.1, read on the forward strand.
CTCATCAAAGTGACCGAACCTCCAACAAGGGTTCGGAAGATTCGTTCCGAAGTGTATTTGGGGTAGCAGCTCTAGCAAGTTACAGCAATATAAACAGTGGTCATAAATGCTTATCTCATACATTATTTACACATGCTATGGCAAATACCACTTGAGCTGCTTTCTATCTTGCCACAGAAGGCTGTTATGTCAGACATGGTTCACTTGACCAACGAGGAATATTGGAAGACATGTGGGCAGGTAAGGTCAAAAAATCGCCTTCATATAAGACTATGGTGTTGACTTTGACTTCTCCATCAGCTCTTTGACCTTGCATTCCAGTTTCGCCTGCAGCTCAGTTAGCCCCTCATCAGTGACCCAGTGCATACCTATCGTTTTACAAGATGCGATTATGCTTTCTTTGTTCTTTTTGGACAGTGTGTTGATCAAAGAGCGGAGTGCGACCAACACTACGAATACGATATTCTTCGTATCCACGGGTGAGCCGTCTGTGACACCTTCTTCTGCGATGATTTTTTTCGCTGATGGGACGTGGCGGCCCACATGCAGCATCCGGTTGACTCGTTTCGTGAGTCGATCAGTGACGGATTGCTTTTCGTTGCCCAGCCGAATGACCACTTTCTCCGTCGTATGATTCTTTGAACAGTCCAGTTGCCATCGCCCTTGTGTGACACCGAGATCTTCCGAGATGCCATATGCATAGATTTCCCAATACTGCTGCGAGTCCCACTCTCCATTAGAAATTTCTGCATTGCAACGGTAATCCGCCACAAAAGACAGCCTGCTGAATGTTTGCTTGTCATCCACAAGCTTCGGAACACCATGTAAGGAAACCGTGATGCACTCATCGGTATCATATCGTCTGGATTCGTCTTTCACCCAATCTGTCACAACATATTCTGTTATTTGGTTTTCAAGTGCCTCGGAAGCTGGATCGTGTTTGCTGATGTCCGTCGGCTTAGCTGTGAAGGAGCTGCCACAATCTGATGCAATGGTGGGGCTCTCTGTAAGGAGCGTAGTACGCATCGTGCTGGTTTCGCTAAGACTTTGTGACGACATCGAGGGAATCCGCGGTCCTTCGACAGTCGAGTCCGGCCTGTCCGTTCTCAAGCAAGGTAGGAGGGATCTTGTAATACGACCAAATGTACTAGCTCTGTCGTGACCAATAGCCTTTTCGTTATAGATAGACTTGCGATGCTTGACAGGACGCTCAGTTAAAATAGAAGCCCATGATGAGTTGGAGGACTGGCTGTACGTCTTGGTCATTGTAGCGGTTTGGACAAATTCGGGTAGATAGGACAGTAAGAGGGGTGAGATAAACGAATGATATCCCCCACGAATGCACGTACTCCTGGCGTATCAACACGCGGTAATCATATATCACCACAATCCTGCCAGATCCCACCCGATCTCGACCGTTTCACCCGCCCTCCTTTGTCGTCGAAAGAAACGCTGCTGCACGGCATGTCCAACCCCGACGGACCGACGAACGCAACCCGTACGCAATGTCATCAAACCCGTGTTCTCGAACAGGAGTCGGGATGATCGCAAGGTGGGTCCTTTCCGCTTCAAGGAATGCAAAAGCCTTTCAAGACAGACTTGAGTTCGTCGACGGCGCCACTCGAGCGAAAGACGCAAACGGCGTAAGCGGTGCGCGGCGGATAACGCTGCAGACCGATTCGAGAACCGCCGTCGAGCACGACGCGGACGCGTTGCAGAGCGTTGGGAGATGCGTATATGGTACAATCCGTGCGTTTCGCCTTTCTTCCCTGCCGCGATCCGTCTCCCACAAAACCTCCGAGCTGTCTACAGGTCAGAAACCAGCACTCACCTACGCGTTCTGCAGTCGACATTGGGTAAAAACCGAGAGCAAATGAGCCGCTTTATGATTACAGTTGCGCGAACGATATCCATCTTGTTGCTTGTTGTGGTTGGTCACTTGCATACGCCCAGACTGTAACAGTCTCCCCAAGGGACTCTGATGGACAACCTCGCAATGACAGCTTCGTGTTGCCCTTGGCGCACACCGTTAAACGTCCGCCATCGACAGCACTCCGCGTATCCGGTAGGAGTGGATGCCGTCTTGGACGATGTAATACAGCACAGCAGCTGCGAGAAGACCATCCTGGGAAGCGCGCATCTGTACCGCTGCGTTGTTGCTGTTTTGGCATCTGCAACCACCCTACGGCATCCGGATCGCTTGTCGCGGCTGACCTGTTCAAAGTGCTGTCAGTCCATGGAGTAAGTAGGTGGGCAAGCATGAGTACATGAGTGAGTGCGTCACGTACTGGAACTCGATACCCTCCCGGTCGGACGTGAATTCCCGCAGCGTGAGTGATTGACGTCCACGGTAATGACGAAGGTAGACAATATTGCTCGTACCCACCTGTTGGGTACAAGTCAATGGGAACCGTAAGCGGTCATTCCGCTATACCATGCCTGCCATCTGATTGACATACCGTACGTAATGAGACCGACAAGCAGATCGAGTAGTCTCTCCTACCCGGCCGTCGGTACAGAGAGTCCAACCCTTCTTGGCGAACCCGTTTGATGGTGTCTTGGTGTCTTGCTTTCTGGTATTGAGCGCTTGGGCTGAAGAGCGACTACAAGCAGGAACTGGCTACGCTCGGATGCATTCGACGTACCAGCTGCCGCTTCTGGAAGAATAGACGTACATTACGGACTTGTTGTGCCACCGCGTATAAAGGTTCCAGACGATTATTCACTCTACCGAAGCTTTTTTCCACCTTACGCCGTTGACGGCTGCATAACAACAACGCTTATGCTAGCTCCGAGCTGCACTCCGCCACCACCGTAGATAACTCGGTCGCACCGTTCCTCATTTGTTCGTTTTCGTCCTTCTTGCCGGTCTGAGGGATATCGATAGTAGCGCGTCTCGAGAGCGATATAATGTGCCGGTCGTGGCCTTGTATCATTCACTAGATATCTTGTTATCGAGCACCAACAACTTTATAACCGGTTGCACATGTTCAAGCCAACGTCAACCCGGCAGCCCTCAACGAACCCCCTCCTGTGAATATGACATCATCTTCCGTCGGAACCCCCCTTTTTTTACTGCGAAAAGTCTAGATCCGGAACCGAACCGAACCGAAGAAGGGCGACACACAGCATGACGACTCTCCCCGCCCCTGGTCAGCTCCCTGGTCACTGCTGCTGACTTGTTTACATATAAATCCCTTTTCAACAACTGTTCTTCCTATCTTCTACCTTGCAACCCTACCTCTCCACTACAAGTCGCCTTTACCGCACACAAACCAAACCACACACAACAAGTTTCAAAAATGCCTTTCAGTACGTCTTCACTTCCTTCCCTCCTTTCCTTTACCCTCTTTTCCTTACCCTTATCGCACCGCCACGTCCGAGCGAGCGCCTTTCGCTGACATCCTATGGGGTTTTCCGTGTAGCCGGTTCCGATATCATCAAGCTCGTAAGTCTGCTGTCTCTGCTGCGTTCATCAAGGTAGACTACGGTGGAGGGATAGGTTTTGTGGTGGATCGGTTGTGTAGAGGGATGTGAGGGTATGCTGTGCTGGGGTTTTCGAGGGGATTGCGAGAAGAGGCGGGAATGGCGCTGCGCGGACGGGGATTTAGGTGTGGCGTGTGGCGGCTGTTTGGTGGTTTGTTCTGTCCGTTCTTTGTGAACAACCCTCAAGGACAAATAGTCGCTACAACGACCACCAACGCAGTATCGCACCATCCGGCATCCACCATCGTAAAAAGGCCAGGCTTGACGGTTGACGACATCCGGTGGACAGTTCATCAATCGCCTTTATCACCTGCAATGTGAGCAACCCGCCAACCCACGCCGCTACATATCAGCCGCTCTCCGAAACACCTACTTGCCGCACGGATTACGAAAAGCCACCGCACCACTACCAGGCTACACAGAACCTGCCCTGGCCCACCAAAGACACGCTCCTTACAATCGGACGAAAACTGACCTTGGACCTTGTTTCTCTCTTGCTCCTCTCCCTGTTTTTCCGTGGTGATTCCAGATCTTCGCGATCATCCTCCCACCTGTGTAAGTCGCTCGGTCCTTGTTACACCCTTCTTATTTCTCCTCCGCTCCTCTCCTCTTCTCCTCCACGTCGGTTCGTTTTTTTCACGAAACGCTCCTCCCGTCACTTCCCGGAATCCGGAAAACATCCTCTTTTCGAGCTCCATCCACTGTTGCCTGTCTCTTCCCTCCTTCCGACTAAGCGCTGACACCTTGCTTTCTTGATCATTAAATAGCGGTGTTTTCCTGGAACGAGGATGCGGTGCTGATTTCTGTACGTAGCTAGCCCGCTCTCTTGCTTTTCGGCCGTTTCTCGCTCGTCGTCTTGTACTATTTTCGACCATGTCGATGATGTGTGCGACGTGCGAGTACGGACCGAGAATGTGGAACGGTGCATCCTCTTTGCGGGATGTTGGGACTCATTTGTTTGATCTGTTTTTCTTTGATCGTAGGGATCAACGTCTTGTTGACCATTTTGGGATACATGTAAGTCTTCCTCGGCACACGCATACTTATAAGCTAAGAGGAACAGAGACTGATGCTTCCTTGGCTTTGCGTTTATCTAGTCCTGGTATCATCGTATGTATTGCTTCAGCACACAGAAAGCAGAGAAACAACATGGATGGAAACGCTGATTCTTTTTTGGTTTGGTTGATGTAGCACGCCTTGTACATCATCCTCAAGTATTAAACCGCGAGACGGTGATATACGGACGACCAGCTCGACTGGACTGAACTGGAATGAACAGGTCGAAGTGGATCGAAGTTTGCAAATTGGATGAATTACGGATGGCGGGGGTGCCGGGTGGATGTTTGTTCGTTTGTTGGGAAATACGGAAATGGTTGATGTAGAACGAGATAGAACGAACCCGGCGCGCGCGACTACGAAGCGTTACATATAATATCTTTTCCTCAGTTCAGCCAGCTGTTCTGCCTTGTTTCTTCTGCACCCTGCGCCTGTTGGGAATGTAGAACCCAGTCTATCTTTGGCGACCAAGAATAAACCAAAGCTTTGACACTTGTGCCAACTCTTGTGCCCTTTTCGGAATACGCCCGTCGTTTCTTGCTTGCCCTACTACGTATAGAAGACTTTCCGCTTTGGGCGCCATGACGTCAAAAATGGATGGCTTGAAAGCGGAAGCAAATGTGTGGCATACACCGACGAGCAACTACTACAAAGGGATCATTAATCTCGGTATTCATCAAATTCCTAGCTAATTCCCCTTCTTCCTTTCTTGTCAACCTTGAATACCATACCCAGCAACAATGCCAATGATCTTCAACATCCACACACCAACACACTCGTTCGCCCTTCCCTTCCGAGCAGGGGAGAACGCGGAAGCCTTGATCGACAGGATACTGAGAAAGGCCCGAGTGGCAGATGGGGAGCAGGAAAGGCAGGATTTTAAAAGGGGAAAGGGAGGTGCGGGTGTCAGGTATGAGTTTGAGGGTGGAAGGTGGGATTTGGCTGATGGTGAGTGTGCGAGCAGTGGAAAGAAGCGAGAATCAGTGTCTTCCCGAGCGAAGCGAGACAGCGTCGCAGGCCACGAGTCCGGAGGACTCTTCTCGAGTGCCGCGTATGCCGCGCGAGCGTCTTGCTTTTGGCTTCGTCAAGACCGCCGCCGTGCGGCCGAGAGTCAGAGTCTTGGTCTCCTCGAGGCCGTCGCAGGACGGTCGAGACTCGGTGCCTTTATCGAGCGACGCAGGAGCGAGCGTCAGTGTCTTGATCTCCTCGAGGCCGTCGTAGGACGATCGAGATCAGTTGCCCTTATCGAGCGACGCAGGAGCGAGCGTCATTTTCTTTGTCTCTCCGAGGATGGCGTATGCTGTTCGAGAGTCACTGCTTTTGCTTCTCCAATACTGGCGTAGGCTGCTCGACGGTCGTTGATCGAGTGGCAAGCACGAGTATAGGTGCTCTCATCCTCAAGGATCGCAATATGCGCTGCTTCGGCTTGGAAGCTCTCGTCTTTCCGAGCCTGCAGCGAGGCAGTCGAGCATTGTCGACTTGTGACAATCGTGCGAGCCCGAGCGCCAGTGTTCTTGTTGTGTCGAGGATGGTATATGCCGTCTGCGCTTTCACTACCTTTGTCATTCCGAGACAGTGGCGTAGGCCGCTCGAGAGTAGTACATCGAGTACTCAGGTACGAGTATAGCATTCTTTGTTTCTACCTGAACATGCTTCACCTTGCGACAGGCAATATTTCTTGGCTTTGTTAGGTAGTCGCATGCCAACCGAGCGTAGCAGTGTGTGTCGAGCCCGCAAGCGGCATCAGTGCCTCTGCGTCTCTGATGTCATCGCTCTCTGTGAGGACAGCGCATGCCGTCCAGTTACAGATCCACGTCGTCGCTGGAGTGGAGCGAGGACTCCTATATCTCGCCCTTCCCGATGCCTTGAACGCGCAGTGCTAATCTACTACTCTCGCGTGCAGATGACGACCTCGAGATCCTCGTATCGCGATACAACCCATCCACGACCGCACAAGTCAACCTACACCTCACTCCACCACCCGCAAACCACGTGAAAAAAACAGCAGACGCACAACCAAACCCACTCTACCAAGCTCTCGCGCCAGCATATCACAAGGAAACAAACGGCAACGGCTCCACACCCGTTACCGCACCACCTCCCGCCAACGGCGCATCCCCTTCGCACCACCTCAGCCCGCGTGACTTTGTTGCAAAACAAGCTCGATCTCTCCGCTCGACCGTCTCTCGTCGATCGGCGACAACAACCAAACATTCCGTTCACCCAGGTACAGGCGCGATTATCCCCGTTCCGCAGCTTCAAAACGGGCAAGAATCGCTCGGTGACAAGCATAAACGGCAGTGGAAAGAATTTCACGCAGAGAACGGCGTGCGGACGGTCGTCGGTAAAGTCGGGAATGTGGACAATGTCAGGATGCTGTTGAAGCAGGGTTACAGGCATGTTTATGTCTCGAGGCCATTTGCGTTGAAGCACGGGTTGATTCCAAAGAACGTGAGTCCGCGCCGCATTGGCTCTACAAACCTCTCCCTCCTCTAACGTTTGTCGCGCCCCGCTACAGTCCGGAATGGGAACGTACGGATACGCAGGACTCGTCAACCTCGGTCCTCTGCCCATCACCGTCGGCAGTAAAACGGCCATGCACCCGGTCATGTTGAGCGAGGAGACGAATTTCGATTGTGTGCTCGGCAGGAGCTGGATGGAGAAGATGGGTATCAAGTAAGTCCTTGGTCGTCCGGTTGTTCGCGCATGTTCTGGGTGTTTACTAATCGTTTGCTCTCGTCGCTAGGACCGACCCGCTCGACCAGACTGCGGTTACGTATATGGATACCGGAGAGCATATCCCGTGTGACGTCGTCGTGTTGAAGGATGCCAGCGGAGAAGTTATTACCGTCACTTAATCGGATTACGTTCCCTCGCCATGAAGCTGGACTGGAAACCTTGTGAGGACCGGCTGGCCCTTTGAAGAACGGCAGTCATGTCATGGGTCAAAGGCTAAAGCCGTAAACGGACAGCGAGAAGTGGAAAGCCAAAGTGGAGTCTATACATTACTATTCTTGAGTACCAGTTGTCATATAATACGGAGTAGTTGCGGATGATTTCCCATTGATCAGAGCAGTAGCCGGCGATCGTTACAACCGCGGTGGATGTTACTACAAGCTCTTTGGCGGATAGCAAGACAGTTGAGCTCCTCCATGCTCTTCAACGACTTGCACTTTGCCTCTGAACGACACTAGCGATTGCTAATCGTTAACACTCATTGACATGACATTGCGCTAGACATAGCTATTGCTGATACAATTCTCGGCCTTTTTTCCGTGGTTTCTTCATTTCAACATCGTGAGTTCCAACATGTTCAGACTGTGCGTTTTCTACTTGCCTTAATCTACTAAGCTGACGGTTTCCTACTAATATATCATGCCCTTCCTCATTGCGTTTCACTTCAACAGAATACTCTTCAGCAAGTCGCACCGATGCTTCTTGCTACCCCTCTCCTATCAACCAGAGTCCGTAGGAGTCTGTGGGTACCTCGCTACCCAAGAATCAGGGCAAGGTGGAACACGAGAGCTGGATGCTATGGATTTGGAAGGACCGGCCGTGTCGATTCGAGGAGACTGTAGATGACGGCATCTCGCGCAACTCCGACGTCTAGAGTGCCAGCGTATACCAGGAGTCAAAGCATTCGTACAGCGGCTGTTCCCCGGGACTGGGCTCAGTTCTGACGCGATTCGGTGTTGGAAGACGGCAACGCATGGGATCCGCTTCTGTCATCGCGTTTGCGCCAGGGGTAATTTTCTCTGCCTCGTCGCATCTCAACATCGCGCCCTCTTCCTCTTCCCCGGAAGCCACCTTGTGACCCGATGCCGCATGAATTGGACGAAGGCCCATTGTAGCCGTATATATCGTACTCCATAATATCGTTGAGGTCTTCATCATCATCGCTCATTTCGGCATATTTTTCTTCAAACTGTATTTCTCGGTCCCTCACAGCTTTGAGAGAAAACAACATCGTCTGAGCGCCTCGGCGGCGTGACTGACACGTCAAGTTCGATCAACAAGTTACGATGATGGCCGGGTCTCTTGTGGTTTACCTGATGAGCTTATGGTTTGCAAAGACAGAACTCATACATCGTCTGTCTCATTCATCTTCTCTTGTTCAACTCGAGAAGGTACTGATCCTGACTTGAGCACATTGGAACAATGAGCATACCCTGTTAGACCCAGTCACGTCATTTTCGCGCTCGTCGCCGCTGATGACTCGAATTGTAGCGCAAACGCTTTTCCCCGCGTCGTTTGCGCGCGCGGGCCAGAGTTGGAATCACGTGCGCGATCCCTTGGCCCTCTGGTCGTTGGGATCTCCTGTCTGAATCTTACAGTTCCTCTTTGTTGGTTTTGTAAAGACCGATTTCGTTTCTGTAGGAGCCGCTCTGACAGGCTAGCGTCTCGCTGCAATATATCTTCACTTATCCCGTGAAAGGCAGGACGATACCCATCTTGCCCGTCGAAAGTCCGGTAATCATGTCATCCACCACCAGGACACCAAGCTCGCAGAGTATAGGATCGACAGCCGCCGGAACTCTACCGCTTCCGTATGCTCAAGCTGCAGCAGTTCCTCCCGCGAAAAAGGAGTCTCGTGGACCTCAGAGGTTGGTGTTGGTTGCATCTTGTCTTTGAGCTGGGAAATGCTAACGGATTGCGCGATGTGTAATTTGTGTATTCAGGACCTCGAAGACAGCCAACAAGCTCAAAGTTCTCCCTGCGACCGCTACCCCGGTCGAGATATTGGACGATGAAGAGGATGAGGATAGTGATGAGGAGGAAGGGGATGAGGTCGAGCGAGTGAAGAGGGGAGCGAAACCTGCAAAAGCAAATGGGAAGACTGGACCGGAGGGAGTTGAGGTGAGTCACATTTTACTGTTTGCACTGATTCCAAGCGGCTCGACGACCTCCAGCTGACGACCGATCGTGGTAAACGCAGTTCTATACCGCTCTCTCGCAAATTCCTGCTGGATCCGCCAGGAGAGATGCTAAGCGTTTAACCAAGACCGAAAAGTCGAAACTGCCTCGAGTGACCGCATATTGTACTGCTGCGTGAGTAGCAGAATACCGATTGGTATAGCGCAAGAGGAAGCTAATGTATCTTTCGCTCGTATCACTCAGCGGCTTCAACCTCCCAGCTCTACAAGCTTGGTTATCTGCCCGACCTTCAGCATACCGCTGCAATCCCCGCTTATTCGACACGGATTGTCTTCACACGCCGTACCTTCCTCCTGTGTCTTTCCTCACACAGTCTATGCACAAGTCGCCTCCGTTGAGGACACGACGAAAAAGCACGGGCAACGTTAATATGGGATCCAAGATCAAGGATATTCCGGAGGCGGATCTTTTGGGATTGGATCAGGATGGTAAGCCTTTCTTTGATTTAGCCCTACTCCTTGTCGCTGAACGATCTTGCTGCATCGATAGAGGAGAATCCTATGCACTGTGGATCGCATGCAGACGGTATCGACGAGAGCGAGGCCCTTCTCGCTCATAAACGCGAACACCAAATCTATGATCGAGAACAGCACACTCGAGACCAAGATGCCGAGTCAGCCCGTGAAGCCGAAGCAATGCGTCAACGACGAGTGACGGGGTTCAAGACCCGTCCTTCTGCGTTGGCGGGAGATAAGCCGCCGAAACGACGACACTCGAAAGGATCGATCCATAGTGCCAATGGAAGTGACTGGGAAGGGGATGAAGATGATGCGGATGAGGAGTGGGTGCCCGACCTTTTCGTGTTTGAATACGGAACGGTCGTTATTTGGGGAATGACGGAGAGGGAAGAGAAGCGGGTTCTGGCTAGCTTGTGAGTGTGCGGCTTTGCTTTCATTTTATGGAAATCGTTCTGATTCGTGATTGATAATATAGGCGAAAGTTTGAGATTGAAAAGCTGAACGTGGAAGACATCGAAATGGAAGATCTGAATTTCTACTACGCAAATTACTCCCGGTATGTAGGCTGTCCCAGTCTTGTTGTACTTTGGCTGCATTCTCACCTACTTGTCCTGTCACAGAATATATAACGACGTCATCACGTTGCGCAAGGGATCTTCATTCATGTGAGTGGCTTGCGCTGTTTTGTGGAGGCGTCTGCTGATTCTCAACCCGATGATGTAGGACAAAACTTTCGTTGTCACATGCTTTGTCGCAATCCGTCAAGATCTCTCTGTTCGAAGAACTTGTCGCTGGAACCATCGATCAAACGAAGGACCTGCCGAGATCGCTCTCGGAGACAGGAAAGATTGGCGTATGTCTTTGCGCGATCGCAATCTTTTGGTCATCACTGACGTGAACGCACCTCATAGATGCCTCGTAAGGAGATCATGAAGCAAATCGGTAGCTTGTTCATCTTGAGGATAAATTGGGGTGGTTCGATTTTGGATTCTCCTGTACGTTTAAACGGAAGGTTGCGAGTCACATGCGCTGAAACCGTCTCGCTGGCTATACAGGAATTGTTCTGGACGTATCCTGATCTCGAGCCGTTGTACCAAGCGGCGAGGAGTTACTTGGAGATAAATCAACGTATCGACCTGTTGAATGCACGAGTAGAGGTGAGTGACTCTCTCTCTCGAGATTGTTGATGGTCCAGCGACTTACTCTTTGTTTCGTAAACTCCAGGTCTTGCAAGATATGCTCACGCTTTTGAAGGAGAGCGTCAACAGCAGTCACGGTGAACACTTGGAAACCATCGTCATCTGGCTTATCGGTGTCGAAATCGTTCTCGGTATCATGACCATCGTGGTGGATTGTTTCGCTGGATAGACCAGTGGGCGGGTGTTCTATGACGTTGGGCAGTGATTTTGCTATACTGTGACTTGCCGCTCGTCTTGTATGGTGTCTCGTTGTATTTGTTCGTGGCAGGTTTTCTCCTGGATTGCATCTTATTATCAACCACCAGCTGTCAATACAAGGTGTACGGACATCTCCCAAAGATGAAAAAGGCGGGGTGCGAGCGCCTGGCTCGATCTATCCCTTGTCAGTCCCTCGAGTGAATCCCGAGCTGATCTGTTTATTTCCCTGTGAGAGTACATCCCTAACAGCATGAATGTTCCGCCTTGCCCCGTTGGAACGAGAAGATGAACAAGTGTAAACCAGCAACTGGAATGGAACGTGTCTGATCAAGCTGCTGTAAGAGGGCAAAGATCATGGCGGTAGGTGGCGGATGGCCATTTGGGAACACGACGACACTAGAGGCGGTAGCTTTGCGCGAATGGTTCTCCCGCATTAACTCAACTAGAGGACAACATTGAAATCATGCATAAGCCTGAAGCTCCTGCTTCCCATACGAGCAACGAGGACATCAGAATACGGAGGAGCGCGATTAGTGCCACAGGGGTTGCCTAAGTAAGCAGTAGGCCTCCGCAAAAAAGATGCGACGCCTGCAGGATTTGAACCTACGCGGGCAGAGCCCAACAGATATCGTTGAATTGAATTCAAGTCTGTCCCGTTAACCACTCCGGCAAAGCGCCTTTGATGTTTGGTCAGCCAGTAAGTATAGTTATATTTGCATGTTTTCTCTTCTGTTTGTGAAGAAGATTCGCCCGATCACCACCACCTTCACATCGTAAACAGCGTACAGAAGACACAAGACTGTTCTCTTCTCCCTTTGTGAAAGGCTGCTCCTAATTTCAAGTGAGTGTTTCTTGACTCTGAATAGCTACGTAGTCTCGACCCTACAAGATGGGATATACACCTGCCGGCCACGGTGGTTCTCGCCGAGTACCGAGCACAAGCAACGTGAGCACGAGAGGCAGTCGTGCCAAGGCGCCATCAGAACCGTCATCCGACTCCTCAGCCATGTCGTCCCCGGAGCTCAGCCCTGCTCCAGATAATCCGGCAACACCGGCTATAGTAAAGAGGGCAGCAAAAACGATATCAAATCAGGACTCAGCTATAGGAGCTTCGGGTGTTGCTAGTAGGAGATTACAAGCTGCTTTGGCAACAGCGCAGGATAGAGAGCGCGGTAGTAATGAGGATCCTGCGCACAAGGAGGACGAAGCTCAGGAAGGAAGTTCCAAGGAAAGCCCTGCAGAAGGAATGGTTGAACAGCAACCTGGCCAATTGAAAACAGCAACCCTGGTCGAGTTGCTCTCTCCATCCTTATCACCAACAGTCACACCCAGAGCGCCAACATTCACCACCGGAATTCCAGGCAAGACACAGAGATCGTCAAAAATCACCGTCGATAGAGCGCTGCCAGTCGCTCAACAGGAATCATCAGACGACGAGAGTGATAGTAGCGTGGAAAAGACAGACGAGACACCGCTATTCGACGATGCTCTTCCAGTGAGCATCAAATCCAACGGACACGCGCGCATCAAAGTCACGATCAACCCGAAACAGCCACTCTTTGTCGATCTACCAGAAGGAAAGGAAGGAACGACCGCCGAACATTCAGCCGAGGATACGGATATCTACACTTATCCACCGTCGTGTATCCCGCTCAAGCACCTTTCTGAATCCCTGCAGCAGATCAAGCTGGCTCGGTTCCTGGCATGTAGGACGGGCGGATGTAACTGTGCAGGACTAAAACCTCCAGGGTGGCGGCAGGACGATGAGAACAGCGAACCGGCCGCATCGGGCACGCGGAATTCCAGAATCGTACTCTGGGTCGACCCATCTCTAGGCGGCTTGAAATCAGATCCACCAAATACCGCTGTCGAGATCGAAGGCCTTGAAGCGCTTGATTCATCCGCGCGCAATTTCGAGCAGGAACGGCTGTGGGAAGCCTGCGGCGCATGTGGTTGTGGATGGCGTAGCGGAGGTGTCAACGTCGGGGAAAGAGTTGCGACGGGAGGGCATACCCTAACTCTGACGATGGATGATGTCGATATGACAGACTCTTTGCAGCCGCCAAATCAGGTTGATAAGGATGAGTTGCAGCGGAGGAGGAGGGTGGCGCATCGAGCGGAAGAGATGTTGGAGGTGAGTTGGCTAGAAGATGTGGGGTAGCGCTCCGAACCCGCTGATAGCCTTTTCCTCAACAGGATCATGGGAAATTACTGGATTTCGGGTACATAGACGACGAGATAAAGGGAACTCTCAAGTAGGTCCAGAATCCCCAAGTTGTTGCACACCCGAATACATCTAAATGAATGAGCCTTGGACATCTCTTGCAATAAGGCAACTAGAACTTTTTTCAGCACCACGCGCTTCAAAGACCGTGCCTGGCAAAACTACACAGAAACAAACTGGGAAAGGCTTGAAGCGTACGCGTGAAGATAGAGATAGATCAGAAAGTATACCGAATTCGGCTGGAGTTGAATCGTTTCCCAAAGATCAGGGTGCTGGAGTGCCCGAGAAAACGGCGGATCGTGTTGGAGAAGAAGAAGATGATGTCGATGCAGATGGAGACGACGAGGACGATGATGACGAGGCGGACAGCAAGCGACCGCGGCTTAGTAACACCGGAAAACGAGGACCTGCTGGTCGGGTTCCGCAAAAGACAAAAGCAGATACGGCAGGGGGTGCAGAGGGTGGGCATGGAGCCGGGAAACAAGCCGCTTCAAAATCACGAGAACCGATATCCATTGTCCGGAAGATCGATGGCGATACCATCGTCGACGAGGAAGGAAACGTTCTTGATAAAAGGGCCAATCCTGACGAGGAAATCGAAGTCGATGACACGGTGGACGGGACGGTAGATGTCGACAAGGAAACAGATACACCTCTTACCGAGACGTTCTTGAACGAGGCGGAGAACAGCTTGAAGCAGCAGGAGGAAGCAATATTAGTGGATAATTTGACACAGGGAGTAACGATAGATATGGACGTTGATCGGACTATGGAAGGGCTGGACGTCGATAGTCTGGACAACGTAGAAGACTGGGCAGATATCGACTTTGCAAGTCAATTTCCATCCGCAACGCAACCACAGATTGGCTGACCTTTCCTCTGCTCTGCTTGCAGGAGCAACTACCTCGAAAACCGGCAGCGATAGAGTTCGAGAAGGGCTATATCAGGCTTCCAGTTGTTTCGTCTTCCGAACCCTCCGCCGTTAGCTCGATCGTACTTGTTGGCCTGAAAAATTTGTTCCAGAGGCAGTTGCCAAAGATGCCACGAGAGTATATTACTCGGCTAGTCTTAGACAACAAGCACTACTCTATGGCAATCGTGAAAAGGGGTTGGCGTGTCGTAGGCGGGATCTGCTATCGTCCTTTCGAGAGCAGAAACTTTGCCGAGATTGTGTTCTGTGCGGTGGAGAGCACAGAGCAGATTAGGGTGAGTTTTTACCTACTTCACGCTTTTTTTAGCCCTGAGCTGAAATGGGCACTGGCAGGGCTACGGATCCTTCTTGATGAATCAGGTCAAGGACCATGTGCGGCAGGCACATCCGACCATCACTCATTTTCTTACTTATGCGGACAACTACGCTATCGGGTACTTCAAGAAGCAGGTACGATCCACTCCTGGTATAATAAATCACGACCCTGCTTCCATACCAACAATTTTGACGGTTTTACAGGGATTCAGCAAGGAGATTACCTTTCCTAGGGAGAGATGGGTCGGTTATATTAAGGATTATGACTCGGCCAACTTGATGATGGTATGCATTTACTCCTGACGCGATGCGCTCTTTTGAGACTGACCTAACATTTGCCTTATAGTGCAAGATGGTACCGCGCGTAAAGTATGCAGATGTGCATCAGATGCTGGCTGACCAAAAAGCTGTGAGTCGTGCGGGCGCGAACAAGTAGCTAGGCGGCTTACCTTCCACATTTCTTAGGCTGTGTTGGCAAAAATACAAACGATCTCTCAGTCACATGTCGTGCGGCCTGGTCTTGCCATATTCAAGAACCGGAAACCTGGAGAGAAGATCGAATTGGCAAAAGAAGACATACCAGGTCTTGGTAAGTGTCTGGCAAACTATCATTCATTGCATCGACTTATGTATGCTTTGTGTTGTCAACGCAGTCGACAGCGGTTGGGATGCACGAATGGACGAGCTGTAAGATATCATCTCCTTACATATCCGTTCGCTGTTAATGATTCTTCGTATAGTCTGAGAACATCGATCCGCCCACCACAATACGTCCTCTTTCAACAAATTCTCAACGACTTGGTGGATGATGCGAATGCATGGCCGTTCACGAAGCCTGTCGACAGGACTGTGGTAAAAGATTACTACGACGTCATTACAGTACCTATGGGTAAGTTTGCCATTTTCCTGAATCTGGTAACCCTCCACTAAGCCGGAATGACTTGAAAACAGATTTTCAAACTATGGAGCTCAAACTCGAATCAAATCACTACAAAGATCTGGAAGAGTTTACAAGAGACGTCAAGCTCATCGTCGCAAATTGCAAACAGTATAATGGACATTCCAACGATAACTCGTATACAAAAGCTGCCAACGCGTTGGAAAAGGCTTTCAGCAAAATTCTGATCAAACGCACGGCACAGATCACTGGTAGTGCTATCGACAAGAAGGACAAGAAAGACAAGAAATGAGAAAAGTAACTGTCGTTGTGCAAGTTGTATTCGGGCAAACGTTGAATAAAATTCTGGCGGTAGCGCAAATCATTGATGCCTACAATGAGGAATAGCATTCCGTGGCTTGCCGAGTTGGAAAATAGAAAATAATAGTTTCTAGGACACAGCACAATCCCCATTTGACCAGTAGTTTTTCCCGCTGATACGTGTATGCAAGCGATTTATACACATTGCGGGCGATAGCAATTCATCGAAGCTTCAGCAACACGTCCTGCGGATTTGCCAAGACGATAGTGAAGAGTCCGATGAATGGAGCGATACCGCACGGATGGTCACGATGCTCTCCAAAACTTCCAATGGCAAGGCGAGCAAGTCCATGATGCTGAAGGTGTGGATGAGGTTGTAGAGGTTGACTACAGCAATCTAAAGGGATAATGGAATGGAATGGGTTGATCAATAGTAGGTGGCGTTGACTCGTTACCAATCTTACTTTGCTTTGCACCTCCTTGAGCTTTTGCGATCGAGGAGAACTTACTCCTTTCACACCAACGCCACCTCGAAAGCTAACTTGGACATTTGGAGCACGCTTTGTTGCTTTCCACAGCAGACACCCTAGAGGTAATAATGAGAGAGTGAGGACACCCGAATAAAGTCTCCATACGGCGGCACCAATTCATCAATGTCGCCATGTATCTATAATGTACGAAAGTTACAACTATGTAGGCGTTATGCTACTGAATTTGCTCGTTCTTCTTATCAACCATATATGCCAGTTCCTAGTCAACCTTTCACCAAGGGTAAGGCTCCGACGATCCCTGTCCCCAGAACTTGCCACCATGTTCAGCCCGCGTGGAACGGTCCACCAAATCGACGTAATCCTTGGCACTTTGTTCCGCGGTGATCGCCCGCGGCATGTTGGGGATATGAGAGAACGAGTCGGCCTCTTTAGGGCCCATATCGGTCATGACGAGTCCTAAAGTGAGAAGAAAAGGACAGAGAGGTCAGTACCAGGGCTGTGTGATGGGAAAAGGTGAAAAGGGCTATGGGTGCGCACCAGGGTGGTATGGGATCACGACGGCGCCGGCATCCTCCGTCTGATGATGAATCGCCAAAGCGACGTAGTTGACAGCAGCTTTACTCGTGCCGTATGGTGTCAAGATGAATGTAGAGAAGAACGCTCCAAGAGATCCAAGACCGGACGAGGTGATGAAGAATTTCGGAGCGGGTAGGTCCTTGGATGCTGTGCCGGATGTTCGGGAAGCGATAAGGAGAGGGTAGGTTGCTTGGTAGAGGTGTAGCGGTCCGAGGGTGTTTACCTCAAACGTCGACTTGTAGAGGCTGATATCGTCCGTGTGGACTTCTGAAGGGCCGGATCCGATGCCTTGGGTCGAAAACGTAGGTGATGTTAGTATTGAGGACATAGACATGCACGGATCGCCTCACGACAGCCATTTATCCTGATACTCACCGGCATTAGCAATTACGACATCCAACCGATCCGTAACCTTTTTCACGTCTTCAACAGCCGCCTTGTTGCTCTCGGCGTCATCAGCAACAAGCTTGATCACATGGATATTGTTGGGGTGCTTCTTGGCGAGTTCGTTGAGCTCGGTTGCCTTTGTCGGGTCTCGTGCGCCTGCAAAGATGATGGCCGAGGGAGTCTTTTCGAGAAAGGCGGAAACGAGGTTCAAGCCGATACCACGGTTGGCTCCGGAGACTACAAGTAGAGACGAGTCTAGTGAGTAGGGTGTAGCCAAGTACGACGGCGCAAGACTTACCGAGTACGAATGGTCCTTGTTGGGTGGAAGACATGGTAGTGATAATGTGCAATTCGATATTGTTTGTTGTAGGCTGAAAGTGCTTTCAATGTGGATGTTTATGATGGCTGTCCACTCTTGCTATCCCACCCTTCCTTCTTCGTTGTCGATATATATACTCTTCCATGGCGTTTGTGAAGTCGTTAGCGTGTCCCAAGGTGGAAACCAAAAACACAATACGTTTGATGAGACTGACCAAGATGAAGCAACGGATAAAGCAATGGCTACTAGCATGCTGCTGCCATTACGCAAATATTTACGCCCGTCTTAGTCATCCCGCTCTTTCGATCAGTGGGGTAGTCAACGCGGAGGTCCTTGAGTTAGTCACTCGATTGCCCTTCCTTACCAATATCGCTTTGATGGCCAACCATCAGACATATTCTCGTTCAGCAATGGTCACACACGGTCGTAGCCAAGTTGGTAAGCACAACGAACAAACGTCTGTGTGGAGGGCGGGCTCGAAGACAGTATTCAATCAAGAGGCCACCGCCAACAGATGATACCAAGCTCAAGCTCAAGGCCAAGTCGAACACTGGACCCAGATCGCGTGCGCAATGTGGTACTCAACGAGTTGGACGATTTGTAACAGCCAGTGTTCTGACGACCGCATCTGGCGCTATTGTTCGCAAGGCTCGCACATTGCTGTCTGAAAATCATGTACTATCCGTCGTTGAAGCGATTTGGCAGCACCCACGAGGTGGCACGCGACCGTTTTATGCGCCTCAGCAGTTCGTACAAGGGATGATGATATGGATGATGCACGCGTGAACGTCAACGTCATTTCAACCATCCAAATGATCCGAGATGCAGGCACAGCTTCCCAAGCCCGGTGGTGGATCATATAGATCACAACCTACCCACAGCAGCGTCTACCATCTTGATCAATCCATAACAGGACCATGATACCATATATCATGATGGCAACAATCTTGCG
Source organism: Naganishia vaughanmartiniae (assembly GCA_030039245.1). Classification (NCBI taxonomy): domain Eukaryota; kingdom Fungi; phylum Basidiomycota; class Tremellomycetes; order Filobasidiales; family Filobasidiaceae; genus Naganishia; species Naganishia vaughanmartiniae. Next base: position 154,004 of record JASBWU010000009.1, read on the forward strand.
GTTGCGCAGCATACAAAGCCAAACGTTCAAAATTGGAACGTCTACATCTCTCTTTTCCAAGTCGAGACCAAATCGCAACGACTATTGCCATCCCATCATCCCCTGCCCCTGCTGCATTTGGCCCATCTGACCCATCATCTGACCTTGTCCCATCTGCTGCGGCTGCTGCTGCTGCGGCTGTCCCATCTGCGATTGTCCATAAGCATTCATACCCTGCGCCTGCCCCTGCCCCTGCGCATTGTAATATCCTCCTCCCGAATTGCCACCCATCTGCTGTGACGCGGCGGCGTACAGTTGTGGCTGTTGTTGGTGGGTGTTGGGTGGTTGAAACTGTTGCGAGTACATCGTTCCGTTGCCTTGCGACATCATGCCTATGCCCATCCCCATTGTCGGCTGCATTGATTGTCCGCCAAACGAGATTTGCTGTTGCGGGTGGTGGTGATATGTCGGCTGGTTAGGGAAGTGTGGTTGAAACTGATGTTGTTGCTGGAATTGCTGCTGCTGCTGCTGCTGGTATTGTGGCTGTACCTGTATGAACGGATTGTATGGGTTTGTCATCATCATCATCATCTGGTTTGATTGTTGCGCCGGCATCATCGTCTGCGCGGATGGCATGGTGGTATGTATATTTCCTACGGGTCCCGCCGGAGGGTTTTGCATAGGAGGTGGCTGTGCTTGTGCGATATCGATCAATGCAGGCGTCGGCGTTGGCGTAGCTGTAGTCCCGTTTCCATCTCCATTCCGATCCACATCCGCAACTGTCATCTTGGCCAATCGAGCGAGGTGTTCCTTCTTCGATGGAACCGGGGGCGGCGGTGAGCGCCGTGGTTTCGAGTCACTCTTGTAGGCGAGTCCTTTGGGGGCCTTGGTAACAGGCGGTAACCTGACCGCTCCTCCTATTCCCGCTCCTCCGTACACGCGACGATCGACGGCATCGACGTCCCCCCCGAACCCCCGATCGTCATCGGATCCGATAAACGGCATACCTAGAAGCCTTCCAGCTTTCTTGCCTCTTGCCGCCTGGTTTGCGCGTCCGGCGTTCGAGGAGAGCGAGGTGGATGTGGATGTGGATACGGGAGGTGGATCGGCGGCGGCGACGTCGAGGAAGTCAGCCCAGTTGGCATCAACGTGTGCTCGTGCTGTTTTCGATGATGTCTTTTTCCCGGTGCCAGAGATGAATGATGATGGGCCAGCTACTGATTGTGGGCGGTTAGAGGAACGGTAAAAGTCGGCATTGTTGTTGTTGTTGTTGTTGTCGGGCGATGAGCGTGATGTATCGTTGTACCCGCCTGTTGCGGGAATGGGAAGCGAATTGCCAGTCGTATACCCATACACATCCCTTCCAGATCTCGGCACCGGCTTCCGTATCGTCTCCTCCTCTTGTCGCTCACGCCGCTGAACCCGATCCGCCCTAAACGCGCCTTCCTCATACTTTCTCCTAATAAACCTCTCCATCTCTCCCTCCCGCCCTCCTTGCTCTCCGGTCGTACTCAGCGGAACAGGAAACCTCTCCCTCACATCCACCGGCCACCATTCCTCATTCCCCTTGATATTCCCGCCTTTCCGCATCGCATCGACCATCTCGCGCGTCCATGTGTCCAATGAGAGGGATTTTATGCGTGATGTGTGGGTGCCGAGGGAACGGTGGATTGATGCGCAGGTGATGCAGAGGAATATTGAGAGGTTGATTGATGCCCATCGTGGCGAGGGTGCTTTACAATCTGCGCAGACGTCTACGGGTGCACAGGGTTAGAAAGACGGGATGAGGCAAGGACAAGGGGAGGAATGCGTACTATTCCCGGGCAACAGCAGAATCTGCTCAAGTTGACGTTCTTGTCTGTTCTGAATGTTGGCCATCATGTAATAGTTGGCAAGAGTTGAGCTCAAACAAGAAGGGGGATTTCAAGAAAAAAGAAAAGGTAAAGGTTGACTTTGTGGTTTGAACTAGATCACCCTCGACGTTGGAGATTTGCATCCGCCCAGGTCGTCCGAGCCGCGTGGCCACCTTTAGCTTTTAGTCATACAGGCTTTCACATCCTATTATGAATGCCACACACCATACACCTTGCGAAACGGCATCCAACATCATTCAAACAGACGGAAGAACCGCACTTTTACTACATGACAAATGCTACAACCCAATTTCCACTCCATCCGTTTGCACATCCTTGACCATCCCCATCCCCTTCCGACCAGTATGGTTTTTCTAGATCTTGCCATCATGGTTCAATTCCGGCATGACACGTACGACCCTGCCTTCATTCTTTGCATGCTTCTTCAACCTGCACACCGAGCGGGGATTACAGTGGTCAGCGCAAATAAGAAGAGGACAAAGATTCATGTTACACGCAGGAAGACCTACTTTTCCAATAGACTCGTTCCGGCCCATCGTGCGGGTGGTGTACGTTTCTCAACGGCCCAGTAAAAGATATCCCAATCGGGTTCATCAAGGAGCTACAAAGACGTAATGCAGGACGAAGGGGAATCAGTAACCATGTTCTAGCTAGAACACCATCCATCAAATCGGTCCTTGGTTCGTTCGTTCCAGGACGCCCCCGCGCGACTAGCACACGAATACCCGAGAAAAAAGCGGCACCCGCAAGCATTTAGACTCTTTTCCCCATGCAGCACGTGGCAGCGCGGCCACCAGAACAGAACAGAACATCATATGCTCGCGGGGGTGCGTTTACGAGGGTTGTTTACCCGACCGTAGGCTTCTCCCTCTTCTCCTACAGACTCGGCGTGGCCGGCTATCTCGTTCACTAAGACGATACCGTGCCACCCCTGGAGCCTCGCCGTCCTCCACTGGTCTCTAGTGGCGACTGCCGTTGTTCGACCTTTCGAACCGATGTGAGCCATATGATTCTCGGCGATGGAAAATACGGATTTCCCCACTGGCGCCCGCTCGATAACGACAATATGTGCTTGTTCTCTGGTAAGGTTTTTCATCTCTGCATGCATGGCTGGAAGGGTTTCACTCGCGGGTCCGAGAAAGACACTGATCCCCCCCCCCCCCCCCCCCCGCGCGCACTTGGTAACTACCGTTCAAACGCCCCGCCCGGCGATAGCGTCAAAGAGGCAACACAAAACGAGCCCTTGTCCGCCGCTCCTCGAAATGATCTCGGAAGGTCGCGACACCGTCCTCGTACAGAAAAACAGTCACACTAGCGCTCACCGCGCTCCGTACAGGCAACTACGTCCAGCCGCCCTACGGCGACCTCGTTAGAAACCTACTTCTCCGGCCTACCGGCCGCTGAAAACAGAAACCTTGGCCTCGAGGCGTCAAAGCAGGACCCTCTGCCGCACCGCTCGCGATCGACCTTGTAAATACGGCAGCTCTCGAGAAGAGAAACTGATCCTGACACTTGGCAGCGCGTTGTAGACCTTGATGGAGGTAAAGGACAGTGCGCTCAGGGAGATTCCCTTGAAATTGTAGCCTGCAAAAGCACAGTATCGCTTCGCTCGAGGTTGCCTCGATCCGCTCGACAGATCCTCGACGTATTGCCTCCTGAACACACTGATCTCGCTTCGCTCGGCCTGATCCTCCTCCTCGCCTCGCTCCGCTCGACTCGTCAAGACTCACCTTGTCAAACGCCCTCATCTCCTCCTCGGACATGCCCGGCAACCACTCTTTCGCAAAAGTACTCAATATCAAATCCGTCTCCAACGTGCCCCTCTTCCTCGTCTGGTAGACCAACCTCGCTCGCATGGCTTCCACAGTTTCTCCTGTTCTATCCAGTGGTTGAGGGAGGGAGAGTTCTTCGTCAAGTTGGTCTAGCGATGTCTGACCTCGTCCGCCGCCTGGTGCTTGTTCCGTAGAGGCGGAAGGAGCGGCAGAAGGGTCGTCTGCCATTCCAGGTTGCGATAGTGGTAAAGGGTATGGATCGGTCTTGGCGGACGGTCGTTCAGACAGTGGTGTTGCCTTCTCCTGGTGTACGTACCGCCTTCCCGCTGCGGCAAAGGTCGGTCCACGAGCAAACGCAGCGGTGAATCGTGGTGTGGTCTTGATAATTCGTGGAAACATGTTTGGTCGTGGTTTCTTCCCTTCCCTTCTGCACGTTGCCATCTTACTCACGCCGCCACATATAACCAGTATTCCGATCTCGGTGCACCTTCCTGGCTGGCAGCTCCGAACGCTCCGAATCGATCGAAATCATCCTTCTCCTGTCCGGCCGCCGAAACGTCCCCGCTTACATAATCACGCCAACTCGCCCTCGGCAATATTCGGTTAGCTGCATTTTGCTTGCGGGCCGTGCTGGGCGCCAGGCAACCACGGACGAGAGTTTATACTTGAACACATTCCACTTGATTGCTGTCTAGTCTTTGTTTTCCTTGGGTTGATTGTCCATCTTACCAACAAACCACCATGTTTTCTCGAACTCTTAAAGCATCAAAATCCGCTATCAGGGTACGTCTCTGTCCCATCCTTCCCCTCACGTCGTCGTCGTGGGCTGAACCCTTTGCGTGTGGTCAGACGGCTGGCAAGCAACAACAGCGAAACCTGTCCATCCATGAATACCAGAGTGTAGAGTTGTTGAATTCGTATGGGATTCCGACGCCAAAGAGCAAGCCGGCGTTTTCCGCAAAGGAGGCAGAGCAGGTGGCCAAGACGTTTGGTGAGTCGACGAGGCCGTAGGCCGAGCATGAGTGAAGCGGAGCGAACGAGCGAAGCGAGTATTCCTCGAGCGGAGCGAGAGTATTGCGCCGCAGGCTACGAGTCCGAAGGACTCTTCCCGAGGCCGTAGGCCGAGAATCAGTGTCTCCTCGAGCGAAGCGAGACAGCGCCGCAGGCTACGAGTCCAAAGGACTCTCCCCGAGTGCGGCGTATGCCGCGCGAGCGTCTTGCTTTTGGCTTCGTCGAGGCCGCCGCCGTGCGGCCGAAATTCAGTTCGATCAAGTCGTCCAGCGAAGCGAGAGAGCGCCGCAGGCTACGAGTCCGATGGACTCTCTCGAGGCCGTAGGCCGAGAATCAGTGTCTCCTCGAGCGAAGCGAGAGTATTGCGCCGCAGGCTACGAGTCCGAAGGACTCTTCCCGAGTGCGGCGTATGCCGCGCGAGTGTCTTGCTTTTGGCTTCGTCGAGGCCGCCGCCGTGCGGCCGAGATTCAGTTCGATCAAGTCGTCCAGCGGAGCGAGAGAGCGCCGCAGGCTACGAGTCCGAAGGACTCTCTCGAGGCCGTAGGCCGAGAATCAGTGTCTCCTCGAGCGAAGCGAGAGTATTGCGCCGCAGGCTACGAGTCCGAAGGACTCTTCCCGAGTGCGGCGTATGCCGCGCGAGTGTCTTGCTTTTGGCTTCGTCGAGGCCGCCGCCGTGCGGCCGAGATTCAGTTCGATCAAGTCGTCCAGCGAAGCGAGAGAGCGCCGCAAACTACAAGTCCGAAGGACTCTCTCGAGTGCGGCGCATGCCGCCCGAGCGTCTTGTTCTTCCTGGAGGGAAGCGAGTATTCCTCGAGCGGAGCGAGGATATTGCGCCGCAGGCTACGACCCCAATCACCCTTTCCTCGAGGCCGCCGTATGGCGAACGGCCCGAGTGGCCTACACCGAGTGCGGGAGCGCCAGCATTTCTTGTCTTCGGCTGTCCGAGGACGGTGTACGCCGTTCGAGGTCTCTCGAAGCAGAACGAGTCTTGATGAGCAATTTTTTCGTTCTTCGAGGATGTTCTTATGCCATGCAAGGCTCATCGAATATCACTCGGTGCTTCGGACTTGCTTCGGAAGCCGCTTTCGAGCAGTCGCTTTCACCAAGCGCGGAAAGGGTGAGGCGGCCGGTGCCTCTGTCGTCCGCATGGTCATAGCGAGGTCGGCTAAAGGCACTTCCGGCGCCTCATGGCGCGAAATCCCTCTACTGGCAGTGCCCACGGAACTGCTTTACTCGTTTTGATTGCGGGGCCGCCGCTCGAGATTCGCGCACTCATCACCCACCGTAGATTCCAGATATCGGAGAGATCGTCCCGGTCACCGTACCTCCGTTCCTAGTCACTAACCCGCCTCCTGGACCCTTCGCAGGCACACCCGAACTCGTCATCAAAGCCCAAGTCCTCGCCGGTGGACGTGGTAAAGGCCACTTTGACTCTGGATTCCAAGGTGGTGTGCACATGGTCGACTCACCTGCTCAGGCGGCCGAGTACGCAGGAAAGATGATTGGCGCGCATTTGATTACCAAGCAGACTGGTGCTGCTGGTCGGTTGTGTAATGCTGTGAGTCCCGGGTGAGGGGCGATCCAAGGGAAAACGGCGCTGACATTGGATATTTGGTGTGTTGGTAGGTCATGTTGGCCGAACGAATGCCCCCGCAGAAGGAATACTACGCAGCCGTACTCAACGACCGAGCGACCGGTACACCCGTTCTCGTCACCTCGTCTCAAGGTGGTATGAACATTGAAGAAGTCGCGCACGATACCCCAGAAGCAATCATCACCACCCCTCTGGATTTCAAGACGGGTATCAACCACGACGATGCTGTCGCGCTTGCCGCCAAACTCGGGTTCGCCAAGGAGTCGCAGGAAAACGCCGCGAAAGTGTTCCAAAAGCTCTACCAGATTTTCGCCGACAAGGATGCCACGCAGATTGAAATCAACCCGCTTGCCGAGCTTTCCAACGGTGATGTCTTGTGCATGGACGCCAAGTTTGGGTTTGACGACAATGCCGATTTCCGACAAAAGGATGTGTTCAAGTTGCGTGATACCACGCAGGAAGACGCACAAGAGGTCGAGGCGGCCGAGTATGGATTAAACTTTATCAAGCTTGATGGAAATATCGGATGTTTGGTCAATGGTGCCGGGTTGGCCATGGCGACGATGGATGTGTTGAAGCTCAACGGAGGTGACCCGGCCAACTTTTTGGATGTGGGTGGAGGTGCGACGGCCGAGGCTGTCAAGAAGGCGTTCGAGTTGTTGTTGAGTGAGAAGAAGGTCAAGAGTATCTTTGTCAACATTTTCGGTGGTATCATGCGATGTGATGTAAGCTGCGCGCGCCCGCCCCGACTCTGCCACCCGCCTCGCACCCTAGCTAACGAAAGTTCTCGTCTGCAGGTCATTGCGGAAGGTATCATCAAGGCGACCAAGGAACTCCAATTGACGATTCCGTTGATCGTGCGATTGCAGGGCACAAAGGAGGCCGAGGCCAAGAAGATGATCAACGAGAGTGGACTCAAGATTTATCCTTTTGGTGAGTCGTCGTTTCGTGTACAATTACAATGGGAGAAGGGCGTCGCTCATTGCTTTTGTCCTTGTTCGTGGTAGATGGTTTGGATGAAGCTGCTGCCAAGGCCGTCGAGATGGCCAAGTAATCGAGAATTGAGAATAAGATTTGTGTGGACTGGGATAACCCTTGTGTATTTGAATCCTCAAGAGTGTAGTTAGATGTATAGCCTATTTATCCATCTACTCTGATCTACTCGAGCAGACTTTGTCCTCGTGACAATGGAGTTCACATCTCAACACGCGGGATAGAAACTTCCAAAGGAGGGAAAAGCGCGCGCGTTTCAGGTTTTCAGGGGTAAAGGAAGGAACACGACGAGCGAGTCGATATTTGTTTTGCGTTTCAGGTTTCAGGGGGGGCTTGCTTCCAGATCGCGAGGGGAAGCGGGAAGGCGAGCGAGGGATGGATGGATGGAGGGGTTCCTTGGGTTGACCATTCATCCATCAACTTGGAGTTTGATTTGGACAAGTAGCTTTTCATGGTTAGCAAGCAATCTACGAGTCACTCTTAACTTTCAACGATGCCCTCATTCGGCTCCTTTTCCACTTTGTGCTCATCTCCTGCACCAGAACAAGCAACAATAATCGACACTTGTTCCCCACTACCACACTGCAACATCTTCTTTTCCTCCCTTCTCCACGTCTCGGACCCACCGGCGCTCACTCGGCTTTTCTCTCTTCCGATCGCGGTCCCCCCAGATGGACGGCAAATCAACACCAATGACTCGATGTTGATTACCGCGGTTACCAGCGATGGTGGCGAGGACGGCAGTGGGAGAGTCACGGAATTCTCCAATGTAGATGATCCGCTGGTTTTGAGGTATCTGAGGAGGGCTGGATCTGGTGTGGGTGTTTCATGCGATGTGGGGAGGGTACGGGTGGAAGGTAGTCTCGGTGATATTAGTGAGTGCTCCTCTTCCGCCCCTTCTCCCGGCAAACAGTCATCTTGTGTTCGCTGGGAGCCTTAACGTAATATGCCATATTGATTACAGCCCAGATAATCGCGTGTGCCATCGGGTTCCTGTTCGTGCTCTACCTCATCTTGAGGTCAATACGTCGCATAGCCGCAGTCGGAAGAGCGGAAATGGTCCATCTGTTCTGCGTGAGTAGTCGTCCTTCTCCTTGCCTGCGACTATAGTTTTCGCGCTGATGCCGTTCGTTCTTCTGTATGTTGCTATCGGCGGCAGACATACGCTGCGATATTGCTCGTTAAAATCTTGACGACCGGGAACGTATTGGCACAAGGTACGCACCCATTATCCGCCACACATTTGTATTCCCTGCGCCTCTTGCCTTGCCACCGGCAACAATCGCAAGACGAGACTGATGATTGCTCTTTTGGACGATACAGGTAGCGCAGCAATATCTGTCCTCTCCGCTTTACATCTCGGATTATCGGCACTTATGGGATGGATCATGGTATCCAACGCTCTTGTAGGGCTACAGCTCGTAGAGTACGTCCACCCCATTCCGACCCATATGCACGATTGTTCTGAAATTTCTCTCCTACACGCGGGACACGGTACGTAGAGACGGAACAATCTCCTCCCTCCTCATCCTCTACTCTGGCGGATCCGTCGTATTCGTGATAACGAGCTACTTTGCACTCGACCAAGCGTTCGGGATCACTAGTATCTTCGTGCTTCCGCGGGATTCTGTCAAGGAAGAAGAGTTGGTGAATGTCGCGATGATGGTTTTGAGTCTGATGTGGCCGTATCTGTGCGTTGCTTTCCCGACCTACCTGCGATGGAGGAGTTGCGACTGACTTGATGCACGGATGATACCTAGCTGTGTGTTGTTCTACTACTCGAGTATGCTATTCGTCGTACACTTCCGGCTGCACGAGTCTTCCCCTCTCAGTACGTTATCTTCTCCCTCGGAAGGTGTTGCAAGTGAAGGGACCTGAGACTGACGGATGATGACCGGTGTGTAGAGTGGTTTGCACTGTCCTTCTTCCTCTACGCGGGGGCACAGGTGGCGCAGTTCCTCGCCTCCCATGCGCTCTGCAAAGTAAGTAGCCCTCTTACTACTTTCCACCCCTCCCCGTTGTATCATTGCTACGCCTCAAGATCTTCGGTAGATTGACACGACTCGCCTTTCGACAGGCATCCAACGCACGTCTCACCTCCGGGTTCTTGAACACATTGTTGGAAACAGCAGCGAGTGGGGTGTTATTCGTTGCATGGCGTGTAAGTAGCCGCCTCCCTTTCTTTCCAGCCATAGCTTGCCATCATCACGGCGACTCCGCGACTGACCGAGGATTTGGTTTTTTGGGTTTTGTAGTCGATCACGGAGGATGAGTGGTACGAGGACGTTCCTGATCTGTACCAGGAGGGCGGCAAGTATACGTACGGAGATGATGAACAGATGATGGCGAGCCGGTATCAAGACCACGGCCATAGAATAGTGTAGGCGAAGGCGAACACGGACTGGCAAGACAAAAGTGTGCGACCGTCTGGAACGGCCGTGAAGTCACTTGACTATGTGTTGCTGAATTGAAAGCTTACGACAATGCGTACACGGTCTGATGCTTGTTGTACATCTCGAAAGAGGCTCCTGGGTTTCCCGTGAAGGTGTGTAAGTACAAACACCATATGTATGAGAGGCTGTTGCAAATGGACACTACTCGTCATCCATAGATCGCTTCGCTTTTCACCGAACCATTGTTGAGATTTTGCGATAGGACGCACATAGTCGCCGTGCATGGACCGAGGAAATCTGGGACAAACAAACGTTGCTGACAGTAAGCAGCACCATGATCGTCCAGTGAAAGGTCGGTCTCATCTATTGTCAGCTCATCGCTGTTGTCATGAGCTTGTCTACTGACAGGTGATATCCGTCCCGTCAGCGTACACGATTGTCAATGTGCCATACAGGAGGGGAAGCAATACGGACTGGTTCTATCGCCATGATGACTAACTGAAGACAGCAGCAGCTATATCACCATGGACAACAATCGCACTTGAATCGTTGTCGACACGTCATCCGTCCGTCAAGTTACAAGTTGAATGATCGAGAATTTGAGATACCTGTCCGGGGCCAAATGAAGTGTATCTTTTGAATTCGTGAACGCAAAAAAGTTGAACGCAGCGCATTTGGCTGCGGCAAATAACAAGCGCCTGGAAGTACTCGTTGGGAGAGCCTCAAGAGCAGGCAAAGACCGCGACTGAACGTGATTTTCGCAGCCAAAACGCGTGCTATTTCGAGGAGTCTGCTATAAATAACGACTGAAAGAAGGGGCCATGGAACTGTAGGCTGAACTGGGGGAGAAGAACTGGTTGTTGTGATTTCTCTGCCTGGATAGCTGCCTGGATGGTGAGCGCGATGATTGGGCTGTGTTTGGGGCGCGAGTGGCGATGGGCAGAGTGCTGACGCGAGTATATGTGGGAAGAAAGTTCAGTGTTCCCTGGGACGTCTTCATGTTCACAGCCCACGTTCAACCTTTTCTCTCCCCGACTGCTTTCTGTATTTGACTATAGGATCAGCATCTCTCAGTCGCATCCTTTCATTCCCCTGACTGCTCACATAAACGGTAAGCAGCGCGTTCTCTCCGGTTGCCGAGGTATATAGACTTAATTTTCCCATTCGTTCCTTCTCTGCCCCCTTGTGTCGTTGCCCTCTTACGTCTATAGACCTCACTCGACTCAATCATCATCATGTTCGCAAAGTCTATCGCTTCTGTGGCTGTCGGCGCGGCCGCTTTGTTCGCCCAGAGCGCGAATGCTCAGGTCACCGCTTCGGGTACCATGGTATGTGCGATTTCCTTTCTGCTGTCGATGGCTACCTCTGCTTTACCTGCGATGGGAACCCTTGCTAACCCTCTTGAACTTTGTAGGGTAGCACCAACCCTCCTCAGGCCACCATGGGTACACCCATCAACCAAACTTCGTACTCTCGTTTGCTCTCTGCCAACAGCATCGACGACTTTTGTATTTTCGCCCCACCGGAGAAGGGTGTCACCATCGGCGATTCAGAGGCATTCGAGGTCGCTTGGTGCACAAAGGCCCGCAACAACGCACGAGTTATACCCGACGGTGTCCTTAAAGCGGTTCATTTCATCAAGACGCCACTCTACGTCCAAGTTCAGGGCTGGGGAGACTTCACCCAGTTGAACATTGCTTCAGGGGATCTAGGCGGAGAACTAGACCCCCACGGAGCCACTGGTGACGGAAACCCGGTCGGCGGCAACGTCACGTCGAATGTTTCCGGTACCGACGTGCACTACGAGGAATGGATGAACTATATGTCCGACACTCAGTTCTGTCTCCGTATCTGTACCGCCGAGAACGCCACGTACTCCGCCTCGCTCGAATGTCAACACACTTTGGACGAGATGGGATGTGAATGGGTCATGCCGGGAGATTACACCCAGGACACTTTCACGTCATGTGATGGTGATTCCGCGTACCCTCCCGGCATTTACCCCTTGGCCAACGGCAGCACTTCAACATTCGCCCAGCGATACACTGGTACCTACATTGACGGCGCAAGCTCCACCCAGCTATTCACCGTCGGTCAGACCGTTACTCCTCCCGCGCCTTACTCCACCCCAGCGACATCCAACTGTCAAACTTTCAGTTCGATCGGAAACGGGATTGCTTCTCTTGCTCTCGCCAACGCTGGTTCAGCCACCGGAAAGGCAAGCGGCTCGTCGTCGATGACCTCCTCCATGGCTGCCTCGTCCTCCGGCGCATCATCGATGTCCTCAGGATCTTCAGCCGCCGCCAGCCGTTCCGGATCTTCAGCCGCTGCTGGAACTACCGGTTCGACTTCGCGATCTGGTGCGTCTGCCGCAACTGCCGCAGCCTCGAGCGCCACGTCCGCCAGCTCTGCCTCATCCATCACCCGATTCGGTGGTGATGGGTTGGGCGCTGTCATGGCCGTTGGATTTTCGGCATTTGCTATCGTCGCCGGCGCTGGCGCGTTCTTCTTGTAAGGATTATACCAAACCACGAAACACACGATGAAGACAGATAGATCGACCACGATTTCAGCAACCACGACCGTAACGAACATTTTCTCGCCGCCTGCATTAGCATATACACACTCCTTTCTCTGTGACTTGTCTCGTTACGTCTGTTTGATATGCATGATCTTATGAATACCCTTCACTTGCACTCCGTTCTCGGACTAGACTCGATGTTCAGATAGTCGCACTGGTCCGAGCCTCTGCTTCCAGCTAATCTTTTTACGATCCTGGTTAACCTTGCCCATGGGGTACGCGAACACCATGACCCTAACAATGTCGCAGAGAGGCTGTCCTGCTGGAAGCTCTGCAAGCGACGAGGAGGGGATGTAGAAGCGAAGCTTTAGCTAACCTAGAGGTCCAGAGGGTCAAGAGCCCAGTTTAGCTTACATAAGCTTGCAATTAGGAGCCGAATCTGTTCGATCGAGTTCGAGGACCCTTGTCACTCGGCGTCGCGGCGAGTTAGCTGGCGAGTTGGTCCTCCTTGAACACTTGAAGATTCAATCAGACGAGGTCGCGATATCCGGTATCCTCAAATCTCATCTCAAGCAACACAGATAGGATCGTGAGGGGGAAAAGAGAGGATATCGCGGGTACGACAAGTCTCATGCCAGCGGCCTTTTAGCACGTCTGCCAGGAATTCAAATCCCAGCAGGGAAAGGGCAGACAGACGAAACGCGACTGCAGCGTAAACGAGTGGACGCTCGAGGAGAAAGAAAACAAAATCGACGGCGACTATGGCTGGTTCAGAAGAGAAACCTTCACCAGCAGGTGGATCGGTGCCAGCTCCTGCTCAACCAGCAACAGCAACCAGTCAACCGAGCAATCAGACAAACAAAACTACTGGACAATCAACGACGTCAACTCCTGCATCAACATCTGCATCAACACCGGCCAACGCTACTCCGCCAAATGCCACTCCCTCGCAGCCGGTCAGACCTTCCGTAGGCCGTCCACAAGCGTCTCAAGCAGGAAATCCTGGTCGACCACCGAATCCTAGTGCAGTTCGACCAACTCAACCACGACCTGGACAAGCAGGACGTCCACCAATGGCGCCTGCCACTACACCACGACCAGGACAGACAATGCAGCCTCGTCCGGGTATGGCTCGACCTGTTCAACCGCATGCACAAGGTCGACCTCCAAACGGCGCTCAACGACCCATGATGCAAGGTCAAGCTCGACCTGGACCTTTACAAGGTCCCAACGGCGCCGCAGGACGTATGCTCTCGGTGAATACAAATAGTCCGCAAGGCGTTCGACCAACGGGTATCCGACCGGGTCAAGCTTCTGCACCTGGAAGTGCGCCTTCGTCGGCACCTGGTAGTGCTCCGAATAGCGCTCCTGGAACTCCGAGAAGTTCTGTGGGAAGCAACGCGAGTGGCGGAACAGGACAGCAGCAAGGACAAGGACAGGCAGGACCTCAGCAGCCTATGAGACGGCCTCCTCCTGGTACTATTCCGGTTCGAGCGTTAGGTGGTCAAATGACTCCTAGTACAGCAGGTAGTGGTATCAGTGTTGGTGGTGGATTGGCGACACCTACTACGCAGGGAGAATGTGAAGCTTGGGCTAGTAGATTAAGAGATACGAGTATTGGTGAGTTTCGCTGGTTTGCCGTCTTTGCATTCGTGAGTATACTAATCGCAGGTTTATCTTTTTCTCTAGATCTTTCACGAAGGATTCACTTTGGTAATTGATTATCACTTGCATGATATGAGCTTATAGCTGATGATTTGTATCTTGCCTATGTTTCAGCTGCCGAATTGCGAGACAGTGCGGATCATAACCGAGATGCCAACGCGTACATAACGTACTTTGGAGTGATGGTACCTGCGATCACGAGTCTCTTAAAAGACGGGTCGCCCGCGGTCACCTTCGTCAAGGATAGCGAGGAGCAGGTGAGTACTCTGCACTCTGGTATCTGGAGACAGCTTGTCTAACGCTCTGCTCGTATAGAAATTCCGATCAACTTGTCTTGCCATCTTGCAACGTCTTCCTCGAAACGACGCACTCAAACCTCACGAAGGTGCACTCATGTCGACAGCTCTGCACCTCCTCAAAGTCGAAAATGAAGAGAACGCGCTCTTGTGCATCAAAATCATCATTGACGGGTTCCGAAGCCACAAGGAACAGACGGAACAATACGTCCAGCCATTTTTGGACCTGGTCAAGCAGATGTACGCAAACACCAAAAGCGTAGTGGAAAAGGAGTTTGGCAAGAGCGGAGCGGGTTCTCCTGGAGCAGCCGGGAATGATGATGCAGGGAAATCAGCAGACGCGATGCAGGGTGTCGAACCGACGCCGCCTCAGCAACCCATACAAAACCAACCTCAGCCACCTCAAGCACCCGGTCAAGCATCAGCTACCAGTACTGCGACTACAGCTACACCAGCCCCCGGCGCCAAGCCTGCACAAGCTGGAGCGCAGAATGCACAACAGCCGCAACTTTTGCCGCATGCTTTGCATTCGCCCAAGGTTTTGACAGAATGCCCGATCGCCGTCGTCCTCATCTTCCAGAGTTTCAAGACGGTGATGGAGAACGCCATGAAGGACTTTTACCCGCTCGTCATGGAGAGCATCGCGATTCAACCCGAACCTCAGAGGTTGGCATACGTTGCAGCCAAAGAGAAGGGAATGATCTTTACTGGGGTTGCAGAAGGCATCAAGAATCGGGAGATGTATACCGAGGTCATCAAGGCGCAGGTCAAGACGATGGCGTTCTTGGCTTACGTTTCGAGAGGGTCAGGCAACATCATCCGTCAATACTTGGACATCTTCCCGGAGGCTTGTGTACGATTACTCAGAGATTGCCCTCCGGAGGATGTGGCGACAAGAAAGGAGCTGTTGATTGCGACTCGACATATGCTTTCCTCGGAATTCCGGACCGCCTTTGTCCCATTCATCGATCTTCTGCTCAACGAAAAGGTCCTAGTTGGCGCCGGCGTTACCAGTAAAGAATCGCTTCGACCTCTAGCGTACAGTACGCTTGCAGACCTCATTCATCAAGTCCGAAACGAGCTCTCGCAGCAACAGCTGGCAAGAGTTATTTCCGTCTACGCCTCCATCAGCCATGACCCAACATTTCCACTCAGTATTCAGACCATGTGTGGCAAGCTCATACACACGTGTCTTGACAGCGTATGCAGCAAATCAGAGCCTTCCGAGGCGGTCAAGCTGCTCAACGGGCTGATGTTGACTTCAGTGGAAAAGCTGAAGGGAATATACCGAGCATTTGACAGAATGAAGGAAGCAGCCGCACAGGAGAAGAGCTCTGGTGGCCAAGGAGTGGAAGATCAGGCTGGGCGAACAGGTTACGACGAGTTGGACTGGAGAAGCATCGAACGAGTCACACCGATTGTGACCGTCGCCTACGCTAACGATAACCTCGACGTCTTTCTTCGCGACGCCAAAGTCCTACTTCGGTCAATTTTCACGACTATTCGATCGTTGTTCAATAACTTGCGAAACTTCAAGGCCCAAATTTCCCACGGGGAAATCTTACACGATCTATTCCGATATGGAGTTCTTTCCCTTCGCATCTACGAAGGCAGCCGGGATGCAAGAGAGGAAAAAGATGCCCTGGAACTACTCAGTGGTATTCTTTTGGCATACGATTCGCATACGTTTACCGAGGTCTGGACATATTCGTTGGAGTTTTACTGTCAACAGGTCTTGGAGTACCCACATATCGTTACACTACTGCAAAGTATGCTTTCCAACGTTGAGGTTTCACATCAAACGGTCGCCATCCTTCTCAAACACCTGATGGACAGTTTGGAACAGGTCGGCTCCCAGACAAAGGCTCAAGCGTCACTTTCTCTCCGACTGTTCAAATGCGCTTTCATGGCGGTCAACTCGTACATCGACGTCAATGAGCAGGTACTTGTGCCACATTTGGCAAAGTTGATCATCAACTGCTTTACCTTTGCAGCCAAAGCCGAGGATCCTTCTACGTATTATCAGATCTTGAGAGCATTGTTCAGGTACGTTTCTGATTTTGGACTATACGGCTTTAGCGGCTAAGTCCTGACCTTGTCCTCGCGCTTCACAGATCCATCGGTGGTGGTCGATTCGAGGCCTTGTACAAAGAAGTACTACCGATTCTCGAGGAAATGCTGGAGACGCTCAACCACCTGCTCACCCATTCTGAGCCATCCAAGCGAGATCTTTTCGTCGAACTCTGTTTGACGGTCCCTGTTCGACTCACCAATCTACTTCCGCATCTGGGATACTTGATGAAACCGCTCGTGTATGCTCTCAATGCCGGAACCGATCTGGTGAATCAAGGCCTCCGGACTTTGGAACTGTGCATCGATAACCTGACTGCCGAATTCCTCGATCCAACCATGGCACCTGTGCTGCGCGATCTCATGAATGCGTTGTACAACCTCCTCAAACCAGTGCCCTTCGATCATCTGCACTCCCATGCTGCCGTCAAGATTTTAGGAAAACTAGGTGGACGAAATCGCCGCTTCCAGCAAATGCCCTATCTTTTGGAGTATCAGCCAAGTGGCGAAGAAGTTTACGCAAAACTTCAGGTGGATGGTGCCGACCGGGAGTTCGAGGTTAGTAGATGGATCACCATCGCCCTAGGGCAAATTCAGAACCCGTCGGAAGCCAACAGAGCCTCAGCGGTCGACATGTTGAAACAATGCAGTCTGCTCTTCATGACCGAGGTATGTTTCCCGATTGTTACTTTCAGCGACGTTTGCACTGACCTAGACTACTGTTACAGGCCTTCCATGCAGTCGACCAAGAGCCAGTCTTCGTCAGTGTGATTAAGGGACTGCTCGAAGCTTGCCAGATCCCGGAACTTCAAGAAGACGTGGTTCGCCACATTCGAAAACTGTCGAACGAAGTCTTTGCGATGGACATCAAGAACCGCCGCAAGAAGAGCCCGCATTCGAAACGAATTTCACTACTCTCGTCGTCCGTCGTGACCGGATTGGTCCAGGGTGTAGCCGATGGCGTCGTTTACGATCGACTCAAGACGAAGGAGTTATTCACCCAAATCATCGACGACTTTATCGGTCTCAAGGACAAGTTGCAGGAAGAACCTGGATCTTCCGCGAAAGAAGCAGGTTTGCCGATTTT
This sequence comes from Naganishia vaughanmartiniae, assembly GCA_030039245.1. Lineage (NCBI taxonomy): Eukaryota > Fungi > Basidiomycota > Tremellomycetes > Filobasidiales > Filobasidiaceae > Naganishia > Naganishia vaughanmartiniae. Next base: position 171,259 of record JASBWU010000009.1, read on the forward strand.
GATGGCCTTGTTCTCACGTTTCGCGGCGTTGTGTTATGAAGAGGGCTGGTCGAGAAAGCTAGCTGGCTGTCTTGGGTTACAAGTCCTTGCAGACCAGGAGCCGTTGCAGGCAAAGTGGATACCGGACAGACAGCTCGAGTACGTTCGGGCGCTCTTCTTTGTGCTTCGCGACGTGCCGAAAGACACACCGCGTACTCTACCAGAGGTAGTGGACTTGCTAAAGACGGTCATCAAGTTGGGCAACACCCCCACCGACGCCGAGAAAGCGGACCCACGGCTCGAAGCAAGATTCCGCAAACTCGTGGACCTATTGGTTCACGAACTTCCTAGTCAACAGCGTATTGTCCGAGAAACCAGCAAGGAATGCATTCAGATTCTAGCGGATCTTAGACAAATATCGGTACATGATCTCATCGAAGCACCCGCCAAAGAACGGTTGTTGAACGAGACCTCAGGGCCGATATTCAACAAGCCGCTTCGCGCACTTCCGTTTGGCATGCAGATCGGAAATGTGGACGCCATCACCTACCTCCTTTCAGTCAAGCCTATCGTGCCAGCGGAGAATGACGAGTTACTGCGCCTTTTCCATGAAACCATAGCATTGGCCGATGCAGATGATGCCAGTTTGATTGGCAGAGTTACGCACCACGGTCTGGAGGTTTCGTTGAGAAATTTGAGGGTGGCGTGTTTGCGGCTGCTGTGTGCAGGAATGGAGTCGACACAGCTCTTCACTGGTCAAAACGGACCCCTCCGATCCAAGTGAGTAAATCGTCGCGGCTCAGATAATGATTGCTGACGGTCTTCCGTGATTCGCGCAGAATCATCTCCGTATACTTCAAGCATATGTATTCTCCGTCTCCAGAGATCGTCGAAGTTGCACATGAAGGTCTGAGGAGTGTCTTGGCAATCCAGACAAAGCTTCCGAAAGACATCTTGCAGACTGGTTTACGGCCCATTCTCGTCAATCTCGCCGATGCTCGAAGACTAAGCGTTTCTGGACTCGAAGGCCTTGCGCGATTCCTTGAACTTCTCACCAATTACTTCAAGGTCGAAATCGGCGTCAAGCTGCTGGACCATTTCCGGAGTCTCGCAGATCCTACCATGTTGGCCAACGCCGCCGTCAAGCCATACGAGGATAACCAAGATATTGCGCGAATGGTTCGCCTCGTCAACGTTTTCCGTCTACTGCCATCGGCAGCCAATACATTCCTGAAGGATTTGACCTTGCTAGTTGCGGACGCCGAGAGCAAACTTCATCAATCTCAGCCTGGACCGTTCACCACCAATCTCGCACTATACTTTAACAAGTATCCTGTCGACGCCGTCAATTTCCTGCTGGAGAGCATCAGTAACACTGACATCGTGCGCACGTACCTGTGTGTGATCCGAAGCCAAAAAGCGCCACGATTTGCTGAAGAACTTTCAAAGCAAATCGATCGCTTGACATCTGCATGCCTGGGCGGAGACGAGATCAATGACGAGGTATTGCATGGAGTGCAACTCATCAACGAACTGAGCCAAAATTCCGATAAATGGCTCGAGGAGCAGCGATCGACGCTATTAGCCATTATCAAAGTATGGCGGAACCTCGTTCGTAGAGCGCATCTGACGCAGCAGAGCAACCCCTACCAAATCTATGATCGACTGCCTGGGCTTCTCATCGGCATGTTCATGCGATATCTCGACAACAGCATTGATGTCGACAAACGCCTTACCGTCGACCTGCTTTTCCAACTCGTTGAAGCCTTCGACATGTACGCGGTGCTCGACAAGGCGGAGATTTCCAACTTTATCTATAGCAAGGTGACGACGTGCAACGACATTGATCTCAAACGGGACATATTCGCGCATGCCCTAGGTATTTACAGCAGTCCGACACATAGCCTCTTGTGCAAAATTAACACCTTCCGCTACGTCGTCAACCCGATGCTATGGATACATTACGCTCGACTTGCTGCACCGAATACAGACAAGGCCAGTGAGGACGGAAACAAGTCATCGCCGCCTGCGAAAGCGGTCGGCGACAAACCAGAGGATGTCGCAATCATACGTCCTCAAACTGCGTCAGTAATGTCGTCAAATATCTGGGTACCGTTCTTACAACGTCAACAACGTAAAGAACCAACCAACGACAGCTTGACCATCGAGATCGTACACATGACCTCTATCCTCGTAGAGTTCGCATCAAACATCGTAGGAACTGTCCGCAAAGACATCATCAAGGTGGCATGGGGCTGCATGGGTTCTACGGATCCCACTGTCAAATCCATGGCGTATTTGCTCGCAGGAAGATTCTTCACCGTATATGAATCCCCCGAGAACCTTGTCAGGAAGACGTGGAATGGTTTGCTTCGTGTAAAGGAGAGTGAGGCCAGGTCGATCTACAGGCAGGCGACAGACGTCTTGGCGCGAAGTCTCCCCAAAAGAGATCCTGCACCCGCAACCGGCCACGCACATTGGGCTATGGCCACCAAGCGTTTCCTGGTTGAAGAAGGCGGAACCACACCGCAGCTTGTCACGGTCTGTGAACTACTGGTCAGCAACCCGGATCTCTTCTATAACAGTCGAGATCTGTTCGTGGCCATGATGGCCAACTCGTTAACGAAGCTTGGATTCGTGCCGGCCGCGACCGCTGACATGAAAAAACTGACGATCGACATTGTTGAACTGATCTTCCGCTGGGAACGAAGACGGTTGACAGGAGTCACAGCCAGCAATCAAATGAAAGCCGCATCCGAGGACAGCAAGAAACGCGCCGCCCCGGACACGCAAACAGCCAACAAGAAACAACGTGTCGATGCAGCTGGTACTGCAAGTACACCCACGAGCAACAGCCCCGTCAACCCAGGAGGATGGTCATTGCCTATCCACGTGCGGGAGCTGATCACGAGCTACTTAGTCAGGCTTGTGTCAACTTCACAAGAGCCGATCAGTCGAGGTGGTCTTACTGCCCGTGCCCTCACCTTGTTGCGCGAAATTCTCGGACCGGATGGCCTTCCAGGTGTCACTGCCAAATTGACATTCTTCCAAAGGACCATGCTATCTGTAAGTCAATGACGTGGGATGACGATCTTGCGTATTAATTCACTCGATTCTTTCCTTTACAGGAGGTCACGGATGCGAACTATGTCATCGTGTCTAATTCAGCGGAAGTAATCTCGATAGTCTGCTCCGGAAAGGACAAAGTGTGGATCACCGGCCATTTGGCTGTCCTTAGCAAGTTGCTGGAGTCTGCCGTACTTAGTGACTACGTGCCCCTCCACGACATCCTCCGACCGATACTCGAAAAGATGTTTGAGTGTCTACCCAAGGTGGATGAAGAACAGACTCCCAGTCCCGAGATCATTACATTCCAGCAATGGGCTGAGAATATCGTGGGTAGCTTGAACAAGGCTGACAAGCCGCTTGGAGCGCGGGATCGACTTCAGGGCCCATTGTTCGTGCTGCAATGTTATGTGAAAGCTCGACCTGACAAGCTCGAAGCTATGAACCTATCGATCACCAGACTCATCACACGGTTGGCTCGAGAGTGCACCAGCAACTCGATCAACACGCCGGCGTACGAGAACGCTCTCCGATCTGTCCTCTCCATACTAGGCCTCTGCAAATCGCGCCTGGCGGAGCTCAAGGACCAGCGAAGAGGCTATCTATCCGCCATCAGTCATCTGATCGAGAATTCAGGCAGTGTGCAGTTGTGCCGCTACATTTTGGACATGTTGCGTGAATGGATCCTGGAGCGGAAAGACAACGTTCCCAGCGCGCGAGAGAAAGCCGGTCTTCTGCAAAAGCTCACCACCTGGGAAACGCGTGGTGACGAAGTCTCAAAACTTTACAACGACTATCTCACGCTTCTCCTTGACATTTTCGAAGATGACAGCTTGGATCGGTCCGATCTCACCAACCGTCTTGAAGGCCCGTTCCTACTCGGTACCCGGTGCGCTGATGCCAAGTTACGACATCGGTTCGTTGACATGCTAGAGCAATCTCTTCCTTACGACATACTCGGCCGTCTGCGCTACATTCTTGTAGGTCAGAACTGGGAGCATGTCAAGGGAACTTACTGGATGGCGCTGGCGGCAGACCTACTCATCGGTTGCATACAAGCCAATCAACCATTATCAGGCGTTATGGAAATCGAAGAAAAGAAGGAACTCGAAACTCCAGAACCCAGTCTTCAGCTGGACACCAAAGTCATGCTTACTTCCCTGCGGCGATTGTTGCATCTGGACCATGTTGCGTCCGACGCCATTTGGCCGAAATTCTTCCGCGAATGCTGGGCCACGTTACCTCGTCCGCAACAAATCAATGTACAGAGATGGACCTTGGGCCTGTTGACCAAGGAATATCACATGGACCAACTCGAACAAAAGCCGAATATCGTGCAAACTTTGCTTCGAGGAGTCCTCGCCTGCGGTCACACATTCCTGTTGCCGCCTTTTGTCGTCAAATACCTGGGCAAGACGTATAACGCCTGGCACATCGCTATGGAGATCATCCAGCGAGATATGGAGCTTGTGGAAACCGACGAATTACGCGATGCTTGTGCGGACGCCCTCACTGAATTGTACGCGGAACTCGGCGAAGACGATCTGTTCTACGGTCTCTGGCGACGACGCTGTCTTCACGAAGAAACCAACGCCGGGATTGCACTTGAACAGAACGGGCTGTGGCCTCGGGCCCAGGAAATGTACGAGCTCGCACAAAGCCGTGTCAAAGCGGGTGTGATCCCTTACACCGAAAACGAATGCGCCTTATGGCAAGATCACTGGATCTTGGCTGCGACCAAGCTTCAGCAATGGGACATCCTCACAGATCTCGCTCGGCATGAAGGCAACCACGATCTTCTACTCGAATGCGCTTGGCGGCTATCAGACTGGGGTTCAACCGACAGGGAAATGATCGAGCGAACTTTGGACGCTGTATCCGACATTGCGACACCTCGGCGAAAAGTATTCGAGGCTTACACTGCTCTTATCAAAGCTCACACGGGACAGGAAAAGCCCGCGGATTTCCTTAGGGTTCTAGACGAAGCTGTGCAACTTACTATTCGAAAATGGGTTTCTTTGCCATCCCAGCTATCTTCGGCACACGCGCCCCTGCTACAGCTCTTCCAGCAGTTTGTAGAATTACAAGAAGCTGCCGGGGTCTTCGAAAGTCTCACCTTGACAAACCAACAGAATCTTGAAACCCGAGTTACACAGGACCTGAAGCCGATATTCCAGACATGGAGAGAACGTCTACCCAATTTCTGGGACGATATCAGTGTTTGGAGCGACTTGCTAGCTTGGCGACAACACGTGTTTTCAGCAGTCACCAAAGTCTACGTGCCTCTTATTCCATCCGGGGAGACAGCAACGTATGGCTTTAGAGGTTACCATGAAACCGCCTGGATGATTAATCGATTCGGACATGTCGCAAGGAAACACCAACTGTCGGAAGTCTGTACTACGGCCCTCAGCAAAATCTACGCCTTGCCCAACATCGAAATCTCGGAAGCGTTCCTCAAACTGAGGGAGCAAGCTATGTGCTTCTATCAGCGACCCGAAAAATTCGCTGACGGTCTGGACAGCATCAGTACAACGAACTTGATGTATTTCGCGCCGCCACAGAAAGCCGAATTCTTGACGTTGAAGGGAATGTTCCTCGCCAAACTAGGGAACAACGAGGATGCAAATCTGGCATTTGCTCAAGCGGTGCAAATGGACCTCAATCTGCCGAAAGCTTGGGCAGAATGGGGCAAGTACAATGATCGGCTGTTCAGAGAGAAGCCTATCCGAGCCCCAGAACAACCAGAACCGGAACCAGGCAAATCTCGATTACCCGATCAAGAGTGGATTCAACAGTATCAGCACGCCCGTATGAACCACGCAGCAAATGCGGTCTCATGTTACATGCAAGCAGCCGGCCTATACAAATCCGCCAAAGCGAGAAAATTGCTCATCCGAGTTCTCTGGCTGCTTGGTCTGGATGATGCCAGTCATGCCATTTCCCGCGCATTTGAAATGTACCGAGGTGACCACGCTATTTGGTATTGGATCACCCTCATTCCTCAACTGCTTCTCTCACTCAGTCACCGTGAAGCCCGGCAAGCAAGGAATGTCCTGGTCAAAATTGCCAAGTCATTCCCGCAGGTGAGTACTATCTTTGCACCCTCATATTCACTCTGCTGATGATGCGTTTTGTCTAGGCGCTATTCTATCAACTCCGCACCCATAAAGAGGATTTCATTCTGAACCAACGGCAGATGGCACATGCGCAAGCGAAGCGCGCTCAAGAATTGGAGCGCGTTAAACGTCAGAAGGCGGTACAAGATCAAGCTCCGAATCCATCCCCCGAGCTCACCGGCAAATCGATCGAGGAAAACGCTAATCCAGCAGTATCCCAGGGCAGTCAAGCACCAAGCCAAGGAACGCCAATCATCAAAGTCGAGCAAGCAGAGACGAAATCAGAAGCGGCTGCGGATTCACAACAACAAGTAGAAGAAACGTCGAGGACGCCCGGTGCCCCGAGTACTAGCGATCAAAGGCTACCTACGATTCCAGATGCTTCCGACGAGAAGGGATCTGCCGAAGGTGGAACGCAAGGTGAACAACCCAAGGCACCAGAACAACTTCCTCCGGACGCTACTGTAGCTGACGAGAAGAAGACAGTTGAACAACCGCCTCCGCCGTCCGCTTCGCAATCCAGTGTCCCACCGAACTTCCAATTGCCTCGACAGCCTCAGGAGTATGTCGATGATACCCTCAACATACTGAAAACAGCATTCCCCCTGTTGGCGTTGTCCATGGAGAAGATGGTTGATCACATCAACGTGAGATCACGGGCACCTCCAGAGGAAGACGTATACAGGTTCCTGTCTGCACTGTTGACGGATGCGATGAGTGTGAGTTATGGCTCTATGTATGACATGGCGGCCGGTGCTGATTTGGTTACTTTATAGCAATGGGCACAAAAGTCACGGATTCCCAACGACGATGAGCCCTTGCCGCGTAATATCCGAGAAAAGATTCATGTGTCTCTTGCGAATATTAGGCATGATCTGAAGGTATGGCAACTGTCTTGATGTCAAGTACATCTCTCGCTGACCCGTCCTCTCTAGCTCCAACAAATCATGCACGAAAACTTCCTAGCCCATCAAATTACCTTCCGAGAATATATCCGACGTATGCAGCGATTGCATGATCGGTATGAGCAAGGATTGGACAATCGTCCCCGCAAGGAAGCTCTCGACATCGGAGATTGCTTGTTGTCTGACTTCCATCATACCAAGTTTGATGAGGTCGAAATCCCTGGGCAGTACATCGAGGTTTGTCTGATGACTTGTTTCGCCTTTCCGAACCTTGCTCATTTCTTTTGCATGTCTATAGCACGTCGACAGTAACAACGACTTTGTCAAAATCGGCAGGTTCTCGTCCATCCTGGAACTGGCTCGTGGTTTTGGCTTCTGTTTCCGCCGAATTACCATTATAGGTCATAACGGATCCAATCATACCTTTGCCATCCAGTCTCCGTCTGGCCGACATTGCAGAAGGGAAGAACGATTAGCGCAGTTGTTCAGGATCATGAACAGGTAAGTACCAGGAAGCTCCTGCAACCAGCTATTCTCGTCTGACTAACTGCTTTACGATCTGTCACAGTGTATTGAGTCGACGCAAGGAGAGTCGAAAGCGAAACCTGACAATACATCTTCCTGCCGCCGTCCCCCTCACGCCGAGTCTACGACTAGTTGTCAACGACTCCAGCTACGTCACATTGCAAGACGTCTTTGACGACCACTGCAAGAGGCATAACATGCTGCGAGATGTGCCCATGTTGCATTTCATCGACCAATTCCGTAAGATATATTACCCCACTCAAGTAGGTACCATGCCTTACGGCCCAATGTGAAGTGAAACTTCATCATACGCTGACACAATCCCCCCTCCGTAGGATCCCAAGGCCGATCAGGAAACTACCGAGTACAAGGTCGCGCGGATGGAGCTGGTGGAGGAAGTCAGCGAGAAATTCGTGCCCGAGAACGTCTTGACGAACGTGAGTGCTCCGTCCCAGTCTCCCGTACATCATACGATTTTGATGATAACCCTACTCCTTACAGTATATGATTCGCACTCTCAACGACGCGTCTTCCCTTTGGCTCATGCGCAAGCACTTTGCTCTGCAGACCGCTGCAAGCATGTTCTTGTCGCACGTTGCCTGTCTTAGCAACCGTACACCGGGCCGCTTCCATTTCAGCTTGAAGACGGGATTGATGTATATGAGCGAGGTTTTGCCCTGTAAGAGGAGTTTCCGTTCCAACTCGTCGAGCCCTCCCTCCTAACCTACTTCGTTAATCAGCGTTCGATGCCACGGCTCCTATACACCGATGCAACGAAAAGGTACCGTTCAGGTTGACGCCGAATATGCAGCATTTCATTACGCCCACGGGCATAGAAGGTCTCTTGACATCGAGCGTCATCGCCATGGCAAGAAGCCTCTCGATGCCTGAATTCGATTTGGAAAGCTGTCTAAGCTTGTTCTTGCGAGACGAGGTAAGCGTTACCGCCACGATTTGACGAGAAACCAAATTGATCACACATCCTACTCAGGTATCACTATGGTTTACGATGTACAATCGACAAAGCGATCACCCGCTTTCCGTTTATGCCAATGTTGACGGCTGGGTTCGACGAACTGCAGAACTTGGCTTCACGGGCGAAAACATGGACAAGGTACGCTTGCGCAAATGCCGTTCACACTTGTTCATTTCGCTTAACGACAACTTTTTCTTCAGAATGACTTGACTCCCATCACTGCTGTCGTAACAACGTTGATAGCACAGGCAACGAACACGCAGTTGCTGGCGGGCCAACCTGAACCTTTCATGCCGTACTATTAGGGGTGGACAGCAAGCAAGAGCACAGGAAACTAGGAACTCAGTTGTAGCATAATGCATCAAGAAAGACATGTACCATACGCATCGCCGATAACAGTCACGAGCACGATTTTCTCACGCGTCGTCCAGGACAGGAATGTCCAAGCGCTGCCTTACTACACGCTTTGACACAAGTCAAGTCTTTCAGGCAATCACGCGAACATGGACGGAATATGAAAAGGACATCGCGCAGAAACGTCTAACAACTGATCAAACGGATGATTAAGGCATATGTGTACGTCACGCGCTTATTTACGATCAGCCTGGTCGCGCTACCATCCCTTTGTGAGGACTCTTCTACTGATAGCTTGTCTTTCAAGACCAACTCGACATCTAATACTGCCTTCCGTCGTGGTTTGAGAGGCGTCACCGGATCACTTGCGCATGAGAAGGCACCGTGTCATGTCGTCATTCGAAGACTTGGTCGCGGTCGGTAGTCGCAGAAGGAGGAGTCTTGGCTTGTGAACACGTCGCGCATCCACTCCGACGACGCCTGTCACACTGGTTCCTCTTAGCTTTTCATTGGTCCCTAGAATGGCTAGCCACGAGACCCTGGCTTGACGACTTCAAGGAGCTTGATGAACAATTGTATCATCGCGGCGACTGGTCGCTTCCTCCCCTGACGTCGTGAGACTCGCGTTTCTCCACCTACAGGGTACCTTTCTTACGTATCTTGCTGAGCAACTGGTGACCTCGCAAAGGCATAGTTGGTCATCCTGCTGCTAGCGACCCTTTGTTCCATTCGCCCTGATATTGTTCAAACCATTGTTCATGCGAGGACGCGAAAGCGGATGACACATAAAACGTCGAAAGTCTATGACTAATGATCGCAAAAATCAACAACCTCCACTTCGTCAACACTATCAAGCGCTCTATCATCTTGCATAATCTTCATATTGCCTTGTTGCTAACGTTGCCAGACTCATTGGACAAGATACAGAAAGGAGACACTGACGCATGTGATGCGGACCAAAGTGTATACATACCGACGTCGGACAGCGATGGAGGGTAGTGTAGGATAAACAGAACAGCCTCGAAAACGCAACATCTCGCGTCAACGGTTTTCAATTCTCATCAATCTCACGACATCCAATCACTCACCATGTCTTCGACTCAACAAGGACCTTTTGTCTTCAGTAAGCAACTCCTCCATCATCCCTCTCTCCACGCTTGTTTACACTGCCTCGTTTCCTCTTAGTCTCGGGCGCCAACCGTGGCATTGGACTCAGCCTGGTGTCAGCCTTCCTCCAGCGAACGCCTTCAGCCGTCATCTTTGCCGGCGCTCGTGATCCGACCAAAGCGACCGATCTCGACGAACTCGCCAAGAAGTACCCGAACAACATTCATGTTATCAAGCTTGTTGCGGACGATGCGGAGAGCAACAAGGCAGCCGTTGAGGAGATCAAGAAGGTCTCAGATAGGCTGGACATTGTCGTTGCCAATGCTGGTGAGTTCTTGTAGTCGAGAGATATCGTGCACACACGCTTCTTTATAACAGAATGTTGACTCTGTTGATTTACGCAGGTATTGCGTCTGGCCCCGGACCTGTCCACACCGACGACATCAACATTTACAAGTCAACCTTTGATATCAACACCCTCGGCCCGCTGCACCTCTATCAAGCGACTTACCCGCTGTTGATCGCCTCACGATCGAACTCCTCCAACAAAGATCTTCCTGCTCCCAAGTTCTTCATCACATCTTCCGGTCTTGGTTCGCTCGGCAACTTTTTCTCCGCTTTCATCTTGACTCCGTACGGTGTCAGTAAGGCCGCTGTCAACTACATCGCTTTAGCGATTCATCATCAAACGGAGGACGTTGATGCCGTTGTCGTGCCGTACCATCCTGGTGCGTCGTGTGTTTTCCTCCTCCCTCTGTGACTGCCGAACTGATTCCTTCCTTTGTTCCTAGGACTGGTTATGACTGACATGGGACCCAAAGACCCCGCCGCCTTTGCCCATATCCCTGACCTGCCGACTCCCATCACTCCCGAGCAAAGTGCGCAAGAGTATGTCAATTTGATTGACCGGTCCACACGGGCGGAGCACGGTGGAAAGTTCTGGGGTCAGGGTTCGTCGGAGCCGTACCCTTGGTAGAAGGCTGATGGGGTGTGATGATTAGGATAGGGTGTAAGATTGCTGTTTGTAAATTCTCTTCTTTCCATTCACTCGACTTGTAGATGTTATCAAATCGTTATCAAATGCATTGTATGATTTTGCATATGGCTATCTCACACGGAAACTGCATTGACACGCTAGTTTCTCTAGTTATCTTCACGCACAGGATTCTTCCGTACGCGACTCTGAAGATAGTGAAGCAGCCGTTTCCAGTTCACGCGGCTAGGTTTGCGATTCATGTCGAAGGCAGGCGAACTTGGGCAGTTGATACAGAGCTTGTCCTGCGGAGACCGCTGATGTTGACAAAGCGCTCGCCGATCTGCCGCTGAACGGAGGTCGTCGACGTCAGACATCTGAACGACCAATCCATATTGGAGCACTAATGCAAGGCGAGGGTCCCTCCTTCGGGCGCACACCTACAGTTGCTAGATAGAGGGGCGAGACTTGCACAGAGCGCGATTGACGATGATGAGTATTGATCCCTGACCTATGTCACCTCGCAAAGAAATCCGTCAAGACCCAGCGTAGCATCTCGCAATGTATGAACAGCCCTTCAAGAAGCCGCAGCAATATTCGAAACCCGCTACGCGGTTGGCACGGTGTGAGGCAAACATTCGGGCTGAACATGCGTTATACGTGCATTATGACAACGGGCCATCCAACGACGTTCTCTCTAGTGCTTTGGGGGTCGTGTATCGGTACGACGCATGTCCGACACATCGCACAAACGCAGTCGCACATGGTCCTTCAATCCGTCCCTCTACTTGGACCCATCCGGATCATACTCATACTCCCTATATTCCGGCTTCCATAACTTGCTCTCGAGGTACTGTTTCCGTGCATCTTCATCATGCAGCAAGGTCTTGTCATCGAGATCGGCGACTCCATCTTTGATAGCCTGGTCCATCACTTCGAGCGCGATAGCTACGGCCACCTTTTGAGAATCTACGTATACGAAAACACGATATGCAGGGTGTGAGTACTCGTGGATGGGAGAATACGTAGAGGAGACCTGCCTGCAAAGTCGGGCAACAAGCTCGCCTCTGGCTTATCCGCCGAAGCAGGGCCCATCTCACCCAACACCTGAGCTGCTCGTATGATCATCTTATCCGTCACTCGTTTTGCCCTGCTCACGATCGCTCCTAGTCCGATGCCAGGGTATACAAGTGCATTGTTACACTCTGCGACAGTGTACTTTTTCCCTTTGCCGAGATCGACAGGAGGGAAGGGACTGCCTGTCGAGACGAGTGCTTTTCCATTTGTCCATTTTTGCGCATCTTCAGGGGTGCATTCGGCGAGCCTTGTCGGGTTACTGAGCGGGAAAATGATGGGTTGGTCGGTATGCTTTGCCATTTCCCGGATAACCTCTTCTGTGAAAGCGCCTTTTGCCGTGCTGGTACCGATCAGGACGGTCGGTTTCACTTTTCGCACCACTTCGAGAAGGTGCGTTTCGTCATCGGCGCCCCAATCCTCTTCTTTCCGTATGAAGTCCTCCTCAATGTCACTTCGGATCTTATCGCCGAGCCCTTTTTTAATCAACCCGTTCTTATCGATGAGCCAGAAATGTTTGGCGGCTTCCTTTGGATCTGTCCCGTCTACGAGCACCATAGCATCCCGTATCTGCCTTGTAATACCCAATCCAGCGGAACCGGCTCCGAACTGAATAATCCGTTGATCCGACAACTTTGATTGCGTGACTTGTAATGCAGACGTTAAAGTAGCAAGCGTCACTGCTCCGGTGCCTTGAATATCATCGTTGAAAACCGCTTGCTTGGCCGTATACCGGTTCAGCAACTTCTGCGCATTAGACACCCCAAAGTCCTCGAAATGAAGCAAACACTGAGGTTGATGCGTCACGACGAGCTTGGCAAACTTGTCCACAAACGCGTCGTATTCCTCTCCCCGTACGCGATCGTGATTCCATCCCAAGTATATCTCGTCGTTTCGAAGATCTGGGTTGTTGGTTCCGACATCAAGGACGACCGCTAGGGTTCGAGCGGGATCGATTCCAGCTACGAGGCTGTATATTACTGCCTTTGCAGAGGAGATGCCTATTCCGCCGGATCCCTGAGGAGCAATACCGAATGTGAGGGTGTCAGCTTGTGCTACAGTCGTTGACAAATCGGATGAATCAGCCTGCCTACTTACCTGGTCTCCTATCCCGAGAATCTGCTCTCCGTCCGAAACGACAATCTATCCTCACAGGAACATAAGTACCAAAGTATCATCTATAGCCAGCGGAACACTTACCAAATCCAACTCCCGACCGTCACAAGCATCCAGGAAATCCACTTCCATCTTGTCCACGCTGGGTGGCGAGATGTACAGTCCTTCTGGTTGTCGGAACAGGTGAGAATATTCGGCGATTGCGTCGGCCTAAAGCGTAACAAGGGGGAGAGAGAGAGAGAGAGAGAGAGAGAGAGAGAGAGAGAGAGAGAGAGAGAGAGAGAGAGAGAGAGAGAGAGAGAGAGAGAGAGAGAGAGAGAGAGAGAGAGAGAGAGAGAGAGAGAGAGAGAGAGAGAGAGAGAGAGAGAGAGAGAGAGAGAGAGAGAGAGAGAGAGAGAGAGAGAGAGAGATGAGTGAATTGCATATGAGGATGGAATTGCGTGAGGACGTACTTCTGTTGGGGTATATATTATGGGAAACTACATGCACGCGCCACATATCAGAATTTGCAGGTATGCGTTTTGCAGAGGTCGGCTCACCATCTCTTCGAGGTGCTTGGTAAGCAGGTTATAAAATAGCACCTGATTCTGCACTACGTGCAATATGGTATATGGTCAGCCATACTTCGATGGATCGCAGTATAATATCACGTCGAACTCACCTTTCAAACTCTGCAGAAAACTGTTTTTACGGATATCACTCTTCCGACTCAGATACTGGTCATACGCGCGTTCCAGCTGCTGTTCCAGCGTATTCACCCTGTATGAGCAAGCGATCGTATGTGATGTGAGAGGGAAGATCGGATAGGTGGAAGAGGCAGGAAATACGAAAGGTGCGCGCACGTAAATGGTAATCTTCCACGAAGCCCAAACTCATCCCGTTCTCGCTCAGTAAACGCCGATCCCTTATTGTAGATATCAGAACGGAGTAGCGCAGCTCCTCTGAGAGCGACTTTGAGCCTTTTGCTTGTGTTGTCCTTGTTTCCGGAAGACATCGTCGTGATACTCCGTCGTTGGTCGGTGCGGGAGAAAGAAGTGAGTGCTGTGCCGTGCGCGTGAGAGTGCTGATACGAAAGTTTCCCACGAAAGAGCAGAGTGTCGGTAAGAACTGCTTGAAGGAGTTTGGATGACCTATGTGTATGTGACAGCATGCCTACTGTCTATGCCAACTCTCAACCCCATCCCGAATATCAATACCACCTCTGGCATTTCATGGTCGACGTCGACTTTGACTTTCGCTGCTTGCGTCATCCGAAGTCTAAAGGTGCTGCCGACCCGGCGCCCGGTTCGCCCGGTTTTGTAGCAGTAGCATAGCCAGTTTGCTTCCGCTGTTAGCGATTTTATTATTACACTCTCTTCCTTCTTCTCTCCACCTGTACTGAAGAGTCTGAATAGAGAGGTAAACCGTATCTTAGTTTGTTTATCGTCCATTTCAAAAGTAAAATCAGATACTTGTCTTCGCACATCGCCCTAGAATGGCGTCCCCAATAATAAACACCCGACAACCTCATCATCCGCCGAAATCTTCGATTCATACGGCTCTACATTCGAAAGCCCGTCGCCAAGCAGCGCAAGCACCGGAGACTGTTCAATCGATTCGGGAAAGTATGATCAGACGAGTGAATGTGATCAAGGAAGGCGATTCGGTGATGCTTCGACTGCCGAGCGATGTTATCAAGAGCGTCCTGGTGACGGCTTCTGGGTAAGTAGAGTCGCTTGAGGGTTTACCGAAGCGGCGCGGCGAAGCTCATCTTGCTTTGCACAGCGTCACCTCGCTAGGCAAATACGGCTCATTCCCGACTAGCGAGCTGATTGGAAAGCACTACGACATCGCCTACGAAATCGTTTCACCCACAATGTCGACAAATTTGGATGTTGTGGAAGCTGCAATCCTGTTGGACGAGGACACGCCGATGACGGAAGGTCCTGCCTCGGATGCGAAGGTACAGGCGGGAAAGAAGGGTAAGAAGGGTGGAAAGAAGGAAAAGGTGAAAGCTATGGCGGGTAACGAGGCTGCAGATGCTACTGGGAATATCCTGATACCTCGACGTCCCGCAAGAATGGAGGAACTGGGTGAGTCTTCCTGGACGTACGTTTCAGATGCCAGCCAACTAACGGTTGGTATTTACAGAGGAGACCGATGCCACCAATGAGTTGATCGACGATATTTCGGGCCAGGAAGCCGAGTCGAACCTGCTCACCGCAGAGGAGATCCATGCATTACGAGCCGAAGGCGTCGATGGGGCCGAGATTATCAGGAGGCAGGAGGAGAGACATAATCGGTTCAAGTTGAAGACAGAGTTTAGTAAAGAAAAGTGGAGAAAGCGCAAGGAAAAGAAGTGAGTCCATACGTTCATAGAAGATATGACGAGTGCTTATCGATACCATCGTGCACGGAGGTACTCGATGGCTGTCACGCCGTTAGCACCGACGCCAAACAATCTTATCGACTACTACAACCTCCGAACGCCAGCAACAATCCTCTCTCTCAGACGCGATACAATGTCTCAACTCCTGAACCTGTCAAACATCCGTCCAGGAGGTCGTTACCTCGTTGTCGACGACGCTGGAGGCCTTCTCATCGGCTCCATCCTTGAACGACTCGGAGGGCACGGCCGGATATATGTTTTGACGGACTCGGATAGTCCACCCGGTTGGCCCGTACTGGAGGCAATGAACTTTGAGAGAAAAGTCCTGGATCGGTGCCTGGGATGGTTGAACTGGAGTCTTGCGTCCGAGGAGTATACGGCTGTTGATGGTGTAGATGCTGGAGATGATGAGGATGATGAGGTGCCCGTTGGAGAGACGGAAGCGGAGAAGGAGAAGCGGGAGAAAAAGTTGCAGGCCAAGGCGAGGAGAAAAGCCAAGCAGGTGGAGGATTTGGAACGTACGAGGGATGAGCTGCACTGTGGAGGCTGGGATGGGTGGGTTTGACTGCGTGACAGATGGTGATTTCCCTGTGCTGATGCTCGCTTATCGCGCTTTTCAGGCTAATAAGCACCAGTCTGGTCTCTCCGCCATCTTTCCTCAGCCGTCTCACACCGTACCTAGGAGGATCCGCCCCAATCGTCATCTACTCGCAATACCAACCTATCCTTGCCCAAACATTGAACGGCATGCGCTCGAGGCCAGAGTACTTGGCGCCGACTTTGACGGAGAGTTTCATGCGTAGATATCAGGTCTTGCCTGGTCGGACGCATCCTACGATGTCTACTAGTGGGACTGGAGGGTTCCTGCTGCACGCGACTAGAGTGTGAGTCCCTTCCGACCGTACGACCACGCTGCTCCTGACGTATCGCTTTGTCTGAATAGCATTCCAAGTGCGGAGAATAATGTTAACCGGACGGCAGCTCGACGATTGAACCGATCAAATGCGAAAGCGAAAAAGGCGGCGGCGGAGCAGACGACTTCTACCGAGGCGACTCCCGAGGTTACCAGCGAAATTGGCAAGAGAAGTCGCGCCGAGGCCGAGTCGTCGACATTGCCAGCATCTGCCCACCCAGCGAAAAAGGCGCGCCTTGACAGTACGGTCCACGTTCAGGAAACGCATACGTCACTGTCAGATGCTTCGACGCGGCGTGGCGATCATGCGACCGATAATGTCGAGACGAGTCGGAAATCGACGTTGATGGATGTCGTGGATGACGACGCAGGTGTTGGGTCGAGGAGCTGGTCGGAGGTCGTCACAGATGCCATGCTTGTCACATCGGAGCTTGGTCTGGAACAGGCGGTTGACGCGGTATCAGGAGATGATGAAGTGAATATTGAGTAGGGGTTCAATATTAGAAGTACGAACGTTCGATGATCCCTCTATTGCAGCCCCCGTGAGAGTGCCTCGCAATTGCTCGGCTAGATTGACGTCGATATCATGTACCAGCTCATGTACCGTACCAAATGGTTCAGCAAACGTCTTTTCCGTTTACGTGTAAATCTGTACTAGTAGAGGGTTGATTGTATGAGATTCAGCATGTGCGATTCCAGTTTGACAAGATTGAGACCAGTTCGCGACGTTGAGGAATATAACATCATGCCCGATTCTGGTGCAGCTGGTCAGCAAAGGGAACAGAACTGTGGCTTTCGGAGATTCCGAGGCGAATAAGAGCGCGCAACGATTCCTTGAGCTTTCAGTCTTCTTCAAAAGTCGAAAGTGTCTTAGATGAGAATACTCTTCAGGGTTTCCAACGAAGTTTGTGTCATAATGAGATGAATTTCCTGATCAGGCCGGAATCGTACATGCTAAATTTCATACAATCAACCCTCTACTAGTACAGATTTACATGCAAACGGAAAAGACATTTGCTGAACCATAAGGTAGGGCACACGATATCGACATCGGCATTCCAGATTTCCTATTTCACTGTTTATTCCCGGTGGATGATCTCGGACTTTTCGATTGGAGTGTCTGAGCCTGTTCCCATCTGGTCGGGCATCTCGATGTCCTGTCGACGAGCCGGCATTTCGAAATGGTACGGATATTTGTTGGTGAGGTATCGCATAGCAAGTGCGCCCATTGAACAAGCCGCAAGCATACCAAGTGTGACAGCGAACCCCATGGTATACTTTGGTCCAGTCTTTGCCGGCCATAGGAAGGAGCCGTAGATTGATGCGCTATTGCCCATGGCGTTGACGAAAGCTTGAGTGATCGCTCGCTTTTCTGCTGGATAGGAGATGATATTACTGGTCCAGACAAGCACAAGTGGAGCGTTGGCGTAGATGAAAGCAATACCGAAACTCAAGAACACATATTGCACCTTGTGATTTTGGGTGGCGATGAGGACGGCAAAACAGACTGCCCCCATTGCCATAGACACGGCGATATGGAATGGTCGTTCCTTGAACCGGTCGGATGAGATGGGGATGACAATGATGCCAACAACGGCAACCATGTAGATCTGTAAATTGGCTAATTATCAGCTAGATGAGCGGCAACCGACGTGTAATTCGCGCCTCACAGGAATCGTCATATACTGCGCAGTAGTTCCCTTGTATCCCATGTTTTTCACAAGCGTGGGTGTAAAGTACTGAATAGTTTGTGCGCCGGTAACCATCATGAAGAGGAACGTCATGGCCTGAGATATAAAGCAGTGGCAAAGAAAGTCAGTTTTCGCGCGTTTTGTCGAGACAGCCGCGTAATACGCACATAGGTTCTCCAATCACTAAGTACCGACTTGAACGCCTTCCCGTGTCCCAGAGTCTCGGCATCGCCCTGTGCAGCACCAACACCGTCCGCTCGTAGCCTAGCAGCGCACAACCACTTTTCACGTTCGGTCAACCACTTGGTCGTCGCCGGGAAATCCGGTAGCAAGAAGAAAGCGATGACAGAAGACGCGATAGTTGCAGCGCCCTCGATCTAGCGGGAGCAGAGTTGAATGAGCTTGCGAGCAGAGGTGAGCTGAAATCCAAAGCCTGCTTACGATGAACAAATATCGCCAACCAGCGACTCCCCCTTTGCCATCAAGGTGCCCGGTAATTGCACCAGCGAGAAGGCCTCCCAATGCACCTGAGAAGGCAGATGCGGTGTAGTATAGTGCGAACCGGGTGGCCAACTCATTCTTGCGGTACCAGGAGGACAACAGGAAGAGAACACCTGGATGAGAAAAAAGCAATCAGTCATTGTCTTCGTGAATCGAATGTATATAAAATCACCTGGGGCAAAGCCAGCTTCGACAGCTCCTAATATGAGTCTCACGACAGACATAGTGATGTACGAGTTGCAGGCGGCAAGACACATAGATACGGCACCCCAGGTCGCCATCAATATAGGTAGATATAAGGAAGGTCGCACTCGAACGAGGATCATGTTGGACGGGACTGCAGATTGTCGGATCAGCAATGGTCATGCTCGATGGTATACTGCAATGCTCACCTTCGAAGCACACATAGCCGACAAAGAAGACGAGCAGGACGATGGAGCTGAAAGGTAGAGGAGTCAGATGACTCGGAGATGCTATGGGTGCCGAGCTTTTGAGACTTACTAGTGGGTACTGGTAAGTTTCAGATCGGTTTCCATGCCACCGGTTTTGGCGTTGCTATTGTTCGCATATTAGCATTATGGTGAGGTGTTCGATGACGTCGCGACTTACCCGATATTGGCTCGGTCCAGATATGACTATCGAAATGTCACATCTCAGCGACGTGCGATTCGCAATCGAAAGTGTGGATCTGGAAACTTACCATAACATACATGAACCAGATGATAGGGATCAAACGCCTGTCCAGCTTACGAATAAACGCCTGGCGGGTGATAGTGGGTCAGTCGCGATGTTTCCCGACAGAGGCCCATCTATGGGAAGACTTACCTTTTCTTCAGCTCCCCCTGGTTCGTATGGCGCAACGGAATCATTGGCATAGGTAGGCATTGCATCCATTACAAACTCTTCGTGCATCGTGCTGGGTTTGTTGTCGTACGGAAGAGACATCTTGGAATATTCGAATGGTTGTTCTCGATATATAGAAGGTGTGAGTTGCTGTCGTGCTTAAAGTTGATCTGAATTTCATGGATCAGTTACGATGTTTGGTAGCGGAAGGTAGGACATATATCCTGATGCGAACGCAAGGGTTACCCGAGGGCCCCGCAGAGACAACGGGTGGTTGCAAGGTAAGAGGTGGGGAGGAGGGGATAGGGTATGGCCAGCACGGACTCACAGACCTAGACCCGCTCCGGCTCCGGACAAATGACCAGCCAGGCGATATAGTCGATGTCAATTTTTGCTATCGGAGTGCTACACGATACAGCAGGAAGATAGAGTTTCAATCCGTCACAACATTACGCGGTGCAGGAAAACAGTTTATACCGGAGCGTTCTTCGTATTCTATCGGTATTACTGAATGCATCGGTTCGAGTATCACGGGCTGATCGCTTGGGTGCAGGAGATGAGGAAGGAATACGATATGCGATGTATCGCGCAATGCATGCCTCTCGCAAAGACCTCGCTGAATGCTCGTGACCTCGTCTCGAAAGGCGGATTGTACCCCTATCACGCCGCAATAGGGGTTCGATCATTTCGATCATTCATTATCTGTTTATCCGACACAATTTCCGACACACGCCATAATTACGCGCCTAATGCGCGGAGATTTTCCACATTCATGTAAAATCATAAATAATTGCCGTTTAACTGTCAACATTGACTCGACCTGACTCGACAGTAGACGGTAGATTAGCCCTTGCAAGGCACAAGTGATTGTGCTTTTCTATCCTCAGATCCATAGAATCATAGGGAGTCGACTTCTACGTCGACTCCAAGTAGCGAAGTAGCTCGTCAAGTGGCTTCTATCCCCGATAAGCAGCTGGATAGGCTTCTATGCTAGGTTTTAGGTCAGTTTCTGCGCGATTGCGCGCTTGCTCTTCATTCCGGGGAAGAGACCTGGAGAATGTCGAAGAAGCTAGTGAAGAGGTCAGTGATTTGTGCAGACTTCTGAGCCGCTTGAATCTGAGTTCTTTACCCGGCGTCACAGCGCAATCCGCCCGTGACTTCGTTGCGACACTCGGCCACGCCTATGTCCTAGCTGAACGGCGATGTGACCAACCTTATAAGCAGGACGCACGCTGCCGTCTCGACTGTTGCTCTGTGGCTGTCATATCGCTTTTGGTATCGTCTTCCAAACATATTCGTCTGCCTTGACCGTCCAACATGACTCAACAAAGCCTTCCGTCGACATTGACAGGCAATCGCACGCTGGAAATTCTGGCCAAAGCAGAGGCTGGAGGGTATGGTGTTCCCGCAATGACATGGTGAGCGGTTCTGTGCCGATTGCCTCTTCTTGCTAGAGTGCTGAAATCTTAGGTCGTCCAGCTATGACGCGATTGCGGCTGTCGCTCTGGTTCGTGCAGCGGAAAGAGCGAAATCTCCTGCTATCCTTCAGTTGTTCCCCATCACCATGCGTGAGTGACTCACCTGCATAGACTATGACAAGTCTCTAATATTTCTGCCACCAAAAAGACTGGGGAGGCGAACCTTTCCTGGCTTTCTGCGTCAATCTCGCCCATTCGGCATCGGTGCCTATCGCCGTTCATTTGGATCACGCAACTACGGAGCACGACATTGACACTGCATTGACGTTTGCCGAGCGAGGAACAGCTTTCGACTCGATCATGGTTGATGCTAGTCACGCAGACACCGACGAGGAGAACTTGGAAGAGGTAAGTGTACATGTTACTCTAAGTAAATGGTCACTAATCAGAATCTCTCGTTCTTGCGCAGTGCCGTCGACATACCGCTCGAGCGACCAAGGCGGGAGTAGCAGTCGAAGTCGAGCTCGGGCGTTTGGAAGGTGGAGAAGCGGGTCTTCGAGTCGTTTCGGACGCTCAGTTGACAAATGACGCCAAGGCCGAACGGTTCATGTCCGAGTCGGGTGCGACACTGTTGGCTCCCAGTATTGGTAACCTCCACGGCAAGTATATCAACCCTCCCAATTTCGATCTCAAGCTGTAAGTCTTTCTTTCATGTGAACTCTGGTGCAGCTTTATGACTGACTTGGACACCTCTTTTCAGTCTCTCGCGTTTGCATGCTATCGTCAAGAAGAACAACCATTATGTGAGCATTGCGGTCTGTTGAGCTGATCAAGGGCTGACCCTGTCATAATAGATTGCGCTGCATGGTACGGACGAATTGCCTGATCAGCTGTGGATCGATTGCGTCAAAGCCGGCGCTCGCAAAGTATGCCGTGCCCAGAGTTTTCGACTATAGCTATTCTTGCTTATCGTACTACCTTTTTGCAGTTCAACATTAACTCCTGGGCTCGCGACCCCACCATGGAAAGGATTAGGAGTGGTCTGGAGAAAGATGAACCTCTGCCTGATATTTACGAAGCTGCGACCGAGGTGTATGCTGGCGTTTGCGACAAGTTCTTTGACCTTTTAGGCTCCAGGGGGAAGGCGTAAAACGCGTGCGGTGTTGTAAACCATATTTCTTCAATGGAGACGTAGCCAAGACAATTTCAATACAAGTCGCTAGAATCATACATCTGGGATCACTTTGATCTCTTAACGAAGAACGCCAGTCCTTCGGACCGAGGCAGCCTTCTATGCGATGCATTCATCTCATGTATCTCCACATCAGAGAACTCGTCTCACCGTTACAAGTATACCGCAGTGATAACCTCACCTGCTTGACATTGCACTTGATGCCTGCAGTGTTCGGTGCAGGAAGTATCAGAAAGGCTTTCTGAGAAGTGAGAAGATGGGAGATGACAGATGGGGAAAGACGAGAAGGAGGAGGAAACCCACTGGGCCCCGAAGACGAACCAGCAAATTCCATTATACGCGCGATTTTTGACCACATTTCCAGAGTCTTTCCATTTGCTCTTCATCGCGGAGCAATGGGGCAACATGTTCTGCATTTCCCCGGGTGCAACAACTAGTGTACAGTATCATCATCGAGACGCCGTCAAGCACTATTAGGCTGATGCTCCATCCAGTGAGCCAAGCTGGTACGTCTATCCGTCCCAACGACGGTAGTCATCCTGCTAGGATTCGGCCAAGTGCGACCCTGAGCGCCGACGTTCCCAGCTGCGTCTGTGCGGATTATTGTACGATGTGAGTAGTGCGAGGGCGAGCTGTGGTAGCAGATCCTATAGTCGACCTGAGCTGATATAACAATCTGTGACTCTTGATTCCTGTCAGGCTTGAGATAATCGATCTTCTACCCAACGTCTTTCCTTAGGTCATCTCTCGTTACTTAAACAACTCTTCGCTCATCAAAATGCCTGTCGCCACAAACGGAAACGGAAATCACTCTCGAGATGTCATTCTCATTACTGGAGCTGGAGGATGGCTTGGTGGAGTTCTTGCACAGATCATCCGAAAGGATCCTGTCTACACCGATGCTCAGCTGATTCTTGCCGATATCGGTGCGTCGCAGAGCTTCAGCACGTGGAGCATGTCATACTAATCTTGCGACCCTGTTTCTGTCCTTCAGTTGAACCCAAGGCACCCAAGGGAGTTCCTGAAAATGACTATGTGGTTATCAAAGCCGATCTCTCTGAACAGTCCGGTGTTGAGTCGCTCTTTACTACGAAGCTCGGCCCTCCGTCTATCATATACTGCCTCCATGGCATCATGTCCCGAGGCGCCGAAGACAATTTCGATCTCGGTATGAAAATCAACATCGACTCGACCCGACTCGTTCTAGAAGCCGCGAGAAAGTACAAGGCGCCTAATGGACAACCAGCAAAGTTCATCTTTACAAGCAGTATTGCAGTCTTTGGTGGACCTTTGGTAAGTGCATTATATTAGTGTTTCTGGCTTGATTCTGACGACGTGTCTCTATCAGCCGCACGAAGTCCTTCCCGAGCAACAGACCTGCCCAGAAGGGTCCTACGGGTGTGGCAAGCTCATTGCAGAACTACTTGTCAACGAATACAGCCGACGTGGATTCGTAGATGGTCGCGTGGTTCGAGTCCCTACAATCGTCGTCCGACCCGGTATGTATGCTACTCCTTTGTGCGTATTAATGTAATACTCATCATCGATGCGTTACAGGTCTCCCATCTCCCGCGACTTCGGCCTTCTTATCGGGCATCATCCGAGAGCCCTTGCACGGTATCGAGGCCATCTGTCCGATCGGCGACTCTTTCGATGACCCGGCTCTCGACGAATTGGAAGCATGGGTCGCTTCGCCAGAGAACGTTATCGAGAACTTTGTGATCGCTAGCAAGGTTGATACCAGCAACTTCAAGAAACATTCGAGGACGGTGAACTTGCCTGGTTTCACTGTCAGCATCAAGCAGGAACTCGAGGCGCTGAAAGATGTTTGCGGCCAAGAGTGAGTTCAGGGCGTTGTCGCACTCGTATTTCTCTCGCTAACTGTCATTTTTGCAGAACGCTGGACTTGGTCAAGTACAAGAAGGATCCCGTCAATGCACGCATTGTCGGATCGTGGCCTCGAGCATTCAACAACGAATATTCTCTCTCCCTCGGCTTTGTCCTGCATCCAGGAGGGTTCCGACAAATCGTCGAAAACTTCAAGGCAGACGTCGAAGCTGGTCGGGCATAGGTTTTTTCGAGTCTCACGTTCAGTAGTTGTATTAAAGTTCTCGTACTGCTTTTGCCAAAGATTTTGCCTGTTTACTTATTTATTCTATGTTGACGAGATCTGCATGAATGCCCGATCGGTAAATAAGTGATATGAGTTCAGTGATGATGAAATCCTGCTTTTGAAAGATATGAGAAGGAGGAGGCACCGTATCGAGGCGAACATGTCGGATGCTCAAGCGGCGATGATAATGGGGTATTCTCTGCTGTCGCAAGGACCTTCATCGCGGGGATACTCGAGGCGGAAAGTTCTCTTTCGACTTCATGCTAGCGGTCCAAGGAGACATATGGGCACCAAACAATAAAGTATGGATTGTATAATCATACATCATACATAGACCTTGCCTACAAGTGGTCTACGTTGTGATAGCCATAATTGCGGTAGTCGCTGTCGTGGTGGCTCTCATATCTGAGAGTATTACCGACCTTGGGCTTGCTCTTATTAGACGAAGTCCAGAACGCAAAGGAGCTTTGAGAGAAAGAAGCATGGCTCCAGCTGAAAGCCTATCGACGGGGAGTACTGGCAGCTGACTGACAGGAAAGCGCTCGCGACTACTCTCGCGACTACTGTCCAGTCACAGTCGCGAGCGCTTTCCTGCCAGCTATCAGCAGCTCTCTCAGCTCAGCTATCCAATATCCAACCCAGTTTTGCTCTATGAATATTGACATTATCACGGCGGGATACTTAGCATACGGGTCGTACTGTAGCTCCGTATCAGCCCTCAGATAGCTCCTCTGGGGCCTCTGGTAAAGTCAAACGCCAATAAAGTAAAAGACCTTACAGCTGACCTTGCAGTACAGCACTCTATTCCAACTCTGATATCCGCTAGCGTGAATTATGTTACCGATCACCGATCCCGCTCCTCGAGGCCCGAGGCCCGAGCTCAGAATGTCAAAGCCAAACGGGGGCTGTATGGAGTTCATTCAATTCACTTCCCGCTTCCACCGTGGGCGCCGTTGTAAAAGTCAGCAACCGCCGTGAATGTCAGAGACCGACTAACTAACAAGGGAAGTCGGAGAAGCCGCAAAACATGTTCACACCGCTACGAATGGCTGGGAAACGTAGATATATGTCAAGCAACACCCATAATGGAACGCGTTCATTCCCTTGCTCGCTCTCCATCGGATAGTCGACAAGGCGATCAACAAGCATCATCCATACCGCACCCAACACTACCTATACTCATTGAACAACTTTTACGTCGTCGCCATGTCTCCTTCGATCGCACTTGATGTTCACCCAAGCGGTCACCACTCTGAATCGCTAAAGAAGGACGCTCATGTCACGGACAAGGTCGCCTCTGTAAGTCGCTGCTGCGAGTTATAACGAGGGTTGACACTTACTTGCCGCTTCGTTCTTCTGTAGCCCAAGGAGGAACAGCTCGTGTTGAATACCATTCGATGCCTTGCAGCCGATCTCTGCCAGCAGTACAAGGGTGGTCACCCTGGAACCGTCATGGGCGCTGCGGCTATCGGTCTTGCCTTGTGGCGATATGAAATGCGATACAACCCGGCCAACCCGGATTGGTTCAACCGAGATCGTGAGTGTTATTTCCCAATATCCGCATCTTCACTTACTGATACTCGGCTCTCCAGGATTCGTTCTTTCCGCTGGACACGCATGTCTCCTGCAGTATTTGTACCTTCACTTTTCCGGCTACGAAGCATGGACCATGGACCAGATCCAGCAGTACCACGCCCCTGTCATGAGCGGATCCATCGCCGCTGGCCACCCTGAAATCGAATATCCTGGTTGCGAAGTCACTACCGGCCCCCTCGGTCAAGGTATCGCCAATGCGGTCGGTATGGCCATGGCATCCAAGCAGTTGGCAGCTACCTACAATCGAGACGGCCTCAACGTCGTCGATAACAAGATTTGGTGCTTTACTGGTGACGGATGCTTGCAAGAAGGTGTTGGGCAAGAATGTAAGGGTTTCTAGTCTCGCATGCGCGACTGCCATCTAACATTACATCTCATTTTTCAGCCATTTCATTGGCCGGTCATTTGGCGCTCGACAATCTCATTCTCATCTACGACAACAATTCGGTGACTGTCGACGGCAACATCGATTCTTGTTTCTCTGAAGACACGTCTGCCAAGCTCAAAGCGCAAGGCTGGCACGTAGTTGAAGTTGATGACGGCTCAAACGATGTAAGTATCTTGGTGTACGGCGGTAGATGAGCGACAAGGCTAATCAGTGTTCGATTGCAGCTTGCGGCAGTGCTTGATGGATTCGACAAGGCCAAAGCCTTAAAGGGAAAGCCAGTACTCGTTAATATTCGAACCGTGATTGGACACTCCTCAAAGAAGCAAAACACTGGCGCTGTACACGGTGCCGCTCTCGGCGATGAAGACGTCAAGCACGTCAAGGAATCGCTTGGCTTCAACCCAGAAGACAAGTTCGTCATTCCTCCCAAGGTATACGACTACTTCAAGGATTGCAAGACCAAAGGATCGGCTGCAGAAGAGGAATGGAACAAAACGATGGAGCAGTACTCGCAAAAGTATCCCACAGAGTACAAAGAGCTGAAGATGAGGTTGTCTGGCAAGTTCGCCGGCGACGACTGGACAGCCCTCTTGCCAGCCAAAAAGGATCTGCCTACCGCGCCTCAGCCCACTCGAAAGTCTAGTGGTATCGCAGTGCAAGCCCTGGTTCCGAAATACAACTCTTTCGTTGCCGGATCTGCGGATCTGATGGAGTCTACATTTGTAAACTTCAAAGGCCAAGTCGATTTCCAGAACGTGAGTGCCTGAGCACCTTATAGTCCGTCGCCATGTACTAATAACGATTCTTTTGTAGCCTGAAACCGGTCTCGGTGACTACACAGGACGACAAATCCGGTTCGGTATTCGAGAGCATGCCATGATTGGTCTATCCAACGGTATGTCGGCATATCAGAAGGGAATGTTCATTCCGTAAGTTACAAAGACGCGATATAATTTTCTCACCTTCAACTGACGCTCCTTGTGCATCAGTATCTGCTCCACATTCTTCATGTTCTTCCTCTATGCCGCGCCGGCAGTCCGAATGGCTGCTTTGCAGGGTCTTCGATTCATCGGGATCGCGACTCACGACTCCATCGGCATTGGAGAGGATGGTACGTCACGAGAACCGACTAAATCCCTCATCTTTGCTAAATTTGCTTCGCCTTTTCAGGTCCCACCCATCAGCCAATCGAGCTCGCAGCTTTCCTCCGCGCAATGCCCGGCATAAATCTGCTCCGGCCTGCCGATGCGGAAGAAGTGATGGGTGCCTGGCAGTTGGCTCTCGCTGATGAGAATGCAAACACTCCGAGCGTGTTCTGCTTGTCTCGGCAAGCCGTTCCGTTGCTTGACGGCTCCGATCGAAGCAAAATCGCAAAGGGCGCCTACATAGTCTCTGGACACGACATCGAACCTGAATTGACGATTGTTGCAACCGGAGCTGAAGTTTCGCGCGCCATCGCCACCGCCAAGCTCCTATCGTCCACCAAGAAGGTCCGGGTCGTATCAATGCCTTCGCAAAAGCATTTCGATGCTCAGTCCTTTGAATACCGACAATCAATCCTACCAACATCCAAGTCTTTGGTTGTGTCCATCGAGGCCTGGGGATCGTACGGGTGGGCTCGATACGTTCACGCCTCGCTCTCTATGCACACCTTTGGACACTCGGCTCCTGCAGAACAACTATACGAGAAGTTTGGTTTCAAGCCCGAGAACATGGCCACCAAGATCGACGCTTGGGTTCAGAAGTGGAAGGCAGAGTCGCGATTACCGGCGGTTGGTGAATTCGAGGAGCTGTTGCTCGGATACGCTCAGCATTAGGTCACTGTCAGATGGAGGATATAGGTTCTGTTGTGTGTCTTGCTTCTCAGTTCCGTTGTATCGAAATATATAGATAAGTGTATATCAATACCCGTTGCTCAATTATCTCTTCTTGGACTGTAGTCGAGGAAGAACCGCATTCTCACTATACGTTGATTACCTACGATGTTGCAACGATGACCACCTGACGTTTAAGCTGATGACCGCGCAGGATCGTCGACGCTTGACATGGCATGGTAGCGACGGCGCTAGAGCAATTGCGCGCTGCGGCAAAAGACGTTCTACAGCCTCGTCTTTTCTCTCTGGAACTCAGGTGAGGGATATCACTGAATCTGCTGTATCATCGCCCTTCTCCAGAAACAGTAAAGTGTACCCAGGTTGAAGAGTGATGAACGGTAGTTAAACGTGGTGATGCTTATGTAGTCGCATCAGACCACCAGCGGCCCGCTGCTTCAGTCATTTCAGTCAGTCGCGACTCTGTGACTCTGTGACCTCTCTGTCATCACCTCTGTAGACCTCTATTCCCAGTTACTAAACTTACTACCCTCTTACCCCACAGCTACTACCGCCGCGCCCGAAAGAAGAGGAGTGCCCAAAACCTGCCCAAATGGCTGCTCATATCAAAATTAATTACTGTACCAAGAAACCACCAAGAATCACAGAATCAAAGAAGGAGCCCCAGCGCAACTCCTTGCTCGGGCAGCGCTCGGGCCATGCCCCCGGCCGGAAGCAAAAAAACGGACGCAGCGGTGCAGCTGTTGTTACCCCTCGACGCGAGCTGAGCTTTAGATTTCTGTATACTTATTGCCTCCAAATTTATACTCTAGGAAGGTGGTCGTCGAGGACTGCTCATTGTTGCCCGAAATCCATTCGAGGAAGCGTACGTTAAACGTTTTCTGCGTGTGTCGTTACATCGCTGCGATCGCTCTCAATCTACCGCGCCATTCAGTATTGAAGTATGCATCACGAGTCGTCAGAGGAAGGAGGGCCCGCAACGGTCGGAGCACCAAAGTTTGTCTTTTCCCGCTGTGTCATTCTTCACTTCACCCTTCTGATGTTGCCCGATTTCCTTCATAGGGTGCGTCTGGCGTGTATACCATGTCGGGCGAAAAAGGCGAAATGCTCGGGTGACAAACCGGCATGTACGAATTGCGTCAAGTTTCGTCTCGAGTGCGAGTGGCCGGACGGAAGAAAGAGGAAACGTACGAGGAAGGAAATGGAGGCCGATTTCGGGAAACGACCAGCGCCTGCATCGTCTTCCACCGCGACGGGGCCTGACAGAACCGAAAGCGCCGGAAAAGAAGGAAACAACGAGGAGAATGCCATGTCGAGCACGTCAAATCCTTCGCATTCTCGGACGCAGGAACCGCATACCAGGCAACAGCAGGAGACAGCAAGAATCCCTTCATCCAGTCACGATACACATCCGCCACATTCAGCTCCGTCTTTGAATGTACCAGGAGTTGCGCACGACCCAATGTTATCACAGTCCCTCGGCATGTACGCTTCCGGCCAGAATTTCTCCCCCCAATTCTTTCCCCCGATGGGAACTAGTAGTACAGGCTATTCTCTTCACCAACCAGCGCTGATGAATGGTGATGGTGGGAATGTAGACGATGATTGGTCGGCGCCATTGGAAGTGGCGCAACAGGGTCTATCCTCCACCGGCGCCACGACGCCGCGCACGTTATGGCAATTACTTGCAAGTTTCCCTCAACAGGGATCCCTGTTACCTTCTTACGCGACAGATGCAGATTTCGGGGAAGGATCGGATTCGAATTTACCGCAGTTTCCGCTTCTTGGCGCACACCAGCATGCGCTGCAGTCCTCACACCTGCCTTCGAATTACCAACATCAGCAACAGCATCAACCAGCTTTCGCACAACCTGTTGGAAACATACCAAATGATTTCCTTCCATATAATCCGCCGTCTGCTGGACAGAACGGAGCAGGGATGCGGCATCATGGTAATGCAACGGCGGCGAATCCTACCCAAGACCATGGAAGCGAAGTCGGCAAGAGTCCCTTGGCTGGACCGGCATCGGCGACGCCTAGTATGGGAGGTCTTATGAAGGCTATCACCAATCAGATAGGGTATTTGGAGGGCGATGAAAGCAAGCCGTATCTCAAATTGCATTATTTCCGCGTGGTTAGTCCCGTTTTACCGCGCGTGCACCTGAAGCCGTCACCAAAGGACGATTTGAGATGTTTTGCTAATTCTTGTTCTGTTGCACATCGATTCAGGCCGGAAGCACTTGTACGCCTCTCACACACCCCTGACAGTTTCTAGCTAATCCTTTTCAATCGACAGCCGTACATCCCGGTATCAACCGAATATGCCTCAAACTACGTCTGAAACCAGACAACCTGTCCGATCTCGCTTCGCCTGCGAATGGTCCACATTCGACCTCGTCTCAGCAGCCTATGGCAGGTCCGTCGACCCACCAGGGTCAACCGGGGGCCAACCACCCACCAAGCCCCTACGCTGCGATAGCATTTGACGAAGCGGATATGCCACCACGAGAGGTATATGAGCCGTTGCTGCAAGTTTTTTTCGACTCGCTCGCGCAACATTTTCCTAGTATACAGCCGCTGAGACTGCAGAATCGGCTGGCGGATGGCACCATGTCTGCGTTCTTGCTAAATTGTAAGTTGTCGGGGTACGTGCGCGCTGAACGTTTGGACTAACCCTTCATCCAATTCATTCAGCTGTGTGCGCCATCTCGGCAAGGTTTGCGAGCAGTGATAAGGCATATCACGCAAATGTAAGCGAGATCAAGAAGGTTCATTTTGGAAATCTGTGATTGATTCATGCTCATTTCTTGCAGGCTGGTGACGTGTTCTCGGAAAAGGCGATGCAACTACTCGTTCCTGCTTTGCGCCTGCCAACGACGGATGCGGTGACTAGTCTCCTACTGTTATCGCAGTGCGAGTTTGGACAAAACTCGGAAAGTGGTTACTGGGTGCGTTCCCGGTCTTTATTTTCGCAGTCCATCAGACCATCTGAAGCCTATTCGTGACATAGCATCTCATGGGTCTTGCTATAAGAATGGCCGAACACCTAGGTTCTTATAAAGACGCTCCGGAGATTTTCGAGGACAAGGATCATTACACCAGAAACAAGCTGCTATTTTGGTCGTTGTTCGTACAGGATCGCCTACTCTCTTTAAGTACAGGGAGGCTGTGTACTGTAGGTGGAAGACGATTGTTCAGGTAGGGAACGGCCACTTACTCTGGCCTTTAGATACGGGACGATATGCTCGAAGTCCCGCTTCCAGTGGACGAAGACCTTATTCCAGCGCCTCTTCCACCGGGTGAGAATCCACAATCTAAACCAGAGCCATTCGTCGCCCTTGTCAAACTCATGGTCATCGCTGGACGGATCTCGTAGGTTGCCTTTGTGCTATCCCGGTCTGTGTCTTCGCTGGCTGAACTTGCAACATGCGCTTGTGGCAGGGATCTTCTCAACGGCAATCGAGGTGCGACGAGGACTTTGGGCCCTCCTCTAGAAAGAGATTTGGCGTCTCGAATGCAGACCCTGCAGACCGAGCTCGTGCAATTCTACAATGACCTTCCTGAAAATCTTGTGTGGTCTACCACGAATTTCAAGTTTTGGGTCAGCGAACACAAAGGAGGGGTACGTTGGTTCAAATACCATTGGACGTGAGCTAATGCTGAGCGATTGAATTTCCTTTCCTCCAGGTGTTTCTGGCGTTGCATTGCATGGGTACGCCTCCCGCCAACATTATGTTTTCCCGGATGCTGAACATGTATACCTCTTTCACATAGCCAATGCCGTCCTTGCTCTGCTCTACCATCCAGCCCTTCTGGCGTCACCCAACGGCGCAGATACACCCATGTCGCAAGGTATGCAGCGATCCATCAAACTGTCGCTGACTTGCGCCAGGACGATTTGCGAATGCATCGTTTTTGCCGACCTTGGTAGCCCAATATCCTTTGTTCGTAGACTTCGTGCCAGATTCCGATTGCGATACTGATACAACGTTGTCCCTTAGATATCTACTCCTCAAATCACCCAAGCATTATACGTCGCCGGTCTGGCGTTCGTTCACGAGATGCGCACTTCAGATTTCAAGCTTGGTTCGCAAGGGACTAAACAGTCCGGTTCGTCGGAAGCATTCCTGCACCTTATCGATAAGCAGAATCTTGGTGTCATTGTCAATGCCTTGAAGAAACTAGAGAGTGCGTGGGCGGGAGCCGGAGTCATGCTTTATGTTCTGCAGAAACGAGCCGCGGGTGAGAAGATCCTTCAACTCGACAATTCCGCTTGCAAACTGAGGTATTTCCATCTCTAGGCTTCAATCGCGCCGGCATCGACTTTGACAAGTCCTCAGGTAAGGAAGATCTTGGATCTCGAACACCCATCCATCCGAAACTGATATCCTTTGGTCCTCGAAGAGGATATCCCTACCTTTGTCTCCGTGCCTGACACAGGCGTCTTGCGACGTTTCACAGAACCTGGAGCGCTGTCAGGAACGTCATCGAGCGATTTCAAAACGTTGCTTGCCGGCTTGTCAGCAAAAAGCCCGACTACAGGAACGAATGACGATGCTCTTGCTGGAGGTGGTAAGTCTAAACCTCTGCGGATGATGATCTCAAGCAAAGTTAACGCATATGCTTTTTAGCACCTGGATCTCTAGGGGATCTGCTGTCGCGCTACTCGGTTGACGATTACAACATTGATTTTCTGAACTCTGCCGACTTCGGCCTTATATCAGGCGGTATTCAGCACAACTAAAGCATACCGTACGTGGAAATCGAAATCACTAAACGAAGGTTGTATTTTGGCGAACATACCGCTTTAATCGAATATCGGAATTGACTTTGGGCGGACGGACTGTCTTCCTGCAATATTGCAATTGGTTCAAGACAGCCAGCCACCTTGTGGAGGTTAGCAAGAAGTTAGCAAGAGGGAAAAGAATAGAGGGCATAATAGGCTTGAAGCCTAACTGATTGCGGCTAACGACGACCAGCTTGCAGGGGGAATCTCGCCTTCTCGACCTTGATCGTGCTCGCTATCAGTAGCTAGTAGTAGAGTCGTGATACGCGTCGTCCGTTAACCTACGGCTAACTGGATGTGGCCGTAGTCTGCTACGAGCTGCTTCCCGAAAGGTCACACCGCAGCTTAGCTGAAGGTCTGTATAAATCAATAATTTTCCGACATGTGTTCCCTTCTGTGCGACAGCTGATCCGAAGACCCGTGAGGCTGATTAGGCGATTGCCGATTGTCCTGCTCAGAAACATGCCGACATAGCTGCCTCCGTATGGTGATATTAACCTGCCAAGCGAATCTATATCACAGCATCGCGCCATCAGCTGCTCCATCGAAGGCGTCGTTTAGGAAATGACGGGGGAAGGGGTGTCACAAGACTCTCATTATTCTCTCATCACTAGATAACGCAGCACCATGTGCTTTGAGCTGCACCACAGAACGCAAGAATTTGCAACCGAAGCTCAAAACAATGCGGACAGGGTCTAGCGTGATGACTGCCAACGAGGGTTGTTGTTGCGACAGTGACAGTGTCAGCTACGTGCTGCAATCTCCTGTACGACATTGACCCGATCACGTACCATCAGTTTATCGACCTATCAATATTCACCGCTATACCGCTATCTCCACTGATAGGTGATAGGCCGAAGCCGTTCGCGCTCGTCTGTGGAGTTGTTGACAGACGTGAGAGCTGACGTGAGGTAGCTCGTCAGGTGAAGTAAGGCATGGGAAGAATTGACTGTCGCCTTGTGGTCCATCAGCTTCCTTCAGGAACATCGACCATCCTAAAAGCTATTTTTCGACGCTCTGCTCTGTTCATCGAAATGCCATCATCTTATCCAAGGTGGCCGAAGGCAGACATCAGCTGATAGCCAGACTAAACTTGCATCAATGACCACGAATACGAATAGGTAAAACAGAAAAAATCTGGGAAATGTGGGACCAGCGACAGCGGTGGTTCGGTTCTTCCTCCGACGCCTTGGCTTGCTCTCCAGCCAGTTGTCATGAACCGGTTTGCGCAGGAGTCCATAGAGCATAGAAGGGCAGTTTGGAAGTATATACTGTATACTGCACGCACCGACGGGTGTGCAAGTCGATGGTGCAGGCAACCTAAACATGGCTAGAAACGCGGTGGCGATGTCAGAGGTCAGATTTGATTAGGGCCACCAGCGGTTTTGACCAGCTGGTTGGTTGACCTTGAACAACTCCTTGAGCCTCGAACGATGGCCGCATGTTGGCCGTTTTGTTCCGTCGCCCGATAAGCTGCTGGCTCCACCAGTTGCAGCTCCAGTTGCTCCCTTGCTCCATGCATCTTCCATCCCTGACTGTTCCCTGCGCCTTCTCTTACCTATCCGCTGCTGCTTTTACTATTCGGCAGTAGTCTTCTCGACTGCGTATCCTGTCCAGTTTTCATCATTGATTGTCGACAGTATTTAGTGAGCTATTTAGTGCCTTCGGAACACTTGGCTGAACATTTCAATGTTCTATCGTTGCCAAATACCAGTGGGTCCCCTCAGCTGCCCCCTCTCATAGCTCTCCTCATTAAGCTCCTCATTGTGTACGCTCAAGGCGATCTTCGGCGATTCCCCCCGTTAATTCTCCTGGGTTCCATGCCAAACTAGCTGCCAAACTTGTATCAAGCCATAGCCATACAGTAGCAGAGCACGAGCTCTTACGAGCTCCAAGCACGTCCGATTTGCCTCGAGGCCTCACATGGTGGCATATGCTATTTCGGACGTTTCTTTTGTTGGACCATGCGGCAGCGAAGCTGGTACCGAGAGACCAGTGAAATTCATGATAAGCTAGTGGCTGAATTGCAGAGCTGAACGGACGGAAACTCGACCCTCCCTTGTCCCCTTCGCAGTATTTCATATTTTTGTGGCCATGAGCGCTGAGCCAAGAGCCGGGTTAAATGATCGCTGAAAATCCGCAAATCAGAAACTCAAAAATCAAGCTTTGGCCGCTCGTGGGGCTTTTTACGTTTTTGCGGGACTTTTTGGGATCTAAAAGCTTGCGCTGGGATTGTGTGTACGATTAGATCGGTTCTGTCACTAGCGCGAACGGGATGATCGGGATAGATATCGCCACACGAACTCATACTGAAATACTGAGGTGCCTGAAAGCTCAATTAAGTCGACAAATCACAGAACCTATCATAGAGCTAAACACCGAACCGCATGGGCACATCCTAGGTCTGATAACGTCAACCTATGGTTACCGGTAAATCAAGGATGTGCCACACAAGGTCGACATTGACCTCGCTGCTACAGGCGTAGCAGGCGGCGGGGCAATGTTCGAGGGCAGCTCCGTCACTGGCGGATGCGGCAACCATCTCACCCGATATCTCCCTCGCACGTCGTCTGACTTGGATAGACCAGGTACGGTGATACGGCGCATGTTATATAGACTATGGTTATCGAAATACCCCCCTCCTTACATTGTCTTTGCTTGGACATCCCTCAACACTTAAGGGTTACACATCAAGCATTACGACACGCTCAAGATGGAGTACAACGATCCTGTGGAATACGAGAAGAAAGACCCTAATCAGGTCAACCATCACAATGTTGAGCTCGCGCGCTCAGAGTCCGATGACCTGAAAGAGACGAAGGAACACCTCTTCGACGGCAACTATGACCCTGCAGCAGTCATCAGGGAACCGTCGATGTTGGACGAAGATATCGAGGAGGACTCACCTTATCCGGAAGTGCGTGCCGCTGTTTCCAACATGGATGACCACACTATGCACGTCAACACTTGGCGAGTATGGTTCTTGGGAATGTTCTGGACTATCATTATGGCAGGTGTGAATCAAGTAAGTATACTTTGGCCGGTGATGCACGGCGATCACACGCTTACCTTTACTACCGTGCTCCCCAGTTCTTCTTCTTCCGATACCCGAACATTGTTATCCCAGCTATTATCGCACAATTGCTGTCCTTCCCTATGGGTAAATTCCTTGCTCGAGTCATGCCCAACAAGTGGGGACTCAACCCAGGACCTTTCAACGTCAAGGAGCACGGTAAGCACTCAGTCGCATTATTCGGGGGCTAGCTGGTCTGACGCGACTCTTTTGGCTGCAGTGTTGATTACTATCATGGCCAGTGTCAGTTACCAAAGTGCTTACGCTACCGACATTATCGCCGTCCAGCGGTTCTTCTACAACCAGAGGGCCGAAAATGGATGGGGCTACGGTTACCAAATCATGCTGGTCATTAGTACTCAGATGATCGGTTTCTGTTTGGGTAAGCAGCACCTCCGTATTCTATCCCAGATTCGGAACTAACAGATTCTTCCACCAACAGGCGGTCTCTACCGAAAGATGCTTGTCTGGCCATCTGCCATGATCTGGCCCTCGACCCTGGTCAACACTGCCTTGTTCAACACCCTTCACTCGGTCGAAGACGAGGGTCTTCGTGAGGGAAAGAACCGAACCATGTCCCGAGAAAAGTTCTTCGCCGTTTCGACCGGCGCTGCCTTTGTCTGGTCATGGTTCCCCAACTACTTGGCTAGTTTCCTCCAGTACTTTGATTGGGTCACGTGGATCGCGCCCAACAACCAAAAGATCAACATGATCTTCGGTTACCAACACGTGAGTCTGCTTCACAAAGTAATTACATTTCTCAAAACTGACTTGTCGCCGTTCATATAGGGTATGGGCATGAGTCTCTTGACCTTCGATTGGGGAATTATCTCCGGTATCGGAAACCCCATGGCTACCCCCTGGTGGGCTACCGCCAACATCTTGGGAGGTTTCGTCTTCTTCATTTGGTTCCTCTACCCAATCATGTACTACAAGAACGTTCTTTACTGGGCTTACCTGCCCTTCTCGTCGTCGACCTCTTTCGATCGATTTGGACACAAATACAACGTCAGCCGAATCATCAATGCTGATGCGTCTTTGAACGAGGCAGCCTACGCAGAGTACTCGCCGCTCATGCTGTCAGCTACGTAAGTCTACCAACGATGGCTTGTTCCGAGCGTTACTGACCCGCCAATCCTCTTTACAGCTTCTCCTTCAGTTACGCGCTATCTTTCGCTGCCTTGTCCGCCACTATCACCCACACCATCCTCTACTTCCGAAAGCAAATTTGGGCCCAAGTCCGAAAGTCAATCCACGACAAGGATGACATCCACATGAAGTTGATGAGCCGATACCCTGAAGTGAGTCGCGGGACTGGCAACTTTATTGTCGCCTTGATACTGATGCACGCCTTCTGCCGCAGATTCCTCTGTACTGGTACGGAGCTGTGTTCCTCGTCAACCTTGCCCTCGGTATCGCCGCTATCCACGCCTGGCCCACAGGAATGCCCGTCTGGGCCTTGTTCCTCGCTCTTGCCATCGCTATCATTCTAGCTCTGCCCATCGGAATGATCCAGGCCATCACCAACCAACAGGTCGGTCTCAACGTCATTACCGAGTTGATCATTGGTTTCGCTGTTCCTGGAAAGCCCGTGTCCATGATGATCTTCAAGACATACGGCTACATTACCATGGCTCAGGGCATGTCCTTCATTAACGATATGAAGCTCGGTCATTACATGAAGATCCCGCCCAGGATCATGTTCTGGGGACAATGCAGTGCTACCGCCGTTGCCGCCATCACACAGATCTTCGTTCAAGCCTGGGTGTTTGACAACATCGAGGGTATCTGTGATACCTCGAGTGAGATTTGGTGGTGTCCTAGTACACAAACCTTTGGAACTGCTTCCATCATTTGGGTAAGCACGCGACCTTTCATGCCTCGAGTATGACCATGAGACTGATATCGCTTTGGATATATAGGGTGTTATCGGTCCCAGTCGAACTTTCGGCAAAGGGCAGCTCTACGCTCAGTTCAATTGGTTCTGGCTCATTGGTGCCGTCCTCCCGATCCCCACCTACTTCCTTGCCAAGCGATACCCCAAGTCATTCTGGCGATACGTCAACTGGCCGGTTGTCTTCAGTGGTGTTCTCCTCATGCCTCCTTACTTGCCTATCAACTTCTTGAGGTGAGTTTGTCCGCTTTTCTATTCGAACGAAAGGCATTGATGCTAAACTCGATTGGTTCAATAGTTACTGTTACGTCGGTTTCCTCACCCAGTACTTGTGGCGAAGGAGGCACTTTTCCAGCTGGCAATCACGAAACTACGTCTTGTCCGCCGCCATCTCTGCCGGTTACGCACTTGCCATCTTGGCCATCTTCTTCTGTCTTCAATACCCGAAGAACGGAGCGATTGGCGCCACGACCATTCAAACATGGTGGGGTAACACCGTCTACAACAACGTCTTGGATGCTCAGTCGCTTGGTAGTGCTGCTATCCAGCTTCCCAAGGGCGGAAGCTTCGGCCCTAAACCTGGAACATGGGCATAGTCGTGGGGACGAGTGGAAGTTGCGGGATGTGAGAAAAAGGGCTTGTATACTCATGCAGCCGTTGTATATTCTTAACGAAATTTTAGATTAAGACTGGTTCAATTAGAGGTTTGGCAGCATGACACGATAAATATGATTGAACATTGACGTTGCTGCTGCCTATCTTTCTGTGCGCTCTCGAAGATGCACCAACGCTTGGTTTTAGCCTCGAAGCAGAATCTGAAGGCTCTTTCCAGCCATTCATGACAATTGAAGTGTGGCACGAGCTGTGGTGGAAAGAAGCTGGGAAAGAGCTGGTGAAAGTGAGCAAGAAGAATAAGAATACAGCAGAGGGAGGGACTCGGTCGCGAGTGGAAATGGAGGAAATCATCAACATGCGGAAGCAATGTGTAGCCTGATGAGCGATCTCGTTGTCGAGTCGGGTCGAAGCAGCAGCCTACTTTACTTACTTACTAGTAGTGTAAGGCAATACCGAACACGGTTTCTCCACTTTCCCATTCTTCTTGCCACTGACAGTTACGCATCATCTGAATATTACCAGCCTACATCCTCCTCTGGAACGACACAATGGCGCAACAACAAATGCAGGCACAACCTCCACCTGGAGCCGTTCCACCTGGAATGCGACCTGGAACGATGCCACCACCTCCGCCAACACAACTTCCACCGCAAACAGCAGCATTGCTCGACTCGTTGCCATTCAACCCGGTAGCATACGCTTACAAGGATGCACCACCTCGTCCAGCTGGAGCTCCGCCTGCGTTACCGATCATCACTTGCAAAGAGCACGGAGAGGTTGTTTGTCCGAGATGTGGAGTCAATTTCAACGATATCAACCAGCTTGGGCTCGTGATGAGTCTGATATCACCTGGAATGGTTCCTCCTCCGCCCAATGTCCAGTTTCCAAACACGGCAGAGTCGATCAAAGGAGTAAGAGACAAAGGCAATGTGAGTTCAGTACATTCCGGTATCGAAATGACCTGACTTTCCACTAATACACGTTTAACGGGTGATATAGGAGCAATTCAAGACGGGAAACTATTCTCACGCAGCACAACTGTACACTCAATCAATGGTCATGTCCCTGAATCGACCACCCTGGGAGCAGATCAGCTTTGTAAAGGACGAAATCTCGAGTGCCATGTTGAACAGGAGTGTTGCAGCATCAAAGATGGGCGCTTGGTAAGTCAGCTACGAGTCATATACGGGGTTTCTTTGCTCATTTCGCGTCGTTGCTTGAATAGGACGGCAGCGTATGCTGATGCCGAGACGTGTATCAAGCTGAATCCGCGAAACCCAAAGGCACATTTCAGGTATGCTGCATCTCTTGCCATCGGTTCGGTGCGCCGAGCTTATGTTAATAATTTTCGATCAATAGGAAAGCAACCGCGTTGCAGGGAATGGGTAGATTAGATGAGGCTCTGGCAGCTTTGGAGACTGGTCTAGTATTCGAGCCGGAGAATGCTGTAAGTTCCGCTTTTCTCACTCGTGCTTCGAGGTGCCCTTGATAGTGGAATACATCACTTACCCGTATCGTCAACGACAGGAATTGAAAAACACCATGCGAGCGATCCAAGAGCAACTCAAAGCAGAAAAGGCCGCACAAGACCCCAGCACAGCTCAAGAGACAATTGACGAACCGTCTACGGACGCTGTCAGCTCAACATAGTCTTCTCCACTGCCTTTCGGCTCGAATCGGACGGACGGGCGGATAAAATCGGCAAGGTTGTATCGTAGCATCCTTTCAAGCTCGGCAGCAATATGCCAGGAATGCACAGCAATGAGCTATGGCATTATGTCTGTGGCATTTCTGTGCGTTGTCGCCCGAGCGACATGGCGGTGCTCTGCCTTGGAAGCGAATGGGTAAAGTCGGGCCGGACCGCGAGATTCGATAGTGAAAGGCAAGGATACCTTGCGTCGGCTCCTTTTGCAACGCACTTCAAGTTCTGGCAGTAATGTCTGCAACCGACGAGTTTCGTGGGTGTTTAGGGTGTTGGCCTGTGCTACTTCGTCCATTGTCGCCCGGCCCGAATTTGCGTGCTCCAGGAAAGGACTTTGGTCTTCCTCTGTTTGATGACGACGAGGCTATACGTTTCACCACTGTGGCAGGAGAGAGGCGATACTCCTTTCGCTTGCCAATCAAAGATTTTATCGAGTGGATACAGCATCTCACTCTACGCGTTGCGCTGATATTTTCATCACACAATGGAGTACTCTACCGGCACCAGATTTTCTTCCTCCCGCCAATAGGTTTCGCCTCGTTCCGCTGCAACGGCTGTCATCTGAGGCAGAGGCACATATAACATATATATATACATAGCTCTCGACGTAGGGGATTGCAAGACCCAGAGACCGCGCGCCCCAGATACATTGCCCACTGAAGTTTCGGGTTCCAGGTTTTGTAGTCTCCGAACAACAGGCGTTGATTCTAAAATCTTTCTCCTGACCTCACACTTACTTCAATTCAGACATGGGAAGAAAGAGTGACAATCTCCAGAGGCTTGTACGGAAGGTCAGCTCTGGAAACCTTTTGGAACGGATGAGCTCTAGACTCAGCCTTAGAAGCCAGAGAAGCACACCGCTACTTCCGTCCACTGGATTCGCAAACTCCGATGGTCCTTGGGTGCTTCGTAAGCTCTTCTTGTTCGCACATAATGAGACGGCGGTGGTCCTTCTTTCACTGACATCTTGTCGGTTTGCAATTAACGCGACTGTCAGCCGCTATGCCAACGGAGGACAGCACCCGCAACAGCACCCATCTCACCCACGTAGGATCTGTCGACAGCCTTGATACACGTAGTAAGTCTATACCCATGCAAATACGGCGAATGCTCGAGGATTGGAATGAATTGTGGGTTTTCATTCTGCATACTCTCCAGCTCATTCCCAAGATCAAGCACAGACGGTCGAAGCGTCACCGGTCACGTTGCCACAACCAGCAGCAGAGATACGACCGTTGACAGGAAGCACTGCCGTCTCATCAGGAGAGAGCTTGTCGTCCACACTGAGATCCAGCCCAGACCCTGGGCCTCATGGTGTTCGTCCAGAGGGACTTGCCACTCCCGCGACGTACGTGCCGGAGGACCTCGATGCTTTTTTGGAAAGTAGGGCAGAGCAACCAAGGGTGGCTTCACCGCCACCGCAGGCTGGACCTCAAACACCACAACGACACATAACGGTCGTCGATGGGTCTCGTCAAACAGTACATCCCCCGCAGAGGCCCGCTCGTCGCGTCGGGAATTCGAATCAACATGCACAGGCTTTACAGACGTTAGCGCGGAGTATTTTGGAAGAACCCGACCAGCTACCCGACCACTGACGCCGCCCATGATGCCTGATATTTGTGCTACCATGGACTTCTCTCCCTGTCACACCCCTGTGTATGATAAGGGCTGTAACAGTTATTACAATACAAATGTCGAATCGCACGCTAGCCTTTTCCCCATCCTCAGCCTCCGCGACGACAGATCCCACAGATGGGTGAGCCAGCTGGCGAGCCCGTAGTAATGATTCTGACAAAGTCGCCTGCCTGTAGCAGAGTCACGATCCCCTCTCCCCCCGATCTGTCTTGCAAATGAAGCTAGGCAGCGAAAGCTGATGACTGTTGCGGAGTTGCGTGCCTGAGTGTAGTAGTCTTCAAGGACAGCAGCGGCGCCGAGTACAATCAAGGCGTCCTCGGTGACTAATACCCTAAGGACGAGATCACAGAGATATCAGGGCTTGAGGTGGCTTCACGCCGAGGCGTATGCGCAAAGGAGTCGCCGAAAAAAGACAGGAAAGCTGACTACTGTTAGAGAGAGTAAGGAAGGTGCAGACCAACAGCAAGAGGCAGACTCTTGCACAAGGGTTTGAAGAGACCCGAAAAGATGCAATGGGTAATGGGTGTATAGTGTCGACAGCGGTGTACAGCGCGGTGTGCGAATCATGGGCCAGGCTATGTAAACGCAGGCTGCCTTTCCCGGTTTATGCTAGATTTTTTCAGCAGAGGCCAGCAGGAATCAACGTGATTGTGTGTGAGCTGGTGATCTGGTGTGATGGTGCCGGCTTTGGAGATATACCATGGCAGACTCTGGACCTCCGGAGTGCACATCAAGCTGAGCTAGTGCCGGATGTGCCCCACTTTCTCTCCATGGTCGACATGTTCTATGAAAGGAAAGCAGAAGAGATATATAAAGGATCAAGTATCCTTTGCAACTTAGTGAGACTTCATCCAGCCTCGCCAGCGAGAGGATACATATGTCGCGTTCGCTAAATCCAATGCGTTGCTGTGCACCGTGGTGTCACGCTAGATTTTCCATTCTCCCCCTAGCTGCCTACCCCGACATTTCCCATCAAGCCTCGACTCATTTTCAATCGCACACATGCCTTCCATCAACGATTACTTCGGTTCTGAAGAATTTGAAGTTGACCCTACGTTGCGTGAACCGTTCAGTCTGGTCGAATTGTGGGTCAAAATATACGCCCACTCTTCTTCCAGTCCGACCATTAGCAAAGTCACGGACGACGAAGAAACGAGCCAGTATCTGAATTACGCAAAGAGCAAATCATCGGTCCTCACTGACGGCCATTATGTACCCAAAAGGTCAGCTTCTGCTGGGCAGTCTGATGATTCCGATCGTCGCTATCACTACTATGTTCCCCAAAGTCCAGGTCTTTGTCACGCTGCACGACCGAGCACCACCAAAAGACATGGAGAGAATGATAATCCGGCCTCTGTTGCTTCGAGCGAGCAAAAGGAACCTGCAGTAGTTCCATCCAGAGACCGTTTGACTGCCATACCTGGTAGGCACGGAACAGGGAAGCCCTGGAAGAACCGTTGGAAATGGGGAAGCTTAAGAAGGAAATAGGACAATGGCGCTTGAAAATCGTAGTCCCTACTTAGAATGCAAGAACCTTTTGTAACTTTGTTATACGGGCTTGAAGCGGGGAAGGGGATATAGCAGCGTACATGTCCTCTGCAAATGCTGAAGAACTTGAAGGAACACGACAGTCGTCATGTATGTATTCAACCTGTCATCCAATGAGAGTAATCGCCACTGTCGAAAGGAATGAGAAACATGCCGAGGGCGATAGTACCCGTAAGGCAGCTGTGCCTGGATGAGCTACAAAAGTCATATAATAGGCGGCTCTTGCACTCTCTCGTGGCATCGCCAGACGCCTCAAGAATACGAGCGTCCCACAGTCACTTCCGAAAGATAGTTGGCAGGTTCTTGGCTTTCCGCCGCCATTCGCAAGAAAGGCGCGATACCGACCGCGAATCATGCATTCCAACCGGGCGTCGGCGTCTTCTTCGCATTGGACTGCACTCCATATTTTAGAGATGCCACGCACGAACTACAGACCGGCACGCCCAGGTAAGCACACAGGAACTGTGGCTCTTCAATCGCATCATCATCAAATCCACAGCTGACGAAAATCGGGTATGAAGATAACACACAGGCGTGAAACACAGAAATTCAAAACATGGCTAAAAAGGGCTACAAAAACCAACGTCCTTCTTTCACTTGACAGACGATGTCAGTACAAAAAGTTGTGCAAGCCAAGATCGGAAAAACGCCCAACCAGGCGACGGGTCGGATTGCGCCGGCGTGGACGAAGGTCGAAGATTAGGTTGAAAGTTATACAATTTACTTGCATTTGCCTTGACCGCAAATAATACCGACGACGATAGCAGCAGCAATGATGATGATGGCAACTACAAAAACGCAAAGGGTATGAAGTCAGTGAGCTGCACCCGTCATCTAGGAGTGTCTGGCGAAAGAAAGACATACTGGTGATCCAGAAACAGATCCACTTCTTTCTCCTCGCCTTTCTAGCCTTTACGACGGCTTGTTCCGTGTATTTCAAACTAAGGGCGCGCCAAGAAAGGGAGGTATGAGTGACCGCTTCTTTCTGAAGAGAAGATGGAAGACGCTTACCCCTGCTCCATATCGTTGTTCACCTGTCCAGCTTGTGTCTCGATCGTAGCAATCGTCTCATCCTGCTGTTCTACCAACATACTCATCTACCAAGCACAACAAAGTGACATAATATCAGCTACCCGGGTCGGAAGAGACTAGACGAGTGACGAGACGACGCACCTCGTTGAACATCTGAGCCAATTCAGTCAATGTCTTTTCAATCTTTTTAATGTCTTGATTACGTTCCTGGATTTCACGAAGCGCGCCACGAGCGTCTCCGTATCGGTTCGAGCTCAGGAGCTGTAGGAAAGAAGAATGAGAACATGAGTTTCTTGATAACAGATGATTCGGTTGAGATAGGGGTAATACGTACTGCTTGAGAGAATATTTGAGGGTTTTCGGATTCGAGGACCTGCTTGACTTCTTCCGGAGTGGCATCGGGCTTGACTGTAATCACAACGCACGATCTTGGTCAATACCTGGCCTCGCAGCATGATAAGAATCTACACGTACCAATCTTATACTGCCTCTCCCCCCTCTCCTTGACCTTCTTCCTAAACTCCTTCTCCACCGTCTGGTACTCTTGCAAAAGACTCATAAATCGACTCTTTGCCGCCTGGACTTGCTGCTTTTGCGCCTTGTCCTTGGCGAGC
The DNA here is from genome assembly GCA_030039245.1 of Naganishia vaughanmartiniae. Taxonomy (NCBI): domain Eukaryota; kingdom Fungi; phylum Basidiomycota; class Tremellomycetes; order Filobasidiales; family Filobasidiaceae; genus Naganishia; species Naganishia vaughanmartiniae. The sequence continues at coordinate 216,210 of JASBWU010000009.1, forward strand.
TTGTTGAGTTTTTGAATGGCATTCTTGTTGCTCGCGGTGAGTGAACGGGTCGAGGCGATGAGTTCGTCTGTTTCCCTTGCGGCAGCAGAGTTGGGGGTGGTGTCGAGTCGGGACTATTGGTGATGAGGAGGTATGGTTAGGAAGGGGTGTAAGAGGGGTTATAGAAGTGTGTGTACTTACGAGACTGGCAATGTGTGCTTGTCGGACTTGAGAAATGGAATCTTGCATCTCGTTCAGCGATGCAACCAGGTTGGCGAGCTGCGAATAGACGAAAAGACGGATCAGCACAGAATCCATTACAGACAAGCTCCCGCATCCCTTTCTTCTCCTATGCTCCGTACGACGTAATGTACTCACCTCGGACCAGAAATCTCCACCGGCAGCGACACCATTCCCAGCCGCACCGTTTCCTCCAGGAACACCACCAGCATCATACCGATCCTGCTGTCCATACTGATGCGGTGCAACCTGCTGCTCATATCCTTGCTGCGCGTATCCTTGTTGAGCAGGTTGCTGCGCGTACGACTGCTGCACAGGTTGTTGTTGTTGCGAGTACTGTTGCGCGCCCGTGGCTCCACCGGGACCCATACCGGGAACAGGAGTGTACGACTGTTGCGAGTATTGGTTCTGCGATGGTGAGGCTTGCTGTTGATATTCTGATTGCGAAGGAATGGAGGGAGCGTTGAGTCCTGGTTCCTGGTATCCACCACCACCACTTCCTGCTCCGGCAGCTTTGCGTGCTGCGAGTCGGTCTCTGGCCATGATTGCGCTGTTACCGAGAAGGATGCGAGTCGGGCCGTCAAGAGATCAGACGGATGTCGAGATGGCTTTATGTCGAATTTGTAAAAGAACCAAGGGAGGAATTATTGGGAGAAAGATGAAACACTAACAAAAGGTGACGATTCACACACAAAGCCAGGCCGAATCAGGTAAGCGCGTTTCAACCGAGCGCGGACGGGAAAGGCGGGAAGGAGGGATTCAAGGCGCGTTGTATTTATTATTAGGGTACTTGGTTGGTGTATTTTCTACGATGGGAAGCGTAAGGCTATCGAGTTCAGAGATGCGTCCTAGACATAACGATAGCATGAAATATTGCGATCAAGAGCAGTGAAGCATCCAGCGACAGAGGTGGAAAAAACCTGACCTTCCCAAAATGGAAAACAAAACAGCTCGTTGCGGATTCAAATATCTGAATTATTGAATGGGATGGGATTTTGTATCGTAACAGATAATGACAAGGATGAGAAGATGACATCTCTGCTCAACTACGCACTTTCACGAGATGAGGGTACTATCCATTGGCATGGCAACTTCGGGTCTCGCTCTGTGTCATCGACAATTTCCTCAGGCTGGTGGTAACCTACATGAATCAGTATGTATATGCTTCAGGTGATGTGGCTCCTACATTGCATGACATAATAGCGGATATCGCTCAGTAGCGTGAGGTTTGGTAACGCAAAGGTAAACTACATATGCCCCTACCGACTCTGCCTTCGGAACTCTTGGCTGTGTGGGTGTAGACTGGACTTGAATGGTTTCATGCATTCACTGCCACTCTTGACAGGTCACAAGGAATGGAAATGCGACCGACTTCACAGCTTTGCCTGATTTACACTATATTGTTGCGGTGTTTCCCATCTAGCAGACAAATCGAAACTATTATACATATAAGGATCGCAGTGCATCTACAGCGTATCCCGTTACAATTCATTGCCTGATTGACCCCGAGCACTTGCTTACTTTCTGAGATCACGACATCTTCACTCTTACATTATACGCTTTATTCAAGCATGACACCCTCTCCGTCACTACTTGATGGTTCTTCGCCAGCTATTCCTGCAAACTGATAAGGATTGGTACCTTGTAATGGAGTCACTGCTTGAAACACTGGTTGTTACCACGATCCTTGGTAGGGCGGTGGTGGATCAGTCTGTGTTTGGTGGGCCGCAGCCGGGACTTGCTGGGGTGCTGGGGCAGCTTGATGAACAGGGGGTGCATATGTATTCGCCGCTGATGGTCCACCTGGTTGATATTCTTGATCGCCGTGTGCATTGTTTGAACCGTACGGGGAGCCTCCCATGTCCACCACTATATACATTCTGTTCCGGCCTGAAAATGACATTGCCGTAGGACCTTCCAACCCCTTGTGGCTGTTCAATTGGAACGTTAACACCGGGCGAGTAGAAGTTCAAATAGGGCGGCTGCTGCGCCGCTGGTTGCTGAGGCGACTGTGGAACATCGGAATCAGTGATCGAAGGCGGAGGGGGCTGTTGTCCGGGAAAGTCATCGTAGTAACTGCAATCCCCGTAGCCGCATAGGGATGTTGAGGGGGCTGGGTCAAATTTCCTGCTGGTTGTCCTGGAACAACACCTTGGTACCAAGCACCAGCCTGGAACCTGTCACCACCGCCGCCGCCGCCTCGGTTTGCTGAAAGCTCTTGAATGGAGGCCGGATGGTACGATGGATGCTGCGATACCAAAGATTAGGTGTCCCCGTCGAGGAAAGAGCCGATGTCGTCTCGGAGTGGTTCGCGCCGCCATTCTAAATCACCTGCATAAGTGTTGTTACGTGAGTCCTGCCAATCAGTGTAGCCACACCGTAGGGGACCATTGATGAACGGCAGTTCGTGGGAATAGCCATAGTCTTTGTGGCTTGCAGCTTATGTAGAAATGGTAGGGTCTTCAAACATGGACAATACTCCAGAATAGGCATTTATGAAAGCTGACGATCCTTACCCATCATTCTGAAAAACACACCACGCCCGTCCGATGATCCGAAAAAGTCAAACGGAGTTTTCCTGTACGAGTGGATGGTCGACCAAGCATATGTCAAGCAGGTCAAGGAGGAGGAAGGAGAGGAATGGTGCAAGGGCTTACATCCGAATCCCGCATATACACTACCCACCAAGTCATGTCCGCTCGATCAAGTACTTTCTAGACCAGAATGGATAGACGTCAGAGGACAGCAAGCGACCTGGAGCGATTGTATAGTTTTGGATGACGATTCTGTCCCTACGAAGTCGGCTATGATGGAACGACTGGCTCAATGGGGAGCGGAGGATCGGCGATGAGCGTTGACTACCTCCTCTGGTATGTAGAGATGAAACGTAACGATGTTTACATTTGTATTTTTCCTGTATATCTCGATGCCTTTAGTACAACCTATTGTAATGCTCATCACTCACTACATTCCTATCATTTCTCGTACGCTTCAATCCAAATGCGTCATCGGCATTGAGACCCAGATTCTTTCAGGCCATCGTGTGCTAGGGTCCCGTAGCATTTCTGTGATTGAAGTCGGTTGCATTCGCTCATTCAATGAGGGGGTCATGATGGCGAGTTCCTCCGGCCCTAGCTCGCCAGATTACCAGCACCACATGTTGAATTCCGGACTACAGTCGAGGCATGTTTATCAGTAGCAATTCAAATTATTTTAACACCTGCTATCACTCACTATCTTTCGAATTGATAGGGGCTCTCCTTTGTGCTGTAGGAGAACGGTTTCAAACGTCGATAAACCATGAAAAGCGCTCGGAAAGAGTGTTTGCCATCGATTGTTGTACTCGTATGTGCAAAAATGTTGCTGATTATGCCGACTGTGCAACGCAAACTTGTCGCGCTGTGAATGTCCTCCGAAGTACGCAATTCGAATGCGCTGTCTCGCCAACAACGCAAGTCGGCTAGATCCATCCAACCAATCCCTGTCGAAGCTTCTTCATTGGAGCGAAACTGTCGTCGTCGGTACCGGATTGATTGATAGTGCTGTATCCTCGATGTCACGACGAAAGTCTTTTCAGGATTTAAACCAGTATAACTCGCATTTTAGGAGACGAAGATTCTGTCCTGACTATTCGACAGTAAGCGCAGCAGTCGACCCGCCTCTTTGGAATCGAGAGACCCGTTCCTTCCATCCTCAAGTTGAATAGCGGCCAAGATTCTTCAGACTCTCTGAATCCGCGCTCTGTTGCTGGATTGATTGTCGGTCTTGCTCCCACTGCGCCGCCCATTGTTGCTCTTTGGTATGAGTCGTTTCTCGACTCCATTTTCGATATGTCTGTATATCCGATCGAGGCTCGGACAGGATAACAGAAAGGTAGCCGGATTGGGAGTCCACTGTACCAATACTCGTAGTAGTAGATAAATGACAACCGCGCGCGAAACAAGGTGAGTGAAAACACTGTCATATACTTCGAATCCGAGTCTTTGTGACTGTATTTGCTAAACAACTGACCATTCCCACTCGCATGTTTTACATAGACTATTCTGAATACCCCTCATCACTTGTCCAATCGTCTACTCGTAACATATCAGTACATGATCCTCCAAGACACACTGCATCTTCGCTACGACCGACGACCCGACACGCCGCATTCTTCATGTCTGCTCCCAGGTCCCGGTCATGTGACCACCTTCGGCGCTTCAAAAAACAGTCCAACGATACTACCCTTTCATTTCGAGATTACTGGTCTTCATATCTCCGGTCCATAGACCAGGTCGGCTATGCTAGGATTTTTCCAGGGTGTCCCAGCATTACCGCCACCATCTCCTTGGGGCGGCAGTCCTTCCATTGGCTGAATGGGATACTGGATGAAGTCCGATTGTTGCTGAGTCCCAGGTACGTAAGAATACACTGGAGGTTGATGTCCGTTCGAAACGTCAAGACAGTCTTGCGGGCTTTGAAGGGGGTACTGTGGTGGTACATGCCCATAGTATCCCGATCCCGGTAATGCGTACTGTTGTCCGTCGCCTATCATCGGCGACCGATCAGGTTGCGGTCCGAGGAGTCCCTGACCGTACCGCACTGGAGGTGGCTGCCCTAGACCATGAGCGAACGATTGTCCACCATATTGGTCGTCAGTCGTCGGTAGGGCGGGAGGTCCTGGTGGTACCGCGCCGCCACTGCCTCTTCCGGTAGGATGTCGTTGATAGGGAGAGTTCGGGGGGATATCGCCAGTGTAATGATGCTGGGCGGAGGTGTTCCCCAGCGCTGTCGCGCAGTATCTGGATGGGCGAACGTACTGGGCGGCCATCCGTAGTAACTTTAGTAAGACTGCTGGCGAGTATAATCGCTGGGTGGTGGTAGTGGATAGGGAGAATGATGCGACTGGCCAGGCTGTGAGGGCCCCTCGAGTGAAAGCGAAGGTGGCGAATCGGGAGGATAAGGTGGTCGCTGGCTCATATCAGAGTGACGACGATGACCAGGCTTGAGAGAATCAGGATGGTCCCTGAGCTGTCAAGAGTTGTTGCAGGGGATTGCAGAACCCCCCTCCTTGACGACCTCAATGCAATCTCCGGAAAAAGCCAGCCGTAACCGTCGCCTAGATAGGGTGGCGTGCCAACCAGATGCATATTTTCTGTGCTGTCTCCAGGCTTGATTTATACGCTGTTGATCAGAGACAGCAGCGAGCTAATTCGCGGCAAGATTGCCTCCCTGGCGCCTAGCCTTGACTTTGTACCTGCTCATAGATGCCATGTCACTGGTCAGCAACAGCTTATGCCTATATTCATTCAGATCTACCGGAAATGCATCGCGAATGAACGAAGGATCAATCAAGTCACTAACTACATTTGTGCGCTAAGGTGTGAGATAAATGTACACGAAATATTGCTACCGTCGTCTCCTCTCCTGCGTCAATTTCGCATATCTCGCATTCCCGGAAAGTCCTCGTGCCTCCAACTCATTTTGACGTCGTCGTTCAGCGTAGGTCAATCCCTTGGGTTTCTCTATCCCTCCCGAACCTCCTACCCCCCTGACGCTACTTGATGGATTTCTTCTTTGCCTCATATTCTGGAAGCGGCGCGGGCCATCTTTTTTAGGGGCTGGTTTCGTTGTCGAGTGACAAATCACCGAGAGTGATAAGTATCAGGGAGCGGGAAGATTTATAATAACATGATTGTAGAGCAGGATCACGTCAGTCATGGTTTGAAAGGGATGTTTGCAAAGGAAAGGTCATGTTCACCTCCGTTGAAGTCGCCATCATTTTCGTTGTAGCCCTGATTTGCAATGGCTCTGAAAGCATTGGCTCGCATCTCAGGCGTAGGATTGGATAGATCCTCGTCATCGTTCTCAGGCATAGCGATTGACATGTTCGATGGTGGTCCGGACGGAGGGATTGCTGATAGAGGCAGATGCGTCTCGCTTGAAGTGTGTCTGCCCGATTCCTTGTTTATTTTCAATGAATCCAACCAGGCGTTTAAGTCGGTCGTTGTATCAGCTAGAGGATTCATCTGGCTGTCGGGGCTGTTCTCGCTTCCCGTAATCGAGCCATGAGCGGTGCTGCGATTGCGGGACCGCTGCGAGAATGCTGAATGAGAATGTGCTGAAGGAGTTGTCATTGTCCGTATATCGCAAGAACACTGCCTTCCGAAGGAACTCGATCAATAGATAATGCGATGTTCCAATAATTCGGGAATCGCCAAAGCGCCTGTATTTATACCTCACAGACAGCCTTCCTAACACTGGCGCAGGCGGAAATTCTACTCGTTGCGATCTTCTTGTTTTCGATGTCAGTTATTTTTCCCGATGAAAGGAACAGAGATCAAAGTGCCCTTGGATCGACGTCGTGTCGATGCAAAAAGAAGTATGGGGGCCGTCTTTCTGCAGCGTCTCCCGCCGTGTTGGCGCTTCCTTCGGCGTATCAGATCAAAAGTGCTACGCCCGAGTCGACCCAAGAAGGGACTACTCCAGCGCTGTTTCTCCATAGGACCTGAATGAAAACCAAGCCTCCGCTTCTTTCAGTGTAAAAGGAGTATTAGGGAAAAGGGCTTACCAGCAACCGCAAAGTGACTCACGACTCGGCGAGTGTTACCAGACTAGATCTCGGTGCCCACGTCCGCTGGTACTTGTGCGTGGAAGGCCTATCCGATGTATCCTTTCCGACGAGAGGATATATGAACGGTACGTCAAAGCGTGACGTCGGATCTAATCGCTGATACGGTCATTGGCCTTGCAGAAGCAAGTATAATGCACCACGAAACAAAGGACGTCAACCTATTCGGGTCGATGGCGATCAATTTCGCTCGAGATCGAGTAGGAGCTTTCGATTGCCGCGTAGACGCCTACCATCATCGATGAAGAAGATGACTTGTATGTTATTCGTAAATGGGTGAATTGCGTTTCCATTGCCAGCTTTGATTCAAAACACGATGTTGCTCTATGTTGTCCGTTGTTGAGTTGTCACATGGCGATCTGCGTTGCTCTCGTATATCTATTTGACCCCATCTTGCTTCTTTCTGCCACCAAGCTGTTCGGAACGGAGGTAGAAGCCTGAAAAGTTGTCGAGTGTTCGACGACGGGCGAGCCCGACTGTTCGTTGCTGGGCCCCGCGTAGTTTTCTAAGAACATCGGAGCACCAATGGTGCGCTTTCTAGATGCCCCTGAGATGTCTTGACTGGAAAGACATCTGTGCGCTTGAATCGCCGCGTCTCCATAACCCCTCCCTCCTCGCCATCGCTCACATACACCAGTTGAGACAGTTATGAAGATGACCTCAACTTCCTAACAAAGATTGGCATCAGGCGATGGAGGACTAGGGGAGTTTCCAGAGGCAAACGAACCATTGTGCTACCCCTAGAAAAAACTCAGGGCAAGAGAAACGCGAGGCGCTGTAATAAAGTAGGCTACAAACGGAGACATGTGCTGCTGAATGTATACAGCCCTTCATCGCAGTAGCGAGAATCAATAAACAAACCGAACGGAGCTTGCAGAATGCACTCGATAAGATTGCTTGTTCATACTCTTTCGTACAGAAGCTGTTCCATAATCAAGTGCTGATTCCTCGCAGTCAGGACGCTCGACACAATCCCACTGGTCGGACAGATTGAGGCCTTCACCTCCCGCCATCCACCACGAGTTTTTTGGAGACCGCGTTGCAACGCCTCGGAGATGTTTGGACGTCCAGTACTGCCAGCGAGATATCGAGACCCCGTTGTGTTCTTACGTATTCCGTTTTTAGCCCCGGGCTTTAGAAGAGGGCCTGTTCGCCTTCGAGTTTCTTGGATATTTTTGTTTACTCTACGGCTCGCAACGAACGACGGGTCGCTCTTTGAGTCTGGCTCTGCTACGGAACCATGTGAGTTCGACTCTGCTTCGGAACCATCTGCAGACGGATTTACTGTAATCGTCCAGTTCGAACGTCAGCAAAGGCCAATGAATCAAATACTGAAAACGATGAAGCGACTCACCTGAAAAGCTCATCTCGTTGTGGACACTTCGATCGTGTCCAGGTCCTCGTGGCGGCTGTTAAGGCTCATGAGGCTGTGGTGAAGGCATAGGGCTAGGACTTCTGGTAACTTCCGAAAGCGAGTCGGGATAGTCCCAGTCCACCGTGGCCAATGGGGCTAGCGATGCCGGAGACGATGGTGATCCTGGTACTGATTCGAAGCCCGACAGAGGTGTGGCATGGTGCGAGATGGAGGGCGGAACCGGAGCATAGCATTTATAGTAGGTAAAATAGCCGTCAGAGTCACCACCTTCAGGCTTGAGTGGCGTAATATCTGGCTCCCCCGTTGTTGAAAAGTGTTCTTCGATTTCCAAATTCCCAGGATGGTTCGTCGTATTTGCATCACGTACCCGACAACCGGACATCTCCATGTCACTACCGTCGTCGTCGCTGGGAGTTTCTATCACAAGTCCATACTCAGTGACACTGTTTGTTGATTGACCGCGCATTGCAAATAGATCGTATAAGCACCTTTCTCCGACGTGTCAATCCGACTGTTTCGATTTATATGTCGAGGCAAAGAGGCTGCGTGCTCGACATATAAACCGACGGTTTGGGTTTTTTGAGGATGAGAAAAACAGTGACCCGGTCCAACCTGTTCCAAAGGTACCCTCCCTTTTCACCGCGTGAAGAGAGGAGTTAACCCCTTGTAAGGATCGCACTGACGTCTGATGATCCAGGCGCGAACCGTGAGGTGAGGTGAGAAATCGGGTGCATTCACCCGCGAGCATCTCGTTTCGCGGTGATGGTTGCTGCTCATGGGAGTGGACGCTGGGTGACATACCAGTCCACCGAAGGAGCTTCTTTATAAGAACCTGTATGAACTGACATGTCGTCTTCGGTATACAAGGAGCGCAGCGACAATGACTTACCATACATGCAGCCCGAGGTAGCTACGTCAAGTCGATAGCATCTTGGTCCGTGAGTACAGAGTATCGTTCCTATGCGCGAGCCTGCCGCCAGCGAGCGAGTTTCCTGCTTCATTTCCTCTTTTGAATCTCTCTGCTTCCATTTCGAGTGCGGGTCCATGCCAATCCCCGAGCTTGACGGCGATGATTTAACGTGAAGGTAGTCTTGTACGTTTATAAACCTTGGTCTGCAGACGGATGCATGCGACTCCTTCACCGTTCTACTGTCTGATCACACCCTGCCCTGCCGTTTGTTGTATATCGGTCGTCTTCATTTTCGTGTTTGTGAAAGTACGTCTTTGAGCTTTGCTGGGCCAAGGCGAAAAGGATCCTGGATCCGAGTCGGCGTTTGCTATGTGCCTTTCGTCCACCAGCGTTGCGAGATTCTTCCCGGCTCAAAGTCCTTGGTTATTCCAATTTTCGAGGTTGCAGGTAACATACTGTACGGTCCTTGATCCAAGTATAAGGTGCCTGAAATCTACTATCTATAACATTGTTCCTTGCCAACTTCATGAACTTCATTCACTGCCGTTCATCATTTCCAGGAATAAACGCGCTGGGATTGACTGCAATCGATGGTTTCCTTTTCCGCGCTTCTCTCAAGCTGCTTCTTCTTGCTCCGTGCATCATCCATTCTGTCATTTCATCCATCATTATGCATGAACAGTCGGTGAATTCAGCATCGTTGACAAGTCACAGTCCGAAAGAACATACAAAGGGACCATCACACTGCCTTTGAAACACGCCGCATCCTTCATGTCTCCCGACTGCACGTCTTGGGATTCATGACTGCTCCTCTTCCAACAACGAGCTTCGGCTCCAGTTCACCTCGACGTAGTACCTCGGGAGGAGGACGAGAAGTTCAGATTATTGGTAGTCCGTTGAAGCGTGCATTAAAGGCTAGCGGTGGAGAAGAGGACTCAGGGCATTCTGGCGAGGAAGGGAGTCGACCGTTGAAGAAATTGAAGCAGGAAGTTGCGGATGAGCAGGAGGGTGAAGGAGTAGTAACGAGGCTATTCAAATACGCTTGGCATTTCGTCAGTGGAGTTATCGAAGGTACGTCCCGCTTCCTCCGTCTCAAGGTCTTCGCAAGCTCATTCTATCGACCATTCATCACCAAAGAACGCAATCAAACATCAACAGCGGCTATCGAAGCAGATAAACTACAAATCCTACGCAAGATGCTCGACAAGGAAGAGATCGTCGTACCGGCCTACAACCCAACGATTGACCTAACCGCCGAATCAGAAAACGAAGAGGACGAACAGGATCAGCCCGCTGCTGCAACACCACGAGGGGAGAACAACTCGACTGGTCGAGATACCGGAAAGGGGAAAAACGTGATGACTCCAGGTGTCTCGAGGTTTAGATCACATGGATCTATCTTCCAGAATGAGATCAACCTTCCGGAAGACGATTCATCCGCACGCTATCGCACACGACAATGGCATTCTCCGTCATCATCAGCAGCAGCGACAACATCGGCACAAACAGGTTCCAGAACATCCAACAATGCGCAGACATCAACGACACGCGGCCCGCTATTGGGCATGTCACTAAGTCGTACACCGCTACACAATGGCACACCTCGTGGACCTATTACTCCAACACCAGGACCTGCAGGAAGGTCAGGGCAGAACGTCGTTTCCTCCCTCACTAGCTCCATGGCGAGGCTGAACAGCGCGGGTACGAGGAATGGGAGTGTTGGTTCCTCGGTCGCCGGTGCTAACGGGAATGGTGTCGGAAGGGCTGGGGAGCGGTGGGGCTTGAATGCGAGGCAGATGGGGAATTTGGAAAGGACTGCGCCGAAATTCGGTAAGCCACTTTTCTCTTCTTACCCGAAAGTTTCAATTCGTCGGTAGCGCTCATCAGCTCGATCATCCCTTGATCTTTTCTTGTTTGTTTGTTTCGTGGAAATTGGATTTTAGAAGGAAAAAAGGAGGAACCATTGTCCCCTGTTTCCCTTATTGACGGTGGAGAAGCCTACCGTCAACTGCTAAACACATTCCGAGCAGCAGACCGAGGTGAGCTATACATGCCTCGTCATCTATAACGCTTTACTTAGCAGACGCTGCCTCTTGCTTGCTATGCGCTGCTAGTTGGAGAGCGGTCGTCTCTGTCCTTGTCGACGCTTGAGCTTGCAAAAGCTTGGTCGCAAGCTGGTTTCAACCGCTCCACGAGCGATTTGAAGACGTCTGTGAATACTATTTCGAGCGTGAGTCATCTTTCTCTGCCCGGTGTGCTTGGGTAATGTCGCTGATGAGAAAGTATGATGGTAGACCAAGACGAAACCGTCGAAACAGGAAAAATGGCTGAACCGTCAACGAGAAATCGGTCAGAAAGCGTACGAAGAGTAGGTCCTACCGCCATGTCCCTGGCGTGATCATGCTAACGTTTTCTACGTCGTTGTGTAGAGCAAAAGCTCGAGATGAAACAGCCAAGGAGATTGCCAGAGATTTGGAGAAGCTGGCGATAGAGGATACCAAGATTCGGGAGGAAGCACTGGCAAAGGCTCGTGCTCGTGCGCTTACAAAGATTGAAGTACCGGTTCTTACAGCGGAACAGGTAGAGGAGGTGAGTCCCATAAAGACGTGCAACTCGTCGTCGGTTTGCTGACAAAACCCGAGGACAGGTTACCCAAACATTATCAAACCCGGGCTTCAAATCGAAGTGCGACCGTGAAGAAGTCTCCTGCAGGGACCTCCAACTCCTTGGCCCCAAGAAATGGCTCAACGACGAAATTATCAATTTCTACGGTGCAATGTTGATGGAGCGAGCGGAGAAGGAGGGGAAGCGGAAAGTGCATTTCTTCAATAGTTTCTTCTTTAGCAAGATGGCGAAGGATGGGTATGAGAAGAGTAAGATTGGTCGGTGGACCAAGAAGGTGAGTTTTCGCTGCGTCATACTTGTTTGCGCGAAAGTCGAGCTGACTCGAGTTTCTTGGTGCTTGGTAGATTGATATCTTTGCAAAAGATATCGTCATCTTCCCCATCAACCAGAATAATGTACATTGGGTCTGTGGCGCTATCAACATGAAGGACAAGCGCTTCGAATTCTACGATTCGATGAGTACCGTACCGAATACCAAGGCCTTTTCGGTAAGCCAGAGCCAGGTGTCAAATCTTTAAACGGGTCTGATCATGCATATGTTGGTATGCTAGGTCATGCGAGACTACTTGCAGAAAGAGCATATGGACAAGAAGAAGAAGCCAATCGATCTTAGTGATTGGGAAGACTATTCAGATCCTGTAAGCCGATCCCTTTGTCAGACTGCGATTTGATTGCTGACCCGTAGCTTTTCGTCTGTAGCGAGGACCACAACAATTAAACGCGCATGATTGCGGTGTCTTCACTTGTCAGACACTGGAACATCGAGCTCGTGGCGTCGGTGACAAGGGTGATGACGTGAATGAATCAGCAGCGTGGGAGTTTGAACAGAAGCACATGATAGATATCAGGCGGTTGATGCAGTGGGAGCTGATACACGCACAATTGGCAAACAGGGGACGTGGGGATTGAGTTTAGGTGATAGGAGAGAACCTTGCTATTTGGATTTGCATTGTATCTAGACAATTACACGCAAAATCGAGGTACCGATAAATCGTTCATGCCAGATCTGGGCGAATTGTTGAGCACTATAAAACCCCCTGATTGTCGACCCCGCCTCTGACTGCACTCTATCATCTTACCAGACTCTCGAGCCAATCGTACATTCCGCCATGCACTTCATCACCAATATACTGACATTCGCGCACCATTAGACCTTCCGCTAAACGGCATGTTGCAAGCATGTTTTCCCTATCGATACCCAGGTGTGTCCAGAGCGGTACGGTTTTGATCTGCTTGTTGGTATTTGATGAACCCTGCACGTCTGTGTCGCTTTCCTTTCCGTTCGGTGTGTGTTGAGTGGCGACAGTGGCATCCGGTGATGGCGCAGCAATACTCGAATTCACTTCCACTTCCACTTCCATGTCCGCTACCAGTTGTGTGATGCTATCGCAGATTCGCGTTGCAACGCTTTTCCCTGTCCTTTTGCTGATATGACTGTTTGATTCGCAGCCGGTAGCACTCGTGCTGGCACTAAGGTGCGGAAGACATTGACGAGTCAAGTCGACAAGTGCAACGACGGCGTCGTTGTTGGCTGGTTGCTTTGTATCGAGAGTCGAAGATGCTGCTGTGATGCTAGTTGGCGATGCCACTTTCAAGGACTTGATTCCCGTACAAAGTGCCTCGGCACTGCATAAAGCAATCACCTCCACAAAAGGCGAACCTTTTCCTGATCTGCCTTGATCCGTCAAGTAGTAGGTAGGTACCACTTGCAACAAGCTTTCCAGCAACTCTTTGATCGTCTGCAGAAATTTTCTCGCGGTACCGTCATCTGCAAGTCCTGGCCAATGTTCGATCCTTCGAGTGCTGGAGAAGTGGGAACTGATTTGATCCATGGCTGGTTTGACTACCCCTTTTGCGACAGCAAAGATAACTTTCCCGTGGGCGATTGATCCTTCCAACCGACCGAGGATGGCAGGAAGAAACCTGGATAAAAGTGTAGTGACGAGACTGATCATTCTGGTAGGATCATGTACCAGCGTCCTTTCGCTGCTACTATCATCAGGTGCGCAAAGTATGTTCGAGGTCTGCTGATTTCCCAGAGGTACATCTTGTGAGATGGCGGCTGAAGCAAAGGCTAGCTGTAGAGCTTGCGAGAGGTGCGAAACGACATTCAGTGCTTGATCCAGCAGCGTATTTTGATGCTCTTCCTCGTTCTGTGGGATGTTTCCACACGGAATAGGAGGTAAGAGGAGAGTCTGGATCAATCGGAAATCTTCAATGATTGTGGGTTGGAGAACTGAAATGGAATTATCAGGCCGTCAACGCTATAGCCACGTAGAGTGGAGACAGAGGAGTGACTCACCTGTAGACCTGGAAGTTAGAAGCTCTTTACTCCCATCCAGTCTTACTGCATCCGTCTTCTGAAGCAGTCCCATCACACCTAGACATCCTTCCGTACTAGTCCCGACATTGACGTAGCTCGCCTTTTTGACCTTCTGTTTCCTACTTGCTGCCTTTCCGGAGGTCATTGTATTCGATCCTGATGCTTGATCGAGAACGCTTACGTCGATGTTTTTGGTAGTAGGTGAAGAGGTGATGATAGGAGTGAGATCCGTATGTATAGGAGTCGATGTACTGGTATCGAGAGTACTGTCCTTTAGTGATTCCGTGGCTTTTTTTCTTCGTTTGATAGGAGGCTTTGCCATCACCGTTCCTGATATTTCTGTGACATCGTTCAACGCCTTGCTCTTCACCGCCAGATCTGAACACCATCATTCCAGTCAAATCAACGTCGGAGAGCATCAGTCATAACTGCTCACCTATTTCCGTCAATGCCAATTTCCGCTTCAAAGTTTTGACTTCCGCTTCCAGTTTGGCGAAATGCCTGTTCGCGTCCTGCAAACTTTGAGCAAAGACTTGCAGCTTTATGTCATGACATGTTAGGGGTTTCGCCTTTGACGATGTGGTGGAGAATCCACTTGTAGCACCTATGATGCGAGTCTGCTTCCATTTGAGTAGGCAAGCTGTGGTGTATGGCACAGCACGACGTGAGCCAGAGATGTCTTCTTTTGGCGCGACTTTCGTGAGAATTACGACTTACCAGTGACAGATTCTTCGTCTCGTTTACGCTCCAGGATCTCCAATGCCTGTGAGGATATAAAGAAGGTCGCAATGAGTGTTCAAAGCGGAATGAATGTCGAGGTGTCAGTACTCACCAACGCTGTCCGAATTCGATCTTTCAGTGTGATGCTGGGTTGCTTCTGCTTCATCTTGGTGTCGATGTCATGCGTCTAGAGAAGCCACCATGGATTCGCTTTACATATGATCTGATCCGGATTGCCTTGTCAGAGACTCAACAGACGACATGACTGATGATTGATGTGATATCTATTAAACATGGACCGTTAGCGACTAGGCGATAATAGGAGGTGGTTGGCGTTTCATCTTTTACATCCGCAAATTTGGCCTAAAATATCAAATAGGTCCTCCTTGCAGCCCGAGACGGCTCCACAAAAACCAGAAGGGCGAGGGCTCCGCCGCAGAGACGCTGGTCAGCATATAACAGGGATCACCTCGTTGTACATCTCCTTAGTAGCTCTCTCTCACAAAACCTGCTGTCCCGCCACCAGGCCACAGAATCGATTCGATCGATCATGATGCCTATCCTTACATTCCCGACAGCTGCCTTGTTTCCTTCACCTGCAGGTAGGCCCTCGCCAAATCACATGACTCCGTGAAGTGGTGACTCAGTGCTTCCCTGCTCTTTCACCCTGCCCAGGCGTTATCATGTATCAATATTAAATCTCGCATCAGAAACGCCCCATAGGTTATGAAAGGAGGTTAATCATTTATACATCAAGGAAGAGCAAAGAAAGAGCTTAGCTTTACCCTTTTCGCTTCTCTAGAAGTGCAAGATAAGACTGCTCGTTGCCCTGCTTGGTCAGTGGGATGAGGGTCGTGTATCTGCCAACAGGGAGCGACATCGCAAAATCGATCTATAGGAAGATTCGATGCTTCGGCACATCGCCCGTTCCAGATCTGTCATGATGCATCAGAGCGATATACCACCTATGTTCAGCGCATCTTGTGGAAGAAGGCGGTGGATCATCTCGATAATATCGGGTCGGAAGGACACTCCCTTGTTGATGTACATTCGCTCCCAGGAGTATACCCCTGGAATGGTATACACGAACAGCCTCTAAATCGATATAACCACTGCCCTCAGCTTCCATCGTTCGTAACCCCCTCCTTCTCTCTGGTGCTCATCAAACGCTCTTTCACCCTACCATGGCCCCATCAATGAGACGATCGGCGACTTTGCCTAGCTCGCTGTCCCCGCTTACTATTATAGATCCCGAACATCCTAACAGCTATAAAGCTCCTCCAAGTCGTGCTTCGACGTTTCCTCACACGCAAATAGAAATCACAAGAGATGAGTACTCTTTCGTGGGTCGCCTGAAGCCTACCTCACCCTTACCAAAGGACGTCAACTGGCCAGTGTATTCTCCAATTGGAACCCCTGCAGAACTGTCGGATGGTCTTGGATATCCGCACTCACCATGCGCCACTACTCTGGACGGTACATCACAATCTAATCAAGATTTGTACTACACAGGGGTTTCAGGGTGAGCGTTTTACCGAGCCCCCTCGCCGATTTCGAAGCTGATCACGAACGTGCATCCTTGACTTGCAACCAGTCAACAGCGCAAGGAAGCTAAAGACGACGACTCGTTCGCAGGCCCTGCCACTCCCTCTACCAGACCCGATAGTGTGAAATCCGATGAGCACGCCGATGAAGGATTACCAGAGCCGGGGGAAAAAGTCCCGCTCACGGTTTGGGGCACACCAATGGCTCCGGGTGACGACGTGACAACTCCAAGCTCACCTGCAGAGCGCTTGAGTCTTCAGCACGACAGTGAGATCAGATCTTCTAATCCAGGAAGCCTTCACCGTTCAATGTATTCCTGATGATATTTCTCTCGACCTAGCAGAAGCAGAAGCAGCAGCAGCGGGGAAGATGAAGAAGATGAGACAGGAGCTAGGTAAGCAGTAAGCGGCAACGTACTGCCAGGTTGCATGACTGACCTACGGTAGTATTCTGCGCGACCGTTTTATCCCTTTTACAGCGCTGCGAGTAGCCATTCCTAACGGCGGGTTCAGCGGAAGAATGTCACCTACAGAAGCGAAGGTCGGCAGTGCCTTGTCCCCTCTGACAGCCTCGTTGGCTGCCTTTGTCAGAAAGGATAAAGCTTTCAAGGGAAAGCCCAACGGAACCTGAGAGCTACGATATATGCCAGTCGAAGAAGTTGCAAGAACGAAATCATTCTTACCTTTTTTTTCCCGCCTCGCGACCCTATTCGCTGACCGCTGTAACTCGAGCGCAGAAGGTATCAACAGTTTATCAATCCTACTCATATTCTTGTATCATTAGTCACTCTGGTCTGACCTGGGTCTTGTACTTCGTTACCTCACCTATCAATAGCTCTATAAATGCCATGATCTCTCGCCGCAGGTTGCATCCTGTGGCGTGCAATCGATCAGACAGCAGGTGACCAACGCTCTATTATGAATTTTGGAATTGATGAAATAGCCCACCAATCAGCCCATAAGATCGTACAAAAGAGCAACTACAATCACTACAAGCCGACCCGCAAACTACCCCATTCTGCGCTAAACATCTCAAGCCGTCGTCGCCATATCCTTTTGAATAAGATAGGGTGAAAACGCTTAAGCCTGCTCGGTTCGCAATCGCCTTCGCTGGTCTCGTTCCTCGGCGATGGAGAGCTTGACACCCTTACCCTTGGGCAAGGAGACCCAAGGCTTGGAACCTTCACCGATAACGAAAATGTTGGAAAGACTAGAAGACAAGGGTTGTTAGGCAAAGGTATGAGGGAAGAAAAATGAAAGCAACGTACCGAGTGGCAAAGGTTCGGTCCAAGACGTCTCGGACGTGAACGATATCGAAACCACCGTGGTGCCTCTCCCGCGAAACGATCACACCGGATCGACCCATGTTTCGACCACCGGTAACCATGACAACGTTTCCAGGCTCAAACTTGACGTGGTCGACAATCTTGTTGTTGACCAAGTCGAACTTTACGGTGTCGTTGGCCTTGATGACGGGGTCGGGGTATCGGATGGTTCGACCGTCGTGGGTGATGAGGTAAGGGACACCCTTTTGGCCGAGCTGGTGAGACTTGACTTTGAGGAGCTTGTACGAGGCTTCTTCCGGGGTGATTCGGTGGATGGTGAATCGACCCTTGATGTCGTACAGCAATCGGAAGTGTTCACCGGATCGCTCAATGGAGACGACGTCTATATTGCCAACCCAAAAAGACATAAAGTCAGCTCGTGTAAAGAGCGATTGTGTGGGGCATTACAGCCACCAAAGCCAAGGGACGCGTCCAGCCAGACAAAAAGTCATCGACTTTCCCGCCCGCGTCCCCAATAATTGGCAACAAAGCAAAGGGAAACCGAAAGACTCACCCATGAAACCAGCAGGGTAGGTTTCATCGGTCCTGACCTTTCCATCAACCTTGATGATCCTTTGAGCCATAATGGCGGTGACTTCTCGGCCGGTCAAGGCGTACTTCAGTCGGTTTCGGAGGAAGATGGTCATGGGCAAGCATTCTCGGAGCTTGTGGGGACCGGGGGAAGGTCGAGGGGCCTGCAGCGTAGAGAAAGGGAAATGAGAGGTTTGTCAAAGAAGGAATGCGAAATCACTTACGTAGGTACCCGACAACTTGTCCAACATCCATGATGAAGGAGCTGCTAATCGCTTCAAGTGCTTCTTAGGTCCTCGAGCCTGTAAAGAATCGACATGTTAGCTTACAACTCCGTCTTGATCCTGGCTGAAGCGCAAGTGCAAAGAGGCTGGCGGCGTGGTTTATCGACTGAACGAATTGTCGATTGCTGGCCTTGCTTCCTTGCTCCTTTTCCACTTTCAATCCCATATCCTTCTCTTCTGCTCCATTGCTGCTGTCTTGTCCAGTTCCAAGTCGATGTCGTCCGCTCTAGTACCGATGTCGTCCAGCCACTTTGCACTTTGTTCTGCATTCCATTTCCTCCTCCTCCGAATCGCTCTACTCACCATCTTGATCAAACTTCTTTACCTTGAACTTGCTGAGGAAAGAAGGGGAGTCCGAAGCGGAATAATGGGTGAGCCGGTCTTCAAAGACTTGTCTTCGCTATGCCTGTGCGGCGGATGGAGAGTGCTTGATGGTGAAGTCGGGACTTGCGACAGTGCCAGAGCCGGTTCCCAACGCGGTAGGTCAGACTCTGGCTCAGCCAGCACGGGAGAAACGCTAGGTAGGCAGGAGAGGCTGGTAGAGCGGGATGGCCTGGGCGTGCGATTAGTTTTATGCGCCTATATTTGGTCTTGCGCACCGGTCTGGCTCAACTGTTCTGGATTGCACATCAAACCCCAGTGTCATGCTTCTTTTTGTCGATTTCTTGGATGAAAATCCGAACCTCCCTTACACCTCTCGTTTCACGGACTGTTTCATAACTCCCGGACGCTTCTACCTCTCGTCTGTCCAACTGCTATATATATGCGTTGGCGAATCTCATACTTACTTGATCTCCTCTTGCTGTCTGTCGCGTCTGTCCTCTCGTTCTTTCCGGCATCAATCAACACGTCAGTCGCAGAAGCGATATCGAAGTATGGCTCGTGTGGTGTGTGGAAAGTATGGATCATTCGGATGTCAGATCAAGGAGTAAAGATTACATTGAATTTCTGTAGTGTTTACTCGATTTCTTGCTTTCTGGACGCTTGCCAAGGAAAATCAGGTATAGCGCCAATCCTTAAATCGTGTCAGTCAGTCTAGTACCGTATTATCTACTCAAGTGATATTAAGTGTGATATCCTTCCCGCGCTCCTTGCTTGTTGCTTGATCGAGCTCGTTCATTCTCGCATGCTCGTAGATACCCAAGGCATGTAGATGGTACGGATGTGTCAAATAATTCTTTCACTTCTTCCTAAACGACCATCCCTTCGTGACGCAATGAGCACAACCACCGCAAAACCCCATGGAAACAAACGAGACCAGACACAATTCTCCACTTCCGCCGTTTCACTTCTAATGGTTGCGCGTCTCGGAAGGCTGTCCGAACAGTCAAAGAAGATCCCCATCACATGTCATCATGCTCATCCACGACACCCGCTGCCGCCAAACTGAATAATATGCGGTACAACGAACGACGAGAAACGTAACGAAAGGCCATGTAAACGAGGTGCTGAAGCGTGCGATAAACCCTTTCGAGGTGTTTATGCCTCTTCGGTTCGGAGACGAGCGGCGGCGTTGGTCACCCTATCACGTAAAGCGTTAGAACGCGGGCGCAGAAAGTACAGACCAAGGACCCAAGAACTCACTTGATGCTCAACACCTTTGCTCGAGCCAAGATCTCGACCCTCTTTCGGCTGGAAACGTTGTGTGCAATCTCGGCAGCGTACTTGCTGGTGTGCATCATCAACAGCTCCAAATCCTTCAAGTTTGAAACAACGACGGCCTTCAAGCCGTTGGGCATCATGTGTCGGGTTCGCTTGTTGGATCCGTAACCGATGGAGGGCATAGGGGTTTGACCCTTGAATCGTCGTCGGACTCTGTTGTCAATACCTGGTGGATAGAGACAGTTAGACGCGAGAGACCGGAGAGTTGCAAGGGAAGAGGAGACGCACCCTTGGGCTTTCGCCACGACTCCTTTACACCATGGTATCGGTCAGACTGATGCCTCTTGAAGACCTTCGTTCGCTTCTTGACGATGGGGATTCGGGAGGCCATCTGAGGGGGAAAAGAGGGTTTCAAGATCAGTAACGACGTCCTTGTTTCGTTCGTGTGTTTCCAGACTGCCGGGACGGAACGTGAAAGGAAAATCTATAGTTCTGGTGAAGCGGTAGGCAGACTGGAGGCACGGTTTCCGGTCCCGGATTGTAGTGTTATCGGAAACCCGGTAGATTGTCGGCTTTTGTACCCTGATTGTCGTCCTGTCCTTTTTCAACCATCCGCTCTCCTCTGCATTCTGCACTTCCTCTGCCTTTCCTCCAATATGCACTATACTTCAGAACCGGACGTGCTGGGTATCGTTCCGTGTCGTGTGTCGCTTGTATGATCGTTTGTCGAATCCGCGCCTCCAGTATCGCTTTCCCTCGCTGCCTGATCCACTCTTTCTGATAATATCCGTTCCTCCATGTTCCCTCCGTCCTGCAGTCCACTTCCACGACACGCGCACACATGCAACAGAAACTCACTTTGTCGGATTCCTGAGGGGTTGAGGGAGTCTTCTGAGATTTCCTGAAGTCTCGTCCGCGTTCAAGAAAAGGTGAACAAGTTGTTTTGGTGGGAGATGAATCGGTGCGAGGGCGGAGGAAACGGGCAGTGTGGAAGCTAGTGTGGAGCTTGGCTGAAGCGGGAAGGCGAAGGCGTGGCTAGCTTTGCGAGAGATTGAATCGGGGGAACCTTGGCTGGGAATTGCGCTTACAAGGGGAAGACATTTCAGGCGCAAATGAGAAAATCTGGCATTCTTTCTTCGAATCCTACCGGGAAAACACACTTTTGGTCTTTTTCTCAGCGCTTGTTTTCTTGCAAGCGCACTCTGGACAACACCACCTCTGACAGTTCCCTCACCATCACTATCCTCATCTTCATCGTCGTCGCCAGACTGCAACTAGCGCTGCTATCTTTCCTCTCCACCCACGCACCCTCGTCCATTCCGACCTCCCCTCTTTACGGCTGCTTTTTCGTCAGGTAAGACAAAAAGCACACCCGCATCGAGTTATAGACAAGTTTTTACAACTTTTGTCTCTTTGTTTGTTTCGTCGTCGTTTTTAACGTTTTAGGTGAGTGCGGTGTGTTGATGTTGCTAGATGTCTCGACAGCGGTGGGAGGATGACTGCGGCTCAGGATTAGAGAGGGATCATATTCAAACGAGGAGAACACGCTGTCGAGGCATCTTGTAATGCATTTCTTCTTGATCGAGTAAACTAACCTCCCTTCTCCCTCCCCTCAGATTTATCCTAAAATCCGCCAAAATGGTTCGAATCTCCGTCCTTAACGACTGTTTGAACAACATCGTCAACGCCGAACGACGAGGAAAGCGACAGGTCCTCATCCGACCTTCGTCCAAGGTTGTCGTCAAGGTCTTGTCTGTTATGCAGAAGCACGGTTAGTAGGCGCTGTCCCCTTTTTTCTTCGTATCTCCAGTCTTCCCTTGAGAGACGGCTCCCGGAATATAACTGTTTGGGCAAGGCCACCGCTTCCACCGATCCCATTCTTTAAGTTTCCGGCAAATCAATTCGGCTCAATATTGTCAATAAAAACACACCAAACTCGGGCGTATCCAAGCGAAACTAGGTCGGATGGTTTGGTTTCTCCGTTTTCAAGGCCGCATGGCCGGGAAGTGGAGATTCGTGAAATCGGATGGCATGGTGGATGGATCTTGTTGTCCAGTTTGGATGGCAATCGTGCCACATTTTCCATCCTCTCGCTCTCTTTTGCACTGCACCCACGCATCACGTACTGACTCCACCCTCTTTACCACCCGTAGGCTACATCGGTGAATTCGAAATCGTCGACGACCACCGAGGCGGCAAGATCGTCATCCAGCTCAACGGTCGATTGAACAAGACCGGTGTCATCTCCCCGCGATTCAACATTACGTTGGACGCTATTGAGAACTGGGTCACCTTGTTGTTGCCCGCTCGATCTTTCGGTAAGATCATCTTGACCACTTCCGCTGGTATCATGGACCACGAGGAGGCTCGACGAAAGCACGTGAGTAGCGCCTCTCACACATGTCCTTTTACTGGGACGACTCTGATGCAACCTTCCCTCTCCAGACCGGTGGTAAGATCTTGGCTTACGTCTACTAAGCGGATCGACGTCGATAAAAAAGTCACGGCACGCGTGTCCAGGACAGGGATATCACTTGTAATGGGAGCGGACTCGGCTGTCATGCATTGAACTGTGGTTGTGGAAGCACGTTGTAATACGTCCGCGTTCGTTGCTGCAGATGAGAATTGACATGCTGGGTTTGGGTTACATTTTTTTCTCCATTGATGGGTCGTTCAGTGTTCTTGGTCTAGTTTGCGAGAATGAGAATATTGCACCGCGTTGGAATCTGGTTGGATTGATTTTGGACATTTTTTACATATTCAGTTGATTCGCCGCACCGTTGAACTGCACCGTCTATAGGAGATATGCCGCACAGAAGCAGGAAACGCAGCGCAGGGCAGCACGATGGTCGTCATGATTCCCAGTGTATTTGCATCCGCGCTGTGAACCATTACACTACTACTCTAGTATACCCGATCCGATTCATCCTTCCTTTTATTAGTCGACTGAGCGTATCAAAGCTTGTTACTGCTTCTCTTTCCTTTCCTCAAGACATTTATTGACAACATTCAGACGTTCGAACAAACAAAGTAATGAGTCCACCATCCGCATCGGACACAACACGCTCACCATCCAAAACAACGCCAACACTACCTTTGAAATTCCGCGTTCCACCATTACCGCCACGAATCCACCGACGGCTGTTACTTCAACCTACGGATGAAGGATTGATAGTCAAGCCTTCTGCTAGTGATGATGCTGCGGATCAAGGAATTGTGATTGGATGGGGACCAAAGGGTGCTGTGACAGTCGTGGAGGGAGGCAAAGGGAATGTGTCGTCGTCTGAAGCGGCGTTGGAGCTGGAGATTGGCGGAATTCTCGGTATCAGTAGACTATGGTCGACCGCATACCTCCTAGTCTTCCTCGACAAACCACCAAGTTCAACGAACACCGCCGCGCTAAAACCAATCCGTATCTTCCCGCCAGAAGAGAACCGTACGTTCCCAGCATTACCGCTCCAGACGCCGAGTATGGTCGATCAAGGTGATCCATTGTTGGAGCGTCTGAGAGCGATTGCGGAAAGGGAAGGGATATTGCCGATGAGTCCGACTTCAGAGGCGAGGCAGAGAGGCATGGATTGGCGTGCGACTCTGGTGGAGGACGACGACTCTGCTGGACGTACACCGCAGGAGGAACAGGAGCGGACGCCTGCGTTGAATGATGTTAGTCGGGACGGAGAGGGGACGGGTCAAGGGACCGTGTTCGAGTTGCGGAATGTGTATGCTGTACCGTTGACCAAGGTCGGTGCGGACGGTTTGATCAAGCAAATTCAAGCAGCGATGGCGAAAGTAGGTCTTTCTTCGTTTCTTCTCGTGAATGCATAGCCTGGCGAGTAGCGCGAAGCTGATCCGGTGGTTTCCCTCACTAGGGTAAACCAAAACCCTCCTCCGAGTCCTCCGTTCCGCCACCCGTTACCGCCGGCGGCACTGGTAAACCAGCAACTCCGTCGCAGTCGCAGGATGACGAAGACGGTACCAGTAGTACGGAAACTCCATTGGAGGCGTTTGCGAGGGTCATGAATCCAAAGGGGTGGCAGATCAATATGCCTAAATTTGCGGTTCCTCAGCCTAAAAGTAATGCTGCGTCGCAAACGGCGACGCCTCCGACGGAATTGTCGGCCAGTATCCCACCGGAGCGAGACGCGGTTGTTGAACAGTCGGTGCCTTGTCCGCAAGAGAATACAGATCACTCCGTTGTGGTTGGAGCGGTGCCTTCCGAGTCTGGAGACTTAGGGGAGACGCCATTGGCGCATTTGCAGGAGGAACCGACCATGGCGGCGGCGGCGGCAGCAGCAGCCGTGCATCAGAAACAGGACAAGGATGATCCGAAAGATCCGAGCTCAGAGGGGGGCGTGCTGGATGCCGAGACGGTCATGGCCGCTGTTCCTGGTACGCAGACCACAGAGGAGTCGGTCGCGATGGGCAAGGAAAAGGAAAGGAAACGGGACAGTTTTATGGGTGTCGAGTGGGGCAAGGTGTTTGGGAAAGGTGGTTTGGCACGACAGAAGAGCAGTCGTGCTGGTGGTAGTGATGCGACACCGAGGAGTGCCGGGCTGGATGCGTTGGAGGCCAAAGTTCCGGGTGTGTTTGATGATTTGACGGACGAGGAGAGGCGCGGGTTGGAGGTTGATGATGGTGTTGCAATTGAATCGTCGACTGCGTCGTTGGATGGCAAGGCTCCTGCGGGGGATGCTGGGAGTGGCGGTAGTCAGAGGAAGGATCTCGAGGTCAAGATTGTAAGAGAGATTGTGAGGGAACTCGGGAATGGTGAGTCCGTCTGCGCTCTTCTGCATTGCGCGAAACTAAAGCGAGGGTGGTCTGGGAAGGCGGTTTCTTCTACTCTTTCGAGACCGACCTGTCGCATTCTCTGCAACATAAACGACGGCAACTTTCCACTCGGACACAGTCGACGGGGCTTTTGCAGACGTTGTTGAAGAAGGATCATCAAGATTCCCGGTCTTCCCTACTGGGTTCCAATGAGAGTACTCCGGCGGAGGAAACGCCACGCAGTACCTTCCCTGCGGTTGCGGGTGGACTTGAAGCGCCGGCAGAGATTCCGGATGTCAAGCGGGAGACGATCGACAATTCGGATACGGCAAGACAGTCGCGTGGTGAAACATGGGTCGAGCCTGATGTGTCGTTACCCCTCTGGCGACGGATGGACCCGACATTCTTCTGGAACGCGTGGATGTTGCGCGATTTCATCGATCTCGGGTTGCATTCCTATACCTTGCCCCTGATGCAGGGCTGGGTCCAGTCCTCCCGTTTCTATATCCCTCCTGCACCCGCGGCACCAATGGAACCGGCACAAGCAACCATGACGAGTCCACAACCGCAAACGACTCGGAAATCAAACTCCATCGACAACGATCTGGGACCGCCCAGCACGCCGGTGGATATCGCGGTTATTTCGCGGCGGAGCAAGGATCGTGCCGGTCTCAGGTTCCAGAGGCGCGGGATTGATGAGGAAGGGAATGTGGCGAATTTCGTAGAGACGGAGATGATGGTGCGGGTAAAGGTAAGTTTTCGAGTTTCTGGTTGTGCACAGTTTTCGGTAGAGCTCACGAGTTGGGTGCTGTAGGTCGAGGGCAAATGGTCGATCTTTTCGTTTACCCAGCTTCGGGGATCTAGTGAGTCTGCATTTTTGCGATAGATATCGGCGATATGTTGCCTAACACTTGCTTGCCAGTTCCCCTGTTCTGGTCGCAATCGTCGACATTGACAGATATGAAGCCGGCACCGGTTCTTGTTCGGCCTGTGGAGCAGTCTGTCGCGACGGCGAAACTGCATTTCGATGAGCTAAAACGTCGTTATGGACCTCAGGTACGATTCTCGATTCCTGGGGGCCCCATTGTGGTGCTAATTTTATATCCCTGTTCAACAGACAATCATTAATCTCGCCGAGCTAACAGGCAAGGAGAGTGTAGTCACGTTGGGTTATAGAGCAGTGACCAAGGCGCTCGAGGACAAGGACGTCAGATACACAGAGTTCGACTTTCACAATGAGTGTAAGTTTTCGGTCGCAAGTCGCTGACGGTCGTTTATCCTGATGTACCGCTCGTTTCCAGGTAAAGGCATGAAGTACGAAAATATCAGCAAATTGATAACTCAACTCGCGGGTACATTTTCGGAACAAGGGTAAGAGTTCAGCGACCGATTCACCTGAGATGAGATCTGACGTACAATGTCCCCCTTTAGGTATTTCTGGACTTGCCAAGGCGAAGTAATGCGAGAGCAAACGGGCACCTTCCGAATTAACTGTATCGATTGTCTCGACCGCACCAACGTTGTTGAATCTGCACTGGCACGGCATATCCTGACAAATCAACTCACTCAAGTTGGGCGGACACCAGACTCGTTGACGTCCGATATCGAGTGGGTGTTCAACGATATGTGGGCCAACAATGGTGATCAGATATCAAGGCTTTACGCCGGGACGAGTGCTTTGAAGGGTGATTTTACCCGTACTGGAAAACGAGATCTGACAGGAATGGTGAGCGGCTAAGTTGCGTAGCGTCTTGCATATGTGCTGACACTGCACCTGACAGCTCCATGACGGCCTGAATTCTGTGACGCGTATGGGCAGAGGTGCGATTGGAGACTTCTTTTCGCAAGCTGTTATTTCGTTCATGGTAAGTCCCTTCATTTTAGCACTTGCGTATCAAGTGCAGCATGTCCTCACGCAGTTTCCATGTCTCACAGGTCGGAGAGCGAAACCTCACAGTATTCAGTGAAGTGCTGGCCAATCTTGGATCTATCGATAGAACGAGTTTACTAAGGTTGTCGAGAATCAGAGCAGCTGCAAGTGAGTAACAAACAATCAATGATTGGCACCGAAGACAGCTCACCATCCAAATCTCCAGTTGAAACATGCTCTGCCCGAGTGCTGGAAGAGGGTGAGCGAAGAATATACGGATGGACCTTGTTCTCGCCGGAAGAGCCCAATGTCCGGTATACCCAGAAGCTAGAAGAGAAAATTCTGCTTATCGTGCGTCCGACTTGGTTCGCTGCAGCACTATCGTTGACTTTGCCTTGTTTCGCAGTCACAATTGGCACTCTACGTAGTCTCGTTTGATTACAATCTTGAAAAGGTCGTAGCATCCACCCGCATATCTCTGCGCAACATTACATCAATACAGAAGGGTGCATATATATTGTCCCCGCTACAGGAAGCTGGCCGAGATCCGGAAGAAGTAGGTTGTCTGTTTTAGGAGCTCCTTCAGGACATGGACTGATTTCCTCCTTCTAGAACTCCGGATTCCTGATTCGATTCCGTCCTGCAAAGAACGACACACGCTTTACTAGTTACTCCATGATGAACTCGCCGCCGGTCTCCCCAGCAAAGTCGCGAGCAAAGTTGTCCACCGACAGCGGTGAAAACGAGGACACCGAGTTCTTTGCCTTCAAAGCACTGCCTCGGGAATTCGTTCACCCGGGCGCTGACGATGATGAGGACGACGATCGTGGGAAAGACGAGACGTGCAGAGAGGTGGTTGACAAGATTGTTGATCGTATCCAGGGCGAGTGTGCGCGTGCAGCCGGGTCCGTAGGGGGATACGTTGGGGGCTATGCTAGGAAGCAGGACTTCATAACGGAAGGCGATATCGTCGGGTAAGTCAAATGTCCGTTTTACAATCAGAAAGAGCGCTGATGTATATTTCTGTTGCAGTCTGGCTGAGGCTCAGAAGGGAACGTCGCTCGTGGCACGAGCAGATTATGCTCTGAAACGGTTCTTATGGATACCTTGAGGGAACTGGCTCCGTTTTGTATAATACAACTCCGTGCCAGTCTGCGTGTGAGCAGGATGACAACAGCAGTAATGTGATCAACTACAATGAGGCAGAACCTTTGGGCGAGATCACCTGCTCGGTGAAGAGGCTGACGTTATCAGTTCCAAAATCAGCGCGACGGGCAGGGGGGTGTACTACTGCGGGGTAGATTGATTCGATACGTAGTCACGATTTCAGTTTGCTGTTGCGATGCGACTAGGCCATACTGTCCCGTAGACCCGAGACTTCCATCTATGTTACCAGTGTTACTCGTGCCGTCGTCGAGATTCTCTTCCTCTACAGCAGCGAGACTCTGGTAGAGGGCGAGGAACTACCGTGTCGTTGTCGTCTGCGCTGGCTCCTCGGCGATCGCAACCTCGTCAATCCATCTCTCATCATTCCGAGCCTTGCAAAAAATGTGCGTTTGGCCTGTGAGGTAGTAGTATGGCATGTCTCCGTGAGGCCCAGAGCGACCTCTTCGGCAGATTCCTGCATATCATCGGGGCCCCCCTGTGTGCCTGCATCCCCATGCAATGAGATGGCGGCCTAGCTGTAACCCGCTACCTCGCGACTGCCTCCTGCTGCCTTGCGCGTTTTCTATCGCAGCCTGTGGTGCTTCTTGCGACACTTATTCTCAGGCCATGCCAATTATCGTTGGAAAATATGCTTTGAACGGCCTCCCGGAACCCCTCCAGATGTCCCTGTACACTATCTGCGAGCTCAGCATCTACATCAGCCACGGCTTGTTGGAGAGAGTAATTAACTGAACGATTTGACATGCTTCGTCAAGGGTTCGACGGTAGCCGAAGACCTCAGCAGGTCCGTTTTAATCAGAATGCAAGTTCGAGCTCATCTCTTCTTCTCACTTATTATGACTGACTCGACTCGTACCAACGAATCATGTCTACAACACTATAAGACAAACAGCACAGCCCCACAGAGAACACAGAGAAGAATCGACACAAGAAGCAAAACTGAAGACCCCGTGCTATGAACCTACTTCTCTTCCCTTTCCTTTCAGGGCAGGCAGATCCTCGAGCAAGGTCAGCAGAACTGTCAGCGGACATCGCTGCTGCTATCAGTGCAGGACATGCAGGGCAAGTGTTCGTGGGTTCTCCTTCCGGAGATCTGAGAGAGCAGCGGAGGGCACTCAATAGCTGCTTCAAAGGGGGCGAACTTGGCAGGCGCGAAAGAGTCCAGTGACTCTCTGGGACGTGAGACTGCATGGGCAAAGATATTAGTTTCGATTCGCAGATCAGAAGCACTCGCCGAACGACAAGGCTGGACAGCAGATTGGATCGACCGCTTCTTCTCGGATGAAGGGAGTCACGAAGCCAGCTGGAGCTGTGCATATGCTAATTCTACTGCGCCTGTTTCGAAGAGACGCCCGATGTCCGTTATCATGGTAAGAGGGAGATAATCACACGGGGGACGACGTGCTACTGCGAGACGGACTGATTTGGGAGGTAGTCAATCTCAGTATGCTGCTGCGACGGGAGCAAACCATACTCTCCCATTGACCTGGGCCTTCGATCTCTATTACTGGCGCAGTAGGGGAGAAAATGTGTGTCCATTCGAGCGATACATGATACAACCAGCTACCAGCTTACATGTCTTACAGCTGCCAGAAACGTACGCCATCCGCACTGATGACTCCAAAGTCCCTCGTTCTCTCATTCCAGATCCACGACGTGCTTGCCGCTCTGCGATCCTGAGGCGCGTCTGGTGGCGATGTGTCATGCTCGTCGCAACTCGGAACAAACCTCCATCCCCTTCCGGTATCAAAGTCAAATACCTCGACTCCTTGATCCAATAATGTCGAATGAGCTAGTAATGTACCATGTTGTCCGACAGAATCAGATCGAAGGAATTTGACCGAACATACTGATAAGAAGTGTCCCATCATTCGCCTAGTCGGCATGTCAATATCGTCGAGCAAACACTTGTCGAGGCTAAGCTTCCGCTGCTGGACTCGGTCCAGCTTGCCCTCTGTGACGGCATACAGTCCGATACGACCATACTCCTCACCTCCGACTGCGAGATATCGACCATTGGGAGACCAGTCCATCATTCGGCACCAACCTGGCCCGAAATCGTCTTTTGCTGTCTCCAGACCGGTCTTGAGATCCCACACTCGAATTATGCCTGCGCCATCCGTTCCTGCAAAGTAGCGTCCGTCGGGACTGAAGACTCCCGTCCAGTTTTGCCTATCTGTTTCCCATTTCCATACCTCTTGTCCCGTTACCGTATGCACCCGAAAAGTCCCATCCCATCCGGCACTGGCGACGAGCGAGTCATCGGGAGAGAAACCGATCCACATGATGGCGTCCCTGTGCCCAGAGAGACTGGTGCTTGTGCCATCTTGCAAAGAGTACAGAGCAATGTCCCATGTGTCATCGCCATTGGAATGCGGTCGTGAACCCGGTAGATAGATGAGGTGTTTGCCCGAGTTGCTGAACATGGGAGATTGGAACGAGGTGTTTATCCGACCATTGAGTCGGGAGGATGCCGGAACCTTGTGGTAGGCCTCGAAACGCTCGATCAGTTTATGCAAAGCCGTCCGGATCTCATGCTCTTCTTCGTTCGTGAGCGTGAGCGTAGCGCCCAGTTCCTCGTTCACTGCTCGCAAGCCTGCTGCGGTGACGCCGTCGATGTCTAACGATTCGTTGTCTAATCCCTCGGGGAGGTTGGACAGGTTCCATATGATGATTTGGTAACGGTCACGGCCATTGGCTTCCTCCCTTGCCATCATAGCCCCCTCGGACGACGAGACTAGGAGATCCGGATCGGAGGGCGAGAATCCTAGGGTGCTGACCTTGGAAGAGTGTCCAGACAGTACTCTGCGCTCTCCGGTGTCGAGGTTGTATACGTCAACATTGCACTTGTCGGCAATTGCGAGGAGATTTCGAGGGGCATTGATAGACGCTGTGATCGACCACGATTCCTGGAGTGGATGATGGAAAGGAATGAACCGATGTGCCGTTGCATATTCTAGTGTAAGCTTGTTCTCGGTGGCAGTGTCGACAGCATTGAATGCATGAAAGTCTGTTTCCACTGCGTATTTCCACATTTTGCGAACGTCGTCGCTAGAGATTCCGTTCCTTGGCTTCATTGTCGTGTGTGCGTGCTATTTCAAGTTCAAGTGTGATGTTAGGTGACTGGTATTGCGACACGGTTGATTGAACATGACATACCTATTGAGAGTGAATATGCTCTAGTTTGTCCAACATGGCGAATCTGGCCATCCCGAGCCATCATCTATAATAAATATCATATATACGACAAGCAAGCAGCAACCAGCGCCAGTCATTTACAGTCAACAGTCAATCCATTTACAGTCATGAAATCCGGGGTCCGGGGTAGCTATCCGGGGGGTATAGAGGACAAGGATTACCTAAGTGCAAAGCGGGACCCGGCTGCGAGCGGGTATCACGGGTATCATGGGTTTGAGAGCACCAGAGCCAGGAACTAAGAGCCGAAGCCTGCGTTTGGTGCGCCTCTGTATGATCTTGTATGAAATCTATACCACATACGGTTGCAATAGCCTTTACATTAATACACCCTATTCCTCGCCGGTTTCCCTTCCAAATAATCAAAGCAAATATCCACAGCATTCATACACCCAACCTTTGTCACCTCATCCGTCGACCCTCCAAGGTGGGGCAAAGCAACGACATTCCCCATCCCTATCAACTCGGCATACTTTTCCGTCGTCGGCGGTTCTGTTTCCCATACGTCGAGCCCTGCGCCTGCGATCTCGCCGAGCCGGAGCGCAGAGGCGAGCGCGGGTTCATCAATGATTCCTCCGCGAGCGGTGTTGATGATGATTGCAGATGGTTTAAGGAGTGGGAGTTCGCGGGTGGAGATTAGGTGTTTGGTTTCGGCAAGGAGCGGGCAATGCAGGGATAACACGTCGATCTGCGGGAGGAGGTCGGAGAGTGTCGCTGCTCGTGTGTGTGGAATCGCAGACTCGGGAGCGTCGGTGCATGAGGTTGTCCACTTTGTTTTGGAAGAGGTCGGGGAGTAGACGACGATCTTGCAGCTGAATCCGTGCTGCATAAATGTTGCAAGCAAACAATCAGCGACTGGCTCGGAAAGTAAGCAAGTGCGAGGAACGTACGACGAGTATTTTTGCTAGCTCGTGGGCGATATCACCCATTCCTACCAAACCGACTACTTTACCGTATAGTCCTGGTGCAAGGGCAGAGATCGAGGGTACACGTTCACCGGCGCGTAGTCGTTGATTCACTTCGACAACTCTGCGGAGGAGGGTGAGTATCAGGGTCAATGCGAGCTGTAAGGAACAACACGATGAGTCAAGGTGTGAGCTGTGGCTTGTCGAGTGTACGAACCTCTGCAACGGCCTGAGCATTCCCGCCTGGTTGATTGGTCACGACAATCCCACGCCTAAGGCATGTCTCTTTATGGATCATGTCGACGCCTGTTCCGTTGCGCGCGATGATCCTTAACCGAGGCGCAGCCGTTTCGTTTAGTTGTGATTCTGGGAGTTTACCTACTCGCATCACTGTCAGGGTGTGTGTAAAGATTAGCGGACTCGATAGGAGTACTGCAATGCGATGAGAGGAACGTGCAAAGACCGTCAGACTGCGCAAGGCATTCTTCTTGAGTCAATCCTTCTCCTGGTTGAAGGAGGTTGAATTTCGTTCGAGCATACTTGATGGCCTAGCGATTGGAGTGCACAGTGGTAAAATCTCTCTGCATGGATCAATTGAAGAGCTTCTTTGCTTACCTCTGGGTGAAATAAAGCTGGCATGTACACGGTCCATCGTTTCGGTCCTTCAGCTCCTGTACTGATGTCGTGTTGTTCTGATGGAGTGGTTATCGGGATTGTCATGGCTAGAGTGTTGCAATGTTGCGACTTTGATGGCGATGTATGTGGGCTGAAGCTGCAAACAGATATTGATAACACCTCGAAAAGGAGAGTTGTCACTTTATTAATCTTCCTCCTCCTCCTCGTCGGCCGGGTCAAAGCTCGGGTGAGTCACTTTACCGCCCGGTGCGGGGCTCGATCACGAGCGTTCCGTATAAAAATAAAAATAAAAAGTGGGCAATTCAAACGAGCAATTCGACGTCTCGTGATCCCCGGGAGTGAGTGAATTTATACAGCCGGCCATCCAAATGGCATGACATGATATGATAATAGATTACAATAGTTTATAACAATTGCGTCTTTCAGGAAAGAATAGACCAGCGCATGTTCAATCCTCCTGAACGCAAACCAGTATGTCATTCACCGAAACGTATACCCTCCCAACAAAACCGGCTGCCACTTCAGCGCAGCAGTTCCCACTGCAAGACTTGAGCCGGAGTCGGACGAGAAGCCAAGCATCACTCGGCGCAGGTGATTCTTTGTCCGAGCAGCCTGTCCTGACAAGCGAGCAGGCTGCAAATTGTAACCCCGATGAGGATTTCCCAGAAGGTGGATACGGTTGGGTCATTGTTGCGGCTTGTTTCGTGAATGCGTGAGTCTATCCACCGGGAGCGCGCCCTCTGTACCTTTTCTTGACGACTGAACATGACCCTCGAGAATAGCGCCATGTGGGGAGGAATCAACTACAGCTGGGGCGTCATCCAGCTACGGCTAGTACAAGACAAACTCTCCTCGGCTTCCACCTTGTCATTCATCGGAGGTCTATCATCAGCATGCATATCCGCATTTGCGACTCTCAACTCCAACTTGGTACGGCGGTTTGGTGTACGGAATTGCGCACTTGTTGGGTCCGTCTTGGTGGCGTTTGCACAAATCTTTAGTGGATGGACGACAAAGAATTTGGGAGGCCTGTTTGTTTGCTCGGGCTTGATGATGGGTACCGGCATGTCGATTCTGTTCATGGTGAGTCACGGTACCGGCATTCCAATTCTCCATGCTCATTTTGCCCTTCAGGCCGGATCGACCCTTCCATCGCAATACTTCAAACGTCGACGAGGACTGGCGAATGGAATCGTTTTCTCAGGATCGGGGCTTGGAGGCGCCATCATGAGCATTACCATCGAAGCGCTCATCCAGCGTTTCGGCCCAGGCTGGGCTTTCCGTATCATTGGCTTGGTGGCGTTGGCCTTGATGTGCCCTGCTTCGTGGATGTTGAAGGAGAGGACACGCCCGAAGAAGGGCTCGTTCTTGGAGTGGTGAGCGCACGAGTTTCATTTGCTCGTCAAATCAAGCTGACCCAAGTTTCTTGCAGGCGACTATTTCGTGATCCGAAATTCGCAGTCTTCTTCTGCTCGGCCGCCATTGGGCTCTTCCCTCTTTTCGTCGCTCCCTTCTTCCTCCCCATGTACGGAACGAGCATGGGACTGAGCGCAAGCTCCGCAGCAGGCCTTGTGGCCGGGTTTAACCTCTCCTCCGCCGTCGGTCGGATCAGTTTCGGACAAGTAGCAGATAAACTCGGTCCCATCAACTCGTTGATCCTCGCTCTGGCTTGGAACGCCATCAGTCTTCTCGTCATTTGGCCAGTCTCGACCAGTTTGGCGCCACTTATAGTGTTCGTTGTTTCGAACGGGATGGCGAATGGTGGATTTTTCGCGTTGATGCCTACTGTCGTCGGGAGTATTACAGAGTCTTCCAAGTTGGCGAGTGCGATGGGGATGATCGTCACGGGATGGGCGGGAGGCTATCTGATGGTACGTCGCTTGCCGTCAGTGCGAGGAACGCGCAACTGCTAAAAGTCTTTTGTTGAACAGGGAGCTCCTATTGCTGGATACTTACTCGAGGCCTTTGGAGGCGAGAATTCGGGATTGAAGCCGTACCGACCTGCGTAAGTGAAAGTCGGACGGCAGATTACAACTTTGTATTTGTGTGGTTCTGACAAACTTGTCCTGCCTCTGCCCCTTCTCAGTATGTACTATGCAGGAAGCCTCACCTGCGCTAGTCTGGGATTGTTACTGTTTGTTCGGTTCAACACTACACGGAAGTTGTTGCGAAAGGTTTAATGTGGTGGACAGGGTGGTCTTGTTTTGCAAAGACATGTTCAATAGATACTCCAATTGCATAACAATGAGCATAAATGTGATGCAAATCTTATCGATGGCTGGAGGCTGAAAGGTGCGCGCGGCAGTTTATGGAAATGTCATGCATCTGAAAATTCTGTCACGAGTTACGATTGTTCGGTCAACGTCCTCTATATCTTCTTGTTCCTCGTGAATACTATTCGTCAGTCTGGTTTATCTCTTCAGCCGCGTAGCATATCCAGCGCATTCGTAGTTCTATTCTGTTCTGTCATAGTATGATGAGGCGGTCTATTGGCTCTTGACAGCCAGCTCTATCGATTTTGTGCGCGCAATGACAGCAAGTTCGGTCTGTTTGCACCTAGACTATAGAATGGGTTCAAGGACGTGTCTGCGTGCTCGTAACATGTCGCATAGTCCCTCGACCCTTCATCGACGTCGCCATTCCAGGCTCCCGATCGACCGTGCCCCTGCCGCTGCCCGTTGTGAACATTTCGCGACTGAATCTGAGGTCCCAAATGAGGCGGAACGATATCCCATCCATGAGCTTTTCGGTCTGAAGGTGAAGCGCCAAGCGTGTCGAACGCGAGCACAAAGGTCCTTCTATTGGTAACTCCCCATATACGACCTCCCTCGCCTTTGACGTCGTACACCGGACTATCTGGTTGACCAGGAGTGTAGACTGTCCATCCCCCCTGATGCTTGCGCAAGACTGCACTTTCGTGCGGATCTTGGACTGATATGTCCCACGAGCCGACGCCCTTGACAATGACCGTTTCGTCGCGGCTAGCAGCGAATCGTAACATTCGAGGATCCCATATGTGCAACATGCCATGGCGAGCGGATCCAGCGACTACGTTTCCCGGTCCAACAAAATCGCAGCAATACAGTGCTTCATGGCTCCAAGGATCTTGCATTTCCACGACGGGTGTGGCCTTTCCTGTGGCCAGATTGGTCGTGCGAAGGTCGTATATCCGAGCAAACGAATCGTACCAAGCAGAAAGAACGATAGAGCCTGGATTGTTGCTGTATGACATGGTCATGTCGTTAGGGGGTGTCGCGATTCCGTAAACCGCAGATCTACCGCGCTGAGATCCACCGAATGCGACGTGATCGTGTTCCTTTGCTGGTGAAGGTGCAAAGATGCCGGAAGGCCTCACCGGATAAATACGCAACGCTTGAGACGTGTTACCGGACCCTCCGAATGCCGCAAAGGGCTGCGATGCGGACAGAGACAGATGAGCTGTCCATAATCTGGTGCCGACGTCTATTGTTGAGGGCCGGATCCATGGAGATTCAGCATGATATAGTGAAGCAAGACCGTCTTTTGTGGCGGACAGTATTGCAGTCCCACCCGTGTTGGTCAAGTCGCAAGAGACCTCTACGATCTGCTGCATGAACGGATGCTGATAAAGGGCAGTAGATTCTGCTACCTGAGGAGATTTGCTGGGTGAGGGGGAATTCTTCGGCAAGCGTTGTCTTTGAAGGATCCCACCGACATTGCCCGTTATCACTTGACCATTCGATAGCTGATAAAATCCGGTGATATCCTCTAGGGGCGAGTACGAAGTCATCCGGCGTCCGTCCAGGCGTGCATTGGTACGTCTTAGCTGAGGATACACACTCTGATGGGCAGACCGATGTCTCAAGCTCGGAATGCCTGGAGTCCATATCGTCTTTTCGCCAGTCACGATTCTTTGCACGACGTGTTCATTTCCTGAAGATTCGGTTGCATGAGGCTTCAGGCTATATTTAATGAGCTTTGGTCCAGCGGCAACGAGAACGCAGTCCTTGCTAATCTGCAGTTTCGGTATGTATCTGAAACGGGCAAGATCAGCAGGACTTTCGACCTCGGACCGAGTATAATGGCATACCCTTTATCCCAACTCGGTCCGACCTGCTTCGCAAGCATGCGACGATCTCTCAAGGCCTTGGCGACATTGAAATTGTACTTGAGCAACGAGTGCGAATCACGCTCACTTGGTGTGTCCACGGTGACATGGTGAAGCCGATATCTACGTGCTATCGAAGGCCATCCAACAGCGTCTACCTTTCCTCACGCAGCCGGTCAGCGAGCATTCGTGACGAGAACGCTATGCACTGCTCACCAGATGAGAGGCCGTTCTTGAGGACTGCGACAGCCTAGATATATCCTGCACATCTAACTGATCACAGACTTCTCGCCATATATCGATGTCGAGGGAAAGGTCATCTTTGCTGCGTGTTATTTGCTCCTGGCTCTCCGCTGCTGGAGTGTCCATCAAGAAACGATATGGGTCTATTGTGAGAAAGGCTGGGATTGTGCGGCTTGCTAGAATATAAACGAAAGAGTGGCAAAAACTGGTTTTTTCGCGTTTCAAGTATCAATCGGGTTGGTATTTGGTTCAACAACTTTTGTTCGATTGAAATGACGTAATCCCCTCTCTGATATACGACGCGAGTAACTTATTCTCCAAATTGGTCGAGAGCTGTCCATCATGCACTTCGATAATAGTACTTATTAATTACAACCATGTCCCCTAGGTCATGCGAGGACGAGAGGAGTTGTACATGCGATATGCGCAACGGTTCTTCATCAATGCGACGAATTCCCAATAGGTTCCAGCGCAAACGACTCTGCTTCCTCTTCTTCGTGAATAGCAACTAGTCCGTTGTCTCTGGCGACCTGCAGATCACGATCATATCGTCCTCCTCCAGTCCCTAAGTTTAACAAGGAAGATTAGCCGTCCGCTGACCGCCTTGCACTCAGATAGACTCACCCGCAAATTCCTAATGCTCAAGTTGATTGTATGACCCAGTTCCTGTATTCTTTTTCCGCATGTTGACAAACATCCGCTTCATCATTCCCACAGGTCCACCACCTTGTCCAATCAGTGGAGTTGACGAGTTGTTCCTCCGAAATGAGGATGGCGAGCTGGAGCGTAGACTACTACCTGGGGTACCGCTGCCTGCCGTGTAAGATGAACCGTCGTCATCATCTTCATCATCGCCATCATCGTCGTTTTCGCCGTTCTCTTCTTTTTCATTGCTTTCGTCTCCAAACAGAGCGTCCATTTCCTACGGCGAATTGTAGCGTTAGTCAAGCCCCCAAGGGGTCAGTTTCCAAAACGAACCTCGAGCGGTACTCCTGCAGTCTCGGGATACACAAAGTACACCGTGATGAGCGATATCAGACAGAACCCGGCATGCATTGGGTAAAGCCGCCAGCCCATAAGATCCTGATAAATCGGTGTCGTCGCGCCGACGTAATACTGTGGAGGCCATTGAGCGATCAGCGGTTGAAAACTCAGATCCGGGGTATAAAGACTTGCGTTGAAAAGCCAATTCTGTTCGATGAGGAAAGCAGAGTCAGCGGAATTGCTCCCAGATGGATTGCAGATCGCAACTCACGGCAGCCGTTGAAAGAGATACACCTTTGGCTCGGAAGGGCAGTGGCATGATCTAATGGGAAAGATATGTCAGATCTGATTGGCCCGGCAGAGCGATTCAGCGACTCACTTCTGGAGGAAACAACCTGGCGGGTGTACGCAATGATGTCAGTACAAGCAGACCAATATTATCTCAGACCAGCGTACCAAGGTACAGGCCCCCAAGACATTCCTAAAAGATCGACCAACAGAGGTGTGCATGAGAATGGAAAGAAACAATTTCTTAGTCGTCCAGATGATGAGGCTTACCGAAAAGCTGACCGCAAAACGTATTCATCGCAAAAGATAAGTAGCCCGCTAGATGATTTTCTGCAACTTGTGCTTACCATGTTGTATATTATCACGCCGACAGCGACTGATAACGTATGGTTCCAAGTCAGCAAATGATCGTTGCACGGAACTGTATGTTCTTACCGGCCATGGGAGTGAACGGTTGGTCTATTCGAATAAACCATCCTATCGCTGTTAATGCCACCGCCATCTGGAACAGAAGCAACGAGACTGTGAGTATACGTATGTTGGCGACAACCAGAAATACAAACCCCGGCCGCTCCACTCAGCAAGATCGGCCGTCTGCCCAACGTATCAACGATGTACCATCTGCCGGAGAATACAAAGACAAGTCAGAAGCGTAACGACCACGCGAGAATACGGGAAGACTCACGGAACGATACTCGACGCCATGTAGAACAAGGAATTCCAGCCGGTCATCAGAATGGCATCCCGTCCAACGAATCCAGCTTGTTCAAACACTAGCGGTGCGTAATATGACACGATATTGATCCCGTTCTGTGCGTTACCCGAATCAGTGGAAGGTGGAACAGTTGAAGAGAGCTCGATAACATACCATCTGCGCAAATGCTTGACTGCTCATGGCGAGGAACACGCGGCCCTTGTACCGTCTGAACAAAGCCGTATACGACCGATCTCCAACAGCGCGCTATAGGTAACCCGGTTAGTGGATTGAGAGCAGTCCTGGGCACAGCTGAAAGACCCACGTCAGCAAGGATTGCCTCCTTGATCTCTGTAAATTCGGAGCGGGTAATCGGGTCATCCATGTTACCATCGTGAAAGTCTGCAATGACGCGCAGTCCCTCGTCGTCCTGGTCTGTATCTATAAGGAATCTGAACACGGGCGTTCAGAGGCGACAATATTTGAGGAAAGGCACCTGAGCTCACCTTGGCGATTCAGGTATCACAAAGGTTCCTGCGGCAAGAATCACTCCACCGAGACACTGTATGAATAGCGGGATCCGCCAGGACAGATCGCTGGTGATGAATGAGCAAAAGTAGTCTATCCAGATGGAAGACGCATATCCGACTATATTTCCGGTAAACTCGATGCACGCGAGCCGACCTCGGTGTTCGGCAGGGGAAATTTCGGATTGATAGATCGGTACAATCATACTGTATGACGATATGGTGAGTTTGGGGGACAAGTTGGACGAGAGTTTAGCCCATACCTGAGCATTCCGACACCAAAACCACTGATGATTCTACCGATGCACATTGACCTGTATCCTGTGGTGAACGTCTGCACGGCGCCGCCGATGGAAAAGACTGCAGCTCCCAGTCGGACAGTGAACCGTCTACCCTTTGCATCGGCGAGAGGGGCAGCGAGAAGCGAGGTGACTGGTAGCAAGGAGTGAAGGTCAGATAGCTCCTACGGCGAAGCGGGACCAGTACCCACTGAAGGCTCCGATCTCCAGAATGGCTACCATATTACCGAGCTCGACCGATGTGGGTTGGTTGACTGAAGGAGATAGAAGGCAGTCAGCGACAGTGACTATCGCATAACGACAAATGCCCGAGATGAGACTTGCAATATTTCTTGAAGTATGGGTTGGTGATCAAACCCGACATGACTCTATATCATTGGAAACGGTTGAGCAACGAAAGGCGGCTTCTGCTTGTATTAGGATCGACTCACCCTTGATCGTAACTATCGTCGTAAAAGGAAGCGAGACATTAAGCAGTGCATGAGCGGGCATAGATATAAACTGAGTCTCTCCGGGACTGAACTCACCCAAAGAGCCATACTCCAATAGATATAAAACATGAAACCGTATACAGCAGCCGGTGTCCTGTAAGCTTGCTTCCTGTATGATTGACTCCCATGTTGCCGCTCGATATGGATGAGGAAGTTGACATGCTGAACCGGTATGTGGTTGGATGCCTGCCGGCGAAAGCAGAATAAAACCTCGCAGTGGAAACAGGCGGCTTGGGCAGACGTACGACCAGACTATCACATCAACCAGCGAGAATGTCGTATTATGGAGCTGATATGCGATGTAAGGGGGATACTTGAAGTTGAATAATGATAAAGGGGAGAATGAAATGGCTCCACTGTGGGTCGGGAAGTGCTCCGATCGCTCACTGTACCCCGCGTTTGTTGATAAAGTCCGGGGGAGGATGGGAAATGTCCCTATTCCCTATTCCCCTGCGCTGGGTGGCGTGCATGGCAATAATGAGCATACATACTGACTTTGCCGTCGTCTTGTATTGTCAAGTCACAGTCACAACAAGACGTTATGCAGTACAAAGTATTCAATATCAAAATTACACCCGAGTACGTATACACTATGATAACAACAGTCCACAACAATAATCATGTTCCCACTACACAGAAAGCCCGAGAATGCAAACGCATCTTTCCACTGGTCTATACTATCCCATGATCCTCCTGTATCGTTGTAGGTCCTTTCTTTCGTCCGGTGATCGATGGCTGTGTGGGTGATAGCGGTGAGAGAGCGCCGGAAGTCAGAGGGAAGGGTGCCTTTGGAGATCCCGCAAGGGGTGAGGAGGACGTCGATAGAGCTCGAGACTTTCCCGACGAGGAGGTATGACTGTTTTCGCTACTTTGCGAATCATGGCGTTTGATGAACGTGTGTGGCGGTCGTCCAGGTGCTGGGTGTAAGCTTCCTTGATCGAGTCCGAGTCCGGCACCAGGTAAACCTACTCTATCGGAAACGGTCGATCGGGCAGGTGACTTGTCCCCTCCGTCTTCCGTTAGCTGTGCAGGTTTGTGGGATAGCTGTAGTGGATGCTCGATCAAATGTCCCATTGTGTCGAACATGTTCAGAGAAGCTAGGTGTATAGGGGGTGAAGGAGGGATCTCGTGCAAATATTGCTTCTGTAGCCGTTGTGTGGCTAGCGGTCGTCGGGGGCCCAAGAACTTGCCCTGCCGCCCATCGGACGTTGGTCCTTTATCGAGAAAAAGGCCTTGTGGAACTGCTTGAACGATGAGGACTTTGCCATCTCTCGGTGGCGGCGAAGTGGTTGAACTGTGCATTTCTGTCATCTCGGAACAAGCGCTCGGAGGAGATGTCTAGCAGATGTCAAATAGGTGATTCTGTAGCTCTGGTCGCTGATCCAGCCAAAGGTCAGCGGATTTGTCCACCTCACAGACGCGAATGGCGAATGCTGTAATGGCCAGAAGTGAAGCTCTCTCTGTCTTTGACAGCGTTGCCTCAGCCCGTTCGTTGTCCGGCGGCAAGACTTTAGTGAACTTCTGTGTCAAGTGAATGGTGCGATTCGCTACATGGATGGGCCCCTTCTCGCTGTCGAATCGTCCTGTCGACGGTGTATCAACGTCGCCTTTTGAAGAGTCGCGATTCGGGCCAAGAAGGGAGGTGCAAATTTCCGAAGGATGGCAATAAAATAGAAGTCATTGTCGTTTTGCCATTGCCACTCACTTGTAGATGCTTGGCAGAATCATGCAACGTGCAAAAGGGTGGAGGTATAAAGGATGTGAGTCCTTTACGCGCAGTAGTACTAGCTTGGCTGGCTGTGTTGCTGTGCAGATGGACCGACGTTCGGTAGTACTGCGTCTAGCGCAAAAGACACACTGACGCGGGACGTAGCATTGCAATCTGGCGAAGCTCGCTGGTCAGAGCTTCAGATGATCATACGTTACTGCAAGATGTATCGGTCAGCAGAAAGATTGTCATTAGGTCCATCGCAGTTTCACAGAGCACGCTCCACTCTTGCCTGCTCGACTTACAATAGTTTCGCCGTGTTCCGAAACGCCAGAGTCTTGTGACTGGAGCATGTCTACTAAGGGCACGTTTCCAAATGCGGACAAAGGTTTGTGAGACGCCCTGTACGGTAACTAGGTAGCATGGTGATCCACGAGCAAAATAATGATGAGGCTTAGATGGAGCCTAGGTTTCTTGTGATTGACGTTGGATTTAGCGGCGGTAGAACAGCTTTTCTCAGTGGCATTAGGGAATGATGGCGCACGACTGTTTAGAAGACTGCACCACACAACTTCCCTTCAGGTGCTTAGTGGTCTTCAAGTCACCCCGTGAGTACTTTCAGGCGCAATCTTCCGGGCATCACTAGGCTCACCAAGTACCAGTCATCGTTGGCTCCTAACGAGACATTCGACTTCAACTGCGGTGTGTCATGAGTACTTTCACAATGCAATTGATATCAGAAAGAAGTCACTCAATGATCATGGTAGAGGCTGAGCCTTCATAAAAGCAAACGTGCCTTCAGAAATGGGGAAGAACTGTATAGTAATTTGTGAACTGTAATGTCACCTCAGATGCGACCCGACTATACTACAGAAACAAAGGACTCGTTTCCCCAAATCCACTACGAGCTAAAACGGATCAATTTAATCTTCGTATGAGGATGGTATATATCGGATAGAAATCGATACCTCATTCACTTCTGTAAATGGATACAGTTATAAAAGGACTGGCAGAACTTGGTGAATCAATTCAAATAGATCTCGGGAGTTGTCAAGGAACAAGTGAATGTATCAGCTCATCTGAACGGGTCTGGGGATACACCCCTTCATTATATTGAGTATGGATGTAGATACGAGCACGACCGACGGTATGTCAATGAATGATTCATACATTTTCAACGCCGTATCAATGTATCAACGTAGATATAGTATATAGAATATGATATACCGTATGATACAGTACAAGATCTTTAGTTGGGTCAAGTCAAAAGTATTGTGCTTTTACGATTGTAAGTATAGTAGCTGATAACAGAAGATATTATAGGTAATGAGCGAGACCACTAGTTATAGCGAGTCTAACTAGA
The DNA here is from genome assembly GCA_030039245.1 of Naganishia vaughanmartiniae. Taxonomy (NCBI): domain Eukaryota; kingdom Fungi; phylum Basidiomycota; class Tremellomycetes; order Filobasidiales; family Filobasidiaceae; genus Naganishia; species Naganishia vaughanmartiniae. Next base: position 259,502 of record JASBWU010000009.1, read on the forward strand.
TTACCCATCTTTGGGATAATAGTCAAGGACGGTTGCTCGGGCTTGGTCGGTGAGGTTAATCGTGAATCTAATGATTTCGGGGATTATTTAGTCTTCAGCAACTTCCATTGCAGTGCTTCCAAGAATATTGCTAGAAACAACCTAAACGTAAATATCAATGTTATCATCGTGCGTTTTAGATACCCATCTTAATTTTACGTTCTTGATGACTGATGTTAGATTTTCTTTTCCGTATTTTCGACATCAATCAATTAAACCAATACACCAGTCACGCTCATCTCTCGTTGAATTTCAAACATATTTGGTATGGTCGGATCGCAGTTTCTTGACGATTTTACAAAGATATAGATAGAGTAAACTATTGTCAGAGTATCCAATCGCTTTCAACATTTCGAGCCACTGCAGTCGTCAACTTTGATTCGATCTCTTCACCTAATGCGCGGGATATATGCTCCGTCCTATATCTCATAAACTAGCTGTGAGCTGTAACTGCATATAGTAACGGGTGTGAGCTCGACACCGAGCTGCCGTACACATGTTCATGTTACTCCCAAGAAGATGATCTGATACTCTGCAGCCCATCACACACCTGACCATATTGCTTATTGTAGACCACCATGAGATAACTAAAAGGCTTTGTCGTACCACTCTGACATTGCGGAGAAATTATCGCCACGAATCTGTTTCGGCCACTCTTCGACACAAGATATCATGCAACCGCTTCAAAAAATATCTCTTCAAGAAGAGTGAGCGGCTGCAACAAGATATTTACAAGAGTCGTCAAGGTCTTGTTCACGCGTATTTTGAAGCCACATACCACACTTTATATCTCACGACTGTCAGGTCCCAGCATATACTGGAAACAGCGACAGGCTATCGAAGCCAGTATTTCTTGGCGGTAATACAGAGATTTTGTCTTCGCACTTGTCTTATCGATCACTTGTTGATCTTGAACTGGTTTGAGTAAGTCTTTCTCCCGGCGTCACCAGCTTGAAATGCATGGTTTACTCCGGAGCCACATTATGCAGCAACATAACTCAGGCGATGCACAAAAGAGTCAGATATACACCGAAGAAGTCAACTTAAAAACCAAATCGACTCACTCAAATCAGTATTTGCAGGACAAACATGACCTCTACCACAGCATTCTACATGGCGAGACTGATATAGTCCTCTATCGAATTTCGATCAGCCTACAATTCGACTCAACGAGGGCAGAAAGATATATCGCATCTTTAGCCGGAACAATATATAGTACTGCATACTGGGAGGAGAGCGATGAACAATGAACAGAACAATCGGACGAAATTATCTTAGTGCCGTTTTGAGGCCCGTCTTCAATGTATTCTCGAACTTTATGCGTTCAATGAAGAATCATGAGTGGGAGGAGAACATTCAGATTCCAAATGCCAGAAAAGGCTAGGATGTGGGCCGCTGCCGAATATCCAATCATCTCGGATCTTATGAGCATGACTGTCACATATCGGAGCAACCCACAGCGTACGTTGTTCGCTATCTCAGGGATACATAGTAGGAGAAGGTTCGTTTTGAGTCAGTCATGAGTGTTTGCTATATTTACCACAGTGGACTAAATGCATCTGCTCTGATGACCCATTGCTAGAAAAGTGTTGCAACAACGTTTTCTTCTGAAGTAACCTTGGTGCGTCGTCTTTTGAGTCGCAATTATCTGCAAGGAAAGAACCAGCCCAGTCTCTTGTGGCGTATGTAAGTAATGGGTCCACTGGCAGACTCTCATCTCCCGAGCTATATCTTTTTCTTACGTTATTCCAAACGGTATAACATAGTCTATACGGAAAAGACGAAGAGCTGCCTCCTATCGCCATAGAAAATGATTGGGCGGCGACACAGCGTATTTCGTTGAAGATCATGACAACAATTCACGATAAAAAACACGTACGGCTGGGCGATCAATCAGACTCAGCTTTCTCCGTACAAAACTCCTAGCAAGATCTCACTTCTGTGGCCAACGACACAGACTCCCCATAATACGTCAGGTGATTGATACTCATCAAAAACATGGATCGCCTCATCATGTGCATCGTCTCGGAACCCACTTACGCACAACATTCTCTGTGCCTATCGAAGTTTTGCAGCAAGAGCGTGGTATAGATTTACCCTCTCTCTCATTCATATTGATACAAAACCAGCCATTGATCCGATCAACGTCACGGCCTTCGAATTGTTGAGATCTTTTTGCGTTTTATCTCCCCCCTCAATTCTCGGAAAAGGCCCAAACAATGCCGAAGTGTTTACCGGCAAGTAGGCTAAGTCCGGTCTTCAAGCCAACATTTCTAAGTATCATGTTTCCCGAGAGATGAGGTGATTGTTTGCCCCTATTTGGCTGTACATCTTCGCAGTGAGCCTAATCCTAACCGGGGCGCACCAGCTCCTCGCCCGGGTCCACCCTATACCTAGGGCCACCTCAAATCCAGGTCAATCTTGGCTCAAGCCCAGATTTTCGGAGTAGCCAAATTTTTCTATCAGGCTCAGATAGGGCTCAATCGATAGCTTTTATTCAGCCGCATCTGATGCTGTGCACATAATTTTTCTCCGCGGCTTCCGCCGCGAGAAAATCGCAGAATACACAGATGCTGACTATTTGTGCGTCGAGCTGTAGCTGATCTTCATATTCCCGGTTGAAACTTGGCGCAGTCACCGCATCAGTGACAAGCTAGTAGTACACATGGGGTGCTGAACTTTTATACAGACGAATCTTTTGAGCATGGCGTATTATCGGATGAACAGTCCTCAAGTCAACCGCTCTCGAATGACCTGTTCTCGGCAGTATCAATCAATAAGCCTAAAAGCGTGGTTCCAGTTTAGAGGAGAATGATGATCCATCAGAACTCGTCATGTCAAGCAGAATACGACCTCTCAGACGCTATGGCAACTTGTAGATTCGGGTCAGATTAAGATCATCTCCTTGCTCCTTCACGAGTTGAGGACTGACCATGTTTTTTGGCAGTCTGAAAACAATTTCGACCCCGCCCACGCACCCGGAGCAGGATAAAGTTGAGGATCGGTGCTGGGGATGCATTAAGTTGAAAACCGATTCAGAAAGATTCACAAATTGGCATACATAGAGCTAACAGTCGACGATGAACCAAAGGAATGCGGCGAGGATTTTGAAGACGTTCTGGGATACAGTTTATGAGATGCTATCACGTCGTGTATACAGTTACCTTCCTAAATAGAACGAGATGACTCGTTTTCAGAAATACCAAAATGAGTCAAGTCATGAATCGCTAGCAGGCGTCCAATGGTGTAACGAGAGTCAGAAGCGGAATCTTTTCGTCGTTTCAGGAATGTACAAGGGAAGAGCTTTCATTTTGAGTCAATGACTTGACTTCGGTCATCGAGTTGGTTGTCTGTTGACCGTGTTTATGAGTCGGTTTCAAAAGAATGGCCCTTTCCAGTCGTTTCATTTCCCATGATGTAATTTTATAAGAAGCGCTTTCAAGTAGGGAAATGCATCTTTGAACGAAGGAATAGGCTAGATTGTAATATGAGACTGTTCTTGGCACTTCTGACATATATGTCGCACTACATACGCTGTACGGGACATGACGTAGCAGCTTTACTTCAAAGGGCTTAGAGGCTCAAAAGAGGCGTCGCATAATTTGACTTCGCCGAAAGCTGTTTTCGAGATGTAACGACAACACGGTTATCAAGCCAGATTTCTCAGTATGAGAGGCTTGCCAGAGCTCTTATCAGCGAAGTGCTGCTACAGTTCAGAGATCAGTCCAGTATAGCAAGTATTGACGTTCCTTTGGACTATCTCTCGGTATTCCGTACTATCGCACCCTCTTCTCCTTCCCCTCATCATTATCATTCGTCCTCTTCAACATCAAACTGTTATGACGATTCCGACAGTTAGCTCACTACCCTCCCGGGAGGCGTATCAAGACTGCTCATTGTTTAACATGGTGTCGCTTAATTACCTCGACTCCCAATTTTTTCCATGGTCACCGGAGGTCGAGTCGATAAGCCACATTTCTATTTTTGAGTGATTTTATTTATAGTTTGCGTCCAGACAAGTTGGCTGATTATCACTTCGTACTTCGCGCCTCCAGCGACATCCAGCGTCGTGATCCATGTTCTGGCTGGTTTGCAAACGTGGCCCTTTCCCTGGTGAGGTTGAGCCATATGGTATGTAGTAAGATTGCAAGATTCACTCGCCAGTTAGACGACTGGTCCCGTTGGTTCAACACGCGAGGCAATTCATGCGAGACGTGACATTACTAAGGGTCTGGATGTAGCATGAGTTGCAGCCGCACTCAGTGGCCTGTTCAGTTTCCGCGTTGATGGCGGCGCTGATGTAGATTAGATAAAGTTTGGCCGTGGGATGGTGAATGACGTTTGCCGTATGAGGCGGCATAAGAAACAACACCAGTGTGAGTAGAGGCTTGCCACTGACGCAAGATGGGAAGTACATCGATTCGTCGAGGATTTGAAGACGATGCCTTCGATCGAGTCTGGAAAGTGCACAGATTTAACGATTTTGATCGTGAGTTCGAATTGCATCTCGGTTGCAATGTAGCGGCTCTTCTTCTCTTTAAAACAAATGTGCTACTTTCATCAGCTTCGAGCTGAACGTCCTTTGTACCTGATATGAGCAAAGTAACCTTCAAACCGGGAAACTGCATTTTGAGGTCATCATCGCGAGAATTTTTGTTCGATGTTTCCTTCTGGTGTTCAATGATGGGTTTTCCGTACTTGAGGAACAGCGGCAAGGCTGTTTCACGGAGAATCTGCCTGTCAAAACACGCAACTCGCGTTGATTTTGTTACTCCAACCCATTATATCGATTCCACTTACTGTGTGAAAGCCCACCTATGCGAAAGCCTTCCTCCCCGTTGGACCCAGTACCGCTCTTCACCTTCCCATATGAACTTGCGATATAACATGGGTAAAAACTCTCGATGGTACCATTTAGAAACGACGTTCAACTTAGCGAGGGAGCCGTGATATGATATGTTGATAGGAGGTGGTCGGCCGGAATTCCTGATCAAGTTTGTTGCCGCAGCCGCTGTTGACGTGTATCTACGTCTAGGGAGCTGACGGATGTATCGAAGTGACGAAATCCAGTGATAAGGACAAATTGGCAGCTGAAACGAGACTTCTGCTACGCCGAGCTGATGGCCAAAGGACAGCAACCTGAAACGCCATCATAAGCGCAACATCTATGTCCAACTCCGGCTGACACGACCGGTCACAAGAACGACACCCAGAACGCTAATATTTGACATTCATTTTCTGTACTTTCTATATACAATCAAGCCGATCATCTCTTCTTGGCGTCCTTCATACTCAAGACAATCAGATCCCCGTCATCCAAGTTGGTAGCGGCGAGTGTCGCCTGATTTTTCAGATTGAGGTTTCCGTACGCCAGCTGCATCTTACTCATCGGCAATGGAGCATCAACGATCTTGACAATTCGATCACGGAGCGTGGAGACCATGTAGGTGACTGGCATATCAGGAATTTCAATAATCGCGCCATTGAGCTTCCATTCGGGCTTGTCGGGAATCGAAGGGAGCCGGACGGAGAGGGTGATAGGGTCGGGATGCATGCGGATCCAGTCGGATTCCTGAAGTGGTAGAATGGAGTTAGCGAGAAGCATAGGAACCAAACACCCACGACTTACAGGATAAAACTGTCCTCCGGGCAACTTTTCTATTCTCGGTCGTTTAGCATCACCCTGTCCAGACTGACCATCTGCTTCGAAGGGTCGCGTCTGTCCAGCGAGCTGAGGCGGCATACCCATTGGCGAGCCCATGGCAGGTGGCATTCCCATCGGGCTAGCCGCGCCAGCTCCTCCCATCGCAGCAAGCCGAGATGGATGGATTCCAGTTGTTCCAGCACCATCCATCGGTCGTGGCGGTAGTCCCATGGCGCCAGGTGTACCCATCATCGTCGAAGGCGTGCCTTGGGCAGGCATGGAAGGCATACCAAACATGGAAGGGTCGAATGCTGGTTGATCAGGGTAGGGCATGTATCCACCAGCGCCATTGTACTGCGGCAACATGGCGGCAGGAGCAGACGGAGCAGAAGGACCGGCCGAAATGATGGACCCGCTGAACGCGGTCGAGCCACCAGGTGTTGCAGCTCCGGCGGCAAGCACAGGCGGAATCGCTGCTGGACCAGGAGTGCCGAGCTGAGGACCGACTGTGTTGGAAGCGTCCCTCCTACAACCCAAAACAAGTTAGCTCGGAATCGACTACTTGGCAGAAGCAAATACGTACGGAAGCAACTGATTCTTCTTGTGAATCGCCTCGATTTGGCCATCCAAGTTGAAGTTTTTCGCGAACGAGTCCAATGTCCTCGTTTTGCTGGCGAGATGTCCATCGTACACGATTGTCTCCTTGGCACGTCTCGCTGCACGATCCTCTTCTTCTTGTTTCTTCCTGCGCTCCTCGTCCTCGGCCGTACCGAACAAATCCGTTCGGGCAGACGCGAGCTGTTTGAGTGAACCAGAGACATCCGCGTTCTGGAACAACTGGGCAGCCTGACTTTTCTTTTGATCGAGCAACTGTTTTTGTTCCTTCCATTTCGGGTCGAGCAGTTCGATTCGAATGTGTTCCGAGATTTCTGTTTCCGGGATTGCTTGTTTACAGTATGGACAGATAGTGGTGGCGACTCCTGCAGTCTTTCGGGATCGAGGCACATAGTCCTTTTTGATCTTCATACCGGCCTGGCCGAGTGCCTTTGCTTGAATGGCACGTGCTCGGTCGAGTTCCGCTTGCTCCTTTCGCGTTTCCTCGTCTTCGCTTTCCTCGTGCATGTCCACGTCTTCTTCCTGCGGCGCTTGTTCTTGTTCCTGCTGAGCCTTTTGCACGTTTTCCTCGACAATCATGGCGGCCATTCTCCTTTCATTGAGGTTGAGCATCTGCATTGCCTGTACCGTCGTGGGTGGCGGCAAATCGATGGTCTGATCTGTCGACGTGAATTCGATTGTTTGTACAACGGCGAAATCATCCCAATCAATGGAGGCAAATGCCACCGCTTCTTCCTCTTTTTCGGCCTTTCGTTTAGCCTCCTTGTCCTGGGCAACCTTTTCCCAAGCAGCACGGTTACGCGCACGAGAGAGTACGGACCACTTGTCTTGGCTTTCTTTGGCGAGCCGTTCGAGCATTGACGGAGGCGGGTTGATGATACGCGAGTAGTTTTCGACAGTCCGGTTAAAGTAGCCAAACAGCGAGTGGGTAGGTCGTAAAAAGTCGAACTGCGGGTTGCGGCCTTCTTTAACGGAAAGCGCGGTGAGGAATGCACGGCCACGCCGGGCAACGAAGAGTGCGGTGAGACGAAGTATGTCTCTGAAGAGAGGTCAGCACGCAAGATACAGAAGAACTGGGTTGGAACTCACAGATCCGCCTGTGTCACATTTGGCAACTCGACGGCAAACTCCCACTGCTCTGGCTCCTTGAGCTTTTCCAACGCTCGCTTCTGCTCCCTCTGCTTGATCTCCTCTCTTTCCTTTTCCGCCTGATCTCTGGCCTTTTCATCTCCTCCCTCGACACCACCCGTACTCGGCATACCAACAGCCGCTCCTTGCGCCACCACCTCTTCACCCTCTTCCTTGACCCGCTCAATCATGTATCGATAGTACCGGTTGAACGGGTCCGAATCACGCAAGAAGGAAAACTTGGGATCATTCTTTTGGTGTTCCCTGATCTTGTCTTCGAGTTGCTGCGGGAGTGGAGACTTTGCAATATGTACGGCCGTCTTGTCGATGATGGATCTGATTTCGCGCGACGGATAGATGATGTTGGCGAGTAGTGCTGCCGAGCCGCCTGTTGTGGTTACTGGAGGTGTTGCCGAGTCTAGAGTGGCATCATGACCGTTGACTGGTGCTGGTAGATTGAGTGCCATGTTTGCTTTTGGGTGGAACAAGGTGAAAGAGTACAAGTATAACATAGCAGAGAGAATAAAAGGTGGAATCCATTTCTGTCAATAGGGAAAGGTCAAGGTGCGCCCGAATCCCTCCCGGTGAATTTGCGATCAGGAGCATCCAACAGAATGAATTCTCTCTTTATTTAAACCTATCTAATAACGTGAAAGTAGGGTAGCAACCAAACGCAACACAACATGAGACCAACTCTGCTCATTCGTTCGGCACTCCCAACGCTACCACCTCGCTCAACATGGCCTCAGGCGTTTCCAAACAAGAACTTCTCAATCGTGAATCGGCTCAGGGGTGCAGGAACAGTCGGAATTCAAAAGGGCAAGAGGACACAAGTAGCGGATGAGGCATTGGCAAATAGAGTGGTACAGCGGTTAGATTTACGGAATGAAGATGTCGTAATAGAGGCGTATCCAGGTGAACCGGACTCGTCACATTATTCATCAGGAAAAAAGCTCATTCTCCGACCCTTCTCCAGGCATGGGTTTCCTTACCCGCGCAATACTCGATCTCAAACCTGGATCACATCCCCGAAAACTCCTCACCATTGAACCCTCACTCGATTTCAACATTCACGGTCTTGGTTTGGCCCCGGAGCTCGCGCTCGAGGGAGAAGAAAAGGCTATACCCTACGCCGAATCCAAAGAAGACGCCAAGCGGTATCTCACCGAGCGACGCAGACTTCTACACAACAATTCGATAGAGGAGATGATCAAGAATGCCGGTGCTGGCGTTGTAGGTGGCGATCAAACGTCTGTTCTTCCCACTATTGACGGCGGCATCGAGATGGCAGCGCCTATCAAGGATGACTACACATTGCGAGCGTTCCCGAGCAAGGATGATCCGTCTCTAGTAATCATCGATGGAACCATGTTTGATTGGAAAACAGTCGCCGTACTCGAGGCGGACGGTCTCTTGTCCGAAGTTCAACGACGGTCATGGTCAGGACGTAAGTATCACCACTTGCATTTCGCGACTCTACAAACTGACATCCCGCTTTCATCAGAACCCTCGAACCTGCACATGATCGCCACCATCCCTGATTCAGATATGGGCGAGCAACTCGTTTCGCAATGGATAGGATGTGTCGCTACAAGATCGTGGCTGTTCCGCTGGGGAAGGGTCAGAATGAGCTTCTTGGTCAAGCCGACGCTTTATGACGTAAGTGCGAAACTGGTCGTAAAACCTCCTATTCTCCCAATGCTAACCTTCTAGCCTCGCAGCGACTGACGGCAAAACCCGGTACAAAAGCCTACTGCAAGCTCTCCGTCATTACCGCTGCGCTCTGCAACGTTCAGCCGGCTTGTGAGCACTACGTGCCAGGACCCGATGCCTGTGTTCCGATCACACTCCAGAAGAAATGGGAAAAGGAACGCGAGCCCATAAAAAAGTTGCTCCAACCGAAAAAGGCCAAAGTCGTGAAGATCGAGTCGCCTGAGACGAAGCCCTATGCAGGAAACCCGGCCTCAAAGGAACCCTACGACCCGGATGATCTTCTCCTCTCTACCGATATTAACCTGTACTATCCCAAACCCCGCCGCACTCCTACCGAGCAAAAGCAACCACCACGACCGGGACTGATGGCACTCACGCTAACGCCACGAAAGGACCCGAAGATCGAGCTCGATGATAAAGACGTCTGGGATTATGTCCTGCGGCGAATGTTCGTCATGTCGGGTAGTCCGCTGAGCGTTGCCATCAAGTGGGTCCGCAAGCTGTCATACCGTTGATCAATGCTAATTATATAACTCGACAGCAACTTGGGTATGGGTGCTGCCAATCTTATTCCGAAATTAACGGATCCCTCGATTCCGGCTTCCCAGCGGATCGACCCGAACAAATGGATTCGGGAGTATACAGTACAGGATTGGGCGTTGGTCGTAAAGGCGTTCAAGGCTTGGCCATTTGCACCTGATGTAAGTTGCAATTGTCTGTTTTCGCATACTTGTACTGACCGCCATCCTCCTTAGGTCTTGGTTCTGGGAAGTCTCATGGAGGAGGACAATGACTCACGGCAAGTGGGATCTGGGATGTAGGGCCGCAAAAATGGCAGAACGACAAGAGTAGTTCGGTTCTTGTATCAATACATCGCATTGGAGTTACTTGTATTTGGATTCACAGTTGTAGCAAACATAGACAGCATAGTGCACGGAATTCGATGCGCCTCGCGCGCAAATCGGACATGCAAATTTATCAACACCACTCAGCGACGATCACGGTCATTATCGCGTTCCCGCCTATCGGAACCTCTATCATTCCGTTCATCGCGCTTCGAGCTACGTCTATAATCGTCTCGGCCCTCGTCACGATATCGATCCCTCTCGCTGCCTCCAATGCGCGGCTTGCGATCTCCTTCCGAGTCCCTATCGCTACGCGGCCTGTCATCATTCGTCCGCCTCAAGCTAGAGTCACGATCACGGGTGTCCCTCCGATCCGATCGAGGGCGGTCATCGTACCGGTCTCGACGATCACTGTCGTATTCGTCTCTTCGACTCCGTTCATCTCTACATAAAGCAAAAGGTTAGGACGAAGGAAAGCAGGATGGTGGATTAAAAGTGTAAACTTACCGATCTCTCCGGCGGCGGGAATCCTCACTGCGTGGGCTCGGAGAACGTGACGACACGCGGGATCTCACCACCGAGTTGCTTGTTGCAGGGGATGCATGTCGGGAATCGGATGGTGTATCCTATCAAAGTCAACGGAAATATTAGCATGTATTATCAAACAGACCACATGTGACTCACCCTTTCTTTCTTGACGACCGGAACATATCCCCTACCTCCACGTGTCTTTGCATCCTCCTTCCGCTTTGCCTTCTTCCCCTTTTCATCCACTGGTGCTGCACGGGCTGTCGCACCAAGGCCAAGACCTTCCGGTCGGCGTTGCGGTACGTGTACACCGGGTCCAGAGCGAGGCGCCTCCGGGCGCCAGCCCATTCCACGAAGCATGGCTTCTCCGAATGCTTCAATGGGGACCGAGGAATAGTCGTCGAGTGTTGACTGTACGCAATATGTAAGTCAGTCAATGCAGCGCATAGTCTGGAAGATTAATGACTCACCACTTCCGGACGAGTCAGAACATCTCGCCGATACGCATCCGTCTCATCCACCGGCAGATCACGCAAATTCAACGTATCCCCTTGTAACCCAATGATCATATCCCGATGCTCGGCGTCCACCTCACCTCCGTTCTCCGCACTGATCATCAGTTCCCGCATAGCACGTTGCTCGAGTGTTTCCGGGACTACGGGCACAGCAGCCGCTTGTGGCTCGCCGTTGATGGACGAGTCTGCGCATGCGTCATCAGCAATGACCATAGGCGAAACAGCTCGCGGTTGAGCGAACTGTAATCCCGCACGGACTTGCTCATCTCCTTCTCGCTCTATTGTCGTATCGCCACCATTCCTCCCGCCCCTGCTTTCCGGAACATACGTCGGCCTTCTCGCCGTCGTAGATGCTTGCCGCCAGTCTCTATTCGGTAAAGAAGCAATGACGAGTGGTCCTGCTGGTTTGACTGGTATTTTGCTATGGATAGTAACGAGAATGCACATCAGCAATGCTTTTGGTGCCAGGAGATCCAAGGAGTCTGCGGGAATTCAAGCTCACCTTTCGACTCCGCCTTCTCCTAATCCTACAATTTCCTCGTCTCTCCTGCTCTTCCCCGAAGTTTGCCTAGAAAATCTCCCCTGATCGTCTTCATCATCGTCACTCTCCTCCTGTCCACCTAGCCTGATTCGACCAAACCGATCTCTACCTCCTGTTGACGGCCTTCCTGACCGACCTGCTCCTGATCCTGCAGGCCCTAATGGTGAAGGCCTTCCCGGTGCTGTGGCGATACGAAACGCTGGTCGTGCTGCGTCTGGAGCGGATGAAGTCTCACGAGAGCTAGGTGCTGAGGATTGCGGAGAGTGAGGCCGTGTGGGTGGTCTGACTGTGAATGATACAGGAGTTGTCATGGTTGGAGGTGGCAAGAAATAGTACAACAAGCAAGCAACGAGAGTAAGAAAAGCAAGAAACAAACCCCTTCTTCACTGCAAGCTGGACACATCATGCGCTGTTATGCATCCGTATATGTTTATTCGGGCGCACCTCACCATACAGGTCACTTCACGTTCTGCTATTACTGCAATCTGCTATATAGCTATATATTTATTCGCCACCATCGCCGCCCCACGGCCACCACCCACTTCATTTGTTTGGCAGACCAAAGACTTCCTCGTCTCCGTCGGCGACTTTAAAATAAAGCGAATTGACATCAATTCCTGTCTGCCACACTGCAACTACATCTTTACTCACCATTCAACAACAAACTCTTGGCATCCAAGACCACCTTGTTCCCGCTCGTGGCCAACAGACTAGCGATATCCCTCGCAGCCTCGAGTTTTCGGAGTTGCAAGAAACCCTTGTTCGAGCGAACGGCTTCGCCGATAAGTTCAGCAGATCGCGCCTCACCCTGGGCTCGAACGATGATAGATTGCTGCAGAGCGCGAATTTACGTTAGCAAATGCACTTGAAATTCAGGCGAGAAAAACCATGACCTACCTTTTCCTGAATGGCTTGATCGACCAAGAACGCAGCCCTCTGCGCAATCTGCTGAGCAACTTGCTTGGCTTCAACGGCGTGCGTGAATTCCGGGCTAAAGGCGACATGGGTGATGGAAACGTCGTCGAGAATGAGGTTGAACCTTCGTGCACGCTTCATCAGGTTGTCCCTGACCAATCTCGAGACCTGTCACGCAAGACAGACGATCAGCCGCTGGTCACATATCACCTAGAAGCCGAACTAACCATCTCTCGCTGAGTGATGAGTTGCGACGCGTTGAACTGCGCAACGACGCTCTTGAGCACCTCGTTGACAATCGAAGGCAAGACTCGCTCGTCGTAGTCGGTTCCGAGTTCTCGGTAGCTGTCGGATGGAGGTCAGCGCGGCGCAGAAAGCCAACAGCAGGGATACTCACATGGTCGGGAGATCGTCCACGGATGGTCGAGAGAGGACTCGACAAGTGATGTTGACCTGCAACACAGGAATTAGCACCGATTCCTTGAGTTGAAAATGCGATGCTTGAACATACCATTTGCAAATCTGCGAGATAAAGAACATTGAGGTTGTCGAGATTAGTAGATCGCCTTATCTCTTGCCGCCAGATCGCACGTACCCTTGGTACCGGTCAACGAAGCAATGTTCCTGGGCTTTGCTCGCACGTCATAGACGATCGGAGACTCCAACCAGGGGATCTAGAACCGAAGATGCCATTAGTCAACCGATCGAAGTCGTGCCACAAGTAGTCACACTTACGACAAAGTGTGTGCCTTCAGGATAGATCGTGGGACTGATACCATTCAACCTGGTATACTTGATTGCTCGATGACCACCGTCAACTGTTTATCAATAGTCAGCAACGTACCACGCACGCCACGAGAAAAACGTATCGAAAACGCACCATTGAAAAGACTCTGATTGATCGCGATGCCACCGATGGCAAGAGTGACCAACAATCCACTACCTGCAAGGAATCCCTTTGCTCCACCGGGTCCACCACTACCTCCGGCACCACCACGACCAAAGCCACCGGCAGTCGCCTGGCGTTGCGCCTTTGCGAATTGCTGAGCAAGACGTTGGAATGCTTCTCGACCTGTAAAGCAGGATGAGCACAAGCTAGGATGATCAAGTCGAAGCAACTCACCTGGTTGGTTCATATTGAGTTGATGAGAAATGGGTGATGAATGAGGCAATAGAGACGGCAACTTCAACGACTCGTTCATTCAGTTTAGTGGAATATCAGGATTCCAAGGTTCGAGAGGAGGGACTCGGTCGATCTCGATCGCTTACGACACACTTCGCCACTCAGTCGCGCCGTCGTATACGGCCGCCGGGAATGCCACATATACATATATATATTTCGCTACTCGGATTCTAGGCTTTGGCTACCGGTATCTACAAGTGAACAGGCTTGGGTGGCACAACAGGTCTCGCCTTCTTCTTTGCCCCACCGATCCCATTCATGTCTACAGCATGTCCATCCTTACTCTCCTCGCTGCTCTTCGTTTCATCCTTCACTGCAGACTCATTCAGCGGTGGTGGCATTCTTCGCACATGGCCCGCGCTGTCCACAGACATACTTCGCACTGCATTTCCAGCCGAGGTGCCGCCGGCTTCTGACAGCGTTGGTATCTTGCGCGTTGTTGCATTCAGACTACCCTTTCGTGCCGGCTGACGGGGCAACGACGGAGTAGCGCCATGCGTCTTTGAAACGACACTACGGAGATCTGGTGCACTGCTGTTGATCCCGCCGCCGTTCACTGGTGTAATCGGACGCACAGGGAGGGCCGGTACAGAACAAGTCAATGGTGGCTCCTTGGGCGGTGAAGCAAGTGCCGTACTCGTGGGACTTTGAACGCTAGTTTCTACCGGTACTCCTGCACTCATGGCGCGTCGATTCGCTTCCGCTATCAGTCGCGCAACCCCACTGCCAACGGTAGACGGTTTCTGTTCAGGCGCCTCCGTCGGCTTCTTCTCCAAAACGCCCTGAGACGACAACTTTGACTTCTCATCGACCACGTCCAATGTTGATCTCGCTGCACGACCAGCGACAGGTCGACCAGGCAAAGCAGGTAACGCCGGAGGCACCCTCCTCAACGGCGACGATCCTGTCAGTCCTCCGTTGCTGGCCGCCAGTGCCGCCACATTCTGCATCGACCCGCTGAGCGGACTCATCGTGTGCAGCGATGTAGACGAGGCGTTCGTAGACCCAGTCGGATGGTGCCGGATCTTGATGTATCCGTCTTCGACCGAGGAACAAACGGGCGATGGGGAACCTGTCCCATCAACGTAAACCGTAAGCAAGCGGAAACTACGCCATAGTCAGCGACTTACCTTTGCCGGTCAGACTGTTCACTGACTTTGCCGGCCTTGGAGGAGGTATCGCTGATGCACGGACCAAAGTCAGCCTCAGCGTGTGGCAATTTCTACTTTTCTACTTGCGTTTTGCGCTAGCTTTCGAAGCATTTTGTGTTTCCATTCCACCATTTTTCTTCACTGGATCAAAATCCTCACCGCGTTGCTCAGCTGTACCGACATGCAGGTCTCGGAAGGCCTTTTCGACTGGCGTGATACTTTTTGGCTTTCTCGACGCGGGCGGCACCGGAGGTGGTCGAGCGCCCTTGTCGCTCCCGTGTTCTCGCGTCAACACCTGCTTCTTCAGGACCGAGCGGATCTGTTCTTCTTTCTTATGGTCGACGATGTGTACCTCGGTCGTGAACGTAGCATAGACTGGTCGATGATCTGACGCGCGGACTTGCGCAATGTCGTAAGATGTTTGGTAGAGCTGGGGAAGGGCAGGATTAGCGTAGGTAGTTGGCATCCTGGATTCATACGTACGTCCTCGCCCTTGTATAGTATTCGATCTGAGTGTACATGCGCAATTAGGAAAACACATCCTTCTCTCGCTGGCCCAGCTCGACTCACCGGTCCACGCGGGAATTCGCTGCTTTTCGCTAGTATCGTATATGTCGCTTCCCAAATCGCTGCATTGATTGACATTAGCCCAGCGCAGATCTGCTCTCGCAGATGTACACACAATTTATATGTTGGTCTGATCAGAGAGCTCATTAGCAAGGGGTCCCTGGATACTTGCGATCATGACTCACGCAAAACCGATTTTCCCTTCTTGATATCCCTCGAATGCATCTTTGTATATCATAGCATTGCGCAACTATAAGGAGTGTCAATCGTTCATCCACGAACTCCCGTTCAATCAAGACCAAACTTACTTGGTCCGCCTCCCATAGCGGCTGGAGATCGTTTTCTTCTATTCTTTCCCTGACTTCCTCGTTCGTCAGGTCTATGCGATAGTTCTGAAGAGTAGCCCATGAGTATTTGACGGGCTCACACCACTTCATACACTGACCAAATCTGAGCACCAAAATATCAGGCTAGGATATTGGGAATTAGTCTCCATCGGATGTCATAGAAGAGAAATCACAAAACTTACTCATGATCGTTTATTCGACGTCCCTTCTGAAACGTCAATTCGCGTGCTATGGTCTTGTAATCGGCATTCCGCTCCGATACATTGGAGTGGCCCGCGGCGAGATGACAGGTTATTAGGCATACAGACGTGTCGTAAAGATCGAACCGGACAGCACAGCCTCCTTTGTTGCCAGACATTCCTCTTAGTCCAGTCTAGATCGGGGTGGGCTTTCGTCAGTCTTGTCTAGGGTATGGCTAGGGCTGATCTTACTTTGCGCGATGCTCCCTCTACCCGGGTGATATGAGGAAGTAACTCGCTCCGTACAAATGCAAAGATAGCCGTGCCAACCAGCTGTTCACTACGTAAAAGCACATACTGGCCCTCCCCGCATTGCTGCGCGAACGCTTTGGAAAGTAACTCTTCGCACCGTCGTCTATCGGATGGAAGATCAGCTCAGCGACCAGTTTAGCGACCAGTTGACACTATTGCGACTTACCGCGCTGCGGGGTCTGTCTGTAGAATCTGTTGAGCGTTGAGTGGAACTAGTTCCTGGAACGAGATGCAGTATATATCCGATCTGAGTGAAACGATGATAAGAACACGATACCGGCCCAGGCTATCGATGCACCTACGGAGGGAGGCCTTTTGATTTGGTCGAAGAGCAAGATGAGTACCAGCTCGCCAAGGGATGTTCGGTACTCACCTTCAGGAAACAACCACAGCCCAAAGTTCCCAGACAACGGCTAGCAAATACGTCACGTCAGATATCAGTCAAAACAGGTCACAAAACATACTCACTTTGCCATTCAAGTTCCATGTGCCGCAGAATATCCGCACTTTTTTACTCGATGAGTATTCGGGAAGCCTGATATGCAAGATTGTTGGCTTCTTTGCGTTTACACGTAACAGGAAAAGACTTACCTCGCTTTCAGCTGATCCTGAATAGCGTCCGAAATCGGATCATACACTTGCACGGGTTTCTGACCCGCCATGATACCCTGCACGCCAAACTTCAGTGTAGATTCCGACGTCACGACAATGAAGAAACAAGCGAGACGTACCAAGAACAAATCGATCGACATTTGTTTATCCTGGTCCGCAAACGTCGCTTGGTATGCCCGACCCAGACTCTTGCTTGCGTCACTTATTAACGCGCCCCAACCTCGTTTTCCACCACTCCGGGTAACGCTGGTGTTAAGTGCGCCCGTGCCTGCGTAGATCCGGGACAAGGCGTCTCCATTATCGGCCCAGAGCTCCCGATGTGCGGCGAGCACTATCGGCAAGGAGATTGTAGATTCCGGGGATGACAGTTGGTTGATAAAAGTGACGGTCATGTTAGAGCTGATAACATCTTCCACGTAATTCGTTCTATCAAGACTACTCGCATGAATTAGCAAACCGTCATGGCGACTCCAACTTGCAACTTACCAATCAAGGCACTACAGCGCGCGACAGCAGGAATTAGCGACCGGCTTTACAAACCCTTTTCCGAAACTCACGTTCGTTCGAAACACACCCTTCTGGGTTTCCACCAACTCTCCACGCGTACGATCCACGACAGTCCACCCAAAGCGTTCCTTCGCCTCTCTCACCGGCTGCAGCCGCCCCTCGAAATCCCGCTTGACGAGGTCGTGACCTCCAGCTCGAACCATCGCGTGGAAATCATACGCCGTGAGCGTCACCTCTGGCTGTCCTTTCCCATCTTCGTCGTCCTGTGCGTCTTCAAGGGTTCGAACGAGATTGATGAGATGCTTGTTATACGCCTCGGACAAGAACTGCTCGTTCTCCCCACCGCCGAGGAGGTTGACTGCATGTATGCTGCCATAGTGAGCGATAAGGTCGAGAAAATGCTTGTCGAATGCAGGTTGCGATGCAGCTTGTGGCTGTACGCAAAGCATGATTGTCAGTACGCCGGTGAAAGTGCTTAGGCAGTGGACCTACCCGCGTGATTTGCAGTTTGTGTCCAAATGCCTGAGAACCTGTTCACTGGAAGGTTAGCTTGGATGGGAACGATTCGGGAAAATTGATTACCTTGCTGCTCCCAGAAGACTATTTGCAAAGAAGATCAGCGGCGCTCTCAATAGCTCCGCACTGTACACGACTCACGCGGCACACTGCCTCGGACTTGCACGAAACTCATACAGCTTTCTGGAGTGGACACGACCGTTTCGGTCTGCCATATAAAGAACGAGATATCAGGGGCCGTGACTCCACAAAGAACTGAGGAAGTAACGACGTACCTCTACAAAGTTTGCGACATTACCCTGATCGTCAACACCACGGGTTTTAAACCTTGCTCCTGCACGTTTCCATCCAAGACGGGAGATCAGAGCAAGATGGAGGGGTTGAGCTGCGCGAGGTTGGATAACTGGAATTGAGTTCGTGAAGCCCTATTGACGGATGTGTCAGTGAAGCCGGTCTGACGTTTGAAGCGAAAGTATGTACCTGAATGACCGGAACAAGCATATGCAAGTTATCTAGATGGGTTCGCCATGCCGGCGAAAGGTGAGAGCGAAAATGTAGCAGTGGAGCAAGAATATTGCTATTCCAAACTGTGGATAGGAAGTAATGAGCTCCAACCCTGCAATCTACAAACGCCGACACCTACCAAATCGCTCATCGTAGCTATCCAGCACTGTCGCAGGATCCGCTTGCTGTCCATCCCTCAAAGCCCGCCAATCCCATGAAGATAATGCACGAGAGATATCCCATGTTCCATGTGTAGCATAGTAGAAAGTTCCGGCCTCCAGGATCCTCTTCATACCGTCACACGGGTGTCCCAGCGGCGGCTGTGAAGCGAGGTAGGCTGATTGATCACGATCGAGGTCCATGTCGTCAAACACGCCGGTGTCTGCCGCTGGAAGAGCAGGTACGATGGAGGGATCATCCCAGAGGTGTGACGAGAGGCAATGAAACTCCACGTTGAGAAGCTTTGAAGGAGTGAATGACGTTCCAGGAAGGAGCGGAGGAAGGGAGATTGCCGCAGAAGCGATGAGAAGGAAGATTTCATTGGTAGCACCTACAAAATGGTCGTCAGAGAAGGATCTCATATGAAAATCTATTACTCACCAACAGGAATACTCAGCAGACCCAACACACCCAACACACTCCTCCCACGATTGACCTTGACCATGGACGCAAGGTCTACATCTTCGACCGGAACGAGCTCGATTTCCGCTCTTGCGTCAGGTTCACCCGCACGGCGGAATACGAGGGCTGTGGTATCTGCTACTAGAGCCAGGCGACGCGGATTTGGGAGGAGGTAGAGTTGAAAGGACATGATGGCCGAGAAAAAGAGAGAGATCCTGAGTGAAAGTGAGAATGAAGAAATGGATACAGATGATTCATATCTAGGCCCGGTGTCAGCTCTGGGTGCGCCCCAAGTCACTCGAGGCCCCGCAGCCTGGGCGTGATCAGAGGTTGATTCTTCTTCATGTTTCCGCTTCTGTTTTCTTTTCTCCCTTATCCTCCTCCTCCCTCTGCAGTTGGCGTCCATGTCTCCCATCTCGTGGGTCTTCAAGCTCCTCCTCATTGCCCTATCCCGCCTACCTGCCCTTTTGACCACCCTCGCAATTGCGGTAATCATCCGATACGCGGCTGCATTAGCAATCGACTGGACGTTTCCCGACCATACAGATCAAGCGGCAGCACGAAAGAGGGAGCGAACAGCTCGTATACTCGCCATCTCGGCTACTATCAGCTCTCAAATTACTCCATCCTCGGTTGACTCTCAGCAGCGGCAACCGGACGTACGCTTCGCTTCCGCCTACGCAGCTCTCAAAGCTCTCATCACACAAATCACTGCCACTTTCGTTCGACCATGGTACTCTCTCCTCTCACCATCGCCAGCGTTTCCAATGGCACTCGAGGTCACGCTACTCGACGTATCTATCACTCTTGCGAGCCGCTTCGAACGGACAAACATTCCGGGACTGTGTGCCTCGCGTCTTCTGCCGAAAATTACGCATCACTTTGACGAATATCGCAAGCTGGAGCACTTGCTTAATCCTCTTACCCGGCATCCAACGGCGGCTCCAGACCCAGCAACCGTTCTCCAGTCACACCACAAGCACCTTCATCCGGCCCTTCCTCCATCCACTCTCTCAAATCCGCTCCAGTCGATTGAAGCCTATCTTCGCTCCCGCATCGTCGACCCGCTGCTCAAAACGCTTCTTCCGCCAGAAGAACGCACAGATGTTGTACTCGCTCTCGCAAGGGAAATAATAACATGTTCAATCCTCGTTCCGCTAGTTGATATGCTCTCTGAGCCCGATTTCTGGAACCAATACATTAGCGACAAGGTATGTCATGTTCAGCTCGAGACGGACCCTTGTCATTCGCTAACGTCTAATATCAGCTGGATCCATATCTGCAAGGCCGGTAAGCATCCTTCTCTTTGGCTCGGTGCGACTTATGCTGATCTTGTCTAAACAGAAACCAAATCTCCCAGCTCCGCCAAGCGATCGAATCCGCCTCGCTTGCCGCTCCTCATCCCGATACGCGACCTCACACCTCACCAATTGAAACAACCATTTCTGCGCACACCTCGCCGCGCACATTCGATGCCTTTCTGAACAGCATCAATAAAGTCGGCAATCTTGCCGAGGCGAAACGGTTACGTAGCGATATTGACCGAGAAATACGGACTCTGCGTTCGTCCGATCATCCTCCTGTGACCGACGAGGAACGAAGGCGGGAGGAAGCGCATCTGAAACGGTTGGAAAGAGCGAGGAGAAGGATCGATAAACGGATCGAGAGAATATCCGGGAAATCTTCCGTGGCTGGTCGAGAAACAGTAAGTCGATGTACTCACCTTGCGTCGCAGTCACCTAGCTCACTGCACCTCTGTAGAATGGAATATCGCCGTTAATGTCCCATGCTACACCAACATCAACCCCGGAACCCTCGCTTCGACAAATTCTGGACAATCCGTCTTCCCTCGTCTTGTTGACCGAATTCATGGACCGGCGCGGTCAGTCGAACGTCGTCCAATTCTGGCTCGCTGTTAACAGTTTCCAAATGCCACTGGACGACGTCGACGATGATGCATTCTCACTACCAACTCCCGGCGCTCCGGCCACAGCCGAGATACACCTGCCCGACTGTGAGATCGCGTACGAGGACATCTGTCTTTTATGGACGCGTTTCATCCGCCCGTCACAAGGTGCCCTCGGTGAAACGATCGGCACAGCCAACATCTGCACTGTCGAACGCGTCGCTACCACTCCGAAACAAGATTTATCTCCAGCGGATATTACTGCCGCACAACACAGTGCCTTCCGTGCACAGAGAGACGCTTACCGGTTCATGCTCGAGCAATGTTTCCCGCCCTTTCGCCGGACAGAGCTGTATAGAAAAGCAGCCATGGATGCTTACATGCATGATGGGAGGATGAATGTGCCGTCCATGGTGAGGCACGATGGACAAAGCCTAACCGCTCCTCCGACTCCCCTGAAAGATCCTTCTCCGAAGTGGATGTCCCTGTCAACCCACTTTCCTTCGTTCAGCAAAGCCAAGTCAAGCATGGACGAAGCCATAGAGATCGCCGCCCAAGACACCACCATCGAAGATGATAACCAGGTGACGCCGAAACGTCCGACGGCGGCTCGACAAGGCCGTGCACGCAGAATCTCAAATGCGATCAACAGCATGCGGTCGCCGAACGGAAGAGATCCTCGAGATGTGCCCCCCGCCTTGGGATTCCTTATTGGAAGTCCGGATGAGGACGGCCGCAAGGGGATTTTTGACGAAGGAGAGGACGATGGGGTGACAGAGTCGGTGGGAGCGGACTTGTATGATCAACCTGAGAAATCAGACGACTACGTCGAAATTCAACGGATGGAAGCCATTCAAGCGGCATTGACATCCATTATGGAAAGAGACGCAATGTCAAGACACACTCCCAGGCGGGTTGACAGGAGACACAGCGGACACTCTCTCACTGCTCAACGTTCAGCCTCGTCCCTGTCCGTTAGTTTGATTGACCGGCCACCGCTGTTTGATCCATTGGGTGCGGCCAGACAATCTTTCGACAACGACGGCTATCTCGCTCGCCCCGCGCTCACGCGCGGGAGCCTCAGTCAAGCATCACCGGCAATGGGAATATCACCGACCGATAATGCGCGGAGACGCGATCGGGTATTCGATGATGGCGATAACGATGACGAAGAATCTCTCGCTGGGTCCATCGACCTTGCTTCTCCTTCGCCATCCTCACGAAAACCTTCCGGAGTTTTCGAAGCGCCGGATATGTCTGCATGCATCGACCCGGGCAACACAGAGATTGGAACGGAGATTGAATGGATGGCCGATCGGCTCAAACACCTGCGTGAACAGGATGCCATTCTCAACAAGATGATCCGAGCTGCTGATCTCAAGGGAAGTACCGGTCAACTCAAGCTTCTCGTCACCTCGCAAAACGACCTCAAACTCGAGATTCAAGCACTCATTTTGCAGAAACAACAATACGAACAGCTGCAGCAGAATAGTATGATTCATCCTAATCGGACAAGTATCAAGATTCCGACCGCTGCTATTCTTGCTCAGGAAGCAGGGAAACAAATCGTGCGATATCGTATCGATGTCGAGCAGCGAGCGAACGATGGCTCAACTTTGATCCGATGGTCTGTCCCACGTCGTTTCAACGAGTTTTACGATTTACATCAAACCTTGAAGTCGGACACGCGCTTGGCATCAGAATTGCGAGCAAGAAACATCGATTTGCCCGCCAAGAAACTGTTGCCCAAGTTGTCGGAAGCATTTGTCAATAGTCGGCGAGTGGCGCTGGAAAAGTATTTGGTTGTAAGTTGCAGCTGAATCGCAAAAAGACCTCAGGCTGACCTCGCGAACAGAATCTGCTGGAAATACCGCTTGCCTGTGGGCATATCGCCTTGCGGCAATTTCTTTCGCAAAGTACAGCAGCTTTCAGTAAGAAATTCACGAATAAGCGAGTATCAGTTGCGCAGCAAACAGCACCACATGCGAATGTCATCACTCCCGCACAATCACAATCCTTCTATCAGTCTTTCACATCTTCTATCGATGATGTCTTTACACGACCTTCCATGTTGGAAGTTGTGTCTGAAAATTTAGGAAAGCAGGCTGGCAACATGGTTGATAAATGGGATGCCGGTGTGGTACAGGCGGGACAGCTAGGACTCGAGTGGGGTAGTTCAATGTTGAGTCCTGTCCTGAACCCAATAGTAGCAGGGTTTGGCGAAACTGGGTATCCTTTCGGTACCATGTTGGGCAACGCAGATGGAGTTACGAAAACTACGAGCGATCCTCAGTCAACATTCATTGGGCCCATATGCGACTTTTTGATGCAGCTGCTCGATTACAAGGATAATGATTGGTTACGGAGACCGGCGTTGCTTGTGATACTCCAGCACTTTATGGGTAGTACCATCGAGAGGTGAGCTCCCAGTCTCCTCGCTCAATGGCTTTTAGCTCACTTGCGGTGCTCTAGAAAAATACGTGAATCCTGCGATTCAGCACTCTCTGCCCAGGCGGCCGAGAAGTACATCGCCATGATCCAGGATACCATGTGGCCGAATGGTGAACGTCGCTCGCCTTCAGAACCTAGAACAGAAGATCAGAAACTCCGGACAAAGCACAGCGCTGCCAGCAAGATTCAAGCTCTGATACCAAGTCCGTCCTCTGATTTATCAAGCATGAAAACTCTCTGATTGTTGCGTGCGACGATAGATTTCGCTGCCAATATGATTGGACGCAGCAACGTCCGACGAGCCGTCCGACGATCCTTTGGCATCATCCAGGTCAAGATCCTGAATTTGCATCTGATACTGAGCGTTATCGATGAGGTATGCAGCGGTTGTTCCGCTTACTTGAATGCCTACTAACTAGCTTCCTGTCACTTCCCTCCTAGATTACAAACGCGATCCTGGTCGAGCCCCAGAAACTCGCCCCACAGCAAGGCAAATAAAACTCTGTCTGTCATAGTAAATTTTGTACTAGATATACAACTTCAATTGTAAGAGGGCGTATCTTATGTCGTAACGGTTCATAATGGGTCGTATAGAAAGTTCATCTCTGATGCTGCAAGGCGCGACGGTCATGCTGAGATCACAAGCTGTATGGATGCTTGACCAACTCTCCGTACAGATCTTCAGGCACGTCTTTCACGAGTGCTACGGTGATACTGATCACGCTCGATGCCTGCAGCGGCGGAAAGATTCTCAAGATCTTCATGGGCCTATAACGAACCGAGTTAGTAAAGCGGTAACTAAATAGCGAGGGGGTAACGGTACTTGCGATTGCGATGCCATGAGATCGTCGCGCATGATTAGCAGCTGTGCAATCACGCATAATATGTTGAGATGGACGCCGAACGCAAGCAGGAAGCTGCAAAGATAAGGCGACTTCAGCTCGAAAATGGCATGTTCTTCCTTGTTCAAATGCCTCACTCCCATAGCTTCAGAACTTGGTCAAGAGGCGGCGTACATGCACACATCGTGAGAACAGCTAATTGAATGACGACAATCAGCGCAAGTCTGTCTGAGAAGATTGAGCATAGACTTACAAGGGAAGGCATACAACTCGGCTGATAAATTCTTGCTCTTCAAGTGGTCATACAATTCGGTATCCACAGCTTGAAGACACCTGTCTAGCAACTGTTCGGCAATATATCAGCATTTCCAAGGGATGTGAGGGAAACCGCAATAGACTCACCTCGAGACCGCGATGGACGCCTGATAATGTTGGTTGCACATACGTCGGGCAACAAGTCTCAATGAATTTGGAAAAGCAAGCGAATGCCTCGATCTCGCTGGGTAGGACGTAGAGGAAAGGTGCAGAAAGGACATTCATGCCTAGCAGGTGCTGAACGTTAGGTAGGTGTTCCTCCGACGCAGCGGCCAGAAAAGGCCACTCACCTTGAACATACGCGAATTGGAACTGGCTTATGTCTGCCTTTCCACTATGTATCCTTGAAGTTGGAAGCCCACTGTACTGCTCCTCCGCTCGACTTTGTTTACTCTTCCATGCAAATGCTTCCAGCAGGCGAATCAACATGTCTTCCCGGACCTTGCCCTTGAAGCTCAGGTCGGTAGCGAGAGTTCGAAAAGTATCGTTCCTGACTTGATGCAGAATACAACGTCAGAGTCAAGCGAGTTCAGCGGAGCCCAAAAACTTGACTTACTTTTCGCACTGACTTCACTCGGACCCATGTCTACCCATTGCAAATAGTCTTCCGCAGAGACCTGATCGATCCGCAATAACAGTTTCCATACTCTTCCTCTAATTCCCGTCTCGTTTGCATTGTCGACAGGATCATCAGGGATGCCTTGAGTAAGCACTAGCCTTCGTAGTCGTTTAAGATTGTCTGATATGTCGGATGAAGATGATGGATGCGAGGTCTGATTTAAGATCTTGAGAAACACCGAGACATTGGATGACGCTGCGGAGGACGGCATTGTCGAAGCTAACGAGATTGTTGCACCGCCGTAGGTGGTGACTTGAATGCAATTTATTCTGCCCAGTGATAGGCAGGTCAGAAGAGGAGGAGGAGACTTTGGACAACTAGAAGAAGCCATCCATCAAAGCAGATAGATGTTGAGTCTCCTCTCAACATTCTGTGAGACACGTCAGAAACGATCGAGCGCTCGCCCTATACCCTATTAGCTACCCTATTCATCAAGCCTGACGCCTTCCATATTTCCACTATCATGATCGCGTTGACTTCTTCTGTTCATTCGTCCATCATCCATGGTCAACAGCTCTGCAGAGAACTTCCAATCACTATGCCACCAGGCAAAAACGCAGAAACGGCTAGCAACAAGGCATCCTCAGCGAAGACGAGACAACCCGCACAGATTCGAACGACAACTACCCTCGAAGCAGACTCATCGCGACTCATCAGCACCTCCGACGCGATGTCCACCTCTACTGAACCTGCTATCGCTGCGATGGTAGATGTCAGTTCATGGGCACAACGCGGTCTCGTTCTCGAAAACAAGGAAATCCGCCGCTCCCTTGAAATGCTCAAATCAGGACATGCAGCTCAACTCGCTCAAATCAGCAAACGACACAAGACGGATAAGGAAGAGCTCGAGATCAAGCTTCAGGCGGAGACATATCGCCAAGTCGCGCAGCAGAGAACGGTCGAACAGCTCTCCGGTCAAGTGAAACACCTGCAAGAGGAGAAAGAAAAGCTTGTCGGAAACATGGAGGAACTGGTTACGGAACTGGCGAACAAGGCTGAACAGAACGCTATACTTCAGCAGGACTACGATAATTCGAAATTATCCTTGGCGCATGTCCAGGATCAGTATCATCACTTGGAAGATCAACACGAACAGCTCAAGTCTCGAGATTCGCGTGTTACCGCCATGGTCAATGAGCAGCACGACAAGATTATGCGACTCTCGCAGGCTTACAACGCATTAGAGGAGCAGGAAAAGCAATCCAGCGAAGCAGCAAAAATCGCTGAAAAGGAGGTGGACAGGCTCAAGAGCCGACTCTCGAGTATTCTTTCTACGTTGGCAAAGGTCGTCGGAGAAAATCAGGATGAACAAGGGTTGGATACTGGGTCTGGAAGCGAGAAGCGTGGAGGTATGGAGGTAGCAACCCTTGAGGAGAATAGTGAAGTAGAAGCTGGTAGGAAAGCTGATTACGATGCTTCCGGTAAGGGGGTGACAGTTTGATTCTTGGTCGGCAGGGATCTTTTCACTGACTGTTACATCATACCGCATGCCCTGCAGTCCCTGCCACTGAATCTCGTCATCACTTGACCGGCAATGAAGTCGGGGAACGCCATGCCCCTCAAGAAATTCGCACATCCGCCACAACCCAAGATGAAGCATCTAGGCTTTCTCGCAGACACACGTCAACACTTAGGTATCCACAACAGGTTACACCTACGCAGACAAGCCAGACGACCTCCGTAACCGGTCGTGCAAAGCGACGAAGAATCGTTTCCGACCCCGACTCCGGACCGCTTGGAAAAGCGCCAGAAATCCAGGTCAAGCGAGAACGCGAGCTGCCAGGGCCAAACAACGCTAGGAATGACGTATACCAACCGCTCCTCGCTGACAAAGCACTCCAACAGGGCATAGGAATGGAGATTGAAATTTTGATACCGATGACTGCGGGTACTGCCTCTGCGACGAATTTGATGGAAGGAGGGGAGGACAGTCCTGAACGTGCTGCTGTCGAGTCTGCGATTGGAGCTCAGGAGGAAGAAGGACAGGTACCAGGAATTGCGGAAGACGAGATAAACGAGACTAGCGGATCCAAGAAACGACCTCGAAAAACTTACGGACAGAAGAGAAACGCAGAGGAGATGCACCGAACGACAGTTGCGCGCGACGATACGCCTGCCCCTGATACATCGTCAACCAGTGCTGTAGGACACGCTATCGAAGGTCCTCTTCTCGCTACACCCCAATCTGGAAGACTCGCTGTTACCGCCTCGGACTCTCATACACCTTCCCACGCCACCAGAGCACGGACCGGCAAACCAACCAAAGGCGAAGTACAATCTCATCTCGCGAGGCCAGACCACAGTTCACCCTTATTAAGTAGCCGCCAGTATGGAAAAGGGAATATGATACCAGGGGAGAAGAGTAGTCCTGCGATGGTCAAGGTCAAGGAAGAGGTTCATGATTCTGCAGACGACGGTCGACCTAGAATAGTTGGAGGTGACGATGAAGGTGAGTCTTCACGTCTTTGCGAATCCATAAAAGCGCTGATCAGCCTTATTTTGCGCTAGATGACCCTTTGTGTATCTGATCTCGTCTTTGCTGCGAATTTTTCGCCTTTCGTCTTCGCTCTTCACGTTTTCACCACATGGCCAATCACATGCCGGCCCAGCACGAAGGGACATCTGGAAACCCAAGTCTAGATATGTCTCAGTGGGTGGTCATCGCCAGAAGATATCATCATAGTACGCGCGATAAACACGAGGGTTGTCGTATCTGGAAGCTCAAATGATATCGTTACTTCGCGGGTACAAACCGCCCCAGCGTCACCTAGGCTATTTGACAGAAACTGGATCGTTATAGCAGGTAACAATAAGTTTTGCACCGTGGGTATATAGTGTGTCATGCAGTCATAGTATTGATATACAGAGTCTCGCGCGAACAAACAAAGATGGGCGGTGGAGTTGCTTTCAAAAGGGTATCCCAAATATCCCAAATCCGCCAGATCGCTAAACCTTTTGCAAAACCTTTCGTGTAGTAGTGAAGCGCACGTGCAGTAGCAGTCCTAGACTGACGCAAATGAGGCTTCCTGCATAGTACATGCTGATGAGGAATGGAAGAGATACAAAAGCTGATGAGACGAGGAACTGTTGCTGTCTCAATGATGTGACTTACGCAGGTCGATACGGTTCCAGTCCCGAATTTTCGCCTCCAAAGGCCTCTAGGAGGTAGCCGGCAATCGGAGCACCCTATACGACAGGCGAAATCAGCTCTACAGCCCCAGGGCGTTTTCAGAAATGCGCACCATCAGGTAACCCCCAGTCCAGCCGGTAATGAGCATACTCATCGCGCTGGCCAGCTTGGATGATTCAGTGATACTTCCCACGACGGTGGGCATCAAGGCAAAGAAGCCTCCATTCGCCATCCCATTCGAGATGACAAACACGATAAGTGGCGCCAGACTAGTCGATACGGGCCAAATGACGAGTAGACTAATAGCGTTCCAAACCAGGGCGATGATCAAGGCGTTGATCGGTCCGATCTGGTCTGATACTTGTCCAAAACTGATGCGCCCGACGGCAGAGGCGAGGTTGAAGCCAGCGACTAGGCCAGCTGCTGAGCTTGCGCTGAGTCCCATGCTGGTTCCATACATGGGAAGGAAGAAAGGCGCGACGAAGAGGGGAAAGAGTCCGATGGCGGCCGAGCAGAAGAAGACGGCGAACTTGGGATCACGGAATAGTCGCCTGTAGGGAATTCGGTGAGCTTGATGCGGCTAGAATAGAAGCTAATCCTTTTACTCACCATTCCAAGAAGGAGCCTTTCTTCGGCCTGGTGCGCTCTTTCAACATCCACGAAGATGGGCACATGACCGCAAGCGCGATGAGTCCAATAGTGCGAAAGGACCATCCCGGACCGTACCGCTGGATCAAGGCTTCGATGGTGATACTCATGATTGCGCCTCCGATGCCTGATCCCGAGTACACGATTCCATTCGCAAGTCCCCGCCTCCGCTTGAAGTACTGTGATGGCAGGATCGATCCCACCTTGCCAGCCAGAGATTCAAGTGAGCTTTCAAAATTCGGGTAAAGGATGACGGCTTAGCTCACCATGAATAGAATTGAGCACCCTGTACCCATCATGAACCCGGAGCACACAAACAAGCCACCCAAATTCTTCGTAGTCCAGCCACTGAAGATCTGGGCCAACGCAACCAACACCGAACCAACAAGAGCGCAATTGCGCACGCCAAACCGGCGGACCAAGTTGGAGTTGATAGTCGCAAACACCGACATGCATGCCGACGACACCCCTCCAATAAAGGACAATGTCGCGGCGGACGAGAGCTTGTCTTGTACTAATCGTAGTTGAACAACGCCCCAACTGTAGGTGAGTCCTCCCCACATACAGCTATCAACAAAGAACGATGTGTCAGTCGAAACGGTGGTATGCAGCGCTCGCATAGAACCCACCCATTCAGGAATAAGGCTGCAACAATGACCCATCCGTAGCCGCCTTCGGGAAAATCATCGTCATAGCTGCAATTTGCAGCCTCCTGGCTCGTCAGCACAGGTTGCTCGGACAAAGAATCGCCAGGACCGAGAGACGATGTATGACTCTTCGTTCGACTCCGGGTCAAGTCTTGGAGGGCAAACTCTTGAGCTGGAGCAGGAGTTGTGTACGTTTTTGTAAACGACATGTTGCTTTGATTTCGGAGGACGGGTGACTTGCAATACTGCCGGAGGTGTCATTTCTCTCTTCAAACGACAAGCAGCTGTTATACAAGTACCCATCAAGAGCTCGAGTGCAAGCATGACCGTGCCGTCCCCCCATCCTGACAAATGTTTTGATCCTTGCAGCGACTGCTTCATCCGAATGGCTATTCGGACGACAGTTCGCTGTGCTATTCGGAGTGAGCAACGGTATTTCCACAAAATACTGTAGAGTGGAGAAGTCAATCCGAATGCTTGCGATCGAGCCCCCGATCTCGGATGTATGCCATGTGTCCATGCTGTAACAGCTGCTGTAACACACCTGCTTCTGACTCACCCGCCGGCAGAAGCAACATCGAGTGACAGCTCGAGTGACAGAGGAGAGTGACTGACAAGTAATGCAAGTGACATTGCCTTTGCCTTTACAGCACCATTTAGGTGTTTCAACCAGCTTTTTGACCTCAGCTCAGGTGATGCAAAGCGAGATTCGAGGCGATCAGGCACTAAAGCTTGTATTCAGACGGTCTGAACGGGTCTATCTATGCCGACCGCAACCCAGGTACGTTCCCCCTTCGGAGTTCCAATGCAACTTATCTTCAGGTCTCGACGATATCCCTCAATTCCGCTTTCTGATCATACACGTCCTACAGGAATAATCTCAAGGCTTTGCCGTCTTTGAGCCAAGCTCAGATTAACGCGGCGCGGGACGTTTTCGAGTACCAGTATGCGCAATTCGACAAGTAGGCTATCTTTGATTCGAAAGGTGAGCAGCCGGAGGAGTCCAAGTTAATTCGCTCGACACTCATTGCTTGCCTCGTCATCTATAGTTTCACAGAAAGTGGCAGGAAAGGATTCAGTTCCTTGGTTCGAGCGATGGACTCTTAGAGATTCCTGAAAAATAGTTGCTAGTTAACTCGTGCGTGCTCACAGAAAGTTTATATGTAATAGTGTTATGTCCTGTGGAATACAACGTGTCATTCCTTCTACACCTTCAGCGATATGCTGTTCAACCAACGTGGCGTCGGTACAAGTTGCGACAATAACTGGCCACGAATGGTAGATTGAGAGTGCCAATTTCCTGCAACTCGTCTACAAAGCAAGTGCTGTTTGGATGGTCGACTGGCTTCTGTTCATTCGGCAGGGATACGATCTACCAAATGTCCGTCAGGTCGATTCCGAGCGAGAGTCTTCTGATCCAGTCAGAAATACCCTCGACGGCGCATCCAAGATCAAGTTTTCCGCGCCCCCTCTTCCGTTACGATCCAGTCCATCCGCTCATCGTCCTCTGTCACGGGTACTTGCAGAAGTTGCGATGCCTTTGCTCGTAGTCGTTCCTGCTCCGTCACTGGTTGTGCGGACGTGCTCGAGGATGGAAAGGGAAGGACCTGTTCCACAAGCGATAGAGCGACTTTCGAGACATACCGATTAGTGAGAAATATCTGTGCAGTGGATTTCGACAGTTACCTAATAATGGCGGCTTTTCGCCTCTTGTTGATGCATGTACTCGATAGCGCTTGATGTACCGGTCGTAGTAACCCTTGCCGTGTCCCAGCTGCAAACAGTCGTTTTGAGCCAGGAATGTCGACAGAGACCTACGGAGAGCTTACACGTTGAAATTGCGAATCAAATGCCACTCCTGGAACAAGAATCACATCCAACGGCGGCTGTGAGTGGTCCTCTGACATACCTATCCGAAAGATCAGTTTCCACTTTTCTCTTGAACCAGATTGGCAGCTTACAGTCCTCCCTCGATGAGTTGCTGTCTACGTCCTTTCTCTCAGTTCCAGCATCAGGTATTCCCCACTTGTCCCGCTTGAGCGATTCCCAATCCTGCGTAGAGTACAGCCGAAGCATGCGCATGTCGTAACTTGGAGGTGGAGGTGCGTAGGGTGTAGAAGATGAGGAAGATGCCGGCAGCGACGGAATGATCGGGACATAGAGAGCAGTTCCTTGAAGGTCGACGTTGGAGCGAACACGTAGGCAACAGGGGAAGGAGATGGTAAACTCACCTCTTGCCAGCAGATATTTCACGATTCCGTCGGTGGATAGCTCATCCTTCTGCATACTCAGGTAACATCCCACCGCTCTTGCTCCATCCAGTACTCCCGATTCACGCAAATGATCCAGTACGCGTTGAGCTGCAAAGCACGGCGTTAGCTCGGTCCACAATGTCGACCGGATAGAGCGAACTGCTGCGTACACTGCCTTTCGATTTCTTCAACGGGAAGGACATTGATACGTTGCTGTGTGACTTTCCGGAGTGCTCGCTTCAGGGCGAACGGGGCGACGGCCATTGTTGTCGTGAAATGTAGCAGCAAAGCCGATCCTTGTAGTGAGAACGGGCTATTCAGGGAGTTGAGAAGCTGGTTGAGGCACATTCCACATTACGACACCGACGTGATGTTTCCTGGAATTTCAACTCAAGTGTCCTGCCAGCTTACGTAAGAGCAATCAGACGCTCCCTCGTTCACCTCTAACTGCTGCACTCTTGTACTTGTCCTCAAACCGAGTTCAAGCGGCTTTGACAGCATGCTATGCGCTGTCTATCACAGTCTCTGCGCAGCTTCCGCGTGTCACTCTGCATGCAAGACCTTACAATGCGGCAATCGACATCACAGTCCCCCTTTTCGCACGATAGAGTTCACGAATATCTGTATCTCATCGTGTTACAACACTGAACGCCGTCATCTCTCTACACCCATCTTTTTGGCTCTGCCTGATGATCCTTGGATTCCACTGGAGGCTGCGCACGATGCTTTGGCAGCTCTGCGTTCGGGTCCACCACCGTCTGTCCATGTCCCAACACCCCTCTATGGTTCACTCCATCCGCATCGAGCCTTGCGCCAGCGTTGTTCTTGACGACCATACTGTCGCTATTGAAATACGCACTGTTGGCCGAAGGCTGAGTCAAAGATCCTTGAGAAACTCGTTCCACAAGTTCCTTGCCTCCCGCTACAATACCGCTGCCTAAAGCGGACCAGTCTGCGGTTTCCAAGCCGTGAACAGCGCGCTCGATGGTTTGATTCCACCTCTCCTTTACCAATTCTGACAAGGGAAGCTGTTGTCCGTGCTTTTGAAGATAGACTGTTTCCGAGACGACCGGAGCGGGTCTGAGGTCGAAAGATGAGGTCGGTGTATCCGATTGATGCCGTAGAGCTTGAGAACACTCGTAAAGCCTACAATGAGCAACATTCGATTAGACAGCACACCAATGCAGCAAATTCGGGCAGTCTTACTCGGATCGAATGATAGACGTTTGGTTTGCGATGCTGGAGGAGACAGTATAGTAGACCTAGATTACGAGAACATAGGAATTGAGTCTTGGACGACTATGTGAGATGGCAAGATGAAACAAAACATACCGCAGCGCCGACTAGCGCTCCAAGAGGAACAGTGACGATCCCTGCCATAGTGAGAGGAGGAGAGATGTGGGATGATGGTGAATAGGAATGGGAAAGGGAAGGGCGGCGTTTGCAGAAAGCATGCAAAGTTACATGCAACTAGTATCCAACGCTTCCAGGTTTGGCTGGCACGCTCGATCGCTTTAGCGGACCCACCCGCTTCATCTCAGCTAGCAGCGGCTTCATCAAGAAGACGACAGGGTTATTGTCACTTGTATACTGCCTTCAAGTCCTCTTCTCTCCTTCGCTGGCCAACTATGAACCGCTCCAGGGCAGTAACGCCTACAAGCACAATATCCCGCGGCGTCTCACCGAGCAACACCAACAACAACGACGACTTTTTCGACATATCTTCCAACAAAAAGTCCAAACGCAAAAACGATGATGCCTCGAGCAAAGCCGGTGAAGGTTACACAAACAAACGCAAGCGAAAGACGGATCAAGGAAATGGAAAGGCATCTAGAGCTACTTCTGTTTACTCGGGTCGTCAAGGATCCGTAGCACCCTCGGAAACCACTATTACAACCTCGCGCAAGGCAAAGGGAAAAGGTGCAGCTGGTGGTGGTGGTGGTGGTGGTGGTGGTGGGCGAAGTTATGCGGGATCCATATTGGATGGCGGTGGCGAAGATGCTATCTCTTCGAAAGATTTTGCAGAAGATGGAAGAGGTGAAGAGGACGAGGAAGAAGACGAGGAAGATGACGAGGAGGATGTAGTTGGTACGGCGGTTGATGAGTGGAATCTCAAGACCCCGATAACACCGGAACAAGAAGCGATTGCGCAGAGGTATCAGGACACGAGGATACAGCTGGAGAGGTTAGTTCGCCTCGTCTTTGCAATTTCAGCATGTATTGATCCTTCAAGAACCATTTGTCAGATTGCAAAAATACATGAATCCATCCCAGCGTGCCAGACTTGACGAGGTGCAGAGTGAAAAGGCTGGAATTACGTTCAACCATGTCCAGCGGGTAAGTATCGGACTCGCAAAACTATAACACAGTCCGTTAACTCGATTCTGCTCGACTAGCTCCACCGTCAACGATACGACGAGCTCCTCAAGGCCACGGTAGCCAAAGTAGTTGCGAAAACGGCCAACGTTTTAATTGGCGAGATTGTCGAGAAAGGTATGTTGTAGTACAGGACGAGCGATTCAAGCGACTGTCTAATCTTTGCCCTTGCTCGCAGCCGTGGCGACGCAGAAAGCAAAAGGCTTGACAGGTCCTCTAACTCCGGACGATATCCGTGAAGCTCACAAGGCATTGCAAGAAGTAACCATCAGAACTGGAGGGACAGGCGCGAAACTCTCAGTGAATTGCAAAAAGAAACCCCTATTCGGCGGCAAGTAAGACCATCGACATATTCGAAAACAGCAGCATCGGACTGTCAACGCATTCATCACCTTGTATCAAAACCACCACAACGTTGTATCACATCACATGAATAGAGATTTGGTCTCGACCCAAGTCAAGATTATGTCTTACAAAAGGCGAGTCAGTTGACAAATACAAACACTCCTCATCCTCATGATAAGCATTGCAGGGGCTGTCAGAAGAACAAGGATTACCATTTTCATTTGCGTTCACCTTCCAGCGCTTTTCAAACAGGCTCCGCTAGCCTAGTACCTGGGTCGGTCGTAACCACCACCACCACCGCCGCCGCCTCGCCTGTCCTCGTAACCACCTCGAGGAGCCTCACGTGGCGCATCTCGGGGAGCATACTCTCGTGCTTCTCTGGGAGGTCGGTCATCGTATCGAGGTCGCTCTTCGTATCGAGGTCGGTCATCGTATCCCCGGTAATCTCGCTCACGTCGGTCGTCGTCTGCAAAGGCGTAGTCAGTATGTTAATCAAAGCAATGTCTGCATGAAATAACTTACATCGTCGTTCGTATCCTCGCTCGTAACCGCCGCCTCCTCGTTCCCTATCATCATCTTTGAGAATAAGACGAGATCAGCCAAAATGTGATAGATGACACAGGATCGCAGAATGCGACTTACATCCCCGGCCAGGAGGTGCGTATCGAGAATCGTCTGGACAGAGCAAAGTAAATGCGTCAGCTTTCAATGGACAAGGCGATTACAATCAAGTGGTAATCACTAGATCGGGGAGTGTAAGGACGGTCTGAAAGAAAGGAAAATGGCGATAGTCTCAGTGACTACAATAGCAATGCGTCATGATCAATATAAGAATTGACATACCGTCGAATCGGCCACCTCGCGGAGGCGGGCCATCGGCTGCCTTGGGAGGTCCAAAGTATCGACCGGGAGTGGGAGTTCGTGCTCGTGCTCGTCGGGCCTACATGAATTGAGTTCGAGGATGAGTAAGCGGTAAAAGGCGGGGAAAGTGTTGATATCAACGTACGACCTGAATTCGAAGACACTTGCCCATGAACTCCTTGTTGTCGAGATCAGCGATAACCTTCATAGCATCTTCGTTGGACTTCATCATGACGAAACCGAAACCTCGGGACTCCTTGGTGTGAGGGTCGTACATGACAGACGCTTTCTCAACCTGTGATCACAAGTATGAGGTCAGCGACGAGTCGACAGGAACCGTGTTGTAGCACGTACGGGACCGATCTCGCTGAAGAATCGGACGAGCTCTTCGTGGTCGATTCGAGGAGCCAAGCCAGAGACGTGCAAGTTGGTTCCGGCGACGTTCTCCGAGCCTTCTCTGTAATAACAAAGCTGTCAGTTTCTATCAGTGGCTGAAAAAATACCTCGTATACTTACCGGCCTCGCTGAACCTCTTCAGCACGTCGTCCACCTTCATTATTCTCCCTATTCTCCCTGTTCTCCCAGTTTCCACCCTGTCCTCCACCTGAACCGTTGTTCGCTTCCCATGCAGATCCTCCATTCTCAGCAGCAGGAGCCGCTCCGGCTTCCCATCCAGCAGTAGGTGCAGCATCACCTCGGGGAGACTCTGATCGTCGAGCAGTTCGACCGTCAGAGTACGGGTCGTTTCGTTCGCCTCGGTAACCTGCTGATCAGTGATTCGGCCGAGATGGCGTGACGGAACAAGGCAGACCGAGAGAGTGAAGAGACGGATAGGTGACATTACCGAGTTGTTGCCAGAAAGGACAAAAGGCACGAATTGATCCCAACAAGCATACGGATAATGATGAACGCGCGCGGTCGAGCGACGAGACATGGGAGGTGAGAGCGAAGGAATAGCGTCAGTCGTCATCGTTCAGGTCAAAGTTGGAATGTGTCACTGGTTCATTCGAACGATGAGATGACCGGGATCACGAATAAACGGGCAACCCTGGCGAAAACTCGTAATCGCGAAGCGACGGGTGGTGCGTTGCAGGTTGACGTTATTGGGCTGGAATGACGTACCGTCTTGGTCAGACATGATGAATAGATGTTGTGGTTGTGAGTTTGTGAATGTAGGATGTATGGGATTCAGGTAACGATTAGCAGAAGTCATCAATCATTGAATGCTTAGCATCACTATCCGAAGGACAATGCGTCCTTCCGTCCAAGCGCTTCGTCGACGCGCTTCACACGGTGGAAACGCGCCTATTTTTGCCACCACCAGCTTAGAAGGGATGGGGCATATATACAATGTCGCACAACATATAATACACTCTATCACTACTAGCCCACACCGTCGACAACTGATCCACTACTTCTTTTTACGTCCTCCCTCAAACCCGGGGCGACCACCACCCTTCTTCTTCTCCTTGTCACCCTTTGGCTTGAGACCAAGCTTTTTATTCTTTCTCGCGTCAATTCGCGACGTAATGTTCTCGTTTCGCTTCTTGGCCTTGACAGCCTGCGAGTTTTGGATCTCTTCCTTTCGATCCGACCTGTAACGCCGGGATTGTATAAGGAGAACCATAAGTCACCAATATACCGGAACATAGATCGTGACGGCAAACGTACCATTCTTTGCTCGACTTTGACTTCTGCTTGTCCACCCGCTTCGCCGCCTTTTTCAGCTGGTTCTCATTGTCCCGAACTTTACCACCCTCAGCCCTCTCCTGCGCCTTGGCCCATTTCTCCTTTTCCTCAATCTGCTTTCGCTTCTCCTCTGGCAGTTCCGCAAGCTTGGCCTTTTGGTTCTGCAAGTGCTGAAGCGCCTGAGTCGGGTTGGAAATGTTTTTCAGGTGGCTGCTGGTGGATTTCGAGGTGGATGGCAATGCAATGGCTGCAAAGGAGACGTTGTCCTCTGGCACTGAGGGCACATTACGTTTTGTCGGTGCAGCAGATTTCGCCAAGGGATCGACGATAAGTTGAGTCTATGAAGCGGCATGGAGGATTGTTAGAGCGGGAATCGGCCACACAGCAAGACGACAACATACCTTGCCCGCCTTTGTTGTAAAGTCGGTAGCCTTCTTCTCTCCCGTCTTGTCACCCTTGTTATCCTGCTTCTTTACTGGTTTACCCTCCTTCTCAGCCCGTCGTTCCTCCTTTCTCCTGTTTCGTCTGTTATCTCGAACTTCTCCCCGTCTCTTCCTTCGCTCCTCGAGCATCTCATCCCGACTCGCAGCTGTCATCCCATCATCATCCGTACCGTTTCCGTCCTCCTCTTTACCCTCTGCGTCCCCAGAAGCAGCTTGGCTCGATTCCGGATGAAGAGGCGCTTCACGTCTTCGCTTTCGGAACGAATCGATCTTGTCTTGCAGCTTCTTACGCAAATCAGTGACCGACGAAGCGGGAGCCATCGGAGTGATAGGCTTGTTAGCCATGACACCCTCGTCGTCCTCGTCTTGCGGCTGTGTCCTCGCTGCTCTTTCAGCTTGGATTTCAGGAATCGTCTTGTTGTTGCTCGGGTCAAACTAGGTTAAAGAGCGAGACAGACCATAAGTCTCGTTCGACGAACAAGGGACGGCGTTACGCACCTTGTCAAACTTTGCTTTCTTCCTCGTTTCCGTCATTTCGTCTGCAGATCGCTTCTTCTTGTTTCGCATCCATTTCGTATCGGCCTTTTCGCGAATGACATGGTCAGTTTCGGAAGCGAGGCTGACAAGTAATAACGAAAGACTCACTTCTTCGGGCGTGTCAACGATGTAATACTGTGCAGGGATCAAAGACAAGAGCTTTGTAAAGGTTTCATCGTGCGCCTCGATGGATTTACGCAAATCCGTCACCGGCGCGGAAGGACCGGCTTTAGATTGTACGGCTGCCATTGCTGATGGTTGGATATTTCAAGAGGAATGGTGTTAGCTTGACGTTACGAACACCTTGTAGTAGAACTTGGAAACCTTTGAAGACCAGGTGATCGACTGGTCGGGGCAACTTTTCTGTTTCTGCACGGCGGCCGCGAATATATTTACAAGCAGCAAGGCCAAGTTTCCAAGATTACACGTCGTTCTCAGTCCATTCCGATTGCACGCTTCCAACGTTTGGGATATCAACCGAATTCTTTGGATATTTCTGGCTGAAATCACATCGTCCTCGGCTGTCCCGTTGCGGCCCGCACCCATCAAAAAACGGATGACCACCATCTCCCTGAGCTCACTAAGAGCACTGGGATGTGTACGCTCCCGTCTTCGCACCCCGGTGATCCCGATACTACAGCGCCTGGCTACCAGACCCCATGCGCAGCTCGCTCCGAAGCCCGACGTTGAAGAGCTCGATATCTCGGAGGACAGTGCCGTGCAGCATTCACAACGAGGTCCAGACCATTCACGAGAACAATATGGTCGCGAGTTCGTCAGCAGACACTTGCCAACGCCGTCGGAGCTGGATTCAGGCCTTCCCTCGAGCTCGAAAACGGACAGCTCTTGCAATCGTATGTAAACCTATATGCCTACTCTTGCCAATATATGTTCAAGGCGTATCTTACTCCTCGCACAGCAGCTCGACCAAGTATACATCAAGAGCCACGGAAATTGCCTCCTGCTTTGTCTACGAACGCAAAGGCTGGGAATATAAAGGCGACTGTCAACCGGACGACGACCAAACCGCAGGCTCGCAAGGAACGACGTAGCATTCTATACCAGTCAACTCCCGTAGCGACAAAAACCTCTTGGAAGCCCGATAACAGCCCAGTCTTTCTCCCGCCTACAGAGAATCCCAATCTCGCCCAAGAGTTGATTCGCATCCTAAATTCGAGCTCGGCCGTCGCAAAGCCCTCTGACGCGCTCAACCAAGCCATCGCACATCATCGAGGAAACGCATCGCATTCGTCTGTCGAGACCTTCAACCTGCTTCTAGCATTCGCTGCTCGCACTCGGAACTATTATGCGCTTCGGAAAGTGTTGCGTGACATGCAAGCAGGAAATGTTCAATGGGACGACAGCACGCGGACTTTTGTCTTGAAGGCTGTCTTGCAACATCCTGGCTCGCCAGAGGTCAGCTCTGAGGTGGACAATACTACCAACGGCCGGTCGACATCGCCAGCGAATCCTCGGGCGGATCCTCAGACTGGTATACACAAAAAGAAGTTGCAAGGTCGAACAGCTTTAATACAGCGGTTGGAAGCGACGTCTTCCGCCTCTGCAGACAAATACCGTCAGACGGTACTTAACGCCGGACGATGGACGCATAAAAAGGTCTCTTCGACCAATCATGCACATCCCGAACGCTTGCAATCCGATCTGCCGAGCAAGTCGGCACACTCGCCCTCAGAGTCCCCTCCAGCAATGCGTCTAGGTGTTCTGCAAAACGCGCCGGCACCCGATAAGGCTCGTTCTCAACTCCCGCCACACGACTCACAACTCTCTCCGTCACTCTTTCTTGCGTTCCTGCGGTACATGCTTGCATGCAGTTCGAACCCACCTTCGCTCGTGGATAGCTATCAAGCATTACTCGCACTTGATATCGCAGATAGACGGGTAACTCCGGACCACCTTCTTCATCTCACGCACCTATATCTGCATCCCAGCCTATACGCCCACCGGCGTCCATACTCGGTCATCACCGACATGCTCCGGTTCACCCGAAACGGACCTTGTGCCTTCAAGCCTAATTCGCAAACGCTACAAAAGGCTCTCTATAGTCTGCGTCTTAGACAGCAAAGGGCCAGGACTGCCATGATCCTCGTACGAATGTTTCGACGTTTGTGGGGAGCATCAATTGTTGACTTGACTTGCTGGAGGTTGGTGGGAAGGTATGGATTGGAGATGAATGATACATGGGTTCAAGCATTTGCCTTGAAGGGAGGCATCGCTGCACATCAACGCGACCGAGCCGCAGTGCGCAAGAGCGTAGAGTCTCGCTCGTCCGAGGATCATTCAGTAACAACACATGCGCTCGTGGATCCCTTTCGCCGTCATGGACGCGAACGACGGAAATGGGCTGAAGTCCGAAAGGCAATCATTGGTAGAATACGCCACACCCGCGCTGCCATCAAAGAACAACTAGAGGCGCAGGCGTTGGCGGAGAGCGTGGAGATGGCAACAGACCAGGTGGAGATCACAGAGGAGCGGGTGGGGACAACAATGGAGAAAGTGGGGATGTCATCGGAGAAAGGCGAAATGCCAACAGAGCAAGTCGAAATGCCAACAGAGAAAGGGAAGTTGTCGCTAAAGAAAGCTAGCATTCTGCATGGATAACGCTCGAATACATATCAAAATCGTTTCTACAACCATTGCACGGTCTCTTCACTTCGTGCCGCTACGGCACCTTGGCGAGTTGTCAAACATCTACATACTAGGTTTATTTTTCAATATGTTTTCTAGCTGCGTATGCCTTCGGTGGAGATCGCTCCAGCTCGATCAGCTCGAGTGCATTCCGACAAGGTGTGCCGATAGTCGTGTCAGTGTCGTTGTCGAGATCGACCGACTCCATCTCCAAATCCCCTTTCTGCATATCCACCAAGTCAAGCTCCACAACCTCGCTCGGTCGCGCTCCGGAAGACCGTTGAGTTGCCGACAGATGTGCGTTGTGTTGCAGAGGAATAACAAAGTTGTTTTCCCCGCCCGTAAACACGCTGTCATCGCCCAAACTACGAATCCTGTTGTGAACACGACTTCGGCGAAAGTCAAGCGTATCGACGGGAATGTTGTCAAAGCTGTCTCTCTGGTACATGAAAGGATACTTGAATCAGCGCAATGACCTAACGCGAAGAGATAGAAAGGACTTGCATGAATGTAGGTGTTGGTGGTGACCTTCACTGACGCAAAGTACGGATAGACATCTTCCCTGTCAGCAGGAGTAGCAAAGTCATTTCTGGACTGTCAAGTTGATATGTGAGTACTGCGTCTTGCGTCCAATTGTCGGAAGGAGTGGTCGTTTTGCTCACTTGACGAAAAGGATGCGGCATTCTAGACAGCGCCTTTTCCCGTCTCCCTTCGTTCCAGACGGAAGGTAGGTGAGCGGCGGACGATGGAGTGACCATAGAGTCTCTTGCGTTCAACGTATGCAGCAGGGAAAAGGCGTATAACTTGCCCTGGAGCCTGGAGGGCGAATCCCCTTGATTTAGCAAGATATCCGAATCACCTCACTTAACAGCCAGCACAAACTTACATGATACTATGTAACGTCAAGGGAGATCAGAAACAGCTCGTTGTCAGGCTGTTGCGGAAACAAGAAAACTCACAAAGGCACAGATACGTAAGGCGTCTTGGGCGCAATCACATTATATTCGATCAGGTAAACGACGGCGAAAATGGTTGGCGGAAGCTGAGATTCTATTTCAAAGGATATCGATAACCATGTCAGTTGGCGTTCAAACGGCATAGCGCAAAACACAAATTTCTTCACCGAAAGTGTAGCGGATCAAGCGGATGATGATTCGGTCCGTAGTCTCGAACGGTGGGTCTGGGAGTCAGCAGCCAAGCTCTGCAATAGAAATATTTTCCCTTCTCACCTCCCAACCAGTTCTTTTCCCCAGAAGAGCAGTCAAGACTATAAGAAGATCCAGCAGCTCAGCCATACGTGTCATCGTGAATCGCACGAGTCTAAACTTGGGAGACTTACTGGTGAGCGTGATAGAAATATCGCACAGGACCATGCAAGAGGACCACACCGATCCCGCGATGAACAGAAACTTGTCATCCCCACTTGCAAGTGCACCTATTGAAGCAGAGTTTCTGTTAGCTTCGAGATCCACAAGGCAGCGGCAGCCATCTCTTGGAACGCACCAAGGGAATCTCCCCGGACTTTGATGACGATGGTACAAGCGAGCGAGGCACCGATGAGCACGACCAGGTTTACGACCAGTATGTATGCTCTGATGCGGTGCTTTTTGGTCAGCTATTTCCAAGATATGATCAGATATGATCAGAGCCAAGAAACATAAAGACGGCGCCTACGCTTGAAATCACTTACCTCGAATACTTCAGAAACAAATGACGGGGCGGAGGCGTCTTCAGCAGAGTCCTCTCCACGCGCACATCGGCGTGCTTACCTCTTCGGACGAAGAACAGTTGAACAAGAGCTGTTCCGATGCCATTTGTGATGTAGAACCAGAAGAGCTGTATTCAAACCAGTGTGAATACCCGGAAGAATCAATTGGTTCAAAACGATCCACCCACGGTCTTGATGTCCAAAAACTGAGCAAAGGTTCCGTACTTGACGACGAATAGGTCATAAATCCAGTAAATGGCGAGAATTGAAGTGGTGCTATTGGATACACGTCCCACGAGAGACCTTGAGCCTCGGATTCCAACCCTCCTCGTGCTACTCACAGATTGATCAGGAACACTCCGACGACGGAAAGTTTATGAACCCAGCCATCTTCTTCTCGGCGGTTCGCGAAATATGTGCTGACTTGCATAACCAGGAGTCCTCTAAAAGAAGATATAGCATCCTTTAGCGTGAGCGGTCGCTGAGCATGCAACAAGTATGACTAACAGGAAGAAAGCATCGAGAAACTGCTCAAGATCAACAGAGAAAGTCAGCGACGCAAGTTGAAGGGTTCTGGAAGCTAACTCACCTGAGCAACGATGAATGGACCAAGACTTATCTCCTTTTTGTGAGCTAGATAAGCGTTTGCTATAGTTTCGATAGGTAGGTTGTCCATCTTCAATTTGGTCTGTATGGGCAGGTGGAGAGTCAAAGAAGTATCGTTCAGCAAGGAAAAAAAAGGGGGAGAGGGTAAGTAATTGGAGCGCTCCATATATACTAGCCCTAGCCCTAGCACCCGTTCCTATCGGTCCATCCCCAGACTTACCATCATCATTCGCATCCCCTTTTATTTGCTGAAACGCATCATTAGATTCTTCGCTGATCCAAGCTAAAGTCAGACAAACCGACGATCCACTCACGGCATTATTCGGGATCTGCGACCGAGTCGCCCTTGTAAGCGTTTTATGTGGATGCTGCG
Organism: Naganishia vaughanmartiniae; assembly: GCA_030039245.1. NCBI lineage: Eukaryota > Fungi > Basidiomycota > Tremellomycetes > Filobasidiales > Filobasidiaceae > Naganishia > Naganishia vaughanmartiniae. Next base: position 302,878 of record JASBWU010000009.1, read on the forward strand.
CAATGGCGACTTGGCACAAGCAGCAGCTTATGTAGCTCCAGAGGCTCTATCACCCAGCATCGAGAGTGTATCAGTCTAGAACTAGTAGTCACTCAACGCCTGTCCGAGGAGAACTCACAAGAATTGCTCGCACAGACATCCACCTCCTATTCGAGAAGAAACTCGAGATCGGACCATTGCGAAGCAACATGCTAGAGTGCAAAACAGCTGGGCGAGACCTCCTTTACGTTGATCAGCGCTCTCACGCTCGGATAAGCGGGGTCGTAAATCAGCACATGATGCAAAGGATGCCGCAATCAACATTGGCCCTCGGATTCCTGCCTCTTTCACGATAGGGGTGCCTTTCTCACCCAATTTCTTTTTTCGTTCCGCTTAGGAAAAGATAGGGGTAAGATATCGCCATATACGATATGGCCCAAAGCGTAGCACTGCCCACCACGTTGACAGTATCACATGAAAATCCATACAACCCAAATTACAGCTAGATAGAAAGCTGAAAACACCATACTATACAACCCACCACTTTCCCATTCCCGCGAAACCCCTCCGTTCACCCACGCTGTACCATGCGTCGAACATTGCCTCCACCACCATTCAGACTGAGCTTGGCTGCTGTGTCGAGCTCTATATCCTCTTCCGTAATCACGACGACCTTGCCTAGCTTTCTGCAAATAGAGGAAAAATTGAATAAGATATCAATGACTTGGCCCCCCCCCCCCCCCATCGCTGCGAATTCCATTCGCTACTAACCTTTTCTTTTTCTTGATCGGTTCTGGTTTCCCCTTTTCAGCAGGAGACTGTGGCAACTCATCCAGTCCAAGCTCGGCCATATCCTTCATTGGCACCACAATTTCCTGGGTCTTTAATTCAGCCAAGGGCGTTCGCGCACAAGGAGGCGCATGCTGCTTCTCCGTCACATTGTCGTCAACCGGCTTCTTCGGTTCCCGCTTTGACTGCTGTGTCGACTTTATCCTGGGGGCGACTTTCTCCTCCTCCTCCTCCTCTGTTTCCTCAGCTTCAACAATGACCAGTGCGGGCTTTACTACCGATTTTCGGGCTTTCGCAGGGGTCACTGCAGCAACACTACTTCGCCTTCGACTTGGCTTTCGAGGAGCAGGCTCCTCATCGCTTGATTCCGAAGCGGCATCGGCTTCCACTTCAAAGGACGAGTCCTCTTGGCTTTCATCAAGCTCGTCTTCTTCGCTTTCCGAATCACCCTCCGAGTCGTCGTCCGACGCTGATTCCTCCTCGGAGCCCTCGTCAGACGTTTCCCCCTCGCTCGAACCGTTGGTTGTATCGTATATTGATTCATCAGTCGGAGCAGGAAGCTGAGCGCCACTGACGGCTGGGTGAGCTTCCTTTGTCTTCTCTAAAGCGACAACCGAAGTGAGAACCTGGACATCTGTTCTCTCACTGGCTGAACCACTGCCGTTTGGCAAGATCTCCAGGGTTTCCGCCGCCGAACGTGCGGTCGATGGTCCTCCTTTTGATTGTTCATACTGACTCGACGTCACTGGCTCCATGTCGACGTCTTCTTCAGGGCGGGAAGGATCCGGATGGGACGCAGGCATCTCCTCCAGCTGAGGCACCCGGAACCGGACACTTGGTAAGGTAGGAAGCTCTTGCACGTCGGTAGGAGGTTGGAGCCGGATCGGCACATCGATCAATACACCATGACCAGGCGCCCGAGATGCTGGAGTCGGACTAGCAGTGTACGATCGTGACGAATTCATGCTGTCTGTAGCTGTGAATTCTGTCCTCGCCGAGATTTCATTTTCATCGTCTGCCATCTATACCACGAGTTTGATATTAGTGTCTGGAACATTGCCAGGCTCAGAGCACCCACCAATGACTGATCGATTGCTGCTTCCAGCATACTCGAGTCCGAGTCCATGGTTTCGTCGCCGTCACGAAATCCACCCATTGCACCCATCCCCCGTTGCATGATGTCGATCTTCATGTCGGTTTTCAATTCGCTAGCTTCCGACTAAACGCACACAAGAAAACGTCAATTTCAAGCGTAGCCCCAGTACGTCCCCCATATATTCACTGACCTGCTCATGCAACCGCTTTGCATACATGGTTTCTAATCGTTGAAGGTTTTGCGCCATCTCGAGTGACGCCTCTTCCCTGATTTCCGCCTCCAGGGTTGCGTTTCTCATTTCTGCCTCGACAACCTGTCGAACGAAAAAAAAATGTGAGTTTCGATTACAAGGAAATTGCTAGTCTGAGACATACCTTGACACGGAGCTCCTTGATCTCATCAAACAAGAATTGAACCAAGAGATCTTGCTCGTAGTCAGACTCGTCCTCCGGATCGACTACGACGTCATGCGTCAGCTATATGAAGATCACTTCGACGGCGAAACAAAACATACCTTCCTGAACCTGCATCTCCTCTTCAATATACTGCTCCGTCGGTGTCGCAATATCAAGCCTCGAAGGCTTGAGCACAGGAACAGGCACCCGCACCTTCATTGGCGTCACTGCGTTTCTGAAAGCGTCGATTCCGCGCATAAATGGAATGCTCATCTTGTTGAACGCCGTCGTTTGGATCTCTCTTGCGATAGAACTGAACCGCATGACGTGAGAGTTTTCGTCGAAACCGGTATCGTACGGATTGACGTGGACGATCATTACCTTTCTGGAATTGCATCAGCTATGCAACACCGCCATCGACGCTGCAAGACTTACTGCTCGACCCTGCCCCGCGAAGAAGCCTTGGAACATTTCCGTCAATTTCGAATGTCGGAAAGGCACAATAGCAGGTTTTCGCCTTCCCTGCATACTCTTATCCGCCAGCAATGCTTGATTGGCTCGCAAAGTCTCCATACATTGCCCGAGAGTCTATCGAGCGAGAAGGACGTTGTAGTCAGTACATGTCAGTACGCGACAATCTCCTGCAGCGACTCACCATCAACGACGTGTTGATATTCGCCGCTTCCCTCAACCTCTCACCCGCGTTATGTGTATTTTTCGTTCTCTCCGAACCAGCCAAGTCAACGATTGACAATCTAGATACTTGAGCAGATTGAGCGTCCTGCATACACAAAGATCAGCGTCGCACGGTACCACCACTTGTCGTCGAATACTTACATTCGGCGCCCCATTATGAATCTTGACAATCTTGATGGTAAAAATGCCATGACTTCTACTCGACTGCTGATTCTGCCCCGTGCCAAACACCTGCCGGTCGATTTGACCGAGTTTGAAAATAGCATGTGCCTCCTCTCGTGTCTTTACCCGTATCTCCTTCAGCCCAGCAACGTACTTCCCGCCATCCAGATCATTCTTCAGAGCAAGTGCTTGTCGCTTGATGATACCGCTACCTCCATTCGCCGTCGCTGCCATACTCATACGGTTCCCAAACGAGCCGAATGCTTGGCTGAATGATCGCTGCATGGCCGACGACGTGCGGACGGCGCTGGATGAGGGCCTTGTGGTAGGTTTCTTGGGTTGCTCCTTTGAATTCGCGGTGGGAACACTTTCGAGGAGGTCAAATATCTGAGAGAGTAGTCGTTCAGCCGAATGGTACACTAGCGGTTACTGATTCCCACAAACCTTCTCGTTGTACACTTCCACATAGGACAAGTAGACTGCGTATGAATAATTACGATCCACTTTGATGGCTACGAACAGCAAGGATCAGTCGAATTCCAGGTCTTGCGAAATTCAAGCCTTCTCACTAGTTTCGTCTCTGAAGCCCTCAGCATGTTGTCCTGCACCATATCCCTCAGCCATCGAATCATCCTCGACCGCTGTGCCAATCTCGACACCGTATTGACGAACAGGTTTGATCTGTCCATCGAAACGATGTTAGCACACAGGAAGACGTGGAAACATGGAGGGTTTGACTCACAGGAATTGTACACTCGAGATCCTCGATAGAGTTGAAAATCACGTCAATACTCCTCGGAATCATCCCCCGATCCGCACCCTGCGTCTTATCATCCCCTCCTCCCTGTATTGTATACGTCTTGCCACTATTGCTGACTCCATAACTGAACATTAACCCGCTTTCACCCTGTAATGCTTGCTCTACCAACGGCAATGTCGTGGTCTCAAAGAACGTATTCTGTGGTGTGTCGGGACCGAAGACGTGGTTGAAAGAGTATATCTGGGTGGGTTTCGGCGCTTGGTTCGGGCGTGTGTGATCCTGTTTGTTCCTCGATGCGTCAGCCTTGACTGAGCGGTGCAAGTCCGCGAGATGCTTACCTGAGGGGCACGCATGATCACCTGTTTTTCTCCTTGCATTTCGAGATACGGCTTGACTCGGTCTGGAAGTTCATGTGAACTGGGCGGCGGACGGATTCTTAAAAAGGCCTAGATCACACGTTGATGGTAAGCTCGAGCCTACGAGCTCTGAGATTCGATTGGCGTACCTGCATAGTCTCCTTTCCCGTCTGAGCGCCCGAGCTGGAAGTTGTGCTCGGCGTACGAGTATTCTTTGGCATGATATTCATCGATGCGATACGCTTCATCATCGGAGTCTATGAAGAGGCAGGGTTCAATCAACCATCGTTCGACTATTACGACTGACATTACTGACCTGTTTTGGCTCCACAATCTCCGGTGTCTTTGTCCTCGTGGCTGCTTTCCTAGCTGTCTGTGGAATCTTGCTAGGCACTACGCTCTCCTCTTGCTCAGGTGTCTTGTCTTTGGAAGCTGCCACTCGAGCTCTTGTTGTTCTACCAACCGGCATCGTCGCTGGCACCTCTTTTGCCTTGCCCTTGGCGGCTGGTGTCTTGGGTATTATTGAGTAGATTGGCATCTATTTGTTGATTGTTGAACCCGGAGACTGAAAGAATAAAGCAGAACGTAACCTGGAGTTGGCTGCATCACTGTAATGTTCGAGATGAAGACACTTCGTTGAAGGACATTCTACTCTTCTTGCTCTCCATCTCATGGTTCACGGCGGCCGTAACAAAGGCTTTCCTTCTAACCTCTACGGATCCGTCTTTCGTCTTTGTCTTTGTCATCTCCCTCGGGTTCGGTTGAGACTGCTATGACGTACATGGTATCAAGGAGCGACGAGGACGGAAGACGGAAGGTAACGGTTCTCTGTTTGTGTTTATAACGGGTGGGCTCATTTTATTTACGACTTCGCAGACCGTAGTTTCGATTTTCGATTTTCATAGCTTCGTTTACCACTTACTACACACAATGTCAGCATCACTTCGCCAAGATCCAGCAGTCGCTTCAGCCGTCCGTCAACGGCAGAGCATGAAGAATGATGCGTCCGTTAGTGAAGCTCCGTAAGTACTCCGTCAGTGCTGCATACACTACTCCACTGACCTTCCTTCTTTTCCGCAGAGCATCACTTTCCACTGATCCGAAGAAAAAGGTCCCTCGAAGTGAACCCAAGATCAAGCCTCCGTTTGCAAACGTCTCGATGAACAAGTTGTAAGTCGACCCTTTCCCGAACCTACCCTTCCGACGCACCCTAACAGCATATTCCCTCCTTTCACCTGTTGCGCAGCTTGTTGAACTTGATGCTGGTCGTGCTCGCCGTAGCCGGGTTCTACATCTGGAGGGTCACTGTTTGGGCACACGAATCAGGTGGTTATTGGGCCTTGATCACGGGTTCTGGCTCGGCTGTCAAGGCAGCCGCCAGCTCTGCAGCCTCCGCTAGCTCTTTCGCAGCTGCAGCTGTGACTGCCGCCACTTCTACTGCTTCGGTGAGCGCATACACATCTTTTCATATACATCTGACATTTTACTGAGGGATTTCTTTCTCTGCGTATGTCAGAGCGCCGCACGAACCGCCAAAACAGCCGCACACGCCACATCCGGTGCTCCCGCCGATGTCCAAGCTCAAATCTTCTCCCTTGCCGCCGCCCTCGGAGTTCCTCTCGCCGACCTTTCAAACGCCATCCGACCGTTGATCGACCCGACAGTGCCAAACCCGGTAGATGAAGTCAAGAGACTTCGTGATCAGCTCGAGTTGTCCAAGCACATTCACGAGCAGACCGTGCAGCAGCACGAAGAGATTGTGGAGAAGGAAGAGGCAAAGAAGCCTAGTGTGTTGGAGTTGATGGAGGAGGCGTTCTTGGATTAAGCAGGAGGAGTGATGGTGTCGAAAGAGTTGATGAACACCAGCAATGTACACAAATAGAAATGATATACGCCATAATGATTAGCTGCTACTTGGTTTGCAACGAGGGCTTGAATAAGAAGAGACGCGGTGCGCAGCCAGAGGGGATGGGCAGTGGGCAATCCTGCTGTAGAAGTATGCGGAGAGCGTCGTTACAGCTGTCGTTACGTTTGAAGCAAGACTGTACATGCCGCAGTGTCTGAACGCAGGACGACCACGCTCCAAGTTTCTGTTCAAATAACAAAAAGAATCTTCAACCCAGATTCGAAGCGACTTCCTCCAGTTGCGCTTAATTCGCGACTCGAACTGAGCCATTTACCTAAGCGCGCCAGTCCACCTTCCCCCGCCTACGGCCCAGCCTAGTGCGAATTCCCGGTTCGTCGTCGTCGTCGTCGTTGGCTGCACCGGTGACGGCGCGATCGCAGCGGAGCGGGGAGGAACGACTTGACGAGAAACAGTGTTCCGACGACTTGTTAGCGACGCACACACCCGCGCCTTTTTCTTCTGCCCCTTCCTCACGCCCTAGATTCCTATCGTCAAGACGTCAACTTTGGGAAGACTGTTGCAGAGATGGTGAGATTATTGTTCTTCAGGTGCCCGGGAAGAGGATACGTGGTGGCATGCTAATACTTTGGGTTTGTGGAATAGGCTCCTACCGACAAGAAGGTTAGTTTCAGTTTTGAGGAATGGAAAGAGATTGAAAGTGGTGTGGCAGAAGCGAGCGGATGTGAAGAATAAAGAAGGATTGCATAAGAGGAAATTGCGGAATAGGGATGACAGGGAGAAGAGCATTAGGGTGGAATACGGTCGACGGTCTGGATCAAATGCGGGGAACAGGCAACATCGCACTCGACAACATGGCGCACCAGTCGTAGTCGTACACGGCACCAGGCATTTCCGTCGCCTGGCACCGAACGCGACAATCGTCAACATACCAACGGCGACAATACCACTTATTCATCCGCTGCCGATCCCGACATCCATAATTTCCGACCATGTTTGGTACAAGAGATCACCAGGATGGACGAGTGTCGGCGAGAACGGCGCGGACGGTGGAAGAAGGGCATATTTGGAATACAAGACGCTGACCAGGCTCTTACCCGTGTCTACAGACCAAGACCCGATCCGCTTTGCAGGATGTCGTGACCCGGGAGTACTCCATCCACCTTCACAAGAGGGTCCACGGAGCTTCTTTCAAGAAGAGTAAGCTCACGCACCGAGCACCCTGGCCGACATTTCCCGCTAAACCCATTCTTTTTGACACTCAGGGGCACCCAAGGCCATCAAGGCTGTCGTTGAATTCGCTCAAAAGGCCATGGGCGTCAAGGATGTCCGAGTCGCTCCTCCTTTGAACCAGGCTATCTGGGCCCGAGGTGTCCGATCCCCTCCCAACCGAATCCGAGTCAGGTTCGAGAGGAAGCGAAACGACGACGAGAACGCCAAGGAGAAGTTGTACGTCTTGGCCAGCTACGTTGAAGGTATCACCAGCTTCAAGGTGAGTTGGGCACATGTGTTCGAGAGCGCCAGGATGAACTTGTGCTGATATCTTGATCTGTGTTGCAGGGTCTCGAGACCACCGTCATCGAGGCTGACGAGGAATAAGCTCATCGTCCCATACTGAATCAGAAAATCAGAGACGGTTGTGATGCACGGGCTTGCTCTTCACCCACCCTTGTTCGGCAGGGATCATGTACATGATAGGATTGCAATATGTCATGTTCTTGTTGGGCGTTCATATCTCGTGTCTCACACAAAAGCGCTGCGTGGGTGCATAAAATCCTCGTGCGGAATGTCATAATCGTTGCCCGTGCAGATGCATTGCTATGCGGAACCTAGAGCCTGTTACACTTTGCGAAAACTCCTTTCTTAACTCCCACCCATCCCGCAACAATCCTCGACTTCCCATCAATGCTGCATTCCAAAAGGCTCCTTGCAAAGTCATCGGCATCTTTTCGAGCAATTCATGATCCACGGCATTCGTGATTGGGTCTGGCGTCGACAATAACATCTCTTGATAGTCGAAAGGGATATGCAGGAGCAGCATCGGCGTCCGAGATCGATTTGCTTCAACGACAGCTGCTGGGGAGAATCCCGAGCTCGAACATAGCAGTGCAACTACTGGCTCTAAAGCGATTGATCCACCAGCCTGTGTGTCGCTCGACTCCGCTAATCCATGATGCGACTCCTCCTTGAGCAAGTCATACTCTCGCCGCGCAACACCCTCCATCTCCCTAACCAACCTCGGACCCGGTGCTTTCTTCTCGGCTTTACACTGCGCCAGTACCCGTATCCTTCTTAGCGATGCTTGCTCGTTGACGCTGACTGGTTCTCGAGTATCAGGAATATCCCACCAACCGCGAAGGTCGATTCCACCATCTCCTTTCCCGCCGATCCGGACGAGCGACATGTGCATTTGTTGACTGAGGAGACGCTGGCAGTGTAGCTCGAATCCATTGCCGAGGATGACGGTAGGGAGTTTCTTGATCATATGATGTGGTTGCTTTGTATTGAGAGGCGGTTCCGGTGTCGATGGGCTGGAGTAAAAGAAGCAGAAACGAGGCAACGAGGCAATACGCAGTTTAACCTTTGAAGTGATGCGGATCAGATGTGCAATTGTGCGATCGAGACGTTCAACACCCTGCTTTCTCCATTGGATTCCCTAGCTGATTCCCTTTGGCTGGTTTTCCAAATAGCGTCCAAGCATGTCTAATCCAGTCGACGGGGTCAATGCAGATTCCTGCAAGGCACTAGCACATCGAAGACTACATCACGCTGCTAAACTGCACCTCAATCTTTGTTGCGACGAGCGAGCGATTGTCACATGCTCCTTTGGGTAGATGAAAATTTCCAAGCCTGCATCTGATCACATCAACCACATATCCGGGACCGCACTCCCGCCAACCTATCCGTACAATGTTTTGTGTCTTTCTATTTTTATTCATCCCCTCCATAAACTTGACAACCCAATCAAGGGCTCATGAATACTGTTACACTGCTTTGAAAAAACAAAGCGTGTGAAGTTGAGAGGAGTGTTGGCGGATGACCGAATGTCCGAATACATGAGTGAATGCAACCGAGAGAAAAGCGAGGGCGCAAGAACGAGAGGGACTCGAACGATACGTTTAGTCGAAAAGACCGAAACCCATGTCGTCGTCGGACCTGGAGAAACAAGGTCATCATTAGCACCACTCCACATCAACCCACGAACACAGTACGCACTCTTCCTTAGCTTCCTCCTTCTTCTCAGCGGGGGCCTCCTCGGAGGCAGCGGCAGGTGCACCACCGGCAGCGGCGGCAGGAGCACCACCAGCGGCAGGTGCACCGGCACCGGCACCGACGGCGGTCAACATGGACTTGACGTCCTTACCGTCGAGAGCCTTGGCGAGGAGGGTGGCCCAGATGGCCTCGACTTCGACCTTGGCGGCAGAAGTGAGAGCAAGGATCTTGTCTCCCTATAGTTCCAATTCAACCAAATATTTCCGCAATCAGCGTTCCCATCTTCCTGCTCCGTTGTCCTTTATCCTGCAACATACGGTGATTTCAACACCCTCGTCGGCCAAAATTAGAGCGGCGTAGGTAGCAGCAAGCTCGGCAGTGTTAGACTAGAAACGATACACAGTTGTCAGTCAAATCAGGTCCAACGTGTTCGTTCACATGAACATGTACGTACCATCTTTGAAAGAAGTTGTTGTTAGATGTAACGAAACGAGTCTACGGGTGTCTTTGGAGAAGAAATCAATATGATGACCTTGATGCGAAGTTGGTTGTTCCGCCGACTTTACGACCGAGGATAGCAACGACGCCGACGGGAAGCTGCGAATGCCTGTGCAATGGGACGCTAGCTTGCAGGTTCACGTGTGAGGCAGGATAAGAGGGAAGGAGCCAAGTGGAGGCGCAAAAGGGCAAATGCGCTTGATTTGAGGTACACTTTCGCGCTCAACTCTCAATTCAACAAGCGCATTTTCCAAATTCTATCCTTGCAAACTTCCCTCGGAACCATCCATTCCAACCACTTGACCATACGTTGTCGGTCGAACGCAGTATCAATATCACCTTGGCCGCCGGCACCGACTTCGACTTCTCTTTTCTTTCAAGGTCAATCACCCTCAACCAGAAAAGATGGCTCCCAAATCCGTTATCGTCGAACAGCAGGTCGCCGTCCCCGAGACCTTGTTGAAGAAGAGGAGGGTCAACGAGAAGACCAGGGAGGAAAAGTTGGCCAAGGCCGCTGAAGCCAAGAAGGTGAGTTTTCTGTTTCCATCGTTGATTCGAGGACCGTTGGAGGAAAACAATCCGGGGGATTCGCTTCATGATGCATAACTTTCAGGCAATCAGCCTCTGTCGACTAGTTCATATAGGACTCGATACCCTCGAACAATGTTGTCGAACGTTAACCATCTTTCGGGACTGAACAAGCGAATCCTACCGGGTTCTAGGAAAGGAGTGTCAATGCAAGTCGAGTATTGCGCAGCAAGCTTACACTTTGTTCATCTTCTACCAGGCCCGTCAAGCCGCCCGAAAGGTCATCTTCAAGCGTGCCGATGAGTACGTCAAGGAGTACTTGGACCGAGAGAAGGAGGAGATCCGATTGAGGCGAGAGGCCCGAAAGACTGGTGACTACTACGTCGCTGCTCAACCCAAGGTCTACTTCGTTGTCCGAATCAAGGGGTAAGTCATTTCTCGTCTCCCTCACCCAGACTCATTACTGACCTCGGACGCCAACACAGTATCTCCAAGATCGCCCCCAAGCCCCGAAAGATCCTGCAGCTCCTCCGATTGTTGCAGATCAACAACGGTGTCTTTGTTCGAGTCACCAAGGCCACTCAACAGATGCTTCGTCTCGTCGGACCATACGTCACCTACGGGTGAGTAGTCGTTCGGTCTGTGCTGTAAAAAGCCGGGCAGAGAGCTGATTACATCTTGGCTGGGAACAATCGTCATTCGTCTTTACCGCAACTCTCTCTTCCGTCGTCGTCGTCTTCTTGTCGTCGTCGTCGGTGACTGCTGCTGCAAATGCAATGTCTTGTCCTCTCCCTCGATTTTCCATCCTATAGTGAACCCAACTTGAAGGCCATCAAGGAGTTGGTCTACAAGCGAGGATACGCCAAGATCGACGGTCAGCGAATCCCCATCACTGACAACACCGTCATCGAGAAGAAGCTCGGCAAGCAGGGTATCATCTGTAAGCTGCATTCAAACCTTGCGAATTATGTCTCTTTCTGACCTTTCCTCTTTTCTTGCAACAGGTGTCGAAGACTTGGTTCACGAGATCGCCACTTGCGGACCCAACTTCAAGCAGGCTACCACCTTCTTGTGGCCCTTCAAGCTTTCCAACCCCACTGGCGGATGGAGGGCCAAGAAGTTCATCGGTTACGTTGAAGGCGGTGACGCCGGTAACCGAGAGGAGAACATGTCCAAGCTCATCCACCAGATGTGCTAAGCGTTTCTTCCTTGAACACGCTCTTCGCAGTATGTCGCATCTTGCTGTGATATCTGCGTAGGAAGGGGGATGTATAGAGAGGGTTGGCTTTTAAGCCGAGTTCCTGGTTGTATGCGAATGTAATATTTCTCTAATCGACGGGAGCAGACAAGTTTCATGTCATCCATCTTTATACATTGCTTTTCCGATTCCTTCCTGTTTCTGCATAATCAGTCTGCGAACTTGTGCTGTTTCCAGGTGTGATACACGATCATTTTCACCGCCTGTGAGAACATTGCAGTAGTTGCGTCAAGTATGGCTGATGCGCCTCGTCCCTTGTGGGCCATTCCTCGTTATCAGTCACCAACTCAGCGACGTACATCATCTTCTGGATGCCGTTGGCTTGATTCGAACATTGCAACGGAGCTGGCAAAGGCCTGGATTGGCAAAGGCCTGAATCATGCAGGGCAGCTTAGGCAGGCAGACCAATCTCAAGAAAGTTCACTCGATATATTTTTATCAACATACGACACCTTCTTTACAACGAATGTGATTGCCAATAGGTGACTCGACCTCAATGCACCCATAAGGTACTCCGCCCAGTTGTTTTAGTTTAGCATCCTCCCCCTCCTCGGAATGAAAAGGGGTAAATTCCTTCCAAGCGCTCAAGTTACGCCAAATCCACACGATTTTTGCACCGGTTACATTCCGATCCTCTACGAGTCGCGGGCTAGCACCGTCAACCAGCTCCGAAGAGAGGGAGATGCTGGCCACACGGTTCGAAGAGGTGGAAGAGAGCGGTGCGAGGTACCTGACGTATGAGTTTGAGCGATATCGTTTGTACCAAATCGCAATGAATCAAGTTCACGAGAAGAACTTTGGTGATTATATAGTTTGCACTGGAATAATTTGACGCAGCGGAGGCACCTTGATTGATTTCCGAAAAAGTCTAATGACGTGGCATTAGTTCATTCGGTGGCGTTCTTGCAACCTAGCCAGTTTTAGAAAGGATAGCAGCAAAGATCAAAATCGCTCAGCAAGGTTCACATCTGCAGCTTGACAGCTTCAGACATACTCACATAATTACGGAAAGGGCAGAACAAAAAGGGAATCAGTACTTACATGGAGGATCTCTTCGATGCCGCCGCTTCAAGCTGTTATAGAACGAACATTCAAAAATGTGACCGATGGTCTGTCAACATTGTTGGATGCATCCTACGGAATCCAGCGGACGCTTGAAGCAGCTCACGAGACCTGACTGCTAGAATACAAGATATAACATTTGGCCCTTTCTAATTGAACCTACAACAGAAAAGCGGGCGGTATAACGGACCCTCGAGCTCTGAGTATCATATACTATCTATGGACCTATTCCAATACCGCATTGATGATGACGAATGGTGCTGATGTGTCGATAATACGGTTATTGCCTCCAATTGTGTAGCCATATCGCCATTGTTATGCGGCGAGGGATCGTGAAACGGAGTTTTGTGGCCAACACTGAAGTCGTCTAACCACCGTGTAGCGTCGAGATGAAAACGACTTCATCATTCTCCTGAAGCTGATAGTCGAGCTCGCCTTCGAGCTCCCAGTCTGTGTCGTTGATCAGGACAAGAATACCTGGACGACTAGGCAGGAATTGCATTGGTGTCAGCCGCCGAGCTCTGCCGCCTCTCTGCAGACGAGGGGAATCTGGTGCGGGACAACTTACACACCATCACCATCCCCAAACATCTCTACCCGTTCCGACAGCAAGTTGTCCTTCATCCACTTTATGAGGTATTTCACGGTGACAGCTTTATCATCTCCCGCCTCAGTCTCATCTTCAGATATACGCTTGGGTAACGAGACTTGATGTTTTGGCTGCGAGTTGAAAAGGAGATGAAGACCACCTCTGTAAAGCAATGGCATAGGAGGAAGGAAAGATCAGTACAAAAGTTGAGGTGCGATAAGAAGGACTACTGACCCAAATTCGAGCCTGATCGAGATCTGCTCGACCGCCGCAGACTTGCCCTTTGGCAGCGGTGTTTCCTGGTTCAGTTGTTCCACAGCCGTAGTCATTCTGTGACAAAAGGAAGCCGGGATATGTTAATACCGACTGGAGAAAGATATCGACAAGACAATGAGCCACACCTTTCAACGCTCCTGCTTCACCTGTATCCTACCCTGTACAGTATCAACTTTATGCTCCTGCACGTGATGCGTGTCATGAACGGCGTTGCTTGCTTGGCACCATTGAACCAAGCTTCAAGCTGTCGGTCCGGTTGTTGACCATGTCTTATTCTATTCATACAGTAAAGCTATATAAACAACCACCACTCCGACCATGGCGTCTCTGTTCCTCCTTCTGATCATACATCCCGACAACTAGCACAATATGCTGTCCACACATCGCGAAATCGCACCCACGCAATGGGAATATCGACTCGACCGCTCGACACAACCGGAGCTCGATGGCATCCTCAGCACTCAAGACCAGAAGCGTATCTCGCAATGGACTGCCTGCTCCCAGTTCCCTACGGAGATTCACCTCGAGTTGATGAAAGCAGGAATCATACCTCACCCTTACAAACAACGAAATGAACACAATGTCCAGTGGGTTGGAAAGCAGCACTGGGAGTTTAGGGCCAAATTGGATGTTGGATCCGAATTGAGCGAATATAACGTTTGCGAGCTGGACTTTGAAGGCCTGGATACCTTTGTGAAGGTTTCTCTTAATGGCAAAGAAATCCTTACCGGAGACAATCACTTCTTGCCTTACAAGGTATGTTAATACGATGCAAAAGTTCCGCGATGATTGAGTTATGCGATACTTACCGCGGTCGTTTCTGCTGACCTACAGGTGCCTCTCAAGACAGAGAACCTACTCCCTAGTAACGAATTGCTGTTGCGTTTCGCTCCAGCCGAGGAGTTCGCCAAAGCTCTTGAAGCCGAACATGGCAAGGTAAGTGGTCGAAAGGTCTGTCAGTCGTTAGACATCACACCCTTACAGGAATCGCTATTCTAGATGCGAGCTGGATCTTGCAACCTGGGAGATCCCTCCCGCGTCTACGTACGAAAGATGCAAGCCTGCTGGCGATGGGACTGGGGTCTCGAACTCATGACTATCGGACCAGATCGTCCTATCACGCTTCACCTTGCCAAAGCAAAATTTGTGGAAATCAAGACAGCAGCGATCGTGGACGAGGATCTCAGCCAACGACAGCTCAAGGTCGATATCAAGCTCAAGAACCCATTAGATTTTACTGTCTCTTGTCGATGTGTGCTTGCAGACAAGTTGTCTGGTACGATTGTCAAAGAGGAAACGATGGTTTTCGGGGAACGGGACATTTCGAATTTCAAGTGGAAGCTTGGCCCCGAGGAGGTAGCTTTGTGGTGGCCCAATGGGCAAGGGGAGCAAAGGCTGTATCGATTTGAAAGTACCTTGACGGCCGAGGTGAGCCATAATCAGAGTGCTGTACTGTAACCTTCCCCTCTAACTGCTTCTGTATGCCGACGAACAGAACGGAGAAGTTCTTGACCACTTTTCTCGAAACATTGGATTCCGTCGAGCGCGTTTGGTGCAGGACCCGCTCATGGACCAACCGGGAAAGACTTTCCTTTTCGAAATCAATGGTCGGCGGATCTTTGCTGGAGGTACGAGCTCTTTCAAGTACGGCAAAACGAACCTGGTTTACTAAACCAAAGGATTGTGCCTTTCTCGTGCAACAGGTTCGAACTGGATCCCCACGGACCATATCTTACCCATTATCGAAGATTCTAGGTACAGAGCTTTACTCGAGCTTGCGGTGAGCTGCCATCCATATGTGCTACCCCAACGATCCGTTTGTACTGAGGTGTACTCTTTGCGATCATCTGTCCAGGCTAAAGGCAACCAAAATATGATCCGCTGCTGGGGTGGTGGGGTATACGAACCGGGTATGTCTTCGATATAAGCATATAGGTGTGACGCGGCGCTGACCCATACACATTAGATATTTTCTACGACTTGTGCGACAAGCTGGGATTGATGGTTTGGCAGGTAAGATGGCGGTTGACCTGCTACAGGCCCACCTATCTGACGCTTGGTTTTTTATTCAGGATTTCCAATTCGCCTGTGGGATCTATCCTGCCTACCCAGACTTCATAAAGTCGGTGGAGAAAGAAGCTATCGCCAACGTCAAGCGATTGCGCCACCATCCATCTTTGATTATCTTTTGCGGTAACAATGAAGACTACCAGCAAATCCGTCAATGGAACATCGACGAATCCCAAGCGGATCCTTTGCCTGCAAGAAAGATCTACGAAGAGCTTTTGCCGAAGGTGGTTGCAGCGTTGACTGACCCTGTGATTGCGTATCATCCTGGATCCCCCAACAAAGCCGCTGACAGGTGAGCACTTTTACAATGTTGGATTAGTTATGACGCAGCGTTGCTTATGGTGAAAACATGGTAGTTGGGCTACCGACGATCCTACCCAAGGGGACATCGTAAGTCGTTCGCCTCTGGTTCCTGACCGATACTAATGCAATGCTCGAATTTGAATATAAAAGCATCAATGGACTGTCTGGGCGCGTAAGTAGTTTTTGCGAAGTTCAATCGCCTGTCATCTGTGTTGACCACGAGCCACATCAGCTCCTTCTAACCCCTGGCAAGACTACGACCGACTCGGTGGACGATTCGTCAGCGAGTTTGGAATGCCTTCCATCCCCGACATACGCACGGTAGATTGGTGGCTCGACGGCAATGGAAAGGAGAGATACTCTCAGAGCAAGCTCATGCAACAGCACAATCGAGCGGGAAGTCATGAACGTCGATTTGCAGTGTACATGAATGAGATGTTCAGGTTGACTGGGGATTTCGCGACGTAAGTTCAGGACTGTTGACGTGGATCGAAGCCGTTTTCTAACCTACTGATATACTCTGTTTCTCCAGGTATATTTACCACACGCAAGTCTTGCAATCCGAATCCATGGGATTTGCATATCGCTCGTGGCGAAGGCAATGGAAAGGACCTGGCAAAGAATATGTACGTTATTCCCGATTTATGGCTGATTCGGTTTCTTACATGTTCCTTCAGTGTGCGGGTGCACTTGTTTGGCAATTGAATGATTCATGGCCAGGTATGCGCTCTTAAGTCACCGAATCACCTTTCTATGCTAACGATGACTATAGTTTCAAGCTGGGCGATTATCGATTACTTCGTGAGTAGCCCTAACACCGAGCGCAGAACGCAATTAACCCACTCTTCGGCCCGTAGCTTCGGCCCAAGCCTGCGTACTATAGTATCAAGAGAGAGCTTGCGCCCGTCTCTGTCGGAATTCAACGGACGGTCGAAAAGAACCGCGATAATGATCGTCCTCGGCAATTCTACGAGTGTGAGTACCCAGTCCAGACAAGCATGTGCGCCTGACGATCTGACGCGGTGTGTTACGTGCACGTCTTGTATGTCATAGACGGCGCGTTCCAAAGCACGGATGCGACCGTGGATGTCTGGGCGACAAACGACACCATGGACATGATCAGATGCATATTGGAGATATCGGCATACGATGTCGAAACGGGCTGGTCATGGACCTCGGGACCAGGCGACACCTTGCAGCTGGCTCCAAACTCGAGCACAGAACTGCGCACAGCGATACCTGTTCCTGCTCCGCCAAAGAACGAGGCAGCTGACCCATGCGCACCATCTGGCAGCGTTGTCATTCGTGCAAAGTTGCAACTTATTCGAGATGGGAAAGTGTCGAATGAGGAAGCCGTCTTGGCCAGCACCTGCGACTGGCCCCAGCCGTACAAATTCATCGACTTTCCGGCACTCGCGGAACAGTGTGGATTATCAGCGAAGATCGTGTCAGGAGAAGATGATGCGAATATCGTTACCCTATCCTGCGCGAAGCCTATCAAATGCTTGACTTTAGGTTTGGCCGAGTGGCAAGAAGGGGACACGGATGTGAGCTTCTCGGATAACGGGGCAAGTACCAGAAGGATTCCAGGTGGGTTCGCTAAACCGAGATAACTGACAAACCTTCCGGCAATACCGTGTTACAGTTGGACTTGTTCCCTGGCGATGCGCATTCCGTCACTGTCAAGAACCTTGCAGGCAGGAGGCTCAAGGCGACATTCATGGGTTGTGAAGGCGGAAGGAAATTGTAGATACGGCGGCGAAAAAACGAGATGTAGGAAAACAATCAAGGAGTCGGTGCAAGAGTTGTACGATGATAGAACGACGGTGAAATACTATGCGGTTGTTGTTGGGTGTTACGTACAAGAAACGACAGCAAAGGGAATGCGACTGATATGTGATATGCCTGCTGCTGCACGTGGCGTAAACTATCGATGCCATCGCAGCAACTAACTAACGCAGCAGCAGCTAGCCAAGCTGAAACGAAAAGCTGACCTAAGCGAGCTTTTCGGCGCGTTTCTTCAGCCGGCGCGTTGTCCACGTCCCAACAAGCCAGCTCATCTTCAAGTCTTCCCATAAGTTGAACATTCGGGGTGACTTCCTTATCCTTATTCATATCATCATTCACCTTATTTCAGTCACTCGGTTACTTGTGAGTCTTTCCCAACGTCTTGCCTCTCTTCCTGCATACTGAATTGCCGTATATCAGCCCTTTAACAACACCGTCAACAGACTCCTCCCAAACCCACACATCACGCTCTTTACTCAAAAATGAAGGTGAGTAAACCGAGAGTAAACAAGGATTCAAACCTAACTGACCCCTCCTCCATCCTTCAGGCTTTAATTCTTGTCGGCGGTTTCGGGACTCGGCTTCGTCCTCTGACCTTGACTCTCCCTAAGCCCCTGGTCGAGTTCTGCAACAAGGCTATGATGTGAGTGTGCAGCTGCCCTATTGACTTCTCACGCTCAAATAAGGCTGACATGACCCCTCTTACAGCCTCCATCAAATCGAGGTAAGACAGAGAGACAGAGTTATCCATAGAATAAACACCCGTTGACGTTGTTCTCTCGCGTTACGCAATCTTTCGGAAATGACAATAGGCTCTTGTCAAGGTAAGCTTACATCGATCATAGGAACCGATCTCCTAATCGGGCTAATATTTTCCGCTCTAGGCTGGCGTCACTGATGTCGTTCTCGCCGTCAACTACCGCCCAGAAGTCATGGTCGCCGTGCTAAAGGAGACCGAGGAGCAATTCGGCATCAACATTACCTTTAGCGTTGAAACTGAACCTTTGGGAACGGCTGGACCGTTGGCCTTGGCGAGGGACATCTTGGGCAAGGACGACACCCCGTTCTTTGTCTTGAACTCTGACGTTACCTGTACCTACCCCTTCGAGCAGTTCCGGTTAGTACACGTCCGCTGAACATGCTTAAGCATCCCCTGACCGCTTTGGCTCCTATCGATTCTTCATAGTGATTTCCATCACGCTCACGGATGTGAAGGTTCCATCATGGTCACCAAGGTCGCCGAACCCTCTGCCTTCGGTGTCGTCGTCACCAAGCCCGGATCCTCCATCATCGATCGATTCGTTGAAAAGCCTGTGGAATTCGTGGGAAACCGAATCAACGCTGGTATCTACATGTTCAACCCGAGTGTGTTGAACCGAATCGAAGTATGTTGCTGCAAACCTTGCCGCTGCCGTTTCGTATCTGACTCCTGTTTCCCACCAGCTTCGACCTACATCGATAGAAAAGGAGATCTTCCCCGCCGTTGCCGCCGACCACCAGCTACACGCATACGACCTGCAAGGTTTCTGGATGGATGTCGGTCAGCCCAAGGACTATTTGTCGGGTACCTGTCTCTACCTTTCGCACCTGACCGCTACCCGCTCGCCGCTTCTCACGGACCCATCTCAGAACAAGTGGGTATATGGTGGAAATGTCATGGTTGACCCTGTAAGTCTAGGTGCCTCCGTTGATTTTTCTGACACACGCTGATTATTGCGCCCCATCGTAGACCGCAGAAGTCGACCCGTAAGTCGATCAGATGCAAAATGCATGGGATATTGATATTAACTAGATGCTTCCTCCCAAAGAACTGCTCTCATCGGCCCCAACGTCGTCATCGGCCCCGGCGCCAAGATCGGCCCTGGTGTTCGTCTCCAGCGATGTGTCGTCATGAACAACGCCAACATCCGAGACCACGCATGGATCATGAGCTCGATTATCGGATGGAATAGCACTGTCGGTCGATGGGTGCGTGGCATGTGAGCCCGGGAATACCATTTTCACGCGTTAACGTTTCTGTTTCGTGCAGTGCCGAGTGGAAAACATCACCGTCTTGGGTGACGACGTGTCCATCAAGGACGAATTATACGTCAACGGTGCATCCGTATTGCCGCACAAGAGCGTAAGTATTCGACCGACTGGTTTTTCGGGAAAGCAAGGCTAATAAACTCCCGTCCGATAGATCTCTGCGAGCATTACTGAACCCCGAATTGTCATGTGTAAGTAATGAGCAAGAGTTGAATTTTTGGTGCGTGCTGACACACGCATTCGACTGCAGAAATTACGCTCGACTATTCAGGATTCTTGAGGAAAAGGTTGCTATGCATAACAGCATTATCTAGACCCATCAGTTGTCACCATTTTCTACATGGATGTTTCTTTCCCCTCCCTTTCGGGCTCGATAGATGACATAATCTACATATCTCCGGCAAAGCAGATTGAACCAAGTACTAATTTCTCTCGAGAAAGTCAAATCGGCCCTTTGCGACACTGGTCGCTGTACCCCATATATTCCTCGCAAGATAGCAAATGTCCTCTATAGATGTACATCTAATCGTCGTCGTCGCTGATATCTATGGCGATGGTCTTTTTACTAGCGGTAGTTCGCGACGGCCTGCTCGCACTCTGAGTGGGTTGACTAGGAGCGACAAAGCTAATGCAAACGAGTCAGCATGCGAAGTTGGCCATGACTGATCATAAACTCCTCACCTCAGTTGGCTTTGTTGTGGAGCTCTTGTCGCTGCAGCCTTTTTGGCAGGCGTCTTGGCTGGTGTCTTTTTGCTTGCCGCCGTAGGTTTTTTAGGAACAGCGGCTCTACCACCGGCTCCACGTTGCGCTCGCGGGACAAACTCTTCTTCCTCCTCCTCTTCGTCATCGTCATCATCAGCAAACTATAGGCGACATGAAGAAATCAGCAACCAGGCAGCAATCAGACTACACCCTGAGGCTTACCAAAGGCGCTGCCTTCTTGCCACCTCGGGCGGGAGCTGCAGCTTTCTTTTGTGTCGCCGCCGTCTTTGCCGTTGTGGTACTTTTCCCTTTCGTGGCAGTTTTACGTCCGCCTCTGGTTGTGCTGCTCATCGAAACATCTGAATCTTCCACTTGTTGAGGGAAGTCGTCTTCTTCTACTGCGAAATTAGGTGAAAATCGTTAATTGGGCGGCCAGTTCTGTGTTGCAGATTCACTCACTCATACTATCATCGCTTTGTGGTCGTTGAGTGCGAGACTGAACGGTCACACTATTTTAGCAAACTGTTTTTGTGAGCACATGGGAAAGCATACCTTTTTCGCCGTCTTGGCACGGGCAAAGGGTTGTGACGCGAAGGCTTCTTTCTCCTTCGTGATCTGTCGCAAAGAGCGTTTAGATCAGCCTGCAAGCATCAATGTAGGCAAGACTATCGACTTACAAGCTCTCTGAACGTGTCTTGATTGTCGATAGTCTCTTCGGTACTCTTGGATTTGATTCCTTTTGTAGCGCTTTCGAGGATACTATTCACAACGCTAAAAGTACCGACCAAAGGTTAGCTTGTCACGCCTCACGCATAGTACCGCAGGACGTACTCTCTAATCGCATCGGTATCGTCTTTATCCACGTATCGAGTAACCGCTTCTTCCAGCGCATTTTCAGCCAACACTTCAAGCGTTTGAGCTTCGAGGAAACGGGACACGAGTTCCCCCATTCGAACACGAGAAACTTCCGAGGTTCCACCGGATTCCACATCTTGCAAATCGTCGAGGTCCTCAAGGTCTGGCTGATCAGCAGTGACTTTGCCCTCTACCATAACGAGCGAACCGGATCAGGAGGTGCAAAGATTACGTACGACCAACCAGATTGAATTTACGTACGTCTCTTGACTTGCACCTTTTTACGGTAATACTGGAGCACGTCCTTTGGGTTGGCTATGCGGTCGACAAACCGTTGACCAAATCGTCCAGCGTTCATCATTTCCTTGACACCCGTTGTTTCCACCTGCGTGAACGTTGGCAAGTGAGCGGAAGATCGGTTGTAAAGCAAGCAAGACAGGCCTACCTTGAGCCTAATCAACGGCAACATCATCTCATCCTCTGGGTCATGCTCCTGACTTTCCCATTCCTCTTTCGCCTCAGCTATAAGCTCGTCCACCTATGTTGTCAACGTTTTCGAAGAAGGTAAGTGCGGAAACAAGTAAACAGCATGGTACGGGGTTGACTGACCTTCTTCTCCAAGAAAGCCGTTACGGAATCTCTCGACTGCAAGTCTAGCTCGTTGGCCGGATCGTCCGATTCCTCCTCCATTATGACTTCACCAATCTTGAATGGCCGGACCGTCTTGAGCGCGACAGGCTCAATATCAAACTGATCACCTTGAATGGACAAGATCCCGACTTTTCTGAACGGGCACAGAAAAGATAGGTTGATCAGTCCTTGAAGCGTGACACATAGGACCAAGAGCGACGTACTTTTGGATCGATTCACCTTGAGACAGACTAGTGGCGACCGAGCTTCCGGGCTGCGTAATCCAGTAATTCTTGCGCGGCACACCTTCCGGCTCAATTCGACAATCATGTTCGTGTCCCCAGACAACGAGGTCTATCGAATCATCAAACATGCCCTCTGGAACCGAATTCTGGGGACCATGCTTGACTCTGCGTCGAATCAGGGTCAGCTTGGTGAACAGGATTGCGTCCACTCGCGCACGCACCTATTCTGGTGGATAAGTAACATGTTGAACCATTTCGAATCCTCATCCTCCTCGGGCATAAACATCCTCACACGATTACTGCGCAACTCGTAATGCATTCTCGCATCCTTGATGTTCCCTACACCATACATTGCCAGTCGCGTCTTCCCCTTTTGCAAGAGCACGGGTTTGATTTGCATGCCGTCGGATGTCGGGTCGCTCGCTTGTTCGTCTGACGCTAGGTGGACTTTACCGAAATAGTTGACAAGACCGGCGACAGAGAGGACGTCTAGTGCGCAGAGCGCTCCTTCCTGCAAGATTGATCATAGTTAGCGTAGTTGCGCAGAGAAACGGAAGAATCGAGCGTACCGGACCTGTTCCCTGTGGATCGTCATGGTTTCCGTGAATTGAAAAGACGGGAATAGCGACATTGAGATTCGGATCCTCGTAGTTGATCGCGGGAAAGCTACCGAAGGAGCGTGTCAGTCCGCTGTCGGCTGTGAAAGCAGTAAGTTACTCACTGGAATCCTGCAGTCTTTCCGTCAAATGGATCACTCAGCAGTTCCATCTGGGTGCAAGGGTAACAAAGGTCAGTGAAATTCGCAAAAAGACCTGACGCTGGCAGCGAGCGTCTTGGACTCCCGTGATTCGACACGGCCACGAAGTTTGTACCAGATAGGTCGTGGCTGACAACCTGAGAGACATCAACTGAGCTGTAGCCGAAAGCAAAATACTTCCAGCAGTCTACATAGGCTCCTACTCTGCCCTCGAAAGGAGTACCTATGGCTGATAGCTACAGCGTAGCCTCCTTCGGGCTCAAAGTCTGCGGAGCGCAACCCCCAGGAATCACCGACTTTCTGCGCGACCAGCCTGAGATGAAGCGATTGCATTTGCCTGGGAAGACGCGAGAACAGACATCGGTTTTCGCGGCACAAGTACCCTCCGAATGCAACAGATTTACAGTCGCTCTATGGCGACCTCTTGAAATCATTATAACTTGTTGCATAACGGCGCGAAAGGCGCACAAAAGTCTCACCGCCATGCGCTCGGTCAAAATGACTACTGTCGAATAACCTAGATCACCTTCGACGGATGTCATCAAATCCTCTCGCACGCGCGGTCGGTACAGACGCGGGAAGAACAAAAATACCGAATTTTGTGCCTGTGGTTTTCGCCAAAGTCGACTAGTCACAGACTTCCAATACCGCCGTCGCAGGAGGAAACGACTGCTGCTCACGTGCTTCCCGAAGACGATGACAATAGGCCGTTCTAGATCATTCTCCACCGCCGCGCAACCGATCTCGATGGCCTTGAAAGTCAAAAAGGAGACTTTGATGCTCGTACTGGCGCTCGTTGAACACAACGCGCTCTAAGCCGCCCTGCGGTGACCTTGGAAGTCGAAGTAGAGGCATCAACTCGCACGCGCGGCGAAGGCACTTACGTTACTCTCCGCCATCGTGCAAAGTGCCCAGGGAAACAGAAACAGGAATCCAATAGGGCTGCTGCTCGCGCTCGCTGAAAGCAACGACCGTTCTACAACGTCTTGAGAAAACAAAGAGCGTGCACGGACCGTCCAGTTCGTGAGCTCGACAAATCACTGCTCTGAGCTGTCTTGCCGCTCGCAGCTCGCGAACCCCATTCGCGCTCAGCCATTCTGCGATGGACTGGAAAGGCAATGATCCAAGTCTCACGCTCGATGAGAACGACTGCTCTCGTCATCGTTCGGCGGCACCTAAATGGCAAAGAGACGAAGGTTTGCGGGGTGGATGAAGCTTTTGCAGGCTTCAAAGTAATACAGCAGTCACGTATGCTGGCGCTCGCGCGCTGGATGAAGGCAACTACTCTATCTATCGTGCCACGATAGCCTGCGAAGAGTAGGCTCGTAGAGTGCATCCGCGAAGGATTGGTGCTCGCTCCGCTCGACATATAGCGAGATACTGACGCTCGCGCTTGCGCGCTCGATCAAGGCAACTACGCTCACCGTCCTACGACGGCCTCGAGAAGAGTCCTTCGGACTCGTAGCCTGCGGCGCAATAATCTTGCTTTGCTCGAAACTACTCCTCGCACCGCTCCGCTCGCCGCTCGCTCGCCGGGACTCACCTGCACCGGCCGATCCCCCAACGTATACTCCCTCAACATGGCCATCGTCTGATGCAAACACGCCCTTGTCGGCCTATTCTCATGAAAGAGATCCCCGGCCAACAAGATGAAATCGACCTGTCGTTCCCTCGCGACTTCCAGTATCTCTCGAAACGTGTTGAGCGAGTCTTGACCGCGTATCGGATCGGACTGGTTGTACCCTAGGTGATTATCGGTCGCTAGCATGATTCGGAAACAGCTGCACGGACGCATGGACGGCGGTATTAGCATCAGTCAAGGTTGTCCGATGTTGAGCTCTTACTCGGAGACTCACTGCTCATCATCTATCAGACACCCAAACGACAAGTGAGATCAGCACTCTCTCCACTTCTCGCAGTATCCAATGATGCACTAACCAGGTCCATCAATTCCAGGAGCAGTAGCGGTCGGCGCAGGCGTAGCACTCTCACGACCTGCATCTGCACTCGTCGTCGATGCCGCAGTTCCTGTTACGACAGCTGATTCCTGTTGGTGTTGGTGTTGTTGGCTATCCAACAACTCGTCTTCCTCTTCTTCTAGTTGACCATTCTCGTATTCTACTTGCTCCTGGTGGCGTGTGCGTGTCATATTGTCGATCTGATACTATCTGGCAGGATAGAAGCTCCTGTCTATTCATAGTCGTCCACCAGTCAGTCCTTCCTAATAAGTGCTTGCTTCTCGGTTGATCGTGTATTCAAGGAAAGGTGGAGGCACAACCACCATAGCGCGGATTCAAACCTCCTACTACTCTGTTTCATTAAACGGGGCATTTCATCTCCCCTCCCTCACCCAGCCAAACATATTTCTTCCTATATACCTAATCCGTCCACCCTATCCATTCGAGTCCTACAAGTCAAAAAATGGCATCAACACGCCTAATAAGCACCATCACACACTCACACCACACCTCACATCAAACACCAAACTCCCACACCCCGGCGGGTATGGCGTCCTCCTCGGCAAACGGAATAGGACAAGACGAACGTCTTCTCTCTCATCACCGTCAAGCGACACACAATAACACTTCAAACTACGGTGCCACAAGAACGGGAGGAGGACATGTAGCGCTGGCTAGTGGTGTTTCCTTTGAGGATCAGCAGCAAGGACAGCAGATTGAAAGGACGGCGGGTAGCGTCCGGTCCCGCTCACACTCTCACTCTTCTGCCTCATCCTCGTCGTCTACCGGAAGTAGTGCAAGCGGTACAATCAAACTCGCAGACGTGACGTACAAGTCCATGATGGTCCTCTATTGGTTGATACCGGTTACAATCGGACTGGTATTTTACAGTTTGGTTTTATTAGGGAAATACGCATGGTGAGTGTGCAGATCTGGTTTCGCTTGTCTCGTGTCGTTTGATGGGCTAATCATCCTTCATTTATCCCTGCTAGGCCACCAACAGCACGCGAACGCTCACTCCCCTTCCCACCCGCCTATCCGCACCCATTCCTCTTCCAGCCATTCACTATCGGAATACTCGGATGTATCGCCGCACAAGCACTTCGTAGGCCGATATACAGTGGGTTGGGTATCGCGGTCGATGCTGTTTCGGCCCGGTCGTCAGGCAAGGTCGTGTCTTCGAGACATGCTGTGGTGATGGCGACGACGCTTCCGATCCTCGTTACGAGCTTACTGTACGTTATCAATTCCAGCTGTCACTCCTATAGATGCCAATTGACACACCTTTTTGATCACTTTAGCGCAACAACAACCCACACAACCCTGCACGAACTCATCCGTCTGCTCACTCTCCCACTCCTCACGCCAACCCCAACAATCCCATTCATGATCCCAACCACGACCCAGCTCTTCCAACAATCATACCACCTCGGCCTCGGTTGGGGCTTGGCAGAGGCATTGTGGGGCACGGTAAAAGGCTGGTTTGCCGGTATGCGGTTGTATGTTGATGTTTTGCCCAGGGATCGTGCAGCTGCAACGAGTGGGGTTGGTACAGGGGAGGGAAAGACCGTGGAAAATGGTCAGGGACTGGAAGATGAGGAAGCGGCGGACAATGAATCCGAGACTGAACATAGGTACGCTCGTCGCTTCATTCCCGCCTATAACGTCCGCCGCCAGTTCTTATTCGATACCTAATACTCAGAACGCCAAATGAAAGCGCCGTTATCGATATCGAAGAAGACGACAACGATGGTGATAGCAATGCGTCGGCAGAAGAGGAGGAAGACCTTGCTACAAAAATCGCGATTCTGGAGCGTCTACGCGGTCGTCGAGGTTCGTACTTTTCCCCAGTCCGCCTTCGTACTGACATTTTTTGCTCAAAGCGCCTCATTCTGCCTTCGACCACATAGAGCTTGAACAGATACTTGGTATTCCTTTTCCTGTGCGTACTTCCTCCAGATCAAGCCAGAGACATATCACGGACTAAACAAAGAGGGGATTAACAGAATATCGCTCTCCCGCTCCATCTCCTGTGGAGGATCGACGCCCTGCTCTTCAACCTCGGCCTGACACTCATCGTTTCGGCGTACTGGTACGACATTGAACCAATCTACACACGACATTCCCATAGGCCTTCACTTCCCCCATCCACCGACGAGGGTGGCGGGTATCCACCTTTCCCGCCCGTTGGGTCGCAGCGGCATCACCGTCTTTTTCCATTGATCATGTTTGGCGTAGTTGCGACGCATGTGGTCGTGAGCCTCGTCTGGTCTCTTGGAGTTCGTAAAGCCGGGATTGGGGCTGTGACGTGGGGTGTAAGTTTACAACCTGCCATTTTTCCTTATTCATCAATGCTAAACATTCTTGTTCGAGTAGAGTTTGATCATTTCCCTTGGTGCACTCTTTGCTGGATTTGGAGCGTAAGTCGACAAAGAGTACCGAGTCTTCATTTTCTTCCTACTTATCCTTGCCTGCGTTCCTTTGCTCTTAAAAAGATGGGGAGCTCTTGTTTGATGGAATAAAACTGTATATGTATTCGTGTACACTTGGTTGTTTCTTCTAGATTTCATGGGCCTTTATATACACAACAATTGAACGCACTCGTTGACTTAAGGACCGGGACTTGATGTTCTATTCTGCCTATTCTGCCAATCTTGTCTGTTTCACACATGTTCCATCGCCCAATTTAGTTCCTGTTATTCTTGCCGTTCATACCATCATGAAGCCCAAGACCATGGCCACGACCATGGCCACGACCATGGTCGTTTTGATCTCGGCCATCCTCTCGGTTGTGGCCGCGGGTATCAATTCGGTTGTGATCGTGGGATTCGCCTTGGTTATGTTCGTCTGTCAAGGCGTTACTACGGGCAGGATCGAAATCCACCGCCTTGTCATTAACGATTACCCGACCCTCCCCTTCGTCAATATCGTCGCCCATCAGCATCTTCCATACAGCTTGCTCGTTGTATTCTTGGAAAGCTTCACGGCCGCCACGAGCATCGTTTCGACTGAGTCCCATGCTTTCGAGCAAGTTGACGTCTTCTTCCCCATCGCCGCCTTGTCTGGCCGAGTGATGCTCCGCAGAGGCTGCTCGACCACTCATCAGGGAGAGAATCAACAACCACCGAGCCGCATTGCCTAGGATTGTAATGTGAGCCTGTGTAAATATCTCGGTCCACATATTTGCTCACCTATAGTAAAGCAATCCTCAGAGGGACTACTTTCGTCAGGGTGGACCTCTGGGAATGGCGTTCCAATGTCACTGACGAATCGATTCGCAAACTCGTTTGCGCTGAACGGAGGAGTCTTGCTAGCGGGTTTGCTCCCGTCCATGCTGACAGGACTTACACTCCTTGAAGTTTCGAGATCGCTCAACGAGAAAAGGCCGGAAATTGCGGTGGGCAGGCCGTCGGCGTTGAAGTGCAAGCTGTCTCTCCTCGGTCGCCCAGTCTCCTCTCTGAAGGGTCGATTAAGCTCGATTTTGCCCATGTATAGATCAAACAAGATGTCCGCCGTCTTGCTGGGTTGCCCTGGAGGGACTAGCCAGCCATTCACGCCGTGCTTCACTTGTAACGGAATCCCTGGCAAAACACACAAGGTCAACAAGTTGATCCGACTGGCGTCTACGGCAGCTACTTACCTCCAGCTGTCGTCGCGATGATCGGAATTCGTTTATTGATCGCCTCTGACACCTTGACTTCGAATCCTTCACGAGTAGATAGTTGGGTCGCACACCATGCACCTTGCATCAAGCAGCCCAACAAAGTATCCGAAGGTGGGGCTCGCACAATGGATACGTCGCCCGCGATCGACTCGTAATTCTTGCTTTGAACGATCTGCAAGGAAACAGGCGACGGATCAGAGCCACCGTGCTTCGATGAGCTTCCCGTTACTCACAATATGCGCGGCTTCGTAGATTCGAGTGCCGTCGGGATCATCAATCTAGGATGCAACGGAAAATCAGCTCGAGTGCGCCGTGGCCAACGACAAGTAGACTTGCCGACCCATGACCAACAACGATGAGCATCGGTGGTTTCTTGTCACTCTTGCTCTTGCTCGCTGCAGCACTTTGCAGACGTTGCCTGAAGTCGAGGTAGGCTGCAAGCAGGTCGGGAATACCTTTAGACGGATCGAATCTTGCCACTTGGATAATGTAGCCACGCTTCCAATCAACAGTCACTTGACACTGTTGTCGCGAAATACGGTTGTACGCTTCTCTCAAATGGTGAATGGCTTCTCGTCCAAGCGGTTTGTTCAAGCCGTCAAGAGGATCCGTAGAGGGAGGCATGTAGAGAACAGGCATGCTTTCCTTGACGTTTCGTGGAACGAAAGCTTGTACGGGATGAGCGATAAACAGGTCGGTCTGCTCGACAAACCCGAAGATGTAGTCCCAGACATGGGCCTGAGGGGTGTCAGGTTTGTCCGTCAGATGAGCTTGGATCTGGATATGGCTTCGGAAGATGATTTTGCAGTCCGGTCGCTTTCTTTTGATCAAGGGGATCAACGCGGTCAACTGCGGGTCGTCAATGACGATGATTCTGTCGCCAAATATCTCATCGTCGTTGGGAAGCCAAAACTTGTTGTAGTTGGTCTCAATCCAGCTCTCAAAGTACTTTTTATGGACTGGTTCGAGGTCCTTGTCGGGTTCCGCGACACCTTGTAGGATGTTATGAAAGTTTTTCGTAATATTGAAAATTTGTGGGTGTGCTACGTAGAGAATATGCGTGTCTCACACGTGTCAGCCAAGATACCGATGGCGTCAACGGGCAATTCATCGGACTTACGGTAAGGTACTGCCCATTTCCCGTCGACTCCGACCAGTCTGAAAGGTTGCAGTCGTCAGAGGATGAGTATTGCGGAAAAGGTCCACAATCACTCACTTCCACAATCGCACCAACGCATTCTGCAACAGTGCAACGCCACCGCCTTGAGGTGTAGCTGACAGTCTAGTCATCTTGATGTTGTTTCCCTTGACATGACGCACGAGCGCCATGAAACGTCTCCACAATTTGGGGCTTGTCGACTGTTTGTAAAGCTCGAGGGACGCGATCCGGATCAGTCCTCCAGCGTCGACTTGTACAGTTTGGTCCCGCTCGCTGGCTTTTACGACCACTGCCGAGTGAATAGCAGGGCTGAGGAATTTAATAGACTGTTTGATGGCGTTGGAAGCGTAGTACTCTGATGACGGATCGGGTAGGCCTTCGAACAAGAGGGTTGGACTAGGAATCAAGAACGGGATGGCCTGGTAAAAGGAAAGATATGAGTCCTTTGCCACGGATGAAGAGGAAATATAGATCGCACATTCAAATGATGGTAGAACGAGGGTAAAAAGGACGGACAGTTCCTGAGAAAGTGTGGCAACGGCTCGGAGATGGCGAAGATTTGAAAGACGATGATCTTGCCTTCTGCTACCATGAGCGAGTCTCGACACACTCGTTCTGCCACCTGCTTGACCTCTTTCCAGCCGTCTTCACCCCGGTCCTGACCATCTCGAAGGTCGAGAACCATCGAGTCGATCCCGCTCTCGAGATTCGAGACGCCATCAGAGATGACCGCACCCCATGTTAGGAGATGGTGCCCCTCCTTTAACCTGTCCTCTTCACTTCGCCTTTCCTCCTCGGGTCGGTCCGCTCCGAATCCGTACTCGCCAATGTAAGCCTTGATTGCTTCGAATCCGGAAAGTAGTCGAAAGTGAACACCAACGTAGGTGTCGTCGTGTGAACGGGGATGTCTTGCGCTTCGGGTTTTCAAGCCATGAATCTTGTGTCTCTCTGAATGAATGTCCTTGCCTTGATGAGCACGCATTTCGGCGGCCTTGATAGCTCTCCAAGGCATTGCATGGAAATGAATAACAATAAGTTGGTAAACATGATTGATTTGGGTCAAGAATGCCCGGTATTATATATCACATGTCATCTCATCATTCCATCCGCCTTCCGCCTTGTGCGCCTTGAGCACTTTGGGTAGAGACAATCCCGATAATTCAAAGCTTGGCATTTTTTGGTATGCGAATAACGGAGAAATCTAGCTCAAGAATTGTTTCTACCTAATTTCAGCTCAATTGCCGCCTCTTTTATTCCGGTTTAATCCCACCTTTTGCTGCTTTCCCGATTCTCGAATAAGCTCGCTTCTTCATAGAGTTCCGCAAGAAGGTTACTGAGGTCCGCTACTTACCTGCTGACGAACGAATTGATTCGTCATCATCATCTCCTTTTCTTTGATTATTGTTGTTGTTGTTGTTGTCCTCCTTCTCCGTCCTCGCCGTCTGAGCTCCTTGTCGACGACCTTTTCTCCCAGTTCAAGAAGAAAGTGTCTGATAGATACGCTTTGAGGGCCGTCCGAGCACGATCAGATGTCAATGAAGTAACAAGCAGCTGAAATGAGGAGGAGGCATTGTCAATCAATTGAGAGGTAGAAAATGCTGTTTGCTGACACCACAGCATCTTCCTCGTCGTTGTATATACCTGCATATGCTTCAGCAATTTGAAACCTACCGTGCTCCCACCATATAAGCAGAAAACAAAATTTCGGTTATTTCACCCTTCCGTCCGCCAGAGGAGATGGTCGAATCCCGGGGCATGCTATCAGACATACAACCTCCAACCTTGCACAAACACTATCCTCAACGAACACGTTCGCCTTCCATCACGTACCACCTCGTCTGGAACTCCCCTTGCACATCTGCAGACCTCCGGCATGCGAATGCTTACACCTGAAAAAGTTGACGAGATTTAGCGTGAGAGCCGCTCATCGCCTGAAAGTGAACTTACCACAGATATCGAACAAGCATGCGCTACCATCATACTTGGATTCAATGGGAACAACCACAGCTCGAGGTGGTGGAACAAGAGCCATCATTGCAGCCGGTGCAAGTACATCCGGTCTGTCGCAACAAGACGCAAGGAAGTAGGATGACTTGAATGGGCAAAATGGCAAGTCTCAAGTCAAAGAGACACTCACGCCGGTACAAGTGGTGCATGAAGCGGAGGAGTCGGACATCTCGTCAAAGATATATGTTGAAACAGGTTGCGGTGCGGGTAAGACAGGAGCGTTGCGATCGTGAGCGAACGGATGATGCGGTGATGATAGGATGACCGATAAACAGGCACCCCCTATTGGGAGAGGGAATAGAGACGAGCAGTATATACCCATCCTCTGTCCTACTCCTCTGTCCTACCTCGTGGCCAATGTAACATCGATGAAAAAGTGGTACGATTCGGACTCACATGATTCGAGGCTTCTGATGATAGGAGTATCACCTTGGGGAAAGCGAGGATTCACGCACAGCATTCATTGTTCTGTTGCGACTGAGAAAGAGAGGAGGCTGATGTCCGGTAGTGTCCGTCCATCTGTGCAGTATTGTAGGTATTCAGCGTAGATTATTGTAGTTCAGGGGACAACCAACGCCCTGTTCTCTGGTCCACCGGATTAAGCTGCTTATAGTCACGCTGCTCGCCTTACGCTGGCTCATACGCGCTCGATGAGGCGTCGTCATTGAGTTCATCCGCCATTCTCCTATATCGCAGCAAGAAGCAATACATCAGTGGCCTGGGTTAGTGGCAGATGTAACAGCTGCGTCCAAGATCCGACATAACGAGCCGTGTATGCTATTTCATGGCTGATGTGCTGGTAAACCTGCAGCTGGTGGCAGCCTGAAGTCTTCGAGGGCGGTATGCATGTGCAAATTCGACCTGGTCGTTCGGGCGAATCCACCACTTCGAGGCCGGCTATACTGGAATTTGACCTGTCCGGTGGACGGTTCAGAAATATGTCGGTCAAAGGCTTCCAGTTGAGTAGCCGAGTAGGAGACCTGACGGCTCGCCCTTTGCCAGTATATGTCAGTATATTATGCAGCGATGAAGAAGAGAAAGGAGAAAAGAGAAGGATACAAATTAAAGTCACATGAAGGAAGTGCGGAACCAACCAGCAGGTTAAAGTCGCGTTCTTCAGCTTTCAGCTTCAGCTTGTCTTCCTCGTAGGTCGTCTTGTAAACTTCAACTTTACGATCCTTCCAAGCCCACTGCAAACTCGATAAGCCTCTCTCGCACGTCCACAACATGCGTATATCCATCACCATCCCGACCGCTTCCGTTCGTCCATCACCAAGTAGCGCACCACCACTAGTCCAGCTTGGCGCAAAAGGGGAATTGCTTCTACTCGAGCTTCAAGGCGAATTGGGCTACGAAGGTGATCCGCGTGGACGAGTTGTTGGTATACTGGACTTCGAGAGGATGGTAAGTTTTTCTCACCACGCGTTGACGAGTGCGAGTATGGCTGAGATGACGGTGTGTCGCGCGCGCTTGTAGGACAAACCAACTCTCCATCTCGGGAAACACCATCTTCTCCATGGTAAAATAGTCACCCTTCCTCGACCCGTTGCCGTCATCCGTTGTCAGACCACACTTCAAGCCGGAGAAGAATCAGAGGAAGAGCTCGTAGCAGAAGACGATGTTGAGGAACAGGAAGAATCCGACGCGAAACGGCAAAAGGTAGATCAGACGACGATTACGGAAAAAATGGAAGACGCCAAACAGCTCGTCACGCCTTCCCGTCCAACATCCGCCATCCCTTCATACCTTCAAACGCCTACACGCGGGCCTGCTCACACCACCTCCAGCGCGGCAGATCCATTCGACTCGAGTCCTATCAACCCCGTTAACCGTAAACCACGCGACTACTCATCGGACCTATCATCGCCTTTCCCTACTCCACGTCCGACAGTCTCGTCCAAGCAAAACAAGCGCAAGGAGAGGGACGTAAAGGGAAACGCAGGACAAGGTGCTGGTATCAAGTCGGAACGTACACGGTCCTATGAGGTGGTGTCGATTGTTCGTAAAAAAGTTGTGTTTGCACTTCGGTATGTCTACAATGCGACTTTCCGGTCTTACCTCCCTTGTCATCAGCATGAAATGGTACTGCGGGCGAACTGACTGTATTCCTTCCCTTTCGTTTCGTTTCTTCCGCACAGACCAGAACCGATTGTAACTGCCACGGTGCTGCCGGAGTGATTCCTGCAGTAGAGAGGAAGAAACAAACGGA
Source organism: Naganishia vaughanmartiniae (assembly GCA_030039245.1). NCBI lineage: Eukaryota > Fungi > Basidiomycota > Tremellomycetes > Filobasidiales > Filobasidiaceae > Naganishia > Naganishia vaughanmartiniae. Next base: position 336,774 of record JASBWU010000009.1, read on the forward strand.
TCTTTGCATCTGGATACGGTTTCGCAGATGGGTGCGGCGCGAAAAATCATCCGTTCGGTCTCCAGGACCGAGTTTGCCTGATCTACGACACACATGCAGTTCGGCTTCTTGGCCCATGTCCAGTACCGGAGGAACACCACGCTCAATGCATTTCTCCAAAGACGGAAACAGGGACGCCCGTGCAACACCAACAGGTCATACAGCAGGCTGGAGTCACTTGACCCGTGGTATCAATCATTTTCCCAGATGGACAGACCGCAGAACAGACGCTCACGCGTACAGTGCACATTATATAATTCTAGAAGCATGAATCGTATCATCGCATGCCGCGGTGGAACGTGTCACGATAGCTGTCGCGATGGAGATTCTATACGGACAAAGTATTTATGCAGGACATTGTTGTATACATCAGGCATGTTGTTTTCAACGCAATATTCCTCGTCAGAATGGAGGAGCACTACGATAGCTACTTCGATACTTCTTGTCGTAACTTCTGCCGACCCGCGCTGCTGATCGTTGATTTTGTCACGTGATCTGAAGCCGGGTCGGGCCTTCCTGTGTCGATGTCTCGCTCGTCGCTCGATCTTATGACGCTCTTCATAAAAACAGTATACTTGGTCAACGCTACATTGACCACGGCACATCGCTACATATACAATCTATATAGCCCGTCAGTACGTACGCTCGTTGTCTTCTCTGCCCTCACTGCGCTGATCATCCTCGACCTTACAGCGATGCCCGCCCAAAACTTCTCATCTATGCTGGCAAAGACCAAATTCGCGACATTCGATCCACTCATTAGCCGGATCTACACCACACCCTCTACCTCACGCGGAGACTGGGGACTCAAGTACACGCTTCCTTCTTCTACTGCCGCACACCCACGACCAAAGTACTTGCGCGTACTCAACCTCGATGCCGGCCAGGGTTTGAACTGTGATTACCGATCGGGTGAACGTGAAGCGAGGTTCGTCGAGCGATGGGGAGATGGACGACACGGGTGGATTGGCAAGGATGAGCATGAGAACAGGGTCTTTGTTGATGTTCAACGAAACAATGCGGCTCAGCACAAGAAATTCGCCAGTGCTGGTGTCAAGACAAAACGAACGACGAGCATCGAGGAACTAAAGGCCGATGAATTGACGGACGGTACTGGGAATCGGGACGATGTATTGGATGCTTCAGCGCCATTCATGCCCGATATCGAAGCCATGAGCGAAAAACGATTCAACGCCTACCTCGACGAGTTGCGCAGCCGCCGTTCGGAATACGCACAACACCTCGCACAAACAACCACAGCATTCACGGATAGCAACTTGCTACGAGCAGCCGTCAGCTCGAAACGCAGGGACAAGACACACTCCCGATTCATCGCTGAATCGAAAATGTCTGGTTTAAAGGATGTGTCGTCCGAGGAAATCGTGCCCTCGCCACATGACTTGTTCGGTCTTGCTTACGCTAAACCGATGACGAACGCGACACCCTTTACGGATCCATCAGTCATCCAACGGGAGACCAACACTTTGACTTCTTACCCCGGTCGAATCTTGCCCTCTGATACTGGCAAGCAGGCATACATGGCCAACCGGGACATGCGAGCCGCCAGTATGATGTCTCGTCGAGGTTCGTCGGCATCCTTGGCGCCGAAGTTGACTGTTGGTCTGGGCGGAGTGACTGCTGTGATGCGAAAGGGGACCGACAACGGTGTCAGCAACGAAGGGCTCGACGAACCATTCGACCACACTCGAACTGACGTCACGCGCGGCTCATCGGTATTCAAGATCCTGAACGCTGCCGTCCTTGCACCACCCAAGGTCGTCCTCTCTCCTTCATCATCTGTCGGAGGCCGAGCACCCGCCGACCCAAGAAGAGCAAACCAAAATGGCTACGTCTCTTCCTCGTCAAAACAAGCATCTCCGCTTGACACATTCGCATTTGACATGCAAGTCTATGCTACGCGCAATGCCGATGCCACTCGGTCAAAGGCCAATGAAGGTTCGCTGGTCCCTGGCGAGCGAGGATGGGTAGGCATGGAGCCTCGTCTTGTCTCGGCATCCACTCCTGGAGATGCCCTCGCAATGGGCGGACGGCTGGATCTTTCCGGAACGTTCAGGCGACAAGCTGCCGAAGCAAAGAGTCGACAAACGTTGATGTCTGAGATCAGCAATATTATGAGTAGCATCAAGCAGAAATCCGCTGCCGCTGCTGCTGGTCGCTCCTTCTCGACTAGCGCTTACCGATGCGAGTCCAACCCGACTGGTAAACCCGCAGACCAACTTCCTACGGCCGACCCAGCAAAGGCGCTCCCTAGCAAAGATGACGAGATCTCGGGCCCGGGCTTCGGTCACGGTAAAGAACTCGACAACACAGGTGGACACGGTGATGGCGTGGCGGATGGTGACTGGAGACAGCTAGAGGAGAATGTTGGTGGTGAGGTCAGGTACGGAGAGCAGGAAGTTGGCCAGGGAGAGAAAAAGGTCAAATAGTAGGGAAGTTGTCATTCGAGAGGGGGATCGGCTTGATTGTAACTTGAGGTGAACGGCGTGTTTGTATCCATTCATGATCTTCCGTTCTCATGGATGGGGTCTTCTCGAGTCGCTCCCCGCAATGGTAGAATGCTTGGTATTACAGCTAATATTACAACCTGAGAGTTCAATCCAATTGTGTCTTCACTGGGCGTGGTACTCCTTTACAGGGGCAAACTACGGGGGTCGCGCTAATAATATACACAGGACGGCCGACTCGTCGCTTCCCATTACTCCGCTCACTGTTCATCGCTCTCCTCAGCCGATATGTTCGATGATTCCTCTTCCTCCTCCACTACAGGTGCCCGACGCGCTAGAGTGGCAAACAACAAATGCGTTCAATTAGTGCAGCTCGAGGACACGAAGTATATCTCCCTACAACTCACTCTTCCTGGCTGCCGTGGCTCGAGGTTGTACAGGCTTCGCGGCAGCTTTGCGTTTAGCCTTGTTAGTTGTCTTTACTGCAGCGGCTTCCAGAGCATTATCTTCCTCTCCCTTCGCTTTGTGTTCAGCCAAAATCTGAGCCAGGGTGGGAGCAAGATTGTCAGTCAGAAAGGCGAAACATTGCCGTTGAATCCTCGCAAGCCTTACCTGTTCGAATTCCCGTAATTCAGCTTCTGGCTTTCCGCTCTGTTTGTTGGACTTCGCCTGCGAAAATGAGGATGTAAGTAAGTTTCGACACAGTCAATGAGTTACCAGAGCTACTTACCTTGACTAGAATCTCGTTGAAGCGCTTGTAAACCGTCTCTTCGTGTAACTTGTCCTTGTAGAACTCCAACCTTTTGCAGCAGCTTGTCAATACATAGGAAGGCGGTGTTGACAATAGAGTTGAACTTACCCTTCGATCAACTTCTTTACTGATCTTTCCGACTTGAAAGGCAGCAGGGAAAGGCAGAACGCAATGTCTCGCCATTGCCTTTCTCCCGTTGCCAATCTGAATCGTTGACAGAGCTTCTCGACGATTGATTCTGCTTGGCGATCTTTCTCGATAAAGGTAAAGATGAATCTCATTGTCGTTTCAAAGACGTCTTCTTCCACGGCGTGGGCACCAATGGACAAGTGACTGATGACATCTTGCAAGTTGTTGTAAAGAGCGTTGTCCTTTGTCGACAATTCGGTAAAGAACAATTTGGCGAGGTCGGAAATTCTGCTGTCTTCGTCTTCCAGACATTTCGCCATCTCGCCTAGCTGACCCTTGACCTTGATCATGCCATTCAGAATTAGATGGGTCAACACCATCAATGTGTTCTTTTTGACCAGCATGTCTTGGTCTGAGAGACCCTCATATAATCTGTCACTGTTCTGCTCCCAGAAAAGATTCTCTTGTAAGCGTTACGCAAGGTGTCTGGAGGGGATCTCGCCAACTTACTTCGTCGATGATGCTACCGAAAGAGACCGCAATGTCACCCAAAGCGATAACGATATTGCTCCGGATGACAGGGTCTCGAGAACTTTTCAGGATCCGAAGGAGAAGTGATAACTCATCTTCGCAGAACTGGGCGCTGACGCACATCAGCTTGCTTAACGTGAGGGTAGCGGCTTGCCTGAGAATTGGGGACTGAAACGAAGGATTTAGACCAGTTTGTTGCGTGAGACTTCTCCATTCCACTTACCTTGTATGGATTTCTCGGCTCAGCAATATGCGCAACCATAGGACCATATACTGCGAGCAAAGAGTCTTCTCCATAAAGCAATTCTTTCTCTCGAATACTTGCTATCAGATCCCCAATATCATCTTCTGCATTGCCTGCAACTGCATCCAGATCATTGTTGTCTTTGTCGACGGGTTTGTCAGCAGCGGTGGCTGTGGGGAGGTGTCTCAGCAATTTTCTGTGCTTCGAGAGAAACGTCGAAGCAACCTACCTTTAGCAGCTTCGTCCTTTCGTCTCTTGAATTCTCGTTCGACCAGCTCCAGGTAAACAATGTGCTTGATAGCCACATGGCCGACCACGAAGATCAGTTTTGCGAGTTTGAAGGGACTCGACGAGGCGGTCGCGGCACTTCTGCTCGAAACGTTCTCTGCGTTCTCCTCGGTGGTCGGCTGTTGTGCGTCTGCAGAGACAGCGATCGGAAATGCTCGTCTGTGCAGCTCCTGGATAATGCTGGTACATAGGACATCTGGCTGTTCGCCGAGCAAATAGATAGTGTTGATAGCCTGTTCTGCCATTCCAAACCTGTAATAAAGATAGTCAGCGCTGGCCGATTAGCATTGACTTGATAGTATTTACCACTGGCGTGATTTGATGTCGACAAGGATCATTTGATGCAACTTATCGAAGATGGGACTGTGCATCGGTAATCTGACAGTCTTGTCGGAAAGGGAACCTATGCGATGTAGAACCATGAGCTTGATGTAGGACAAGGCAGAGGAGCAACGGTCTTTACCTTTCACCTTCTTCGCACTGCCGCTCAGTCGCTGTAAAGCGATACAGGTATAACGTGCAAGAACGAGATCGGCCTATATTTAGATGGCGCATGTGAGACTAAAAGCGAATAGTCTAAGTCCCAAGCGGCTTACCTTCCCCAAAGGCCCGAGGCCGGTTTTCAATAAAGTTTCCACCCTTTCGGTCATGATTTCCCGCTTTGCACGGGCCAACATACCCAGAATAATGATGGCACCTCGACGTTGTGCTCTCGGGATCTCCCGCTCAGTTCCTAAAGGATCATCGGCGATCAGCTCAAAATTGTGATAATAAACCTTTATTCCTCCTATCTGGTCCAGTGCTTACCATATGCTTGCCAGAGCTTGGCAATAACATCCGGATGCACTTGGTCTTCAGCCATCATTGTCTTCATGAGTTCCTCCAAGGAAGTCAATTCTGCCAGGGTGGCATCGTACGTGCGTCTAGCAGAATGCAACTTAGCAAGCGTTAGAGTAGAAATGGTCTATGGTACACGTACTCTATCATATTCTTCGTTATTCGGTTCACATTCTCTTTGGGAGACTCGTCCGGTGATGCGTCGAAATACAGGCTGCGATATACGTCGAGTAGACTGCTGCGCACGCCTCTCAGCTCCGTGCCTTCCTCGCTCGTATTGTTGTCTTTCGTCCAGATGAGATGAACCATTTTCTTGATACCGATCTAGGCAGAAACAGCCGTAAGTCAGTTTCACGCAGAACATCTCAGCGTGATACGAAACTCACCTCTGCTGACGGCAGTTCGTAAATGTGGGCCACTCTGAAGAATTGCATAGATTCCAGTACCTCAGCTTTGCTTGTCGACACCAACAATTCGCTCAAAGCAGGAACGCCGCTCTGGATTAATTTGATGAATCCTATGGCGTCCGCAAAATATTTTTTGGTCATCCTAAGATGTCGAATCGCCTGCCCGTCTTTGATTGCGGCCACCTGTTCCTTGGCAATAGCGTCCAAATCTGGAACATTACCGGTTCGACGTGATCTGGCAGAAGGTGCGTTGTCGGCCGTTTCAACATCATCCTGGGATCGCGTTTTGTCCTGCGCTTCCTCGGCCGGTTCGTCTTCTTCTTGATCCTCGCCGGCGTTTTGTTTCGCGGTTTGCATCTCCTTCATGTCCAAAACCTCTAGTTCCTGACAAATTCGGTCATACTTTTCCTGCCACAGGTCGAGATTCAGTGTACCGCCGAAAATCGCCCCGTACGGATGTGTCTCGAGTAGTCTACATAGAAGCTGGATGGCATTCTTTCGGACGACACTGGTCTTGTCTGTAAGACTCTGGATAGCGAACTCTGTTTCGTGTTGTCGGATCTTTGGAAACTTGTTGGGAAGGCTGGTAATCGCAGGCCCGGATAAGTACCGCACTGGCACGGTTTCACAACAGGGAACTTACTCGCAGAGCTTGATCAACGTCTGAAGCACCTTTGCTCGTACCCAACTGTTCAGGTCCAGCAGACGCTCAAACAGAATCTCAAAGAAGGACTTTATACGTTTCTTCTGCTGATCTGCATCTCCTTCATCGCTGAGCGTGAGGTCTCGGATAAGATGTCCGACGATCTCCACCAGAGCCATTCGCATAGGATGCGCCTGATACGGGATCGATGTGTAAGTCACCAGGAGCTCGCTTAGCATTCAATAACGGACTGACCTCGCTTTCCAAGTGTCGCAGTAGAAGACTGATCTGCTTCATGATCATGCGCGTGGACAATTCTGATAAACGAACCAAAAAGCGAGAAAAAGCTCTTGGGCCTTTCGTGTCTGCTGCCGAAAACTTCTTTGAGGAGATCTCCCTGCGAGTGTAAGATCCATAACAAGTGTTTTAGAAAATGTTTCGCAATTTGTTAAACAGAATCACATACCGCAAGATCTCGTCCGTTAAACTGGTATGGTCAAACTCCTTTTCCAAGATATTTAGCATCTCGGCCATCGGTTCCGCCAAATGCTCGAAATACGTGAGATTCTGCATGATCTGTGTCTGCGCGCCTGTTGAGCACCGTATGAAGATTAGCACATACGCCCGTGTTTCGCTTTGGCCGCCAAGGACGTACCGAATGCATGCCCATGAAACTTAACAGCGACTGTTATGATTTTGTAAATTCCCTGCTTGATCTCTGCCTTCTTCATATGTGCTTCTGTTTCAGAAATCTGGTATGCGGCTCTGGTAAAACAGCTGTAAGTGATGCGTAGTAGCACAAAGTCAGCTCCTGATTGTGAATCCAAGACGGTATTGCCAAACTTACTTGACAAAGGTTTCTCGCTCCTGTGTGGTTGTCCATATTCTTTCTGTCTTCAATCTCAAAGCTTTGTGCATGGCAGCAAGCACTATTGGAATATGGTTTGCCCATGTCCAATTGGTATCTAATGTTCTGTTGTTCTTGGCCGCTTTCCCGCCCCTTCCGGCCTGTTCAGTGAGACAGTCAGCAAGCGATACGCGTCGAGCTTTGTCGGAACTGACTTTGGTTGCTCGTGGAGCTGCTCTGGTTTCTCCCTCTTTGCCGCTGTTCCTAGCAAGCTTCTCCGCTGATTGCACAAACCATAGTAACAGGAATGCGTACATCTCCAATGCTTCTTTATGCTGCGTGTATGCTGTTGGATCGGAATCTCCGCTGCTAGCTGCGGCTTCCATGTCGCGAGTCGTCTGATCAACCTCCTGGTGCAGTGCTATAGCAAGCGAGCGTGAGTCAGAAGCAAATCCGACGATTCAGCAGTAACCGTTCCGACTCACCGGAAGTAATCGAGTCCAGCATCTTGTTGATGGCAACATCGTTCAGCTTATCCGCGTGCCTGAAGATATAGCAGATCATATCAGCGACTGCGTACAACGTCTACTGCTGCGTACAACGTCTACTGCAGAGGTCTCAAACTCACTTGAGAAGGCTTCGGTAGACATCGAAAACCTCCGCAGTGACGATAGCCTCAGAGCTCTGTGCCACCGATTCGACCGCACCTGACAGGAGGATAACGAAAATCAGGGACTTATCTGCTTATCTCTATCTCAAGAAGACGTACTCTCGAGTGCCTGATCTACCTCCTTCGCATCTAACGACTCGAGGTCCAGTTCATTGGAAATCGAGTAAAGCGGCAAATCAATCGGATTCGAGATGGCCAGAATCTCCTCCTGCAAGTTGAAATGAGGCATCGTGCGGCGTGTCTCCGCACCTCGGGAGTGATGAGCTGATTCTTGCGGTGAAGTTGAGACTGTCAGTTGAGTACCGAGCAGGACATTATGGATAGAACGTGGATGAACATGCGGAAGAGCTGGTTGTTGATCTTTTGGCTGAGAACGCGGTCGATCGCCAGAGTCGCGCTTTGTTTTCGGCCGCCGGAATTCGTGCGGCCATTGTTGGCCAACCAGCTTGTCCAGCTGCTTGTCCTCTTGTCCTCATGTGTGCTCTTCCAGCTCCCCTTTCCTTCTCCCATCTCCGGATCTTCTCATCCAGATCTCTTATACCCACTGCTGTTACACGACGCAACGCTATCTACATTCGGTGTCTTCGAGGCACTCATACGGTTCCTTGGGGAAACTGGGTCTGCCTGTGTATGATGCCTGCGAGCTTGGCGGACATCTGGTCGTGAAGTGGTTGTCGACGATGCTTCCCTCGTGACAATCGGCATGTACCTCACTTATACTCAAGTACCAATGGTTCAGTGCACCTGCTCCTCTTAGACGGGTCTCCAATGACGTTCCAAGCCGGAGGTGGACCACCTACCCAAATAGACAATCGGTCATCTCCTTCATATCCCGGATTTACGAGCGGACGATGACGAACGGATGAATCGATTTGCTGTCAGCGATGGTCGTTGAATGCTGAAGAGGTCTCTAAATCTCTACAGTCTCTATACCTCGTAACCTGTCATCTCTCCCTTCTGCTTATACGGGTATGGACGACTCAGTATTCCCGGAGCTGATAACGCGGATACAAAAGTAGTCATTAAGCTGCTGCTCAACTGCTCAGCTAACTGCTCACACCCAATTATGATCTCTTGACCAGCACTCCATTATCAGTGTCTAGGCCAGACGAGAGCTTTACAACGTGTTGGTATTGGCAACTCTCTGCGACTTCAGAAGTCTAGATCGAACGACGAAGCCTTTGGTTGCAAGAGACCAGCTCCGCGCCGTACTCGTCCACTACCTTTACAAAACCTCGAAGAAAAAGCTCCTTGTTCCAGAAATGGCGACGAAACATGATCATGTTCTGGTTATCTGTAAGTTGCTCTTCCCGTCTTACTAGCAAGTGTTCTAATTGCATGTGGTACTTTTACGTTGAACAGCTGATAGCCTCGAATCTGTACTACCCGTGCAAGCGTTGTTGGAGGGATATACGTATGCCGTCTCGCATGCAACTCGAAGAGGGCCAAACCCACTCATACACTTGTGTTTCCAGACTCTCATTCGGATTGATGAATGGTCAAGGACCCGAGATGTAAGTGACTGTTTGCTGAGACAGGAACGTACATCGCGGCAGGCTGATGAGTTACGTCGGAGAAACAGTACAACCTTTAAATTAAACGACTATGATTCCCTCGTCAAAGTGTTCCAGCTCGCTATCAAGCGTCACGGAAGTATCAACCACGTCGTCGGCTACTTTCCGAGTGGACTTCCTGGTACATATCAAGCTATCTCTGCCACTGCTCAGCCATACTCATTCGTGTTGTTTATACACAGATGCACCGCCGAATTCGGATAGAGTCGACGTACCCAGTCTGCCCTTGCTTTCAGTATGGATCACCAAATTGGCCACTTTCTACTTTCGTCAAGAACATACATCTGGACTGGATAAACGACTGATTCTGGTCGCACCATCTCGTGAGTGTGTGCTTTTACGAGCCGGAACAGAAACATTTTCTGATCTCGCCGTGTCTCCAACAGCTGCTTCGAATGTGAATTCGTCGGATCCCTTCTCTGGCTTGGCGAGTGAGTACATTAAAAATACTCGTGAACGGTACCTTTCTGGCTGACCGCAAAGTATTTTTCAATTGCAGGTAACAGTCTTTTGGGTTTGCTGAGAAGTTTGCACCATCAAGCTTTCTTCGAAGGCATCAGGTATACTGCAATCGATATGAGAGATGGAGAGGCTGCGCTGATCGATATACCTGTAGGCTCTCGCTCGTGTATTCGAACGACTCTGAAACTCGCACTGGTATGTCAGAGACTATCTCCCACTGAGCATATTCCAGTTTGCTGAGTCTCCAAACTCCCATCGCAGGGCAGTCCGGCACATTACAAGCTGTATTGAAGGCACTGGCCACGGATCAGCCGCTAACAGTGGAAACGTGAGCCTGTCAATCGTGTTTGCCAAGCTCTTGAAACTCATCCCTTTTTTCCTGGCCCCAGGAATGGAAAAGTATACCTCTCTGACGGCAGCGTTATAAGCAGCACAGAGACCACTATGGCGGGAGTCAAGGCATACGCAAAGCTGGGTGCCCGACTAGTCGGATTGAACGCGTAAGCCTTTCCTATATTTGAAGTATTCGTCCACGCTGACACTGCGTGTTGTTGATTCAAAGGCTCAAGTCCGGTATCCAGAAGACTTCTCGAAAGACGGCTCGTTTCCTCAACAACGTCGGCATCACGGCGCATTACCTCCAGACAGGATTCATTATTCTAGCGAGCCTAGTTGCCTTCTGGCTTGCTTGGAAGGGATGGTTCCCGTCCATCGCATATGTCGCGTTCGGTTTTGCGCTTTACAGATCTCTTGTTTCCGCCCGCGCGACATCAGCCAGGAAATCAAGAAACAAGTCGAGCGGTGAACCTTGTTCGACTGCCGTGTTTCTGGGGTCTGGTGAGCCTATTTCACGTCATACCAATCTCTACTGCTAAAGGACACGGATGGTTCATGATTTAGGTGGACACACCGGCGAAGCGATCCAGCTATTATCGACATTGGATCCGGCTCGGTACACTCCCCGGAAGTATATCTTTTGCACGGGCGATATCATGAGTCTCAACAAGGCGACATCATTCGAAGCCAGCCTGAAACCGCGTTCATCAGTCCCTAATGGGGCAGCGAGTCAAACGGTATCACCTACGGAGGGGCCGTTCCACTTTTTCGAGCTGCCTCGCGCAAGGAAGGTCGGACAATCTTACGTCTCATCTATCGGCACCACGCTTTATTCGCTGGCGATTACGTTCTGGAAACTGGCAGCAAAGCCTATTCTCACACGACAATCGCACCAGATACCTGACCTGCTTATCGTCAATGGTCCAGGAACATGCGTCATGGTGGTCTTGGTTTACAGGCTTCTTAGAGTAAGCCGGCGCTTTTTTGTTATCAATCTCGACCGTCCTGACAGCCGCGTTTTCGCAGATACTGGGACAACGCTCTCCGGAAATCATCTATGTCGAATCCTTTGCACGAGTCACCTCGCTCTCCTTGAGCGGTAAGATATTGAAAAATGTTGTGGACCGATTCATCGTCCAATGGCCGATCAACGATGGTGTTGTTAGTGACGCGGGGAAGGTCGATGGGGAAGGTACAGGCTTCGCCGCAGGGAAGGGCAAGGAGGCGCTTTCCAACGTGGAATATCATGGATGGCTGATTTGATAAAGTTTCAGTAAACAAGTGATTGTGGGTTCCGAATGCTTCCGACCTTCTAAAGAGAGGAGAGAAGCATGTAAGATGTATGAATTCAGTGTAGCCGTTTTGTATATAGGAAGTCCAGTGAGACGCAAATCGTTTTTTGTTTTGTTTGGTAAATAACGTGGACTCGACTTGATCAATGAATACCGTCATCGAATTACTGCAGTGGTAATGCGCATCGTCTTGCATCAGGGAACAAAGCACTGTTGTTTGACTACATACCTTTGTTGTTATTGGGTTCCAGGTACTAATTGTGCTTCATCATCCTCATCAGAGTGACATTGCGTGTATTACACAGTGGCAGTGGTGCCTGGGCAATCAAGACTCTTGGCGGCTTGGGCTTGGTATGGAGACCACAACAGTCTACCATGTCTGTGATGACAAAACCTCATGGCCTGTGAAGAGACACGAAGGAATATTTTGGCTGCCATTGTTTACAACCGATCTCGCGCGCACGCATCGTCTCCTCTCTCTACCTTTCTCTACTGTACAAAAGTCTTTCCGGAAAACACGAAGGAATTGGGTTTCACAATCCATCTACAAACCTCGAGCGAGAGAGCAAGAGGCTGTGCGGATGTACCCTGCAATCAAGTCAAGTCAAGTCAAGTCTGGTTTGGCAAGTATGTCAAGCGGTATCAAGTGCGGATGAGGCGAAGACTTTATCGGCTGTTGGTAGGAAGGCGAACGATACCAAAGAGTTAGTTTTGCGGTGAAAGAGTACTGTGATGACAAGGCACTTACTCTTCTGCCCACTCGTTCTCTCGCTTGATCTGGGCTTCCTCCTCGGGAGTAAAGTCATTCTGGATGTTGAACAACTTTCGAATCTCCTCTGGTGATTTACCCTTGATCATGTTGGCGACAGTCTTGCACCCAAGATCAAGCAAGGGCTTGATGTCGAGGTAGTTTGCGGCGAGGATGATCTCAAAGAGCATTTCTTGGTCGACTTGGATAAACTTTCCATCCCATTCAGAGATGTCAATGTTTCGTCGTCGGGTCTCTTCAGCAGCGTCGTTGGCGTCAGGAACGGCAGGCATGGGGTCGGCTTTGTGGTGTTCGCACCATTCAAGCACCTGTGAGATGAAAAGGAGACATCGAGTCAGTTGGTAGTGACGAGTGAAACATCAGCAACCAGGGTATCCACCTTCTTCAGAACACTAGCAGAGACGTTGGGAAGAGGAATAGGCTCGGTGTCACCTCCAATATCTACAAACCAGGATCCGAACAACCATCAGTCACAAGTACAATATGATGCTCAAGACCAAAAACGACAGCTCACCTTCTATCATGTTCTTGATCAAGACACTTCGCTCAGCAACCGGCTTCTCAACCTCGAACTTCTCGCCGTCGTTCGCTATGAAAGAAAACAAAAGATAGATGCGTAAGTACAAGATGATCTGGATGAAAGGGGAGAGGAGTTGCGAGGCAAAGTCGACAAGAGGACGACCAAGCGACGCATGCAAGATGACTTACTAGTCAAAGTAACCATTTTGTGTGCGTGTGTAAGTTTGAAGGTGTAAGGAAGGTAGGTGGTGATGTTGACCAACAAGATATCGTTCAGATGTGATGAGTCGATGATGAGGATAATACCATGAACGCCGGCATAACGACGGAGAGATGATGAGATGCGGTTCTCATGTGCCATCTGGCGCAATACAATAGTGTGCTGACATAATCACTGTGCGCCTTTGGTAAGCGCGGACGGGAAGTTGAATCCTCCTCATCTTCCCAACGTTTCAGGTTCATGTTTCGCTCTTCACGATTACCTCTACTAGCTGGACCCTCCACTAAGAATATCCCAATCGACAGATCCCGCCAAAATGTCCGCATTATTCAGGTCCATGCTGGCGCCGTTCTCTAGCGGGCTCAGCTTGACATCTCGATCGAGCACGAGCTCCTTCCTTTCTGCTGGTTCATCGCAACGTATAGGATCTCGTAAGTCTTTCTGCCTTGTCCAAAGTTAAAAGGCGATACTCATCCCTTTTGTCAATTTCGGTAGTATGGCTGCAGCAAGTAAGAACAGCAACGAAGCGTGGTGGTGGATCAAGTAAGAACGGTCGATCGTCTGCTGGTCGTCGATTGGGTGTAAAGAAATTCACAGGTCAGCCCTTCCTCCCCCTACGCTTCCGCTCCATCTCACTAACATCGTGCGCATTTCACATCTGCAGACCAATACGTCCTTCCCGGCCAAATCATCGTTCGACAACGAGGCACACAGTTTCACGCCGGACAACACGTTGGACAGGGTAAAGACCACACGCTATACGCCCTAGAACCAGGATTCGTAAAATACTACAGCAGTTCGTCTCCTTTCCCGCACGTCGTCCCATCAGCGTCGGCATCATCACCATCAACAGCATCAACAGCGGCAGGAGCGAGCAGTATAGTGAAACGACCAAGGTATACGAGTCAGTTTATTGGGATTGTTGCGGAACGGGAGGAAAGGTTGCCGAGGGTTATGCAGGATGTTGGAAGGGATAGGAGGTTTTGGGGTGCGGTCAAGGAGGAGGCGAGCGTGTAGATGGATATGCATATGTATGCATGCATGCGTTTGGTTCAGGCGTGGTGTGGATACGAGACTTGCCTATGTCGATAGGAAGGATCTTTCCGGATGCGTGCGGATTGTTCTGCGGCTCGTTGAACAACCATTATGACAAAGTCTTCAACCTGCCGCACACCATGCAGCAGATGCACACAATTCTCTCTTTATTCGTTGGAGTTTCCGTCACCTCGTAAAGCCTCTTCATCTTCTGCAGGATTATCAGCATAGCACTATAGCGTAAATGACAAGCGTACTGTGGTAAAATGAATCGACTCGTCTGACCAGGAAAACCAATGCAAGAAGCTATTCACGATGTCTCGGAATGAACGACGGGACATTTGGAGAAACAAGAGTGCCGCAGCACAGCCCGAGCAAGGGGGCAGCTTTATGGTAACAAGTGAATACTTTCTTGACGACACTGTGACTTGTCCTCCTTCTTGTTCTTAGGTGTTCCTTTGTACAAGCATCTCTAGACGTAGTGCGAACGGCCAACGATAATATACAACAAGGCGAAAGAAAACTTGCGGGAACCCTTCTAGGCTAGCTAGCGCCGCATACTAACTAGCCGATTCGTCATTCTTGGTGGAGACCTCGGCAGCACACATTCAATCAATCATCACTATTCACTTTTGAGTAAACACCATTCCCTCTACGACTTGATTCCTTTTTACTATAAACAACTATCAACGTCGTAAGGATCACACTGCTTCTGACCTCGTCAACGCTCTACTCGACGGACTCACCATGACTGATGGACAGGAAACGGAGCACCATGCCGAGAAGGAAACGGAGATTCTGTCACCTGGCCCGTCTATTCAGGATTCAGTAGTCAACCATCCCCTTCAGGAGGACAGCTCATCAGTAAAGTTGGAAAGCACAGAGGTAGAGGTGTCTAGGGATACTACAGAGGCCGTTTCCGATCCCGTAACACCATCGACGACGAGCGAAACCGCAGTCAATCCCGAAGAGACGCCCGTCGAGGAACAACAAGCCTCAACGACGGCCAAACGTTTACTGCCACACCGTCACCGTCGTAAACAACCGAAAAAGGGAATCCTTAAACCTCCTCCTCCGCCTGTGAAACCCGGACTCGGTGGAAAACTACGTGATGCATTAGGATCAATTCATCCCAAGTTTCTAGACTATGCAGGACCAATAGGAAATACAACAGCCGCAAGTGTTGTTGAAGCATTACCGCCGTCGATTTCGGTGCCCGTGAACAATCTGGCGAGTAATGTGATTGAAGGTGTTGGTGTTGTCGGAGGTGCCGCAGCGGCGGTCGTTGGCTCCTGGGGTGGCCGATTCGGAAAGTTGGTTTCAAACGCTGCGGCTGGTGCCACATCGGCCGCCCAGGGAACAGGGTCAGGGGATTCGAGTCATCCTGTTAGTTCAGGGTGGAAGTTTCCCTCTCGTTCCGCTGCGTCTACTGCAGCGCGAGCATCGAACGTTGGAGGATCGTCGGCCGATAAAGACCTACCTAAGACACCCAGCAAAGCGGCACCGAATCAGACTACACCATCTTCGGCTACGTCCACACTACAGGTCCCGCATGAAACAACCACCATCGTAATAGAAACAGACACCTACAAGCCACTTAAACGTGCGTCATTCATTCTCCCGATTATCAGTATTACCTACCCCATCTCCTCTGCAAACCCTCCATACTCGGATAAAATGGTACAGGATCGTCGGAAGGTCGAGGAGGAAGCGACGAAAGTTATGCGTTCGAGTGCTGGGCCGACGTTTTGGGATGGTGGCAAGCTGGGCGAGTTGTATGATATTGCCTGTCAGGGACGGGAGGAGAGCGCAAGGGCAGGTATCAAAGAGGCGTTGTCTGTGAGTTTCCCTTTCTCTGACCTTCGGTTTCCATCTTTCGAGTCGGATCATCGCTGACTTCCCTTTGACCCGTATTTTCAGGCAATGCAGAGGTTTGACAAACCAGGCGACCGACAGCTGTTACTCACTTCCGCCCCCACACCCGCACCCGGAGCGGGAAAGAACAGTTCCAAGACAACAACATTCGTGCACGTAGATCCTCCCCTAGGGAAATATGCAGCACAGGCGTTTGCGGATGTGTTGAGCATCAGATGGGGATTGTCGAAGCTGGCGCTTCAGGAAGGCATCCTAGAATGCGACGACGTAAGCTCAAACACCTGGACTCTCTTTGCTCTGAAGACGCTGTTGACACTAACTGTTTGTGTTGTGCATCGACAGAGCTTGAAACCGATACTACACGCTCTGCTGGTGTCGGGCACATTGCCGCATTTAAGCTTGTCAGGGAATAGAAAGCTTCGCTCGCCAGGGTGGAGGATGGTAGCAGCATTCATTAGAAAGGCACGTCTTGGCCCTTGTTTACCGAATTCTTTTTCTGCGATAGTACTAATATCCAAGATGATTTATATGTAGGCGCGAAATCTCCGGTTTCTTGATCTTTCGAGCAACAACCTGGATAAAAAATCAATAGAGTATCTTGCCCAGGCCTTACGGCAATGTACAACAATACCGGAGACAACAGAGGCAGCTCCAGCATCCTTGCTTGCCTCAAAGAGGAGTGGCGATGGCGAGAGATCGGATGAGGAGGAGGACGAGCAGAATTATGGGCCAATACCACATACTTCGCTTACGACAATGCTCAAGGACACTCGCACGGATACACCGGAGAGTACGGTCGCACTCCAAACACTGAGATTGGATGATTGCAACCTGCGGGCTGTCAGCATCGATCTTCTAGGTAAGCTCGTGGCCGCAGAGCCTTACGGACATCTCCCAGTTTAACATTTCCCACTCTGTGTCGATTTACAAAGCGCAATCAATACGGAGATCCGACCTTCGTAATCTATCCTTGCGACAGAATAGAATCAGCAATCTGGGAACAGTAGCTATCGCGATCATGATCCGTGACTGGCCGGACGACGCCACTACCGGACGGAATCCGTTTGGCACGACGGATCGGCAGGGTGCTACAGTTCTGTTCTCAGAAACGGATCATCAGGATGACAGCGAGGACGAGCATGGTCATGCCCATCAACCTCCAGAGTATCCTCTGATCATACCCCCTAGTGTTACGCCTCAGCGTCTAGGACAACTGGTGACGCTCGACTTGAAGAGAAATGACATTCGGGTGAGTGGCCGTTCGTCGATAGTGCTATTCCCAGCGAACTGACACTGTGGTCGCGGCACCTTCAGGGAGGCGTCAATTATATCGCCCAAGTGCTGAAACGCAATCAGCACTTGAAAGTGCTCAATCTTAGCGAAAATAGAATTGACGCAGCGGGCCTTGCGTCATTGGCAGAAGCACTGGTAAGCTTACTCTTACCGTTGACGTACCGTATACTTTGACTCTTATAATCCTTCCCCCCTTCAGCGCTTGAACCATTGTTTGGAAACGCTTGATCTAAGCCATAATCCTTGCTCGGGTCTGTCGATTGACGGGGTAAGAAATTAGCGCATATGACGCAGTAAACAGGTGGCTGATTACTCTGCTTCCCTAGATCGTTGCGCTGCGTCATACTTTCCCCGCCAACACTACGTTAAGGCGGTTGTTCTTGAACGACACGCAAATGTCGGATGAAGCTGCAATTGCCATGGCGGAAGCTCTGTCCGACGCCAATCACTTATTACATATCGACTTGACAGATAACAACATTACTCTAGCTGGCGCAATGGCGCTTGCTGGATCTCTTCGGTCAAACACAAGTATTCGATGTCTCGACCTGACCATCCCACCGAACGACGCCGACTTGTCTGAGATCAGCCAGTCGATCTTACAAAGCTGCATCAGAAATACCGAAGCAGCACTTTCAGCAAAAGGGACCAAGTTATCAAATGGTACGCAGGATGCCGTTTGGGCTCCCATCAAGAACTCTTCTCTCGTCAGACGAGCCAAAGAAGCGGAACAGGACCGTATCATCTCGGAAGCCGCCAAAACGGTCGATACACCAGCAGCTATCGCACGAACAGAAACATTCACGTTGAAACCGAGCGGCGTTATTCGAGCTGCAGCTGAAAGTATACAGTACGCCGAGCAACTGATTGAGCGACAGGCGCAGTCCGAATCGTTTACGTTGGATTCGACGGAAAAGCAGAGGTGTATGGCGGCACTGGAGCGAAGTAGGGCTTTGCTTGAAAGGCTAGCGGACCTCATTCAGGAGACTGAAGAGCCATCAAGCCTGGAACAGCTACTCGGTCTTAATGACCAGCTCACAACGGTTATACCCAAAGTCGAACACATTCTCGTTTCTGCCGATAAACGCGTACTCGTTGCGACAACAAAACCATTCGCCAAACCGGCACTTTCCAATGCACCCGCTGCAAGGTCCTTGAGCATCAATACCGCTCCTATCCGTCGTCATATGAAGGTCCCATCATTGGACGCGCATGGGCCCAACTTCTCCATCACGAACTCTGACGACGACGACGATGATGACGATTCCGATGCCGAGGAACTCGCTTCTGCCGGGCCTGTATCTCTCAATCTCAATCGGACTTCTATCGTTCGATCGGGTACACCTACACTCGGAAACCTAGGCGCATTTGGATTGAGCCTGCACAATGATAGTGGACACAACAAGAGCCACAATACGGGTGCGCAAGGCGATCCATGGCTAGCGGATGCTTGCGCTTCGCCTTTGGAAAGAGTCAACAAGGAGTGGATGGCCGAAGAGGGTGAGATTTTCAGAAAAGGTCAAAAGTTGGGTGTTGCAGAGGAGGATAGCGAGCTGGGTGATGTTGATGACCCCGGAAGCTCACTCAAGCAAAAGGTAAATGATTTGCTTTCCAGTTCCAACTACAAAGGTATCTTGCTTCTGAATGTTGATATCTCTTGCATTTGACAGATCTTGGAGACCGAGGTTGAACGAACGCCACATCACCTTCCCGAAGATTACCTCTTGAACGAGGCTACTGATGTTGTGGACTCGAGGAATGACATGAATGATGAATAGGTTGGTCGCACTGATATCACAAGCAGAGTGATAGCCGGCGCTGTTCGCGGAAGAAAGGAATAACTCGTTGTATATACCTGGTTGTCAAAGTCGTCCAAATATAGGGTTTTTCTCGCATACTAAACTTCAACGTAGACGGGTCCTCTGAGCCGCTTCTTGAGCAACGACACTTGCACTCGTAGAGTGGATCAAAGTTCGAGAAGCTGTTTCAAGACTCTGGACTTCCACTTCTTCACTTCCCTTCACATTTCACACTTCCACTTCCCATATCCACTTCGCACTTCGCACTTATCAGACTTCAACAGATTAACGGAGCAAAAGGTAGCAAACTCCGCGCCTTGTACGGATCACGATCGGAACTTCGCACAGAGTGCTTGAGAAAAGGAATATCAGTCTGGTTCGTGGTGAGACAACGAGTCATGAACAGTCTTGTTCCATAGATTTGGTCTCGACAGCACTTCCCTGCAATACTGCCGACGAGTCGCCTCAAGCGCCTGAATGATACACCGTCAGCCAACTCCGCCAGCACTGTCAGATCGTCCGTCCGGATTCCAGATGGCTTATTCAACGTGAACTTGATTCCAGACCGACCTTCGATAGTCCTTGACAAAACGCTCACCACTATCAACGTTGTTCTCGAGATCCCATCATCGGCATCATGACTGAACAAGGTGAATCTCCCGACTTGGTGAAGACCGTCGAAGAGGAAGACTGGGAAAGGGTAGGTTCATTAGCGATATTACCCAAGGGGTTTTACTTACGCTACTTTGGAACAGGATGAAACAGAAGAAGCCGTTGAAAACAAGTCCACAGCTGCTCCTGAGATGAGGGACGAGGCAATCACACAGGAAAAGTCTCTAGTCGAGACTGCGAGCGGCGATAAAGAAGCTGAGAAGGATCAACGCGTATACCTGCAAGAATCGTCTACAATGACGCTCGGCAAAATCTTGCCGACTCCAGCTATCAGGCTGATGCAGAGACCCAAGGAAGCTCCCAAAGAGGTTCGAATACCCATAGCGGAGCGTAGTCACGCTCCTGTACGCAGCGCCGATCCATGGGATGACGAGGAATGGGATTCGAACAGGTCAGGCCCGGCTCCGAATAGCAAAATATGGAATGAAGCGTAAGTCTGCTTGGAACTCATTGGGCTCATGTTCGACTGCTAACTAGTATTGCATATAGAAACAAACCAGTGACGGCCGATATGCCTGCGATTCCTCAAAACATGCCAGCATTACCATCATCTGCCGCTCTTCGGATCCTACGCCGACCATCCCCATCAATGCCTGGAAGCAGTCCTGCGTCTTCCGGTGCTTCAACACCAGCTGGATCGAAAACTTCCGGCTCCAGTCAAAACGGCGGATCGAAGACCCTGAGAACCCTGAGTGAGAGGGAAGAAGAGTACAAGAGAGCTCGAGAGCGAATCTTTGGCCCAGATGTGGATTGCAACGATGTTCCAGTAGACGGCGCCAGTGATGCCGACGGTATTGCCACGGCTACCTCCAGTCCAGGTTCAATCACCAAGATGTTGGCGGCTCCGGAAACACCTACAGCGTCAAAGCCCACCAGCAGCACGGCGTCCTCTGTAACATCCTCCACCTCGGCATCTTCGACAGGCGTCCCTCGTCGTCAAAATCCGCAATTGCAACAAGCACCAAACACGAGTCGGAGTGCCAGTGCCAATTCCAACGGCCGGAGCAACCGGGGTATGAAGCGTAACGGGAAAGGCGAATCGACATTCGAGCCTCTTCGTCCGCCACGCGAGCAACAGCAAATTCAGTATCAGCAACAACAGTTACTGCAGCAGCAGCAGCAGCAGCAGCAATATTACATGCACCAACAGCAATACCAGATACAACTCCAGCTCAACGGGTATGCACAGAGTGGGTATGTGGGTCCTGCGCACGCGTACGGAGGAGGTGCGGGGATGAACCAAGGCCCGGGATTCGTTCCGTACACGCCTTCCCAGTACGTCCAAAATCCAATGCAGGCACAGTCTGCCGCTGGTTCAGCCATGTACCCGAATCGACAAACAAACCCGTCAATGAACCCACCTAATGTTCTTCGGCAACCTGCAGGTCCAGATGACCTGAGCCATGGATTCGCAGACTTGCGGCTGCGTGATCAGCGGTACGCGACAGGCGGACCGTCTGTTCAGTCTGACGCCACGAATGGAGCCAGGATGCCAGGATACAATCAGTATCAGAACCCTACCACCGGGCTGCATACCGGCTCGACAGGACTACAGGACAATGCAACCCGCATATCATCCGCACAACCCGGTTATGGAACGACCGTTCCTCCAACTCAAACAGGATACAACGCCACACCGAGTTACGGTGCTCGACCAACACAGCAGCAGCAGGATTCCAACTTGTGGCCTCCCCTAGGCAATACCTCCAACGGAAATACGACACCAGGTTCATCGACGTTTATCCCGCGAAAAGGGCCGCAATCTGTCTGGCGACCGTGAGCACGGGGCGTTGGGATTACGGGGTCTACTCGATACCACGCAGGGAGGGATAAAACTCGTGCTTTTGTTGTACATTATAGACTATTATGCATGTCTACTTTGCTGTATACAACCACCGCTAGCTTCTTCATTTCTTTCAAGTCTCAAGTTGTGCTTTCCAGTCTTCCCTGATCTTATAGGTCTGCCGCGCAACAGAAAGTAACCCTAAATCCACTTCATAACCACTCAACTCCGTCCCATCATCGCCTCCCCCTCCACCCGTTCCGCGGCGGTGAGAAGTCAAATCTCGACCTTTCAGCTTCCCCTTGAAAGGCATCCACACCCCACTTCCACCCATCAACCCCGGCGCAGCACCTGGACCGGCATTACACATCACCAGGACCGTCTCTGTTTCGAATGCCCGGGTGTAGGAGAGCGACTGGACGAGATTGTATTCGTAATCTTCTGGCGGGTCGAAAGGATCACTCGGACTGCATTTTTTCCCGCCGATATGTAAGGGTCAGGGCCATAGTCGCGTGCGATTGATGCCTGGGAGACGGCAAGGGATGCTTACGGTTGACTATCTGTTGCTAGCCAATACGTAGGGACCAGCACTAAATCCACACCTTGCTTTGCTAGTTCTTGCGCTGCTAAAGGATGCGCCAAATCCCAACAAATGAGGAACCCGACGGTTATGCCGTTCCAGGTGAAAACGGCGTGATCGTCCGTCCCTGGATGGAGGTACTCTCTGTTTGTTTCGGGAGAGGGAGTTATCGGTGTGGCCTGGTATGTATGTAAGTGGGAGTAAAGGAGGCCCACGAACCGTTCAGAGATCCACAAGTTTTTCTTTACGTATCGACCTATTACTTCGCCCGTGCCGGCTTGGAAAAAGTAGGCGACGTTTATCAGTTTCTTCTGGCGGGGTTTTCCTGCTGATTCTGTTGAGGCGGCCGCGTCGGACAAAGAGGACGAGTTTGGTATATCTTTTTCGTCGTTTGAGCGGTGGTGATCAATGTTGGTACTGCTGATGTCGGCGGTCCCGTCTATCTCGAAAGTTTCGGGGTACTCTCGTGATATATACTGCTTCCATGATTGTCGTCCTGCATTGTCGTCGTCGGATGGAAGAAATGGAGAGATTTGTGGTTGTGAAGCCGTACCATTCGAGTCCTCGAGTTCGACAATCGTTCCAGCAATAGAAATACCAAGCCGCCGAGCTAGTTGTTGTAGGTACTCTAGTATCCATTTCGCAGGTTCCGCCAAGTACTGCCGTACAAGAGGTCAATTTGACAAGTTAATGCATGCTTCCAGGAGGTCGGAAAAGAAGACACATCATCGCTCACGTACACTCCTACCATCCAAGGAACCCTGAGTAAAATACTCTGGGAAAACGACGAGCTCTGAGCCACCATGTTTGGCAACTTCTGCAGTACGGGAGATGACAGAGAGGTTTTGTGCAATGTTGGAAAATACGTTGAATGCAGGTGTTTCGAGATCTTCAGTCCTGATTTCGTTAGCGCCGTTGAAGGGGCTTGTTTGCGCGATGGCGATTTTGAGGGTCATTTTGTTGGGCCGTAGGCAGGTGGTGAGACCTACTGTAGGGATGGGAGAAAGGGGTGTTCAGGAATACTTTATATTTTTATCGAACAAGGAGGGGAAGCTGGACCGGAAGAATGAACTATATCCACCCTTTGCTGTCGTCATCATGTCACGTGATTCGATGATACCACTTGTACCTCTTGTACTTACTTGTACTCTGCCAACCTTCCCAATGATAAAAAGACAATCTAGACGTCAGTACTGATGGACTTTTGGACTTGTATTTTCTTCGAGCCTGAGAGTTACAAGGATACGAGTACCCAGATCACCACGAGCGAATACGACAGCCAAAAGAGATCGGACTTCGCGCGATAGCAACACGATCAAGCGGATAATATAAGTCATGACGGACAGTTCTTCACCTCTTCACCGCTAGATGTCGACGTCAAGCGTCACTGCTTTGGAGCACCAAGTGGTCGTCATCAAGCTGCAGCGGGAACGAAAAGGCGCGGAAAAATTGCATTCAAAGGCGATGATATAGGAGAGATGATATCTAGCGTGGAACGCGGTTACATTGCCTACGGGACGCAAGCATTGAGTTTCGCCGCTTCTCGAATGGTTAGCAAGACCACTATCACATATACACACTTGACGTCAAGTGTGGTAGCTGATTCTATTCTTTTTGTACCAAAGCATCGGGCGAATCAACACGTTTGCCGTAACGGAGCGAGATCAACATGATCAATTTTTGCAAAGCATCCGTTGTCGCAGGCCTCACTTTCTCCCTCCGAAGCCGCGACATGTCAATACGACGAAGGTGTTTGTAGTCTCACGGACCTTGTAGCCAATGTGCTGGAAATCGAGTCAGGACCGCAGCAGGGTTTTCCGGGGATCGTTGAAAACAGGCGTTGCTTGGATACGTTGCGAGGTACACACTACCGGCATCGGTACCCGAAGTAGGGCAACGGTATGACGTTTGGTTGTGGCGTAACCGACCTCGCTTCAGTGACATGAAAGATGTAATTCGAACAAGGCGCCAGATGTCGTGCATAGTATCCATATTCACCTGGTTCTTACCTAGCTAGGTTTTAGTAAACCGTTCTCCGGATTGCGTGAATGCCATATGTTGACGGCACTAGTCAACTATCACATACAGCTGCGCACGCGGACGGAACTGCGCTTCACCAAGGGTCTCCACATCTCTGAACAGGACGAGCGATTGCTACTACAACTTCATCACGACGTGAGCCAGGATGAGCAATGGTTTGACGGTACCGGTCGTGCATGTCTGTGAATAGATCTGGGATGAGCGATGGACTGCCGAGATACGATAAAGCCTACCGACGACGGGTATTCTGTAAAATAGGTAATGGATCTATACAATATACGCTGCGACCTGCCGACTTTTCCCAAATCCTGTAAAATCTCCGGAGTCTCCCTCGGCACCAAGACCTTGATGAGTTCGATTTGCGGGAAGTATCGCACGGATTTGAATCATTTCTTTCAGGTTATCGGATACGCCCGTATAAACTCGATCAGAAGGGCCTGTTTCGGTGGTTCACTCAACGTCGGCGATGCGAGATCAACTTCTACATCTTTCAGAGGTTCGCACTCGGCCGACACACGATCGAAGCCTTAAGATATCCTTCTAGACACCTGGCGACCCACTCCATCTTCCTCGTCGCGTATCTCGCCCTTCGACTGGACCAACGGCGACCTTCTCCATTCATTATATATGCTGCGTGCTTTGCATATCGGAGTCGGCGAGATGGGTACTTTTGGCGTCGACTACAGGGTGAACGACTTTATACGCGTTCTCCAAGACATAACGACCGTTGAATCCCATCATAACAAGTGCACTGCGGGATGTACGTATGGACCATTATGACTTCGGCTTTCGTGTTTGAAAGGGTATAGGGTGGAAATGGAGATATCAAGTAGATGCTCGAGCAACATCGACGGGTGCCACGAGTGGGCGTGGGTCCTCCCGCCACGGTCCAACTCGTAACTGGTCAACTCACCGCTACGTCCTGAATTGACGTGTCTTTGCTGCAAACTTGAATCGGCGTTCATAGGTTGGTCAGAGTTGAACGTTTGCATAGAGCGGCATCGTTCCTCCAATGACCTCCATGCCTTGTAATCTGGACTGGTCTTTCCCTGGCCTGTACTCGTCTCTGGCAACACCTACGACTAATGAAGCGTTCGCTTTCAGACTGCTATACCCCTTCATGCTATTTCGAGCAATCGAGCGCAGGCAAAGGACCTCCTTTACTCAGGTTTGATCTTCACTGTGATATGCGGCTTTCCCGGGTGTGCCCGCGACAGTTAGTAACGAGAATCTTGATATGAATCCAGCGTCCTGATTCGCTCTCTTTGTATCTTTAAGCTGATCTTCATTACTGTAAGAATCTTTAGCAGCTCCTTTAGCCCTCCTTCCAAGATTCATTATTGGTTGCAAATTAAAGGTGTTGCAATAGTGACGGCTTTACTTGACACGACCTTCAAAACACCCATGCTCACAACCAGTTAGCCAATTCGCCATCGTCGCGCAAAACACGATGGCTTCTATTCGAGTCCAAGAGTAAATCCACACTTTCGCTGAGCGCTCTCTTCCTCGAATCCAATTGATTTGCGGCTTCACTCTGGTCTCAATGAACCGAATCCGACTCCTTCGAATGACATAGAGCAGGTAACATCAACGTTCATGTCTTGCTGAACTGCCTCATCTTTGCCGGTATAATCCGCGTGCAGTGTACAGCCACAATAGACGACTTGAATCAGTCGGCTAGCCGACCTAGTAATGTATGAAGCGGCATATGCAAGGAAGGTGAATGACGACCCGCAGCAGCATTCGTAAATTTAGGGCGTGACCGGCTCCGCAGTGGGTGTTTCAGGGCATCGGCTTCCTCAGAGGTCGCCTCTGCGATGACCACCTTTCGACAAGTGATTGGGCGACGCCGGAACGCACAGGGCTGTCTGAATGTATTGATCGGCTTGGCATACATGAACACGACTGGACCGGTAATAATATACAACCTTTCTTTATTCGGAACTGTCCAGGACCCAGAAGCCAGAAGCCAGAAACCCATCGCTCGCGCAAATAGAAACCTCGGGTAGAACATACACCAATTTTGCTTCGATCTCATTCATTGTATCAATAAAAGCCCCCGAACTGATGAACTAGGCGACGTAACGGAAACCTGATAGCAATAATCGAATTAGTAGCGGCCCAAACGCAAGGGTAGAAGACGAAACATACCTGGAGCGAGATCGAATTCCTCCATCGTATTGAGAACAGCACCGTCAGCAGGAGGTCCACCTTCAGCAAGGTCCCTCCTCTTGTTTTCCCGTCTGTAGTAGGCAGTCATGCCAATCGCGATTACAAAGCCAAGGGCCTGGAAGGCAAGGTTCAAGGTGATTCCCTTGACGAATCGTGGGCCTTGCTTGGAAGGGAAAGAGTACGAAGCAAGGACGGAAAGGCATTGGCCTGTAGAATCAAGAACATTGCAGGTAAGTAACGGCCGAATGCGCTTTTGTGTGCAGATCACGTACCGATAGTGTTGAGCATGCCCAAGGATACGGCACGCTGAGACTGCGAGCCAGTGTTGTTCGCTTGCCAACTCATGATGATCGGGATCGCACAGTAACCAGCGGTCTAAAGGCAGGTCGATGTCAGCTAAATGTCACCAATTGAAAGAATGCGACCGACAACGTACGACAATGCAGATACACGCGAAATACCTGACGTGCAAGTCGTTGTGTACTTCCAACAAGGTCGCCCAACCGACGATACCAATAATGAAGACCGATGCTGCAGGGATACTGAAGGATGAAACAACAGCAGCGATTAGCATTTCGAGATCGAAAGCGGTCCGGTCGATGTCTACTCACCCTCGTGTGCGGAGTCTGTCAGAGATGGTGCTGAGGGTCACCATGACAACAAGTGCAACAGCATAGGGTGGAACAGTGAACAGCTGAGCTCGAGCTTCCGTGTATCCGAGACCCTTGACTGTGCGAGAAGTTACAGGTCAGTACTGGCGAGAATCAATGCAAGAACGGGGAATGCTACGGACTGATGGTTGGCAAGAATCCACTGACGGAACCCAACGTAAGGTTCATGCAACTAAGGGTAGACAGTCGCGTGAGCACTAGTTCGACTACCCCATTCCTGCGAACGCAGCACAACTCACCTGTACATGATCGCGACGACGTAGGTCTTCCAGTCCATAAACGCTCGCTTCACGCCACGCCAATCAATCCCAGTATTCGCCTCGTTCAAACTATCCTTGTTGAGCCGGGTGATACAGATGATCCTTTCGTCTTCGGACAAGTAGCGGGAAGTTTGAGGTCGGGTCGGTAGGAAGAGGAACACGCAGATGGCGAGGATGAGGGAGGGGACGCCTTCGATCAAGAAGAGGATCTATGAAACAAGAGCAGATCAGACAACCGCGCACAAGTTGATCTTGGCAAGTCAAGGCGCTCACCCTCCATTTATCAATCTTCGAGTGCTCAATCGAGGAAACAGCAAACGCCAACAAGCCTCCAAACGCACCAGCCACAACTCCAGCCCCAATGAAAAACGAGATGCGCTTCGCAATCTCATTCTTCCTATACCAGAACGCGAAATACAAGGACATGGATTGCCCAAACATTGCTTCGCCGAGCCCAACAAACAGACGACACACATACAGTCCTGCCGGGTTGACGGTTGCTGCTTGGCATGTCGCGGCGATGGACCAGATTAGGGCGCCGATACTGATGGCGGTACTTGGGTTGATTTGTTTCGACAAGAGTGTTCCCGGAATTGAGAAGACGATGTAGGCTACGATGCGAGCGATATAGGATCAGCGTAAGAACCCGCGATGAGTGATGATGATGATGGCGGCTTACTGATGTAGAAGCACGCCAAGGCCAACGAATACTTTTCATCGCTGTTGTCCAGTACTTTTTTCTGCAGACCCTGAAGCCTCGCATTGCCCAAATTTCCTCGATCCAAGTAGGCGGAGAGGTAGAGCAACGCCGCGAACGGCAAGATGATCATATCTATACCCATAATCGCATTAGCACGCGATACCAAAGGAATCAAGGAGGAACAGCGGCACGTACCAAGCTTCCTTATCAACCGCTTCTCCGCACCGGCAACAGTCACATGCTCACCACCATCCAGGCTTGTCGCATACTCTGACGGTGTGCCCTTCTCCGTATCCCTAGTCGACTGCGCACCCAAACTATGCCCTTCAATAGATTTGGACGTCTCCAAGTGCTCGTTGTATGGTTTTTCGCTCTGCACCTCGATTGGGTCAAGAGACGATGAGTGAGGCGCGCGTGGTTTCTCGGCGACGGCGATGATTTCGTCTGGTTGGGAAGAAAAGTTTACCATCTCGAATGAAAGAGGCAGGCCGGTAGGTTCGTATGTGGGAAAGACGGGACTATCGTCGTCGTTGTCGTTTGCTGAAGTGATCAAGGGGGTATACTGCTCTCTTGCGCAATCCAGTGAAGGTCGATTCGTACGGTGTCTGTCCTGCCAGCGCTCAAGGAGTTTCCAGCCGAGTTCAGGCATCTCGTCTTATACCCTATCATATATATACGCATTATTCGTGAGCCGCAGAATCACGCCGGTACCCAGGCAGACCGACAAGTCGATATCCTTCCGCTAGTAACTTACCCCATGGGTCACTTCACTCACTGCCGCTCTCCTTATTGGCTCGACCTTGCTCGTGGCTGACGATCGTAACGTCTGCTACCTCGGGGATTTCACCACTGGCGCAGCACGGTTCCCCTTGAGCTCCTTGTTGGTCGGACCGGAACGCAGGTTGGCAAACGCTCTGTTGAAAGAGCGGGAGGAGAAACGCTTGGAGAAACTTGCAGTGTGTACGCAGCCTTCCTGACTGAGTGAAATCCTGACTGTGGAAATCTATCTATAGACCCAGGGTCGGAGGTGGGGAAAACTGCTGAAGGAGCAAGATACGCTATGGTGATTGATGATGATCCCGCAGAGGTACATGTTCTACCAGAGTGAGCCCCGGCAGCGGGGGATTCCCAAATTAGCTTCAAAAGGGATGTTTTTAGCTTTATTAGCGCAGTATTTCAGGGTCGCCAAGAAGGAAATTACCGATCTTTGAGTGAGTCGCCGTGCAGCGGATCACCCCCTTCCCCCTTTCCTCTTTCATACGCAAAGAGTACTACAGGTCGAGAAGAGTCGTTGCAAATGCTTGTGGCTGACAACGTAACATGTAATGTACTGCTCTACTCAGTAATTCCAATGATCCCGATTCCCTCCGCCCTACCTACGAACGATCTCGCGCGATGGCAAACCAGCTGGCAAACCCGAATAAAGCAGACTAAGGAGGACCGAGCAAACGAGTGATGGAGAAACCGAAGATGAACCGAATAAAAGCGACAACCGAATAAAACAGATCTCTATCGACCGACTGCTGACTGACGGGCGTATATGTACTTGATTATCCACAAATTATCAGCTTCTGTGGACAGGACATCGTGGATGATGGATGATTCAAGATTCAAAGATGCTGTGTGGAGTGGTAGATGGATCGCAGCATGGCCATGGAATAGTCACCGCGCACCATGCTACTCCTATACCGACTCTCCTGCATACCTCCCCTCGCCCGGTCGTGCCTCACACAGGCCTCCAAGCCCCCTCCAAATCCCACTTCTGCCTCCCCTCCGCAGTCATCAAATTCACACAAACACCATCCCCAACATCCAACAACGACCACTCGGAGTCTGATTCGCCAGACGGTTTGAATTTCGGTATACGGGTTGATGGTGGTGGTGGTGGGCGGTTGAGTGGGTTTTTGAAGAGCTGTTTGTTTTTTTCGTGTGGAGGGTCAAGAGGGGTGGATGAGAGGTCGGATCAGTTTTGAAAGGTGACTTGATGCAACGAGGTGAAATACTTGCCCATTCCCGTAAATTCTTCTCCGCTCTCCCAACCTACACCACCAACCAACAGATAAGCTCAAGACAAGCCAACCTGACGCACGCTCGCCAAGAAGAAAAAGTAACACTCACAGCACCTTTACCCCTCGCAGCAACCTGACAAACGACGACCCACTCCCAATTCGCACCTACGTCTTTCCCCTCTATTACTATCCCCTGCCCACTATCCGTATGTCCTCTTCTCCGTTTCCCATGTCCGTACGCACCGCTCGACGACGAGCTCGAGTAAATCGAAGGATCATGAAACGTCTTGCCGGCCGCTGAATTCGCTGTTCGTCGGAACATGACAGTCTGCGGAACGATCAACTCGTTTGACGTCAAGAATTCGTGGAGTGGTGTTAGATATGTTGGTGTGTCGGTTGGTAAGGGCGGTATCACCACTTGTTCCAGTGGTATCGGCATCGTTCTCAACGGATCAAAAGTCGTGAACCGGGGTTGCCGGGAAGGCGCAGCGGCAGCGGCAGCCGCAGCCGCACTGGACGTCTCTGTATTGCCGTTGGGGTGCGAGGTGTTGGAGTCGAGGTACCAAGCACGAGCTTTCACCGCCTCGAGTTCTTCCGACTTGTCCTTTTCCTTCCCTGTGTCGGAGTCTGACTCTGAGCGGAACGGTGTGGAAAGGTGGAACGAGTTGGTGCAAGTGACGGGCAGGCGCCAGGTTGCGCGTGTAGCGATTCGTTGGGTGGTGGTGCGTAACATTGTTAGGTTACTAGCGAATGATGAGACGATGGTGATGAGAAGGGAATTAGAGTGATAGTTTACTTGAATACTATCAAGTTGTGAAATTCGCAAACCGACTTTAACCAGACAGGCGCCAAGCAAAGGCCGATCGTTTCGCTCAATAATGAAAGGGAGGGTGATCGGTCGAATCAAGTAATGTAATGATGCATCTTGCCTTTATCTTCTTCTGCTTTTCCCTACATTTTGTACTTATTCACTCTACCTCCTCATCACTGGTCAGCAATCGTCACACATGTCAAGCATAACAGGTGCCTACCCATCACCCTCAAAACCCAACGGACTGCCTCCCGCCCTGTACCTCGGACTCAATGGAGATATATCACATCAGCACCGCTCACCACCGGACCATGGCCGTAGCGGCAGCACCGGAGGTCATGCAGCAAAGGACATATTCTACCGTGTTGATACTGTCGCAATGAAGAAGCAGCTCTTGGGTGCCATAGGGGATGACCGAGCGGCAGAGTATTGGTCGTCGTTGGCGCTGTTCTTGAAAGGAATGTTGAGAAGGGAGGAGTTTGAGGCGCTTGTCCAACCCGTGTTGAATTCGTTCAGTAAACGTGAGTATTATCAGAACCCGGCTTTTCGTTAGTGATATGATAGGTTGAGACCGAAGACCACCCTTTTTCCCAGGTCAATTGCACAACCAACTCCTCACAGCGATCATGTACAACGCGTCCTCCACCCTGCCTATCGCATCAACACCAACACTCCCCACAGATCCAACCCAAACAACAACAGACGCATCACAAACACCCAACAGCAAATTCAACACGAACCCACTAAAACGCCCGCTCAACGATCCGGGAGAACCACTAGACGTTCTTGAACCCAAATCACGGATCAGACAATGGGTGCTATCCCTACCTCGCTCAGAGCGGAAACGTATAAAGGCACTCCAGAATATCGACGGACGGTACGGCTTGAAAGATTGGTGTGAGATGAGTCGCGGGTGGCAGGGCCGTGGAAGGGTCCGATCGACCAGTCAGTCCCGTCGTCTTTCTTCGTCCTTTGAATGTCGCGAGATTGCGTTTCCCTTACCTTACCTTACCTTACCTCACCTCACCTCACCTCACCCACATGACATGCTTGCTTCCGACGACCACGCAGATACTTTGCAACAAAACGAAGCACTACGACAGACCGGTAGTCCGCTATGCATGTCAACGCGCGCTATACCGCCTATCAACGCCCTCGGATCACGTATCGACCATATGGCGACTCTGCATGGGTTACCAGATGGCGTGTCGGAAGATCTGGGCACGTTCATGTCCGTTGCGCTCGACGTGAGTCTCACGCTGCTGATCTGCATATGGGTTGCCGAGGGCGATGGCTGATCGTCTGTCCTTGCGACCGTGTCAGTATCATCTAAGTGATATGATATCCTCTGCCATCGAACTCAAGAGGCGTAGACAGGCGGAAGAGGCTACCGTCAATGTGTCTACGGTGGTCGCAGGAGAGCAACCAGCAGTTGACACCAAGCAGAATCACGAGCGTTCGCCCGACAATGTTTCCGATTCTCTTCGGACGGACGCAGACGATAAGATGGAGGGAAAGCAAGAGTCGCCAAAGAATCATGTCGTCAAGCTTCATGCCGGTGTGTCATCCCTGCCCACAGATGCCAGCCAGTCGGTGGATGCGCCACCCGCCTTGCCAGCTTCAGACTCAACATCAGAAAAAGGTCACGAAACCCCGCCAGCACCAGCAACCATCAGCCTCGCAGACCTGGAAGACTTTTTCACCGTCGTGCCCCACATCCACCCACACCTCGGTTCCGCGACGTACCGCCTGCGGAACGGGCTCGCCCGTGCCGTCGAGGAGCAGGAAATCCTTGCAGAACGTTTCGCTAGGAGCACTCCTTTGTCGTTATCGGAACCCGACGCGATATTGGAAGAACCAACAAGTCTACCCCCGACACGTCCATCGAGCGCTGCTGCTGCTGCTGCTGGGTCTCCCGTGGCAATTGGTGTCCTTCCGCCTTCCAGCTCGGGCACAAACTCCCAATCCGTCACGCGTGGGAACACGCCGTCCAAGATTCACCGCAAAGGCGCACCGACGTCGTTGTCGTTGCCGCTCGCGAACATCCCGACGATCGAGGTTGCCATGCCTACGCCGGAGAAGGCTGGTCAAGTGGCGCCAACAACTGCCGGACCAGTAACGGCGGGAGAAGGAGGCAAGGCTTCGCAGCCCCCTACTCCTCGTTTACCGCTTACGAGCGCCGGTGGGATCGTCCTCACCAGAACCTCTCGAAAGGCGCTACACAACCCGACCGAAGCGTTCCGGTTGGAGATGGAGGCGCGCGGGATCTTGAAATCGATGGATCGAGCAGCGGGGGTTCAGGGTGGGTTACAGGGTGTGCAGCAGCAACATGGGCAACAGCAACAGCAACACGGGCATGGGCATGCGGATGCTGGTGGTGGTGGTGCTGATGAGCGGCAACTGCATGGTCATCATTGGAATTATGTGGATCCTGCGGTCATCTTGAAGGATATTTTGGGGTAGGCCCCGCCAGTTCGTTCTCGTCTTTCCACAAGGGACGTTGTATAGGTACATGATGAGGGGAGTAGAATCAAATCGTCACGTCACGGCAAAGAGGAGCTACAACACGACGGAAAATACTTGCGGTTTATTGTGGATGCTGGTCGACCGGAACGCGACGCTGCCCCGCGGTTCATCGTTTGTAGTCGCGGAACGTCCTAAGAGTTTAAACTCGAAAGTTTGACGATACTACAGTATCAAGCTGCGTTGCCGAGGGTTGTTACTAATCCAAGCTGAGTTGTCGGCGTGAACTGGGATCATGAGTGTAGACAAAGAATAGAGGGAGGCTACGGGAGTCCATACCCGAAACCCGCCTCTGACAGCGTTTTCTCGCGTATATCTTCACCTGGCATGAGCGCTGAGTGCACTACAAGTTAGAGGTCGCAACATAAGGAGGGCATGCGCAATCAAACACTCAAGTGTTCCAACGCTCCCGTTGAGGCCGATGACGATGAGGCGCGACTGTTGTGGCTAATCGCGAGCATCGGTCTAAACGCTGGTCGGCCATTTTTCAAGGCAGGTCCACCGTTCGAGCAGTCTCCCCGCGCTTTTCCGGGAACGAGAAGGATCAAAGGCGGTAGGATAGAAGTATATGGGAATGAGTATAATCGATACAAACAAGAGTACATGAACAATGGCTACAATAATGGCAAGGATACGAAACATGGGATACAGTGCGAGGATCGCTGAGATTGACCAAATGTGCATATAACGAGAAACACCATCAGTCTTGGCGTTTCTGGCAGCCGCAAGCTGCTGCACCTACAAAAAGTGTCCGTTCGTTACATTGAGCGATTTGCCCTCGTGTCCATCACGCCTGCGCCAAAGTCCGCGTCGTCTCCCACCTTTTTTTGCTTTGAAGGGAATCCGGCCATGTTGAGAGCGTGTCCTGAGTCCTCGCCTAGAAGACAAGACTCGGTTGCAGCGAGTTCCTGCATTGACATTGTTTCGATTACTGGCGATTTGTCTGTTACCAGCAGGCCAACTACGGCGTTCAACACGCATATCCCGGTTGCGAAGATCCACCTGAGAGCGGATTTCCCTGAGTTGCGATCATTCATCGAGAAGATCTTAAACTTACCAAAGATGCCCGCCCAGTACTTTTTGATCGATGGACAATGCAAAAGCCTTCGGGTCATGTTGGAGTCAGTTCCAAGTCTAGTTCGAAAGAGCAAGGCGTGCGACTTACAGCACTCATAATGGATGGTCCCAGAACCCGTGCCAGACACCTTTTCGAGAAGAGTCAGCTCACATCCATGAACACACTGAACGTCACGGCTCACCCTGCGGCCGTGCTAATGCCGTTGATTGCGCCTAGGGAGTTCCTGTCAGGCGCACACATATTGACAATCACCATGGAGAGGCTATTCGCCATACCGACGTATGTGGAGAGTCCCAACCACAACATCAGGCTGATCCAAGTACACCAGCCCCTGGGTTCGTTACCTTCTCCCGCATGTTCGCCTTCTGTCCATAATACGACGGTACGCAACAACGGTAGAGTCAGAAAGACGAGAATCTGCGTGGCCGCCGAAGGATCGAGGTGAGCATCTGTCAATATGACAGGACAATGAGAAATCAAACTTACGTAGCCCGTGTTCAGCAGTTTGTAGGCCTTGGCGATGCCGTACCGCATTCTGATTCGATTCAAGAACGCAAGTTGACACACGATTGACCATAGCCCCTGGATTGCCAGTGCGGTACCAATTGCACCAGGAGTCAAGCCAAGACCCCTTTGGGAAGCGACCTATATCAGCACTAAACATTACATTGCACAGGTTTTTTGCCAGTTCCGGATTTCTCACCCTGAGCGGGTGGGAGTGTAGAAAAACAATAACGAAACGGCGCCCCAAGCCCCGCCTATGAATCTTCAGGAAGAAAGACACATACTTGTCAAACCTAGTCGACTGATAGAAGGTACTCGCCACTTACGATAACAGAAACAAGCTGGCCAGCATTCGTCGAACGGCTTTCACCGCACAGACTTCCCGGATCCCCCATTCCTTGACATTGAGAAATTCTTCATCTTCAACCGACTCCAGACTTGTTTTGAAGTTTTGCTTCGCTAAGCTAGAATTTCGACTATGTCGACCGAATGAAGGCAGTTTTCGGTCGTTACCGTCATCATTTGGAGGATATTTCGGAGATTGCGGGCTACCGATCAAAGTTTGGGCATCATCGTTCTCGTCATCGTCATAACCTTCGTCCTCGTCCTCCTCCTCGTCGGGATCTTGCGAGTTCGCTACTGACGCGTAGGCTGCGGTGTTGGGTCTCGATACGCTGCTGCGACTTCTAGCGTACAAGACAGCTCTATTACTCTGCAAGAATATAATATCCAGAAAACGAGATTAGCGAGCGAAACAAGGAAATGTTAAACCGTGAGCGTACCTCGTTCAAGAAGAACCAAGCGAACAACAGACCGGCTCCAGTAAAACCGGTTGTTATCAGACACGGTAGTAAGAAGGGGAATCTTTCTAAAAGGCCTCCTCGTTCGAACAGCCAAGGTATCCGTTCTACAGGATGTGAAAAGAATCCACCGATAGTGTTGCCGATGATAGATCCCACGGTCCAAACCAGTCCGTACATTGCGAATGCTAAAAGATAGGCATATTTGTTTATCCGATGTAAGTGAAGCAGAAGAAAATATAACACTCACCCTCTGTTGAATTCGTATCATCGGTAATATCACCCAAGCTCGCTCGAACGACCTATGTGCAACAATGGCCGAGAGCGACTGAGTTCCGTTTCCGACTCTACGGTATCGGCAGCTGGCAACTAACCGCAACATTTCCGTTGA
Source organism: Naganishia vaughanmartiniae (assembly GCA_030039245.1). Lineage (NCBI taxonomy): Eukaryota > Fungi > Basidiomycota > Tremellomycetes > Filobasidiales > Filobasidiaceae > Naganishia > Naganishia vaughanmartiniae. The sequence goes on from JASBWU010000009.1 coordinate 372,793, forward strand.
GAGCTCCTGATAGACATCTGGTGACAATCATCTGAAAAAAGTTGTTGGAAAAGCCGCTGAGGAGGAGGCAATCATGTTGAGTGTGCGTTCTTGTTTCATGGCACCGTACTCACAACAGCGAGCCAGACACCGCCACCCCTATTAATCCAATTAAAATCACAGGTCTCCTACCCCATTTACTATTGCGGATGGGCATGATTGTTAGCTAAGGCGTAGACGATTTGGCGCTGAGGACATGAACTCGGAGAGCTTTGCCCAGTGGTATACGCTACAGAGAATAGTTGTTCGGTCCTTCAGTAACGACTCAGCCCGTCTTGATCAATGTTACTCACGTAAAGCTGTATAGACATAACGAAACGCAACGTCCGTCAACCTAGTTTCTTCGTAGTAATCATAAAATGCCGACTTACAATTGTATGAAGGCGAATATCGACTCGACCAGGCCAGAGTAGTATCTGAAGCCGCGGTCAGACCACAGGTATCAGACAGAAAAAAACAAACTCCACTCTGGCGAACACATACCCTATTCTGTCGGCATACGGAGTGACATGTAGTTCTTCCACCATCTCGTTGATGAATGGAAATATAACTAGGAAAGCCAAAGATGAGCCAAGCAGAGGAGTCTACCAGTACGTCTTGAACGCACCAGTATATTGAACTAGCAAGACAAATTGCACCCAATGCATTGTTAACAGGTTGGCTACTTTCTCGTCTAACAGCAGTGGTCCTAGCTTACTAGGTTCTGCCAGTCGCACGGCCATGAGGATGGCAATTTGCACTATAGGCAATGGCGTAGCCTTCGACGGCATCGTGGTGGCCATATCGCAGTCGCGTTTCTATGTCACTTCCACCCGATCTGAACGGGAAGAGACTGCCTTCGCTACCTCTCTTTTCTATTGTGAGGTATGAAGGCGAGATAGTGAGCTTGCTATTTAAGGGAATCGCGAAGGGGTATCACCCACTTTGCAAGCCCTAACGATGTGAACTCCGCTCTTTCCTTGTCTACAAACGACTGGTGAGAAGGTTGCGATAGTTTATTCAAGAGACTCAGCTCTACAGTAAACACCTCATCACCACATCTCATTCTCTAGCATACGATGGGGGTTGTCCGCGAGATTTGATGTACGAATCGTTTCACACACGAAGTCAAGTCGAGTCATTTTCGCTGAATCTTCTAAAGCCTTCTAATACTGGCAATTGGAACCGTAATCATTGCATATTGACTTGTACATCGGGGAGCTCATCGGCGTTGTGGGATCGAGATTCTCATTCTGCTCATTCTCCTCCCCACCCCCTGATTTTCTTTGTGTCCAGCTCTCGCTCTTGGCCATATCTTCAAGCAGGTCAGCAGTTGCGCCAGCAGCTTACATATCTAGTGAGCAGCTTAGCTACAGGCCCTTCGTTCCACAGGCGGCATGCCGAGTTCTTGTCGGACCGTGATTCAAAGGTGTACCAACGTTACATCGTTAGATAATCTTGAATCCCACGGCCAGGTGCGACTCGACAGCTTGCGACCTGTCGGTGTTCTCCGAAGTGGAGGTTGAAAGTTGTTGGAGCTGTTTGAAGGGCGAACGGGTACGGAGATGAGCATGGCCAGGAGCTGGTGTTTGAGATGAAGGATGGTGAGGTGTATGGTGAAGGAGCTGGTGATTGGAGCTTCGACTGTGCAGGAAGAACTAGGAAAAGTGAGGGAACAGTGTAGGCTTGGACCTCTCATTGCAGAATAAAGGGCGAAACAGGACACTACATATGCTGCAGAATTGGACTGCAGTGCCTTTTGCCGCTCGGTGATTCTTATCTCTCATTTCATCATTTGAATTGGCATTAGAAGAGTGTCTTGGGAAATCTACCATAGGTGTATTCTCGGGTATTTGCCTGCCGTGGATGAGGACCGTTTCCAAACAGTCTGCCCCACGCTGCCTTCCCGTCAATGATGGTCGACAGCACTTTAGTTCTCAGAATATCCTCTTGCGGGACATTCAAGATGTTCTGGTCCCAGACTACGGCGTCGAACTGTTTGCCTATACTGAACGATCCTGTCTGTTTCTCCATGAACGACGCATAGGCAGCTGCGATTAGACATCAAGGGTCAGAACTACCATTCCCGCCATGTCAGCAAGCCAACACTTCGCAACGAAGCTTACCATAGATAGTCATGCCCTTGAGTGCCTCTTCTCGCGTTAGTTTTTGGTCCGGATACCTGTGGGTGGAAATGCATTGTCAGAGACTGCGTAGCTAACTGTGGGGACCAGGTTCAAGAAGGCTAAAAGACGAGAGAAGAGACTCACCATCCGTCCTTGCCCATGGGCGAATTGCCATCTTCGTCGAGACGTGTAACCGCGGCATAGAACCCCTTCAAAGGGTCGATCGATTCAACAGGGAAATCAGAACCTAGAGTGATCTTTCCGCCGGCCCTTTTGTATTCAAGCACTCGTTGTCAGAAAGCGTTCTGCAGGAGCTACGAATTACAGTACTTACTGCAGATATCGTCTCCATGCGTATGCGCCCTGGATGCGCTCTGGTCCCTGTTCCGAATTGCATGTTAAGTATATCGTATTGAAAAGCAGCGACTACACCCGACATACCAGTCTATCTTCAGCATACCACATCTGAGGCAAGATGTTAAATGAGCTGGCAATGCAATATCGGAGGATTGTAGCTGCTCACATCTGATGTCGCGTGAGTCGGCTGGTAACTTGCAATGACTTCACTCGTGACCAGGATTTCGGTTGACCATTAGCATCGAGAAACCCCGGTGTCCACCCTGCCGCCTCATTTCTGCGAAGACTCACTACCAAGTTTAGCTGCCCTTGTTAAATCCTCGAGCTGCATGATCTGAGCGTGTTCCAACCGAAGCCTTCTCCCCGCGCGTTCGTGTTCTGGTAATTCTTCCAGCGCCGCCTGCATAGCGTCAAGGACAATGCGGTTTGCTTTGTCGCCAATACAGTGAACATTCTGAGGGGTGAGCAAGCAGCAGTCAACATGACAATGAAAGAGAGGCGAGCAACGTTCGAGGAAACACTCACCACCTGCCAGCCCTATGGGCCGTAACATTACCGTATAGTCAGCGTCGCAAAGTACTGTCCCCTTTCTTTGCGCGACCCACCTTGCGCACGAAAGATTTGATCAAAGGTCCCCAAACCTCCTCCGGGCTCCTCATTGTTCCGTATACATCTGGCTTGTCCGAGTAAGGCTTTATCAATGCCGCGCCCCACGAACCCAAAGCGCCATCGCTGTGGGGAAGTAGAGTCGTAGATAAGCAAGCAGGCAGTGCACCACTTGACAGCGGAAAAGGGGCGGAAACGTACGCAAACAATTTCACGGATTTGACATTCAGATGATTGTCTGCAGGGCAGCGGATTAGCAACAGACCTCCTGAGAGCACTCGAAATGATCTACACTAACCTGCATCTCCAAGGATCATCGGATATTCATCACCACAGTACTTTTCTTTATCAGGGCATGCCCGCTGCACAGGCCCCAAATAATAAGCATGAGGTGGGTCTATAATATATTGGCACTTACCATAATGTAGAACCGCATCTACCGAGTGTAACGTCGCATTATTGAGACATATTGATGCTTCGCTTATCCGAGTGACCTACCGGTAGACGACCCGCCTTGCCCATCCTAATAAATCCACCGTAAGCCCAAGCTCACCTTCACTCGGCGTACAGACGTACCTCTGGAAAAACTCTACATGCTCAGGAATCACGCCACCATCATGAATCCCCACCAAGCCTTTAGAAAGCCCATCCTGTATAGTCAGATTCAAGTATTCCTGCATCTGAGCTTCCGTCCATTGTGGTCGGACCTTGTCGATGAGGAACATTGCGTCGTCGACCTGTACGAAAACGATTATCAGTAACAGATCGATATGCGATACGAGAAGGAGACAAGCTTCGTACGAAGACACCAGTCGGTTTCCCTTCTTCATCCCGGATAATTTGACCACCTGGAACCTCTGCAGGCAAATCACCCATCATAGCGAGAACCGCGGGAGAGACCCATTCCGCGTGAATGTCGATCCGTTTCAAGGCGATAGGTACGCCTTTCAGCGCGGGGGACTTGTCGAAATCGCTCTGTGCAGGGGTGATAGGGGGGATATGAGCACACCTGGAGAGTAAGGTATCTGTGCGGACATACTGCTTTGGGGAATGATTTGACCGGCCAGATATTTTGATCCCAGCCGGCGCCTTCGGCCCATCGTCCTTGCTCTATCTGCTTTTTATGCGTCTTGACGTATTCTTCGACCTTTGAGATGACGTCTGGTAGGAAAGCAGGCTGAGATTAGCGGGATGAGCCGACGGCACCTGCATCCCCCCACTTACCTTCCACGCTAGCTGAACCTCGGAGGGGTAATTGTTGAGACCACCCGTATTGCAAGCTCTATAGAAGAGACAGAAAGTGTCAATAAAAACGATCGTCGGAGGAGTTCCTCTTTGCGCAAAAGCCGACTAACATGCGCATGAGAATCAACCAAACCCTAATCAAGCAAGGCATCATCAGCAGCATTCTCCGCGCAGCCCAAAATCCTAGATGCTCCACAACTCACCGGGGTCATAAGACTCCCTTCTGGAAGGTAAAACACTTGATGCTTCAGATTCTCGATTATGGTATGACGCCGTGCCTCTTGGCCATGATCATCTCCGTACAAACCGAAACTGGTCGCTGCAGACATGGCGTCCGTCTTCGTCGAGACGGTGTATTGCTGCGAAGTGACTGGACCTGCGCGACGTGGCCGATCATCAGAAAAGGTAACGACGACACGAGTATGCACGACTCACGGAGATCACCAACATCGACAATCGTACCATTCCTCACAGTCACACATTGAGTCCATTCGTTGTGCTCCTCGCTAGTATAGATATGTCTACCTGTCCGCGCGCAGATGGAATACAGCTCGGGAAGTAGATGCGGATGATGCCGCCATTGCGAAAGGTTGTTCAACACGGTGGTAGTCCCTTTGGACAAGAGGCTATCGGTATGCCAGATTTGAGAGCCAACGAAAGCTGCCAGAACTAGGACGCGGAGTAGGGAGAAGGGTGATAGCCACTTGTGAATACGTCGCTTGACTTGGGGTGGTTGCCGTTCGGCCTCGTTGGAAGCGTGAAAGGCGGATTGGGCATGTTGTTGTGTTTCTGCCGGAAAGGTCGCCTTCTCTGCATTCAAGAGCGACATGGTGTCCGGGTATCTCTAGAACTGGAGAACACCTGGTCAATGGTCTATACGATAACTTACCGTTGATCCTGTTACTAGTCAATAGCCAATACCACTCCTCATACATACCGGTGTGATTGTCTTGAAAGTGCAAGTCCGACACATCAGGCCTCCACAGCAGTGATCATCACCAACGCCGTTTGAAATCCTTACGTAATACGGTTGCGCCTGAGAATCAAGCGCATACGAAATAGGGAGCCGTGAGGGGATAGGAGGACGCCAACAAGCAGCCATGGATGAACCCTTCACATCATTGAATTGATGCCACATCCCCAGCCTTTTCACATTTCACAGCACGCATAGCAATAACCGTCTTTGAATAACATTCATCATCCACCATGTCTGCCGAGAACGCTGAAGCCTACGAGGATCTGGGACTCTATGATGGTATGTTGTAAACAATTCCGTTCCTTGTCGATCAATCGATCTCACCCTCCATCACACCTTCCACAGACTTTGACCAAGACCTCAACGAGAAGCTCGTGAACCCAAAAGTCGAAGAAGTTGAAAAGCTAGATGAAGGTGCCGTCGCAAGTGCTCTCGAAGCGGACGATTCTAGCTGGAGGCCACTCACAACCGCCGACGTCAATGCCCAACAACAACGCCAACAACAACAGCAGCCGCAGCAATCGCAATACCAAGGTGCATCCGAAGGCCTTGGAGTTGGCAACGCTCCTGCCCCAATCCCGACATTCGCATCGCAATCCGAGACTAGCAACTTTGCCCTCCCACCCAACAACACACGGTATCAGCAGAACCCGGGTGTGAATCGATATGCTCAGGAAGGGCACGGAGGACAAAGGAGACCTGATTTCCCGGATGAAAATGACGAAGGGTGAGATTACTGTTTTTTTTTCTTTTCTCTGTGACCATGTATCTGTGAAATTACTGTGTTCTAGACGAAGGGTGGAAACCGAGCTGGTTCAAGTACGGGTAGAAGGGCTCGGGTTAGTGCCACTTCAGAGCGACGAATCTGGATAGACAGTGATTGCGTGTGCGAAAGGATGGATGGTATGGCGTCCTTTTCATATCGGAACACACTTTAAAATACACTAGAAATAGTTGATTACTTTGCTAGAGAAGAGGATTAGCTTGTCTAGAGTTCGCTACGTACCCTATCCGTTTTTTTTTATCTACTACCACGTTACAAAATCTATAGAGATATAGTAAACTAACTCTAGCTTCTTCCATATTTTCCTTCCTTGTAAACGTACGTCTTAAACAACGGATGTGCAAATACCATCTATCATACGACTATAACCGCAACACACTACTCTATACGTGATTGACCTTCCTTCTGATCCGCCTATATTATCGACATGGTATATACTGGAACTCCGTAATCGTTGATATCTATACCGCTGTGCAACCGCAACTATCAAATTGTTCTATTATTTGACATGATAGTAAAATGTTTATAGGAGGTCTCAACTGGGAAACTACCGATGGTAAGCGTCGCGCCACAACATCACCGAGTTGTCAATCTTGTTGCTCACTGAACGCTTCACTCGAACTATCTTGCTTATATGTTGCTGTCTCATACAATACCTTAGAGGGTCTTTCTGCCTACTTTTCCCAGTTTGGAGTAGTCAAGGACTGCTGTATTATGCGAGATCCTACCGGTCGTTCTCGAGGTTTCGCCTTTTTGACATTTGCCGATCCATCCGTCATTCCCGACGTCTTGAAACGGGACCACAACGTTGACGGGAAAATCGTAAGCATTACCTCCCAAGCATCTACCTACATCCAGAGTCCAATACCCAACCGCTACCTTTTCCCCACCAGATCGATCCCAAACGTGCCATCCCTAAAGCGGAACACGCGAAATCCCAGAAAATCTTTGTCGGTGGACTCGCACCCTCGGTAACCAACGCAACCTTGGGCGAATTCTTCCAGCAGTTTGGCGGAGTCGTTGATGCGCATGTCATGCTTGACCGAGAAACGAGCCGGAACAAGGGGTTTGGGTTTGTTACGTTTGAGGACTTTGCGGGGGTCGATAGGGCGATGCAGGCGCATAATTTGATTCTCGAGGGACGACCGGTAAGTGCGGCTGCTGCTAGTTTTGGGTTGAGAGATGGTCACTGAGATCAAGTGTTCTGGTTCTAGGTCGAGATCAAACGTGCCCAACCCAAACATGTTCGAGACCAGCAAAGCTACAATTCAGAATGGCAAAGACCGATCGGATCCTTCATGTCGCACGAGGCCCAGTCGAGTAAATACAAACACAACGCTGCTGGTGGTCCTATGGGCGGTAACCCGATGGGTGGAATGGGTATGGGCATGGGTATGAACCCCATGGGAAACATGATGGGAGGTGGCGGTGGAGGAGGCAATGGGTTCGATCCTAATGCGATGGCGGCCATGTATCAGAAGATGATGATGAGTGAGTTCGCTTTGTCGTATATAGCACTGCAACACGCATTGACCTGCATCGATTTTGCAGACATGATGATGAATCCCATGATGATGAACATGATGAACCAGAGTAAGAAGCTTCGCTAATAAGAGCGTTGTCGGAAATCGTAAAGTAACCCTTCTGTTGCAGACAAAATGGCAGGTGGCGCTGGCATGGCAAACCCGATGATGGCTGGTATGATGCGTAAGTGTCTGCTTATTTCCTCATCAAAGCAACTAGACTCACTTGCGGCTATTGTTTCATCAGCTAATATGGGAATGCCCAATGCCGGCGGAGCTACGTCACCGATGGCGAACATGATGGGTATGGGTAAGCCACGACAATATCCCATTGTTGCCCATCCACGGACTAACACTCTCTGGGTCTTCAGGAGCCGGCGGTGGCGCCTTCAACCCAATGATGATGGGCATGAACATGGGAAGAGTAAGAGGCTCGTCCACCCACCTCGAAAGCGCTTGCGTACTAAATTGTTTGCCCGCAGACTCCAGTGGCTGGTGGCATAACTCAGACACCAATCTCGCCGTCAAACGCAGCTAGCGTTCCGTCAACCGCTGGTACCACACCTGTTGCCAATAATGGCGCATCGATCCCTAATGCACCTCGAGGTCCGGCGGCCATGCGTCAAGGTAACGCCGCTCCACCGAGCAATGCTCCTACCGGACCTGCAGCCAATGGCGGGCAGCCTGCACGATACAGCACGCAGGGTCAGACCAGGAGCAAGCCGTATTAGAACGTGGCAAGAGATAGCGAAACATAAAGTGTGACTGCATTCTGGCTTTCCAGGTCGTCACTTGTAACGGGTTGTAAACATTTTTCAGCATTTCATGGAGCCTAAAAAACATCGTCTGTTATATGTGGTGTACCTAGGAATGAACGGCTTTCATCCTTCTCCATTCTTCGAGGGATAGAACCGTCCATAGACTAGTCATAGACTGGAGACTGGAGACTGTTGCTGCGCTTGGAAGAGTACGAGAGGGAGGGAGGAGGTCGCCGTCGGCGATGATGAAACCGGCGCCCGGCCTGATTTAATCATCATTTCGTTCGTTCCGTGTTTCAGAAGTCAGCGATTGCTGCCAGGAGCTGGAGAAGTTGTTGGGTATCACTCTACAAGTTAGCTACTTGAACAAACGGTTGCCCCATCTGCTTTTCGACTCTCTCGCATAAGATTGACGGTGCCCTTCACCATGACTACAACGAATGGCAAGGCTCAGCAAGAAACGCTGCAGGAAGCAGAGTCTTCAACGGAGAAATCAACGGATTGTCAGCACCTCCTATCTCGCTCTTTCCGCAGTTCTACCTCTGACGTCCTCTACCTCAGACTACTTCCAATACTATGCAAGTCTTCAGAACCAGGCCAATATGATATCCGACTTCAGCAGGACGCAGGCGTATCGAAGGGCAATTCTGGGCAATGCAGTACCAGCGTTCCAGGACAAACTTGTGATTGACATAGGAGCTGGTACGCATCGTTGCAAAGCTGTTTTCTCAGCCCGTCTTGACTAATCCATCATGCATTGGCAGGTAGCGGAATTCTAAGTTATTTCGCTGCGCAGGCTGGAGCGAAAAAAGTCTATGCTATCGAAGCATCTGAAATGGCGAACAAGATGGAAATTGTGAGTCCCACCTCAACCCTAAAAGAAGCAAAATGCTGACACTTGCCTGTCAGCTTCTACGACACGCAGAGACGACAGGCAGCAATCCGCACTTGAAAGGCCGGGTAGAGGTGATCAACGGAAAGGTGGAAGACGTCAAAGTGCAGAAGCGGGCACTGGAGAGCGGAAGGGTTGACACAATCATCAGCGAGCCAATAGGTGTCATGTTGTTTCACGAAAGAATGGCAAGTTCGGATAACCGTAACTAGAAGCTAGAGGACGACTGCTGACATTATGCTCTATGTCAGGTCGAGTCTTACCTGCTGGCCAGGGACTTGTTCTTGAAACCAGGAGGCTCTTTGTTCCCCTCGGCAGGATCTTTATACTACGCTCCATTCTCTGACGAATCGCTTTTCCTCGAAACCGAAGCCAAAGTAAGCTCAGCCGCTCGCCCTCGATCCGCCGTGAATATGCACTAATTCCTGTAACGACATTTCGCACACAGGCTAGCTTCTTCAATCAGACTCTCTTCGGTGTTGATTTCACGGCTCTGGCTGCTGCCTCACGCATCGAGGCATTTGAACAACCCATTGTGGGCTTGATAAACCCAGCTTGTCTCGTGGCACCGGAAATTGCGCCTCGGAATTTCGATTTCTACTCGTTGAGTGTTGAAGAGCTGCAGGACTTTACGTCTGAGCTGGACTGGTACATGCCAAAAACTTGTCTTGTGCACGGAGTGAGTGCTACGTGTCAACCTGCGAGACGGGTCGCTTACATTCAGGTTCTTTAGATCGCAAGTTGGTTCGATCTAGCTTTTACCCCGCCTCCCGGTACGGAAAAGGCGACCGATCCAGTCAACGAGAATCTGCATAGGCAATGGGACGAGATGGGTGCACCGACAGGATTGTGGGCGTATGATACAAGCATGAACCCAGCGGAACTCCCGCCTCCGCCAAGCGATGGACTCGAGGTCAGCCTTGATACTGGACCTTATGGTAGGTGTCAGCATACAGGAGATCCCGTCACGAGGCTGCTGCTGACTGTTTGCTACGTAGCCAATCGAACCCATTGGCAGCAATGTCGACTGCTCCTTTCCGAACCATTAGCCGTGAACCGGGGACAGAGGATCGTCGGCACCATTCGATTCAGGACAAACAATAACCGGTCATACGATCTGGACGTGAACATACATGTCGTCTCTGGCGACGCCAAGGACGGCGAGACCTCAGTGATACCCAACACGAAACGTACCGGACGCTTCGATCTTGGTAAACAGACTTACAACTATAGTTACAACCCTGATGCGGCGATCACAGGCATGCTTAATATGTAACGCACATCGATTGACAAGCAGGTCGGTAGACAGTTACTATCACAGATTCAAGGCAAGGCACATCCAGGAATGAAACCCTCTATCTATAGACATGGCATAAACCTGACCTCAAAACGAGCGCGTTAATAATACAACCGCTTATAACATAGTTGTCGTGCCTTTGCACTCGGCAAATAGTTCACTGCAGATTTCGACTGAAAGTGCTTATGCCCGCTGTACAAGCCGCCTCGAGAGGATCATGATGATCAAGGCGTATCTTTCGAATTGGGTCTTGAGCATGAAAAGGATACCTGTGGACGACGACGAAACGTTAAAACTCGCAGATTTTGGCTTTCAAAAAAGCGCCTGAAACGTACCCTGAGACAAGACGGCCTTCAGGATCTGAGCTTGCATGCCCTGGTACCACCCAGCGAAACCCTTTGACTTGTAGGTGTCCTTCAAAATACCGATAGCAGAAGTCTGACGGGTCTGCTTGCTAACGAGTGCTGGCTTGGAAAGAACTGGCTGTTGAGCACCCGCCTCTTGGGTGTTGGCTTCCAGATCCTTCTCAGAGACGAAGTGGTCATCTGATTCGTGAGCCGGTTCACTGGAAGCGACTACGTTTGCGTATGATGTCGGTGCGGTAGGTGCCACAGTTTCGGTGGTCGATTGAGCAGGTTGTGCCGGAGTGGCAGCCGATCCAGCTGATGCGGTCGAGGTTGTCGCCGACGGTTTAGCTTGTAGCCTGACTTTGGCCTGAGAGTATCAGATTGGAACAATATCAACTTCCAGTCTTGCAGAACGTGAAAAGATAAAACGACTCACAAAGATGTAAGGGTAGGTAACGACTGTGGCCAGAGTCTTACTCAAGACACCGATCACAAAGGACCTCCCTGGTGTCAATCTCGCTTCCGCACCGGCCGCTACTTGAGCGGCAATCAAGATGCCCTTCACCCTTTCGAACACACCGTAAGTGATGGCTGGGTTCACGGTCAACACCAATCCAGGCTTGAGACCTGTCCAGAGACCAGTAACTCCGTCTTCCTTTACGATTTCTCGAGCCGTATCCAACAGACCTGGTGCCTTGGCCCCGTCTTCCGGCGTGAAGAGTTGTTGGCGAGTGGCGATGACAGCGACGGGGATCGTGAAGATCTGGGCAAAGGCTCCAGCGAGCGCTCCTAGAACGAGTTCCAACGCGGTTGAAAGCTGGACGATTGGTTTTGGTGCATTACGCGAGAGACGCTTCAGGGTCCAGTTTCTCAACCAGCTATGGAAGAAGAAGTAGGCGAATTCTAATTGTGAGTAGGAGGTGGAATTTTAGTCGTTTAAGGAGGGATATCACCGATGAATATGAACCGTTTGCGACTTACGCATGCTAAACGTATTGATCATGTTGGCGCTGAAGCCTTTGAAAAATCCCGGAACACCTTCCTTGTTCCATATCTTGAGCAGCAGACCCAGCACTGTCTGCTTTTGTTTCTTGCTCAGTCCTGAACCTTCCTCTTGCGAACCTTGGATGCGTGTCTTGACACTGTATATGATTTGTTAATGCCGTATTAGCATATTGACCGCACATCTACGAATGTTCACCTACGTGTCTAGAGGATAGACAAGACTAACAAGATTACATGACAAAGTCAGTAAACAACGGTGCCGCAGCAGTCTTCCATGTAACTCTCCACTTACGAATTACTGACAACTCCGCCCAAAGCACCGGCGAGCGCATTGCCGAATGGTGTAAGGGTTTCCCTCTCCAATGCTTCTGCTAATGAGAAGCCAGACATGATGTTTCTTCAGGATGAGCAACTTTGGAAAACGTTGACTGTTCGCGGTGTCGTTAGAATTTGAGTTGATAAGAGCGACGAAATTCATGGGATCCAATTGACCGCCCGGTTATTCGATACGGTAATGGAAACTGACGGCCAAGCCGGCAGGGATGTTTACTTTCCGGTCTGGTTGGAGAATTTTACACGTCATCTTGAAGAATCTAAAGCTCGATCAGGCGAGATTTCGAGACATGATGGTGAACATCATAGGTAGACTTCTAACTTGCATGTTGCAGCTTAAATCAGGTCCTTGAGGGTACCGTCATACAAGCAGTCGAAACAGCTCACAACACAACCAGAAATGTTCCCTACAGCAGCAGTTTTGCGGCGGTCCACATGGAAAGGTACGCTCACGGGCATTATAAAGTCATGCTCAAATTACCACGTTTCCGAATAGAGAGCTTACCACTACTGCATAACACATAGGGCCATACTTTGCCGCCTTCCCGAACCTAGCGGAATCTCTCAAGAACAACACCCCAATATTCACCAAAGCGCGATCATCCAGCATCCTACCAAACTTTGTCGGTCTGAGGTTTATGGTGCATAATGGAAAGGATTACATTGCGGTTCAGGTGACGGAGGAGATGGTAGGGCACAAGCTCGGAGAGTTTGCTAGCACACGGAAGCGGTTCTCATACAGGTGCGTCACATATGAACTCTGGCTTCCTTTTCGTAAAAACAGTACTGAAACAGGTTAAACGTCCCAGACAAACCAAGAACCGTTAAACATCGCCTTCTCACATGCAAAATCCCCTTGGGTTCAAGAGCATCATTCCGACACGTTGTATTGCATAGCAGCATATGGACTCAGCTATAGTTAGATGGATCATCACATTACAATCTCTATTAAGAAAAAACGCTTCCTCTAGGACATCCATCTGGACCAAAGTTGACGATCTTCCTCGGTTCCTTGAAACTTGAAATTCACACGACGGATCTCATCAAACCCCTCCGTCTCGTCTGGTTCCTGCAAAGCATTTTTGAAGCCAATGAACGCCGTCTCTGGCAGAATAGAACGTTTCTGTACGGATAGTTGATCCACCAATCAGCCAAAGAATCGCATCGCGTGGCCGTATTAACGTACCTCTGATGCCGGAACGTTTGGTGCAACATATGCGCGATAGAAATTGTTGTGTTTGGCGAGCTGATATGAAGCCGTAAAATAAAAGCATCGGATGGGTACATGTAGCTGCTTGGCCATTGCGATATAGTATGCCCGTGTTGATTTATCGCGATTCGTGTTATCTTCGTTCAAGGGTTTTATCAGTCGGAGGTTTGTCAAGAATGAGAATATATGTTGAGAAATCGACGCGGTACTTACCCACAACACACCCATTGGCGCCAAATGTTATCTCTTCTCGTACTACCGCCAAACATTTCTCTCTTGTCTTCAGGGTATCTTGGTTCACGTGAATGTATCCATGCGGCTTGAAATACTTGTTGTAGAAACTGGTTTTACCGGAAGCACTGTTTTTGCAAGCCCATGGTGAGTCAATAGATGTCCGCGGGGTTGCACCGAGCGGACGTACGGATATCCGACGAATATGACTATTTCTTTCGTCGATGCAGGAATGAGGGGAGTACTGGTAGGGGTGATCAGAGGAGCTATTGAAGGCAGCTTCTGTAATCAGCCACAAAACGGATGGCATGGTGAGAAGAAGGACACGGCCTGTACTCACAATTGTCCATGGCTGCTAGCTCAGCGGTCGCGTCAAACCCCTTGAACGGCAGAAATCCTGGATCCTTCTTGCTGTCTCTTTTGCGATGCGATACACATTGCTCAGCATAGTGATGTCTAGCACGCCGGTCGGAAAAGAACTCACTTGAAATACTGCTCTGGTGTATAGAAAGTCAAACCCGCGTTGACTGCGAATTTCCTGTCCGTGTCATTGTGGTCGCCTGCTCTACCAGCAGCATCTCCGACGTAAAAGCTATTCTCTACATCTTTTGACACAGAAGAAGACAAATGTGTAAGATGATGTGCGGTTAATAATCGGACGAATATTGATATGGCACGTACCGATTTCCAAGCCTTTCGCCTCATACAAGTCGTGCAGAAGTTCGTAAAGGCCGATTCCAGGTTTTCTATACTGGTCCTTTGCTGTTGCAGCTAGTATTCTGATTGGCATCCCTTCCGGAAGCTTCGTTGTGAAAAGGATCCAAGTAAATGATTTGTCCTCGCCACTGGCGACCGTAACGTACATCGGCGCATATCAAGGCCACTTTAGATTTCCATGCTTTCAGCGGCTTTTCTTTGAGATTCTGATTCGAGATGATGACTAGATGAAACCTGTTAGAGGACTGTTTAGCTCTCATATCTCACGTTGAGTTCGACTAGTCAATGCTACACGACAGACTCACTGTTCCTTTTGCACTTGCGCCAACTTGGCTTTCACAGTAGCATCCCACCATTTCCAGTCTGTAGCATCCTTTGGGAATCGTGCTCCGCTTTTTGGCTGAATCAAAGTGCCGTCCAAGTCGTACATCGCGACCTTGACCTTGGTTGAAACCGCGGGGCTACCAATGCTGCTTCCGGAGCTTGCAAAAGGATCAAGGTGCAGATAGTGTTCGACTGTAGGAGGTGCTTCTACCCTCACGGTAGCTCGCTGAGTAGGCGGGAGATGTGCCTCCTCTTTTCGAGCTGCAAAGTTTGAAAAGAATGCATGCGGCTTTGCTATTGAGCAGTTGAACGTATATGAGCTTTGTTTCGGCTCAAAGAAGATCACGCAGAAACTAACCTTTCTTTGATGATCCTTGTTCAGCGCCTGTCTCGCCGTCAATGGATCTTTTGCCATCTACGACATAAGGTTTAGGTCCAAGGTCTTCCCTCTTGGTCTAAAGATAACGGAAAGCTTACTCTTATTCGACATTCTGAATAAAGACAAAGCTTCGAGGCGTCGGATACTGAAGTTTGGAACGAGTACACGAAGAATGATGTTGCTTTGTTGCGGCGTCGTCTGCTCCTTCAATGGGAAAAGGCGAGTATTATTACTGCACTAGAATTCCAAAGTGTCGGATGCGAGTTCGACAGTCAGGGTGATTGAGATAGTCAGGAGGATATATTGGTTCGTCTTCGACCTCTTTCATCTCAGAAAGATGCAAGTATCTTCATCCCCCAGGCCCGATCACAGAAGAGCGGAACGCCGATCATTTACCACTCAACTCAATTCATGTAGCTAGTCATGTTCCTGTCATTTGGTGAGGCGCATCATTGCTACCCTTCGTCGCATAATCAGGCAGCGCTCATCGTCATCTGATAGAACCCTTCCGTCTATCGGAATACCACTGCCACCAATGTTAAGGGGAAAACTTTTCATAGCATAGATAGCGGCTAAAAATTCATTATCGAAAACTACAACTTTGAATAGCACTCGTCCCGGAAAAATTGCATGACTTTCTTTCTGCACCTATGCATCGAATCCAGCGTCCCCGTCGTGTACCTCTACGATTCTTCATGCATAAGCTTCTCTCGATCTAGCAAGCTGGTAATCGTGCCAAAGACTCTACTTGTGGCGAGACTGGATGAAGGACAAAGCATTCTTGGTACTAGAATTGACAAAAGACAAGATATCAGTGAGACACCAAACTCGGCGGTGCTTCCCGCACGTACTCCTCGGCGGGCTTGACACCAAGCTTCTTCTCAATCAACTTTCCAGTACCCTTTTCGAAGATAAAGTGCGATCGTTTGATGCTAAAGGAAGGCAATATTCGTCAACGGGGAGCTGCAACCTGCAAGAAGGACGAGCATCATACTTCTTGGGTGGAACAAAGGCGCCCAATTGTTTGAGGAGATCATGCTTGGTATCGGCTAGCAAGTTGTACCTAGACAGGAGACACGCAAAGTGAGATTCCCATTCGCAGGGCGGTGAGCACGCAAACGCAAACAATTTACTGACTTGAATTCCTTGGTAGTGGCCCATTTGTCTTGAGCGGAGACGGTATCAGCGGAGAGCTAGGAAAGGACGACGAAATCAGCACCGATCAGAATTGAGTTCTCGCAAATCACTCACCCCGTAGACCTTGTAGCCAAGCTTTGTGAACTCTTCGTAGCTGTCTCGGTAGTTGCAAGCTTGGGTGGTGCATCCTATTGTAAGACAGATCGCCGTCTCAACAAAAGGAAATATGCGATAATGCGACCTAGTGATCGACTGACCAGGAGTGTTGGCCTTGGGGTAAACAAAGATGACGAGACCGTGGTCGGCGTCACAAAGCGTGGAAACATCGATGTCTTGGCCCTTGTTGTCCCTATTCGCGCGCAAATATAAGTAATCGGATCCGCTTGCAGAAACGGAGCATGTGACATACTGTACGGTGATCTTGGGAAGACGTCTCCTTCTGCCATCTCTTTGACATCTCCGGTATCAGCCTTGTCCTCGGGCGCGGCTTCAGCTTCCTTTTCAGCTTCAGCGGCAGCCTCAGTGTTCTCCTCGGGTATAGCATCACCATTGGCCTTGTCGGCTGCCTTCTTTCCGCTCTTGGGTTTTGCAGAAGAGGCTGGTTTCTTGTTTGAAGTAGGAGCCTTCTTGCTGGCCGGCTTGGAAGCAGACTTTGGCTGGAATGGATATCGAACGTAAGAGTAGTGAAGGGGACGCGAGTTAAGTGCATACTCCGAAGTGACAACAAGATGTAATTACCTTTGATGTAGGTTTTTCAGCAGATGACTTGGGCTTTTTTGAGGCGGGCTTTTCCGCGACAGGTGCCTTATCTGCGTCGCCATTGGCGGTAGGTTCTTCCTCGGCCGCTCGTTTCTATTGCACAATAAAATCAGGGGAGGAGAGTGAGAGTCGCGTCATTATCGCGTGAAGATTGAAAGCAAGAGAACGAAAGCAAGTTCACGTTGCAGCAAATCTAGAGAATACTCGTACCTTTGAAGCCGGAGCCTTCTTGCTTGCGGGCTTGGCCTTGAGTTCCACAGCGGGTTTCGGGGGTTGCGTGGAGACTCGAGTGGATCGTCGCGGCTCAGCGACCGGAGCATCAGGATTAACGTTCTTCTTAGGAGGCATTGTTGCGGTGATGATGTTGTAGTTTGGTTGGAAGGACGAGTAGAGTGTAGCGAACGATTTATTCGACTGTGATGTTTGATTGAAGTGGAAGTGATGCGGTGTTGTTGTGAAAGAGGGTATCCCAATCAGGCAAGTACATGAAAGGCTGGTAGTGGAGGAACGCGATGAATCAAGGCCGGAAGCTGATATCTCGCACGCGCCGCTTGGTGGAGCTAGTCCCAAATCATTACCGCACATGATATTGACGAAGACAAATTGAAGATTGATGAGCTATGAGTAAAAAGCGAGACGACAGAGATATTTTGCCTATGCGCTTTGTCTCGTTCGTTATACATCCTACACAGTCCCTTGATTTGCTACAGCAAAATGAGAGCTTCCTTGCAGTTCCTACGGTAGACATCGGTGGAATACTATCAACGAAAAACATCACTGTTCATCGTGATAGAGGTAGAATATGATGAAAGCGTGATATAGCACAGGCTCGATGATATAAATGATGTTGTATACAAGAGGTTTATTGTTCAAATGCCAGAGGGACTTCGTTGAAAAGATATGACTGGGAAGCAGGAGCAGTTGGTCTGTTAGTTGCGCGTATAGCCAAGATCTAGGACAGTTACTCACGACTGATTCTCCAAAGTGGCTGTAAAGGTGGTCCCAACGGATTAGAAAAACAACGAATACCGACGAAAGATCATATACTCACCTTCTCCGGATCACCTCGGCCAAAACTAAGCTCACATCCACCACCTCGATTTTATCACAGCCCTCGCAGTTTGCCTGCTGCGGGATGGTATTCGTGACCACCAGCTTTTCCAGACCACTGTCCTTGATGACCTGCAATGCAGGACCACTCAGGATACCATGGGTGACGATCGCATACACTTTTGTAGCGCCTTCTTCCAAAAGTCGTTTCGCGGCTAGACCCAATGTTCCGCAAGTGTCGGCCATGTCGTCGACGAGGACGGCGATCTTGCCTCTGACCGTCCCGACGAGTACCATTCGTGCAATTTCGGACGCCTTCTTTCGTTCTTTGTGGAACAAGGCGAAATCCACGTTGAGCTTGTCGGCGATTGAGGTTGCTCTAATTGCGAGGAGATAGGTCAGATCTTGTAGTATGGCGTGCTTTAGCTCGAGTACTTACCGCTTGGCACCGCCAGCGTCGGGACTGACGATAATGCAGTCCTCAATGTTTAGGTTGTCCCTCATCCATCTAACCGTAGATGGTTCGGCATATAGCTGTGCCAAGAGAAAAGGGCAGATCTGTCAACTACCCATGCTTATCATACCGAATTGTCAGAATTTGCATACGCTGTGAAAGAGGGTGACGATGAGTACCAGAAGGGAGAGCGGCAGCGACGGGACGCGGCACCTACTTATCAACGGGAACATCGAAGAATCCCTGAATCTGACTAGCGTGCAAGTCCATTGTCTATAGGCAGGTCAAATGCGGTGGAATGTTAGCAACAACGCTACAGAAATCAACTCTGTCACTCACAATGACATGGTCGCATCCAGCTTCCCGCAACATGTTGGCTACCAACTTTGCTGTGATCGGAGCCCGGCTCTTGTCCTTCTTGTCCTGTCGAGCGTACATGAAATGGGGGATAATGGCGGTAACTCTGCGAGCCGAGGCAATCTTGCATGCATGAATCATGATGCAGAGCTCCATGAGGGAAGTGTTGATCTCCCCTGCGCCCTAAGAAGCGGTATAGCGGAGGCGGTGGTGAGCTACGAGCCGGTCCTCAGCCTCCGCAACGCTGCAAGCTTACAGTGTTCAAGATATACACATCATAGTCACGGACGCTTTCTATGATCTTGATCTTGGATTCTCCGGACGGTGTGCTCGAGATATAGGCTTTGGCCAGCGGTATGCGCAACCTTTCAGACATAGAAAAATAAGTGAGCGCTGGAGCTCGGCACCAGAATGCTGTGAGACGAACCTCTGAGAGATCATCTGTGCCAATTGGGGATGGCTGGACCCCGAAAACAGCTTGATCTGCGAAATGGCGGACGACATTGCGGATGGTCGGCGATGTTAATCGTTAATCAGACTGGTACTGACTTGCCGGGCTGAATGCTACGACAGGACGGAGTTGAAGCAACGGCTGAGGTGGAAAGTCCGGTTTCGCCGAGTTCAGTTCATGGGTAGGTGCGGATTTCGCAGGGCTTGGCTAATAGTACATGTAGGAAACAAAGCGAAAGAGGCAAGAAGGAGAATAGATATTATGGACTTGACCATAGCACTACAGGACAACATTGCGTGACGGTTTGAACATTCATTCAGCCAGCCAGACGGAACGAAATCTTGCTTCACTCGCGAATACTCCGCAAGCGCAGAATCTTTGGTAAGCAGCACCGAGCACCGCCGGCCGAGACTTGTTTTGTTACGGTGTTACGGTGTTACGGGTGGACGGAAATGACGTGCCTATTCCTTCCCCCCTCGTCCTGCTCGTCCCGGTAGTCGAGTTCGTGCCTGCCCTCCTTACTCCGTATACTGCCCTCCTTACTTCGTATACGCTTTGCCCAGTCTTTCCTGTGATCTTTATTACGATATGCTGCGACGCTGTCGTGGGTCATCGCATCTGGGAAGCATCAATGCGACATCGAGGCGCAGGACCGAGTGGGAAATTAATATGAGTGGTCACGGTCTAGGCCTAGTGATCCTGCGATAAGATACAACTTGAGAGGAACTAGGGATACAATGATTGGTCTCAATTCTACAATACCAGTCTCACAAGCTCTGTACATATCAGAGCCAAGGAGCTCATCGCGAGTGGTATACCTGAACCAGGACGGCGATATGTCAGTGCGCCATGTAGCGGTCCTTTATACTTGCCTTCGGAAAAGGGGAACCGATCCGTAGTCAACTTCTTGTTCGCACGTTGTTCATCGGTTCCAAGATCGATATCGATGACTCCAGCAGTCAAGTCCAGCGTGCTTTGTAATTGATCCGGCGCGATAATGGTGATAATTCCATCGGTGACCTCTGCTTCAATTGCGAGTCCTACATCAGGCGGCAGATGTGAGATTGTAGCTTCGATATCGGAACCTGATGTACCTAGACGGATGGGCACCTTGTAACCTTTTCTTGCTGACTGCCTACGCAGATGCGCAAAGTCGATCGAAGTGACGATTCGTCCAAACGATGTGAGAAGCATCAATGCCCCGTTCTTGCCCTCTATTCCGCTCACGTTGGCTCGCACGTTGGCACTCTCGGATTTGACCCATACCCTTGGTGACGAAAAAGCGGCGTCTACGTCTTCGCGGGCAGTGACCACGTCAATGGAAAGGCCAGCCTTGTAATCGCCTGTGACTTTGCCGTTGTCGTTGTGGACGACCAGAAAGGACGAGTTGGCGATACATTGAGCGCATCCAGTATTGCCATTGTCGTTGATTAGTGCGATGGTATCTCTAGCGAATATGTGCTGCACGGCCAAATTCGCGTTTTTGGTCTCTATCCGGGCATCGACGACAGCAAGCGACTTTTGAAGAGGAAATTAGATGGAGCCACAATACCAAGTATTCTCAGGAATGGGACGTACATTCACAACCACTCCAGCGTTCTTTGTCAAGACATTCAAGTCTTTTGCCAATCCCGGCTTCAGAAAATCACCACGCACATCAACCGCCATATTCTCCAAGTTCATCGACATGGATTCGAGGAGATGGTCGTGTCTCTTGGCACCCGGAAAGTCGATATCATGAGGGAAGATGACCGCGACCACAAACCTGGTATAACCCTCCAACCAAGGGCTTACGACCGGCCGTTTCCCGTCGTACAGACCTGTAATCACTACTCCTTCCTCCCCTACAGACCCGGCCTTGCAGACGTGCCAGTCATTCAACCCCGTAGTATTCTGTGCGGTGACTCGCACAACGACCTTGAGCTTCCCCGGAGGCGGTCTGTCGAATTCCGTAATCTCCGTCCCAGGTCCCGTCACCTGAACTAATCCGTTTGCCCGGCTGCCACGTACGTGAAGCCAAAACTTTTGTAGCGAAATCTTGTCGTCCTGCAAGGGTATCATGAATTCGGTAAAGGATTCGTATATCGGCCGTGCTGTCGCTCCGTTCCGCCATGAATCGATAAGACGTGGTTCGCTGAACAGGTCGCATTCCCGAGGCTGGATTTCGCCATCTAACAGAGGTGTCGAATGCTGCCAACGGTGATCGTATTTGCCTACATTGCGACCAGTGGTCAGTGCCTCGTACCCGGGGAACGTTGAGACTAGGCAGATCACGCGGCACGTACCCTTCCCATCTAACCCTCCACGTTTCCAGCCTCTTGCGGATTCTCGTTCTCTGCTACGCCTAACAAGCGCCATCACTGCAGCTCCACCAACCAACAGTAACACTACTACCATCGCAAGCAGTAAATACCGCCTTCTCTTGCTCCTCGTATTCTTTCCCGATTGCGAGACGGCCTCGGAATACGACGGTGGTAGCAGTGGAGATTCTTCGTTGAATTCCTCATCTTGGAGAATCCTTCGACCTGGCGTGCCTCCATGACTTTGTGGGACCGCTGGGGTATGAGTGTTGTCGCTGGGTGCTGCTTCTTCTGGATTGGCGGAACGGAACGAGCCTTCCGATACATCTGGTGGTAGGGAACCGTGAGACGTGACCAGTTGTGAAGATTGCCGGCCGGGAGATGGCGGACGATACTCGGCCTCTTTCTTGTCGGGAGGGATGATCATGCTGGATTGTCTCACGAGGAGCTCTGCACAGGGGGTCATCGCGCGACAACATGTTCATGTAGTGATAGCATGACTGACAGTGACGACGACGAACATACTGCCTGCATCCGCCAAGCCGAATCGAGGACGGATTTAGCTCATCATTTACATTTTCGCATGTGGCATCCACACCATATAACGTGTACATTTTACTGACATTTCAGTTAATGAGTGCAGTGGTCGTCGGCGCACGGTTAGTGCTACATTATGGATAATTCTACGCTGCAGAATGTTCAGCAGGTACGCCGCTTAGACATGATGACAGAA
This sequence comes from Naganishia vaughanmartiniae, assembly GCA_030039245.1. Lineage (NCBI taxonomy): Eukaryota > Fungi > Basidiomycota > Tremellomycetes > Filobasidiales > Filobasidiaceae > Naganishia > Naganishia vaughanmartiniae. Next base: position 395,162 of record JASBWU010000009.1, read on the forward strand.
CAGTAATAATAGAATAGAAATGTATCCAAATAGTTATACAATGAGAAAGCAGAGGAAACAAAAACCTATCAATCGCAACGCAAGCACAGGCAGTCAGCACACTATACGTCGGAAAGAATCATCACAAAAGCAACGGAAAAAGGGAGATAGAATTCAGACATCCAAGGAAGAAATTGGCCCTCAACTTGCGTCCACCCAACACCAACCTCAACCCCACCGCTCGCGCCCGAAAGCGGCCTCCAAGTCAACGTACTGACAGGCTCAAGCGATACATTGCACCAGGAACCTTACTAGCCAGGACGTCTAATAGATGGGTTCGTTCAACGTCCAGCGTTCTTGCTCGACCGGGAAGAGGTACCACGAACCCTTCACGCCAGGTTTGACAAGGTGGAAAAGACGGCAGAGGAGGCTGAAGTGTTGGGCTCCCGAAGGACTTGCGGAACATTATTCGGTGGAAACTGCGTATGGTTTTGTCAAAGACAATTTTCATCATAAAAAGAGTGAGATGGAGAGGGAAGGGGCGTGTGGTTGAGGATGGGCGGATGAGGAGACGGGTATTCACCTTTTACCTTGTGTTCCGGTGTCGCAGTCGATGCCGATAATCTATAGTAAGCAGAGAAGAACCTGATCGAAGAGATGTCAATCAGTAACCGCTCCATGTAACAGGTATCAAATCAAAACAGGAGACGGTATAAGGTAGATTCAGACAAAAGCGCTGGCAAAAGCATAAAAGAGACCTCCCTTTTACAGGAGGCCTTTCGCGTGTAACACTCCAGCGACGGAGCGACGCATTTACTCTATTTCGCCATGGTCGATACGACGGGGAGAGAAAAGGTAGAAGGTCATCATGATAGAGGGGAGAAGGGGGAAGGAGGGGTGTAAGAGGAGTGGCTGGATGGAGATACTTACAATGTGAGTAAGGTGACGATGTCTGATTCGACGTGAGGTGTGCCGTGCCAAGTGCTGGGTGATGCGTACGTAACGAGAAACCTGATCAACTTTCGCTGGAGCTCAAACCATGGGACAAGGTACTGAATCGCACGAGCGGCTGCTTATATCGATATGGATACCTCGCTTGAGTAGGACGCCGAAATTTCTCGATACAGCAGAATTGAGCACGTGACATTGCAGAAAAACGAAGCGCCAGCGTTTGCGATTCCTTTTGGTATCCTTGAGTCTTTGAGCGTCTTTGAGAAGCGCAGTGACGTAAGACAGCTCGGACCTCCACTTTTGCGAGACATCGAGACATCTAGAGTTGTTACATGTGAACATCTCGTTTCAATTTCATACACAGTTACAGTGTGTAGCCAATTAGCAGAGGAAGCTCCTGCCGGAGACTGTAAGGCGCATCCAGCTTGTGGAGTTGCTATCCTGACAGTCCGACGAGCAAGTCATGGAAGGCGACAAGCAAGTCTCCGAAACGGACCATATTCCGGTCACATCTCTCCCGCCTGACCTATACTTGCCTATATTGGACAACATCGAGGACAGATCGCTGCTTGCCAAACTATGCCTGATTGATGGCTTGTTCTTGGAGCTGGCGAGGGAAAAGCTTTATGATTTCGTTTGGGTCAGGCCATGTGAGTGACGCCCCCGTGTGTGTTCTTCCAGCTAGGTGGCGTATTAAACAACTTCGTTGAATACTTGCAGGGGAGCCGGGAGCTGACCCAAAGGTTGATAGCTTCCATACACTAGTCGTACAGCCTTGATTGACATCGAGCTCTCTCCCACTAGTTTCGTCTGCTGTTTCGAACTTTGAGCGAGAACCCAGAAGTGGCAGAATTGGTGCGCAAATTGGGTAGGCGCGATACCGGCTCTAGAGTTGACGGCGATAACTGAAAGCCCACATCCAGATATCCGATACTACCCACTTGCTGCCGGTATCATAAGATGGGAAGAGTGCTGCGTCAACGCGTTGAAGAATATGGTCAACCTGGAATCCATCACATGGACTGTGGGTACTCTGCTTCCAGCTCTGTTCGCTGGTGCTGACATCCCGTCCAGCGTAACAAAACACTCAGGAGCTCCATGCTCGAAGCAATCGCTTCATCACCACGTCTAACCAAGTTGGAAATCAATGGAAACTCGAAATGGGCGTACGACCCGGTGTTGCTCAATAACCTAGAGCGACTACAGGAATTGCGGATAATCTTGCCAGATCGGAAAGTGGCGGACAATCTGAAAACGTTGCTTCAACTACGATCTGAAAGTTCTCCTAGCAGCAAGGCAGGCGATGCGATATCCACCAGTAAACGCGGGCTTCAGGTGCTCGAGCTCATCAGTCAGGATTCACGGTGGGTGAATGACCAACTATTGGAAGATATTACGCCGTATCTCGGAAACCTACGCGTGTTCAAGCTATGGGGCTGCGCCCATATCGGTCCTCGTGGCTATCTTCGGGTGATTCGAGCGGCACAAGATGTCCTCGAAGAACTGGGACTTGAAGGAGTAGGATGGGTGAGTATGCAGTCCAACGAAGCCAAAATATATCCAGTAATGTCTGATTGCGCTACGCTCGTAGGGAGATGAACTTGATCTGCTAGACGAAGACTTGTACCTCGAGCGCGAATCGCCACTCACTATCGACGTCTACCTGAAACGACTACAACACCTCTCGGTCAGCGAGAGAGCTTTCCATCGCCTCACACTCGCAGACAAGAGTCGCCAGGAACAAGCCAACGTAATGGAAGCGATTCAGAATACGTTTGGTCGAACGCGCTTGACTCGCCATCAAGGGAATATGAACGGCGAACAGCCTACGGACCAGCCTGACGCTTCTTTCGACTGGACCGCTGTGCAGCGGCACAGCTTTTACCCACGATTAGGGGAACATTCGTTCCTTCCGCCTACACTATCTGACATACACATCTCTGGCAATAAACACGATGGCGCTGGAGTACTGCCCGGTGACACGGCCTCCCATCTCGTGTTATCCGTAGCGCAAATGTGGAAAGATCATGTCAAGCGGTTCTGGTTGTCGAATTATCTCTTGACTATCAAAGATTTGGCGGTCATTTCGGAGCAGTTGCCAATGCTTGATACTTTGATGCTACGCATGTCTGAATCTAGAAAGGATGTGAGTGTATTCCCGGGCGTCTTTAGTCTGTTTCAACTTCTTGCATGTGAACCATTGACACCGTGTGTAACCCTTTCGCGATCAGCCCAAGTGGATCGCCCAATATCTCGCGCGAATGCCACAACTCAGGGTGTTTCATCTGCAGACTTCCGAGAGACGGCCAGAGGAGGAAGTATACAGCATGGCGGATCTCACAACACTAGCAGAGCATTGCGGGGAGAATCTCGCTCAGATAGGCTGGGCGAACAGGGTTTACCATGTTCGAAGGAGAAAGGTTTTGATTGAGCCTTCGGAGAAGGAAGTCCGATTTAAAAAGCGGGGGTGGCGGGAATGCGGCAAAGGCTGGGAACAGGTCACGGAGGTAGAGGAACGGGATGACATTTACCTGGAGCCATGGCAGGCAGGAACGGGGACAATTCCTGAAATATTCCAGGTATGGAGAGCCTAGTTGTATCTGTATCGCACACTTCGTCATGATGCTTCCGATCTCGAAACCATGGCCCGCTCCCCATGTCAAAAAAACCATGCTCTTCATGCGGTTTCCAGAGCTCACAACTCGCATAATGCGCAAAGAAGGATGACTGTGGATTTGAGATGGTGTGCTGTTGTGACGTCTCAGAATGTCGACCTCCGCATCAGGTGACTAGCTGCCTCAACGTTCCATTTCCAACGCGAGAGTGCTTTGTGCAGTAGACGGCAGTCCAGATATTCGTTCAGATGCTAAATGTCCCCACGGATGCCATCAAGGAAAGTATATATACAGATTGGCAAGTGTGCAGAGTAGTTTAGAACCTGAGCTTGGTGAAGACTAGAGAAAAGAAAGTGAATCAGCACACGCTCCCGACCATAAACCAATCTCTCGGCACGTACACCACCTGTTGGCACCTCGGGCGTATCGCTCCTCCAAGTGCTTCTTGATGGCCTTCTTGGCGTCCTCTCGCTGAGTGGGCTCCTTGAAGGTCTCGGCGGTAACGGATCCCTTCAAGCTTTCGAGCTCGAGTGCGTATCGAGTGGGGAGCAAGTGGGCGTAGTTGATGACCTTGATGAAAGGCTTGACCTTGGATCGCTTGGCGATTCGCTTGGGACCCATCGACTTGTTGACCTTCAAGGGGTACCTGTTTGAAGTGCATCCAACAGCAACATCAGTCACCCAGATCCATCACGTACGCCCTGTCTGTTCCACCCAATACTGACTTCTCAATACCAGCAACGATGGCGTGAGGGTAAGGTCGCTCCTTGGTTCCTTCATCGACCTGCTTGATGACGACGACCTTCTTACCGGCCTGTCGACCTGAGAGGACGACGGCGACCTTTCCGGGCTTGTAGACTATTTGAGATAAGACCATAGAGTCAGCTCCTGAATCCCAGTCCTTCTCTGTTTATCTCCTCCATCCGCTGAGCCAGGAATCTCCAATGCGGCCGCTCGCACCATCCACCATAGCATTCCTGTCCGAACTCGCGCTGCCCATATTGATTCGGCTTTGTCGTACTGCAAGACTTCGATTGCTGAGGTAGGTGTCGACCGTCGTGCGGCGTCGTGACATGCGTAGATATGTTGGAATGCCGATAGGTTGCAAGTCGAGCCTTCGTATCCTGTCTCTAACCTTCCCAGTGAACCCTTCCAGCCCATACTCCTGCTCTCCCTTATCCGCTCCTCCGGCTTTGCGCCTGCACCTTCTCTTCAAAGAACCCCGCCAGCCTCCCTCAACCAAAATCCACACTCACTCTTAGGCATCTGTACGGTTTGAATTATGCAATCTTCAGCACAACGATTCAGCCGCTCTACAAACCTGACTTCACTCACCTTGATAAAATCTTCCCTTTTTTGATGAAGTCGTGGGTGAGCCGTATCGCAACAGTTGCGCGCATAACTAGCAAATCTTCAGGTCACTGTCATCAAGTCGTCCCTCACTGTCGCTGTCATTCGCTGGCGATGGTGCTACCGAACCAGAATTCCCGGCTGTAGGACGGTCTAGGGGGAAGGCCCTGCGGGATCCCTAGCTGCGCTGCGCCTAATGCTCTCGAGCGAAACAAGCGCACGGAGGTCGAAACTTTTTTTCAGGGCGACCCAGACGGTGGCTGCAAAAGAACGCGCCCAAAACCGTTGATTTGACGGACAATCGCCTTCGATGTCCATGTCAAGCGTTTCAGAAAAGTCGTTCCAGTCGTTTCGTCGTTTCAGCTTGAAACCAATCAAGTCTGCAGGACAAGGAGTTGCAATAAACCATCGTTTTTACTTTTGTATCAAATAAGACTGTTTCATAACGTACCGTGCGGCATATACAAAAGACGAACCGCATCAACGGTATCATGCGACAACGGACACTTCCACAGCATATCTGGCTTTCCTTGCTCTAGTCTCGGTCGCACGGATCCTGCACAGTCTCTTTGCTAGTCCGGGACGGCCATCGACCAAACGATGTATTGCAGATGCTTGTCCTTCATGTCCTTACGTGTCCCTAATGTCTCCGGAGCTAGTTTCCGCTTTCTTCTCACGTCTCTCCTGTTCCGACTGCCCTTGATGGGCTCAATCCTCCAGGTAGTAGTAGGTGCAGGCGGAGCTCAATGCTTGTTCTTAACCACCGCCACATTGTGTCAGTCCTTCTTCAGGCGAAGTCTCTTTGTTACCGAAGCCTTTGTTGTTACTGAGAAGGCGGCGCTATCATTGGCATCTGTTATCCTGTCTGCGCAACAGGTCAGATTCACTCTTTTTCGCGTGATTGACGATTCAGAGGGGATTTTCTACGGACATGAAGCAAAACACCAGTGATCCGAAGTTAGTCTGAGCCCACGTCAGGCCACATTACAGTGCAACGCTAAGATAACGCAGTAGACTTAAGGCAAGACAGATTGCAGCGCAAAGTGCAATGCGACTGACGTGCTTGCTCTTGGCCCTGCTTTGGTGACAGGACGTGATTAGAACACCGTATCCCTCTCCTGAGGGGCGGGGGTTCAAATCTAACAACTAGACTGCCTGCCTATCGCAGGTGATTCACAATGAAGGGTAGTGTCAACGCTGATGTAACTCATGCAAGCAGAGCATCTTTCACATGGGCCAGGCGCGGACGCAATCAATCGTGTAATTGTCGGATCTTTGTATACTGGTCAGCCCATCAACGTGTTTAGTGGGAGGCAGGAGTCGCAGTTTCATCTATCATCGTGTTCCCAATCGCAAAGAATGGTATTGTCTGGCGAGACAGGTGTACATCAAGAAACGATAAGCTGAATTTATAGCGACAGTCGAAGATCGGGAGGCATTAGATTGATGGAAAGATCATCTTCCAGCAACCCCTGGTCACAGACAAGGGCACTTGCAACAATCCGTCTTTTGGGGAAAGACACGCAGACGCCGCTGAGCTAGTCGCACTGACGTAAGGGAGCCTGCGAATGCGATTTTTGTCATGGCGTCGCAGCTGATACGCAGATTATCCATTCGAGGTGCAGGGGGCTCTCGGTCGCAAACGAGTGCCAAAGCTCAGATGCGACGAGACCAACAACACGACAATAACCGTGATTGACAGAAAAGCGAATCATGCAATATGCTCATGCTGAAATCCCCGTTCTATTTGTCTATTTATATACAATTTGGCAAGCGGACGACTACGTTATAGTAGGCAGCGAAGTGATGCGCACCGGCACATCCTCTTGCCGCAAATGAGCCTTGACATCATCCAGCGGTACCTCTCGCCTGTGAAAGATTCCTGCTGCCAGCCCTGCTTCCACCCCTGTCTCCTTGAACAGCTCGCTAAAGTGTTCCACCGTACCCGCACCAGAACTCGCGACAACAGGGATTGAAACGCTGTTCTTGACGAGTTTGACGAGGTCGAGATCGAAACCCTTGCCCGAGCCATCCCTGTCGACAGAGTTGAGCAGGACTTCACCGGCGCCAAGTCGTTCGACACCCTGGGCGAGTTGAATGACGTCAATGTCACGAACTTCTCGACCGCCTCGGATGGTGCATTGATACCACCATGCCTTGCCCCGTTCTTCTTCCTTGGTCGACGATGTCGCGTGATCGCCAACGATGACACATGGCAAGTGCTTGGCCGGGACCTTGGAGCGCCAATCGGGGTCGGAAGTGTCGAGGTATACTCGTTTCGGGTCGATGGAAACCACGACCGCCTGCGATCCGTAGCCCTGAGCAATGGTCTCGATACCCGTCTTTCCCGTCAACGCCTTTTCTCCTCTAGCTTCCCTTTCCAACATCTCCTCGACCGCGGTGACTGCTTCCGATCCAATAGACACCTTGTCTGCTCCTGCACGGAAATAAGCACCGGCAACTTCCAGTGCGGAGTGAACGGTTCCATCCGGATCTGTCGTATCCTTGATCCCGCCACCAACAGTCAGCGGCACAAACACCGTCTCGGCTGATGCCTCAACGACCTTTAGCATTGGTTGATCCTGCAGCGCCGAGTTTCGGAACGACGTAATGTTGAGGAAACAAATCTCGTCTGCTGATTCGTGGTAGTACCGTCTGGCGAGATCAACAGGTTTACCCAAATTTCGTACATCCCCCTTGCCTTCATCCTCGGCCTTTTCTCGGACATCGTATTGGTCGCCCTTGGTGACCACGAGATCTCCCTGATCGTTTGACCGTACATCGAGACACGCGACGATTCGTTTTGTCAATCCTCGACGTTTGCGAGACTGTTTCTCCTGCTCGGTGATCCATTGTGAGCGCTTTGAAACTTGCGCCGGATCGACAACGCCGGATAGTTCCTCGGTCGATGCTTCCAGCCAGCGACGCAATAGATCCAAGCCTGCTGGTCCCGACTTTTCCGGGTGAAACTGTGTACCAAAGACGTTGCCTAATCGTACCGTCGAGACAAACTCTTCTGAACCGTACCGAGAAAGTGTGTGGATGTAGGGAGCGAGAGGGCCCGTTGCCGGTGTTTGCGTCGACTTCGAGTCCTTGTAGAGCATCCTGAAAGAGTGGACAAAGTAATAGTCCTCGTCATCCATCATCAAAGGTTTCTTCCCCTCTGGCTCCTGCCAACACCGCCACACTCCGTTCCATCCGATATGAGGCACACTCTTCATCCCTGATCCACCTTCCGCTTCAGGATCGTGCGGGTTGAATTTGCTGACTTTACCGGGGATGATACCGAGGCCAGCGATTTCGGGTGACTCTTCGGAAGCTTCAAAGAGCGCCTGCATACCGATACAGATACCAAAGTAGGGTTTACCGCTCCGAATATATTTGAGTAGCGGTTCGAGTAGGTTGGTTTCTTTGAGTGATGTCATGGCATGGCCAAATGCACCGACTCCCGGGAAGAGCAATTTCTAAGACGGAAGATGCTCGTTCAGTCACATGCCATGCCGTCGCATACAAGCTAAGGCGCGGTAAGACCGGGACGTGGGCCAACATACCTCGGCCTTTTCTAGATCTGAGGCATCCTTGACCCATTCAAATTCGTAGCCAAGCTTGTTGATGGAGTTGGCTAGTGACCGAACATTACCGGCTCCATAGTCGAGCAAGTAGAGTCTCGGCTTTTCAGACTGTGTTGAGCCCTGGGGGAGCTTTAAATCGGGTACGGGCAGGGTTGTCATGTTTGTGTGAGTAAGTGAGTGAATTGAACTCTTTCGCTATCCTCCAAGTCGATGGGACGGGGTATCTATATAGTGAAACTCGACTATAAACCTAGACGTCAATAACAATAACATGGCGTTGACTCATTGTGACTGGAAATTCAAAGTGATCGAGCCATATTGCATGACGTGTTTATTTTGCTGCAAGTTGCCGTAAACAGTCTAGAGGTGGAGGTCGGGTTTCAGCCCGAAACATTATGTGATCAGCAACTACTCAGGGGTCCTACCTAATCCTGAGAATATCGCCAGGAAGGCCGCCACAGACGCATTGTTTAATTCGGTACTCGACTACCTGTCATAGCCCAAATTTAATAGCCCTACTACCAATCAAGCACAATGGACTCAAATTCAGCCCTCCGCTCGTCCACCTCTGACGAATGGCAGTACCTCGCAGAAGGCGGAGCGCATCTCGTCTTTGCCTATCATGGGTCATCTCTTTCACTGCTCAACAAGGTCATCAGGGTTCGTAAAGATCGACTTGCTGGCTCATCAACGACGGAAACGCAACAGGAAACTTTGTTCGACGCCGCTCGAGGTCACTTGTCCCGGCATATCATTCCCTCACTCGTGCCGCACGAGATTCTCCCGGCAGACGACAGAGTTACTGTTAGCGGGAAATGGATTCGGAGCGTGCTAAGTGGTAGCGTCGACCTGCGTCCCACTTCTCGACTCTCAACAGGCAGTGATTACCCGATTCCAGTTACTATGAGTACCCACGATGACGATGTGGAAGTTTCGCTTGTCGAAAACTTGCTGGGTGGGGAAGGGGATCTAGCCGTAGAAATCAAGGTGAGCGGTTTATCGGAACCCATGCACTTCTTCTTGACATTCAAACGGCACTCATCTGTATCATTGTTACGCGTCAGCCTAAATGCGGGTTTCTCCCCTCCCCTCAGTTCCTCTCGAATGAATCCCAACGTATCAAAACTACACGATGTCGCTTCTGCATGCATCGTTTCCTCAGAGCGAACGAGCGACATTTTGGTCGTTTGAACACCACCCGAAATCGTGGAAAAGTCACGCACGGTTGCGTCGAAACCGAACAGCCGGATCCATGCACCCATCCAAGTCACCGTTCAGGTCAACCACGGTGGGATTACTGCCCGCTGGACCTGTACTCTTCAGATCGACAACGGCGGATGCACGCCGTCAAGGAGCTTTATGCTTCCTGGCAAGCGACTAGCGGGGAGGGGAACAACATGCGACTGTTCCTATCCGGGAGAGCCGCCCGACCTACCATTCACCCCTCCGACAGCACGCCGGATATACGATCAATTGAAAGCATCGAGTCGACCGTCACCAAGGACTCGGACGATACGGCCCGTGTTGACCCGGCTGAAAGTATAGGAATGAAACTATCGGACGAATTGAAAGATCAGCTATGCACAGCGATCGTGGACGCGTTGGACGAGGCGCACGTACTGCCGCTCTTGAAAGCGTTGCAGCAGGAGTTTGACCCTATCGGAATCGAAGGATTAGGACATCGCGCCAGGCAAGGTCGAAATGGCGAGAAAGAGCCAACGCTCACTGAGCCTGATCGTACAGGCTCCACGAGCGTATTTCCCGAATCGCTGCTCACGGATCCCACACAATCAGAACTCGAGGCGGTGAAGCAATTCTGGCTTGCCACCGCGCTCCAGTCTACAAAAGACACGAAAGAAGAGCTCCCCGACTCGATCGAGCTTCGCACGTTGATGGTCTTTCACGGAATTTCAGCAATATTCAAAGACTGCTCAATCATCATCCGTTTCCCAGGCGCACTGCGAAATCACCACCACCACCAACACAGCCAGCCAACATCACTGAACCCATGGCTGGATATCGATCTCTCAAATGGCGCGAAAGCCATTCTGAAAATTATCGACCTTGATCACAAGCCGATGAGCAAGGCAAACAAGTGGTATGAACTCGATGATCGGATATGGCGGAATGCGTTGCAGGAGGATTTGTGCGGGGAGTGTAAGCTGTTGCGCAGACGTTGCACGCCATAGTGGCACTTTTTCGCTTGTATCCAAAAAGCCCTCTGCCGTGCGGTGGTCGTACAGCTAGATCTTCTGTCTAGTATCAAGCGGCGTATTCTCGGATTCACGACGTGATGCAGCTTAGTCGTGTCACTATCTTGCCGACTTGTCGAGAAAGATCAGGGAAGTGCAGATGGCATTGGCGAACCCTTGCTAGATGTTATATCTTGTTTATTCTTCACTTGATGCAAAAAGTACATCTATTGTCCTTTGGACTTTGCTTTGGGTCGTGCTTTTCCGCGGCTTGCTGTTGACGGCACCGTTTATTCCCGTTCTTCGATAGCTTTGCCTGTCACTTCGGCTTCCATGGCAGCTCGAGGAACGCCGACAATCTATGGAAACGCCACATTAGTACAGGGGGAATGTAGATCGTTTCGATCTGTTAGATGAACTTACTTCTGCTTGGTGAAGCGACTCTTCAATCTCGGCAGCAGGAATGTCTTCGGCGTATCGACCTTCATCGGCAGCTTCCATAGTGCCCTCCGCAACACCTCCGCTGGAAGAAGACGACGAAAACGACGAGTTTTCACCTTCTCCGTGACCTGCGGCCTCCTGGCTCATTGCCGCTCGAGGCGAAGCGATAGCCTGCAAGGCGTGATTTCTGATCAGTAAGCAATTCTGTCGGATGGGCAAGAAAACGTACATCTGCGCGGTGCATGCTATCTTCGATTTCTTTTGAGGGAATATCCTCAGCCAGTCGGCCCTCATCGGCAGCCTCCATCGGCGTAGAGCTCTTCTGCGACGAAGATGAGGACGACTGTCCGCCAGAGACGGGCTTTTCGGATTCCTCTTCTCCTGGGACAGCGTCCTTTTCTTGCGGTACGCCTTCCTTTCGACCTGCAATGCCCTTGTCAACCTTGAAGGCAGACTACCAAAGGAAGCATAGGCTGTTAGGTTATATAATCCGGTCCCGCACGCGCTTGGTTATCAACTCACAACACTGGTGTTGGCATCCTCTGGAACTTTGCTTTCATTCGTCTCATCGTGGAATTCCTTCATATGAGTAGTCCCCTGGTGCACTGCCACATGAGCGGGATGAGAATCACCTCCGGCCAACAAGAGGTATGCAGCTGCAGAACCGAAGACAACAGCTGAGCCCATAGCCCAAGTCATGTCGGAAGACTTGCTGCCGTGGTTTGAGGATGTTGAAGCCCATCGTCGAGCAGGGGTAGCACGGACGACTCGGGCTGACCGAGGTGCGGCAGAACGAAGGGCGGATCGGAACATGATATGGTTGAGTAGGGGAGATGCGTATGTGTGGCGCGATGCAGGACACAAAAACCCTTTTTTGTAAATCCAACAAGAAGTATAAAACGGTGGTAAGCCAGAAACGGAACTGATTCGCCCGACTCGACTCGACTGGACGACTGGCGACTGGATGATGCGTCATTGAGTACCCGGACGCAATTTTACGCTGGGCGCACCAAATTCCGATGACGTGTGAGCTTTATTGTCATGACTGTGTTCGTGCGAGATGACGGAAATGTATACAACTAGAAGTGCGTGCAGCAAAGGTCTACAAGGTAACGCAATTGTTCGAAAGAGGAAGTGAGCTTCCACAAGTACTCGCTGAGAAGCATATCGAGGAATCTGCAAAAAGTACCTGCGTGACTGCACTTGGGGCGTAAAGCCATGTATGAAGGGTGAGATGGAGGATGGGACCGGACCGTCCAGCAGCCAAGTAGAATACGTTGATGGCGAAAAATAGCGGGCGAAATCAAAGCGAATCAAGTCCGTCAAAGCTACCTAGAGCTCTGTCAACGTCCGGATCTCGAGGGACTTGACACCTCCTTCGCCGGCCACTGTCCCAAAGCCGCCTTCAAGCTCTTTGCGGCAGACCTAAACGACCAGACGGAAATATGCAGCAATGGACTTTGCGTCAGTTTGGGCCAGCCTACAACCGCCAGTTACTTTGATACGTACCGGACACGACCCTGTCAGTAATCTGCCCTTCAATGATGGTCTCGATTTCTCCAATTCTATTTCCTTTTTGGTCTTCCTCCTTCCGTTTTGGGATCGGGTCGGCGGATACTGTCCAACCGGATTTGGTCGTTTCCCGTCCCTTATCGCTTGTGATTTCAGAGTATCGAATAGACATTTACCGCACACTACAGACAGGGATGACATGGAACAATGGAAGATTAGGTTATGAGATGCGCTTTCCGATACATAGGAGACTTACTGATATGGCCGCAGGGTGTCAAAACAGCTTGAGATGGTGGCATGAAGCAGATGGGACATTCTTTGAGAATTGTAGAGCGGGAATAGTTAGCGAATGACATGAATCGACCGCAAAGAATCATCAACTCACCGAAAGAAGCTAAGAGATTCTCCAAAGGCTCGCCTGGTGCATCCTCGACAATAGCTCTTCCCTTGCCCTTCCCCACACCTGAAGCATGATCATGACCAAAGCGATCCCTTGCAGCATTCGCATCTTTCAAAGTCGTGGTAGTCCTAACCGGCGAGACGATCTCAAAGCCATCCATGTCGTCCGAATCCCCATCGCCGGCCAGCTCATCCGCTTCAGTATCTTCTGTTGTTGCGGGTCGCCTCACTGCATCGCGAAGTGGCGCGCCTGGCGTTTCTACATCTGAATCCTCCAAAACCTCATACTCTTGAAATTCATTGTCCGAAGTATCCGCATTTACTGTCATCGTATCGGTCTTGTTGTCATCGTCGTCGGTGTCGGTGTCGTCCTCATCTGTTTCGGGGACAATCACGGTTTCCGCTGATGCGAGATTGGTTTCTCTTACTGGCGTTTCATCAGACGAATCTGCCTCGAAATCGTTGACGGTCGGAGCTCGAGCTCGCTGATGATTTGGACGAGCCGCAAATGTTCTTGAAGCGATCATCATTCTGGTTGTATCGGATGCTTCTCTTGCGGCCGCGGAGCTGTTAATCCTCTGCTCACCTCCTGAGTGGGAAGTCAAACGTGCTCGTTTCTGTGGACGAGGTACTGTTTCGCTTGTCCTGCCACTTGGAACTGATTGTGATTCGGACGACGTTGAGCCTCGGCCTCTGCTATTGCCTTGCTCAACACCAGGTCGTTGCCTTCCAGATGCTACAGCTCCGCTTCCCGATCCACTTCCCGAAGCATGCGCAATATTCCCAATCACATCTGAAAGCGTAGCGGTACTGGATCTTGATGAGTGACTGCCATCTCGCAAGCGGCGACGAGGAGCGATGGATGCGGTGGCGATCAAAGGTCGAGGTCCATCAGGTGGAGATCCAGAGGCTGTCAGATCGATCACGCTGCGTCGGCCACGGCGTGTTTCCATGCTTGTAATCGACTATGGTTTTTCGGGAGATGTCGTCCACTTGTATATCTCGCTGTTGCTAGAGATAGTCTAGATAAGGGTTGCTGAATGATGGATTGATTATAATTTTCTGTTGCGTCGATGGCTAGCACTCTTTCGCGAATTCCTGATCGAGTTGGCTGTGGAGATCGAGTGCTTTCCGAGGTTTATGGAAGCCCTATGGGCCCTCTAAAGAGGAAAAGGTGTAACGCTGATATGCCGATGCTGGTGTCTCTTTCGGCGGCTGTGGAAGAGTGGCGAGGTTTAGTTGATTGAGAAAGACTGGAGTCGAAGTATATTGATGATGTCCCCTAACGGCCCCTAACCGACTTGAATTACGAGTTGACTTGGGGCGCACCAAGTTACCCGTCCAAATCTTGCGCAGGTAGATGCGAAACAGCTGTCTCATCAGCTGCAAGCTGACTCAAGTCATTCTCCTCCATCCTATTGCTGCTCTATGTTACGACCTATGCTTGCTGGCGTCGTGTCGCTGTGCAAGATTCCAGACCTGTCATGTTGCTTTCAACGTGGACCCCTCCCTGCGTTCGTAAATCTATTCGAGAGGACAACCAAGAACGCGGGACGTCTTGCGAATCCGCCGTTGATTGATGCAATGTCCAAGGATTCCGTCTCACTACGGTCTGCCTACCCTACTCAAACATGGCGCCCAACCTACCTCGTGAAAGTCAACCACAGTCAAGTAGTGCGCAATTTTGCAGCACAATGAATGCAGTATATTCGTTGATATGGCATCATGGTTTCTCTTGACAACTACTATCATGCTCGGCGTAGGGAGACAATCGCCATTGCCGGTCGGGGTCCCCCGCAATGTCGCAAATCATTCCTCCGCTTTATCATTGTCCTCGTTATCGTCATCATCATCGTCGTCATCATCAGAGGAAGATGAATCGGAAAGCTCTGCCATAGCCGCACGCTGCTTCCATTCTTGAGCGGCCTGGAAGAACTTGAACGAAGCAGGGTTGGCTTCTCTTTCGTCGTCGGCAAAGACCATGTCGTAATCTAGAGAAACAAAGCTTCAGTGAAGTTCGACTCATATGGTACTGGTGTATTATCCACTGACATTCTTCCAAGCCTGAACCATCTTCTGCTTGCCTCCATTTCTTCATGACCTTTGGCATTAGAGTCTGAACCTTTGCCAGAGACTCTTCGTCTCCGTGCTCTTGTTCGAAGGCTTTCCAGGCTTCCAACAGCACCACTCGCTATAATGAGACAAAGACGGGTTGGTGTCGACGATCATACCTTTAAAGTAGAATGAGTGCCGAAAGTAACTTACGTTTTCCTTTTCGCCGCGTGATTTGAGGTCTTTGTAACCGCGTTCGAACACGGCTCGCGCTTTCTCGGGACTTCCAGGGTCCACTTCGGCTTCTTCCTCTTCGTCCTCCTCCACATCTCCGCCAAGATTAGACGCCTCCATAAGCGCATATGAGATATACACCTATGAACAGCGGGCGGGATTAGTACTGTCTAAATGTCAAAAACAACCCAGTAGCATACCTTGACATGACCTGTACGCTCGAGCAGACGTTCGTAGAGATGCCTTGTCCTCTCCCGTTCACCTTGTGCGGCTTCAAAGTCGATGAATGCCTGTCAATGTTGCATATATTTAGACATTGCAATGTAAACATTCAGATGTTGTCAACGTAGACTCACCTTCCACACCACTTCCGGCATGTCCAGTGGTTGCTGGACGGCCAACTCGTAGATGGCCCTAGCACGATCGATATCACCCAATTCCGATTCGAGCGTAGTCCATTGAATCCAAGCTTGACCCAAACTCGGATCGTACTGAAAGGACAAGAAGGGAGTGTCAACAGCAGACACGCGGGGAATGAAGCAGTTGTTCCATACCTCCAAGAACTTCTGATAGAGCGTTCTGCATCTGTCGAATTCCCTCAGCTGAATCTCCATCTGGATGTAATTGTTGAATAGCTTCGGTTTTGGACACATGCCAATTGCTGTTCCGAAGACCTTTCTTGCGGCTGTCAGGTCCAATCGTCGAATTTCAAAGAGCGCATAGGCTGTCCAGAGCTAGGATATGGAACGAAGGATGTTATTAGCATGTCATATGTAACAGAGATGTATACCCAACACCGTACCTTGGCAAATGTGAATTGTTTGTGCGGCACCAGCTTGATTGCTGCTTTATAAATGTCTCGCACCCGGTCATAATCCTCCGTGTCGATTTCCTCGAATACTGCATATTGCAACCATACTGTTGGATCTTCGAGTGTCAGCGTCCAGCACCCTCTTTTGCAAAGCCCTAACACTCACGATACTAAAAGTAGCATAACACAGACAAAGCAGGCACGCGATTATCAGCAGTGGAATGACATATCACCCAACCGAGAAGAAAACCGTACGATATATCTCCTCCAAAACCTGGCCAACAAAGTAGACTTTAGTCATGATCACACCTCCTCATGGAAACATCGGAAACTCACCTCTTTTCCGTTGCTGGCGGCACATTCGCAACAGCACGCTCATAAACCTCCCTAACTCGATCCGGCTTCGCATCCTGCCCATCGTCCCTGTCCGCACGATACGCGTCCTCCTCCAAGCGAGCCAAGGAGAACCAAGCGTCGTAATTTGTGGGGTCGTGAGCCAGTTCTTCTTCATACTGGATTCGTCGTTTGCCCAAGACAGTAGATTCCACGCCGGCTCGATCGCCATCTGCGAAGGGAATAAACTGAATCAGTTGCAGATCGCGGCGAGGTATCCAGTAGAACGTACGCTGTTTTTCGAACCGCGTGTATGCAGTGTACACTGCAAGGCTAGATGTAAGCACCATATCAAGATACCAGTGTCGAAATACATACAGTTGATGGATTTGGATCGTGGTAATCGAGCCAAAGCGAACTATTCCAGCAGGTACATGTTAAGCTAGCCACCCGAAAAGATAATAGATCAAACTGCAAGACCTACTTTGTATATCGTTCGGGCGCGATCAAACTCCTTCAACCGGGTCTCCATTCGTGCAAACGCACCAAAGACACCTTGCGCCTTGTCAATCTCCTCTTCCCCATCACCGAAGAATTCCAACGCGGTCTGGAACACCTCTCGAGCTTTATCGACCTTTCCACGATCCTCCTCGAATTTTGCCCATGCTACCCAGTTCTTTGGGATTGGTCGACATGCGATCCATCGTTCGTAGATGCCCGATGCCCGATCGAGTTCCTGGTATCTGGTCTCGAGTTTGATATAGGCCATCCATGCCTTGTCATCGGGTTCCCAAGTCATCCATCGCTCAAACACCTGCCTTGCTCCAGGAACATTCATCAACAATTCCTCCAAGTAGACATACTTGTACCATAGCTGATCGACTCTTGGAAGCAATGTGACGGCTCGATCGAATACGTTACGAGCGTGTTGCACGTTCCTCGCTTTGAGTTCCACCTCGGAGTACTTGAGCCACAGGTCCACGGATCTTGCATCCACGTCCAACGCTCTTTCGAACACGGATCGTGCTCTGTCGTATTCGTTTTGCGAAGCTTCCCATTCCGCGTACTTGATCCAGTCCTTGATAGACCATCGACTGTATCTGATTCGATCCTCAAACTCCTTTCTTTTTCTGCCACGATATTCGGTGAGCTCTTCGAAATCTTCGACGCGTTGCTTGGGTGCCTTGAAGCTTTCCTCCTGTCGCTCGTTGGCTTCTCGCAGCAATTGCTCTGCCGAGATCTGATGGTGATTTCGGGTCGTTAGTTGTGTTGTCGATTGGCCAAAGATCTGTAAACCTAGTACTCACCTGAACCGCCGCAGCATTCCTGTTCTTAACAGCGGGAGCCCTGTTATTTCTAGCCGACATGTTGACAGTGCCGGAAAGATGCAATATGAGCCGTCAGGGGCGTGTATTACCAAGCGCAAGACTTGATCAGAGTATAACAACGAACTGGAAAGATCGGTTTACTGTAAGTCAGAATAGCTCACAACCAGATACACGCATGTTGGGTGCGACCCAATTGCTCGGAACCGTCGATAACCAGAACGATCGACTTAGGTAATGAGCCTAACAATAATTTGCTGGAGAGCCAGGAATTTCCGAACAGGCTGAGGTATATAAGCGGCTGTCTGAATCTGCACAGGGTCGGTTTTGCATGCCACAACAATTCAACATTTCCAAACGCCAACGCATTCGCATCTCGGCCATCGACCCTCAACCCAAGTAGAATTCTTTTGTTGACAGGCGGCTGGCCGGGATCCGTCAACATACAAAGCGTTCCGACACACAAACGCTGGATTTCTAAACAAATCCTTCAACCACATCCGCCACTGACTATTCACGACGTGTCTTGCCTATAAATCAATGGCGTCACGGTATCGGGGAAACGGTGCGCAAGATTGAAAACCACAATATCCGACACGTTCGAGAGCTCTCTTTGGCGCGGCTTTGCATACTCTTTAGTCGGAGTTCCTGGAGTTGGCTGGGGGAGTTCGAAACTAGTTGCCTGTTTTCTCATTCCAACGAGAACAGGTACGACGGACGACGAATGTACAGATTTCGCTTCTATATTATGATTGATTATTCCATACGTTGTTACAATGCATTCTTTTTGGGCCAGAGGTCCTAGAAGTTGTGTTGTGTCTACGGTGTGAGAAGACGTTTAGAAAGCATTCAGTGAAACTACAGGGGTACTAGAAAGCATTCAGTGAAACGACAATGGTATTAACACTGCGCAGGCAGACCGGAGCGGAATAAGGCACTTTGTTGAGGAAGGTGTCATACGACCGCACAAGATTATATTGATTACACATACAACCGAAATTATTCTGACCACGACGAATTCATTGCTCGTCGATACACAAAGATATATGAAGAGAAACGGCCGGTAGGCCGTCTTGCAAGTCACAGAGGCCGGAGAGGCAGACTTGGCTACCGACATGGGCCGAGTCCGCAGCCCTTCAAACCCTGACGATTGCCACTACATACTGGATGTTCAACTCGAGGGTCCGGACTGCATTTCTTCCTTGACGGCCTTTGCTCGTTCGGCCCGTAATATCTGCACTGGTAGGGACTGGAGAGGGGAGAGGACAAGGAAGAAAGATCAGCACAGGACGGATGCTCAGAATTGACACATGTTGGTACTTACCTCGCGCAGTATACGCAAGTTGGACAGCGCTGATCGGTATGTTTCCAGAACTTCTGCTCTTCTTGGAAGAGGGTCTGTATAGGAAGGCAAACATTCGACCATCAGGAGAAATCTTGAGTTTTCATGGAACAGACGATAAACTAACCCGTTTCCTCTGCCTCGTCTCCAACCGCTTTCTTCGCCTCGCCCTCCTCCTCGGCTTCCTCATCAGCGGGGTACCACTCCATCCCATGACGCATCTCCTCCAACTGTCTCTCCAGCTCTCTAATGGCTTTCGGCACGCCTTTCCGTCTCTCTGCCGTGTTTGTTGCCCATTCCACTTTTTGAGCGTTTAACCCAAACATCTTGGAATCGAGCGCTTGGTCGAACGGTTCCGTCACTGATAAAGGAGATATATTAGCTGATTGGAAGCATGGGCGAGGAAAGGGGGAAATGGAACTCACTCTCGAGATATTCCTCATAGTTGTGTCCGTTGACTTGTAGATTCGGTACAGCCAGGCTAAATGTCTCCTCCATGATCTGTTATGCATTCCAGTTAGAGTCACTCCAACGAAACGATATGAGACAGATACGCATATTGAACATACCTTTTGTATTCTCCTCGTCACCTGCTTGCGTAACTCTAGATTCTCATTCCTCCCTGTCTGATTCAGCTGCTCGTCGACGAGACTATCCACTACGCTCTTGAGGTTTTGGCGCACGCGTATCCAGTCTTTTTCTTGTTCGATAACGATTCGGGTAGGTTCTTGAGACTCCATTGTCGTTCTGTCTCTGCGAAGTTGGTACAGAGTCGTTGAAATCTATGCCACCGTCATACTGCATATCATCAATGATCACATTACCTTGATTCAATCCGTTTGTTTTGAATGTAGACTTGAAACCCCAACTTTAGCCTCCGCGGTTTCTCTCGATCGCAAATATTTGGGTGGCTGCTTTGTCAATCACTCGTCATCTTTTGATACAAACTGGTCTTGGACCTCCTACTTTCTCTGCCCGTCTACTCCCAAGTCGACAGTCTTGCAGCATGGCAGAATCATCTACATCAACCGCAACTCCCAATCCCTCCACGGAAAACAAGGATGGACAGCCGTCAAAGAAGGAGCCAGTAGTCATCATCTGCATTGGCATGGCGGGTTCGGTATGTGTTTCCTTAGGGCCATTCCGTTCTGGAGAACATGTTACACGGATATCATTCTAAAGCTCCTTTATTCCTCTTGGCTACATAGGGGAAAACAACTCTGATGCAACGCCTAAATTCCTACCTACACAGCCAGAACCAACCTCCTTACATTCTCAACCTTGATCCTGCCGTTTCACACATGCCTTATGAGGCGAACATTGATATTCGAGATACAGTGGACTACAAGGAGGTCATGAAGCAGTAAGTTTTTCTCGAAGCAGACTGCAGGCTATTGTACGGTATTCATCCTTGTATACAACCGTTTCTAAAGATACAAACTTGGACCGAACGGCGGTATCCTGACGGCGCTCAACTTGTTCACTACGAAGTTTGATCAAGTGCTGGGTTTCGTTGAGAAGAGGGCAGAGACAGTAGAGTAAGCTTGCGATCTGTTATTAGATTTTTCGCACTGCGAGAGCTCAAATGGAAGTATTTGCTGCTCGCATAGCCACATCCTGATAGACACACCCGGCCAAATCGAAATCTTCACCTGGTCAGCTTCGGGCTCCATCATCACAGAGGCTATTGCATCTTCGCTTCCGACGGTCGTGGCATACATCATCGACACACCAAGAACAACAGCTCCAGCAACATTCATGAGTAACATGTTGTACGCCTGCTCGTAAGTCTGTTTGCCAACCGTCGCATACGCATATAATATAAAGAGGCTCAACCCGACTCTCTGCACCACCTAGAATCCTGTACAAAACTCGTCTACCCTTTATTCTCGTTTTCAACAAGACGGACGCTCAGCCACATGATTTCGCGATCGAGTGGATGCAGGACTTTGAGGCGTTCCAGAAGGCGCTTGCCACCCATGGGCGGGATCAGAATGGCGAACCGACGTACATGAACAGTCTCATGTCGAGCATGTGTCTGGTGCTGGATGAATTTTATTCGCATCTGAGAGTCAGTAGCTTTCCGTCGTCGCTGTATCCCTTGTACCGATCAGGCTAACCTGCTTTATTGGTACCAGGCGGTCGGGGTCAGTGCGATGACAGGTGCAGGAATGAAGGAATTTTTCAATGCTGTCGAGGAAGCTAGGCAGGAATACATGACGTGAGCCGTCCTCGCCGAGTGGTGTCTACTTCTGCTGAGCGACTCTCATCGTCTTTCCACAAGTGATTACAAACCGGAACTAGATAAGATCGCAAAAGAAAAGGCAAGTCGCTCGCGGCACGCTCTTTGACAATTGTGCTAGTGTTAACATTGTCACTCTCCGTCGTCTCTAGGCGGACAAGAAAGAGGCGGAGAAACAAGAGCAGCTAGAAAAGCTGATGAAGGATATGCAGGCTCCCAGCGGTGGTTCGTCGAGAGGTGTAGGCACTGAACCTGGCGCAAATCCATTCGGGCCACATGGACGTAATGATCGCGACGACGCGTACGTGCTGTCTAAACGATCCTGATAATGCGAACGGCACATTTACTGAGATGATTATTTTCCCGCCATATCCAAAGACATTACGATGCGGGAGGGTATGAAGACGAGGAAGAGGACATGGAGAACGACGATGAGTTTGGTTCGGATGCTGAGAGAGGTCAGTCATTGTACGGCTGCTAGGATGAGCACGCGAAGCTGATATTCGATTTCCGTCTTTCAAACCTAAAGAGAATTTTGGTCCAGGGCGACCACGGGGTACCGGTGGAGACAATCTGGGCGCTTTCCCTCGTCCAAAGGCTTGATTGAGATCTAGTTCTGGTACGGCTGTTGATTAGAGTGCGACATTCCCTTGGTTGTCATAAATATTACAGGATCTACGGCTAAGGAGTGGAGATTACAGTCTCTCCATCCGCCGAATATTTAACGAGTTTCTGTCATGGAGAATGGAAGATATCAGCGTGACAGACTCGGGCACTCTTAAGGTGACACTTACACCACCCGCATTCTCCCAAGCCTTGTTGACTGCTTTGGTGTGACTCCCGAAAGCCAGCAACTTGCGAGTCGAAACATCATCGCTGTCATAAAAGTTGATTCGAGTGGTTGCCAGCAATTTACCTGTTGCCTCAAATATAAGTCGACTGATACGGAGAGATACAAACGCAGACGCACCGAGCTTGACCACTTCGGCTTCTATCACGAATTCGTCCCCTTCTTTTCCGGCAGGCCGAAGGAATTCCGCTGTTTAATCCGATCCCATGTCAGTCAACACACGTTAACACCGGCAGGGCTACGTCTGTCTTACTTTGTATGTTGGTCGATACGCCCGTAGGCGGTGGGAGACCCGACGTGGTTAATGCCAACGATGCCATTGAATCTGTCAGCTGAAAGGAAAACAATAGCGTCGCTGTCAATCTATACCTCGTGATTGCTCAACCCAGCTAGTATTTACAGTAAGAATGACCCCGCCATGCACAGTCTGTCAAAGCGTAGGATCAAGAAAGTTTGGCGGAATTAGCCTTCAAACCATTTCGACCTCTTGCTCGACCCGATTCCTACCATAAACTTGTTGACATGGCCTCGCTCTACCGGTAACTTTGCCTGTAGAAATCCAGGTCTAGCTTGTGTAAATTGGAGCTGCGGCATGACATGGGCAAGGTTCATAAACGGACGAAGTGCAATGTTGGCAGTACGGGAACTCACATTGCCCAAAACACGCCAATCGTGGCCTGGACGCACACTCAAAGTCAGCGGGTAAGTATGCAAGCTTTACTATTCGGCACTTGCCTTGCACTTTCATCGACCCTTGCCATGCCTGTTGATAGTGTCTTTCGTTCAGTACCTCAACATGGGCGAGTATGATTCGTCACTCACTTCTTTTACAGCTCGGAGACAGGCCATGCTGATACGACTATTCTAAGAAGACTGATACTCTTTCTGAAGTCGGTGTACTTTGTTCAGGACGAATGAGCCTCAAAAGAGATATCGGTATTGTATTTGACGAGCTGATATTCAATATTCGACATTGGATCAGGCTGTTTCATTTCAATCGACATCCGGAAGCTCGCGTATCCGTGTCTCCGAGCTAGTCAAGAGTGCGTCAGATCTCAGATCAGAGCTTTGTATACCGTTTCCATGGCCTTTCATCATATCTTTAGGTCGCCGACGCAGACTTTCTCAACACCTTACGATCACAGCTCAAACCACGGCCAACGCATGGCGTATGAAATCCATTTTTATTTCGTGGATCCTGGAGCAAACTTTCTGAGCGAGAGAATACAACTTTTCACAGTCTAGAAAAGCCTCTATAAAAAGTATTCATTCTACCATCTCTCTATCTTCTTTAGGTGCTCTTCAAGGCAGGGGCAGTAGTTCCCTTGGCGAGACCTTTTGTACCAGCGTAGATCTGGTTGGAACCCAATTCTTCCTCGATTCGGAGAAGCTCGTTGTACTTGGCAACTCGTTCGGATCGACAAGGAGCACCAGTCTTGATAAGACCGGTCTTCAAGGCGACGGCCAAGTGAGCGATGTAGACGGACTCGGTTTCACCGGATCGGTGCGAGGTCATGATTCCCCAGTCACCGGATTGAGCGAGTTGAACACTGGATGGGAAAGAAGAAAGCCAGTCAGATGCGTACAGGGCCGGTCGTAGTAGACAGGTTTATGAAACTCACGCTTGGATGGATTCGGAAATCGTACCAATCTGGTTGATCTTCAACAAGAGACCGTTGCAAGCCTTCTTCTCAATAGCAGTCTTGATTCGCAAGGGGTTGGTAACAGTCAAGTCTACGGGAAACAAAGAATATCGGTTAGCAAGTGATAACAAGTTACATAGGAGACATCACCTACCATCACCGACAACCTGAGACTGGCCCTCGGTGGTGAACTTGGTCCAAGCCTCCCAGTCGTCCTGGTCGAAGGGGTCTTCGATGGAGCAGATGGGGTACTTGGCCATGAGGTCATGGTAGTGCTGACCGAGCTGTTCACCAGTCAACCACTTGGAAGGGTCAGAGTTGGGGTTCTGGATTTTCCCCAATACGAGTTAGCATCAGTACCTGGCGAAAGGAGGCTGCGCGATGTGCGAGCTCACCTTGAAGTCGAGATCGTACTTTCCGTCCTTGTAGAACTCGGAAGAAGCGACGTCCAAAGCAATGGTGATCTTGCCTTCGTGACCAGCGGCCTTGATGGCTTCAACCAAAAGCTCGAGCGAGTCTTCGGCACCCTTGACGGAAGGAGCGAAACCACCTTCATCTCCGATAGCAGTGTCGGCCAAACCGTACTGCTTCTTGATGATACCCTTCAAAGCGTGGTAGACCTCGGTACCCATCTTCATGGCCTCGGTGAAGCTGGAAGCACCAGTGGGCAAGATCATGAATTCCTGGAAGGCGAGACCGTTACCGGCGTGGGAACCACCGTTGATGACGTTGAAGGAGGGAGTGGGGAGGACGTAAGGAGCCTTGACACCAGCGAGCTCGGCCAAGTGTTGGTAAAGGGGAACACCCTGCGTGCAGATAACGGATGACAAGTCAATTTCACATCACACAAAGTTCAGGAAGCGACCTCTTTACCTTTTCAACGGCACCGGCTTCAGAGACAGCCATGGAAACACCAAGGATGGCGTTGGCACCCAACTTGCCCTTGTTAGGAGTACCGTCCAACTTGATCAACAAGTCATCAATCTCCTTTTGCTGAGTAACAGTCAAACCCGAGTTGATCAATTCCTTGGCGATGATGTCGTTGACGTTGGCAACGGCCTTGAACACACCCTTGCCGACATAGGCAGACTTGTCGTTGTCTCGCAACTCGACAGCCTCGTGGACACCGGTAGAGGCACCTGAAGGAACCTGACTTCGGAATCGACCTTTGGAGGTGTGAACGTCGACCTCGACGGTAGGGTTACCTCGAGAGTCGAAGATCTGGCAAAAAGGATCAAGCGGGATGGTTAGTTGTTCATTCACGGTCTGCGTTGCACAGTTGCAAATCTTTATGCAACGTCTGCAGCGGAAGCTGGCGTGGCGCAACTCACTTGTCGTGCGTGAACCTTGGTGATAGACATGATGAACTAGAGATGTGATATGGGGAGGAGAGATAAGGATGGATGTATATGTCACCACGATATTGCGACTGATATAGGGAAAAGAGGAGGAGGAAGAGGGAATGCTCAGTGCATACAGTGCTGACTCCCCAATCCGCGGGTCAAACGTCATCAGCGCTCAGCTCAGCGCGAAAAACGTGACCTGCGATAAGAGAACGAAGGATTGGTCGTTTGCGACTAATTCTCGCCCGTAGTCAGGCGACATTCCTGGCTGATTTCACACCTGGAGATGATGTAGCATATTGGGGGCAAGACACTAAAGCCGTTTTCAATGCTGTGAATACTCAGCCTGAGCGACACCCCTCGCCCTTCAAAGTCGATAAATCTCGCCCGAAAGACGTCTTCTACCTGCCTCGCACCGCGCTTTTTCGGGCTTGGGCTAGCTGCTTTGCGCGCTTAGCCATCGCTACTGTACTCCTTCCCCAAGAAACGGAACTTGCTAGAAGAAAGTGAGGCCTGCTAGGCAACCTACTCGTAAATGCAAAATGGTATAAAAATGATCAAGTCGTCGTAGGAACGTTTCATTCCACTATACCCTGGCAGCTACCCTGGCCTTCTCACTTCTCAAGTCCCGACAAGGCCTACAACGACCGGGGCGGCCCAACTTTCCGGCCGGGCCAGCCGATGTAGCGGTTTACCGGCCAAATATCCCCTTGGCTTGCGAGAGCCGACTCCGGTAGATCCGATTTGCGCCGGCTGAGGTCTCGTTATGCCGACCAGGAATGTATGGAATGACGTGGCAATACTATGTGATTTGTTCAGCCGCACCTCTTCGCTCCGGAGTGCGGTGTCTACCGCTAGCTTGTCTACTGTCGCCCATCGTGTACTGGAACGTTGTTGTCATGCGACAAAGCACCACAAGGGGGGCACTCGCAGTGGAGTCCCTGTTAAGCAGATACCGAGTCTGAAATCGCGCAAAACGACAAGGTGTATTGCACAACACAATCTCCTGTTTCCACACCTCCTGCCGATCGTAACACAAGCATATGGGTTTGGGAGACTCCCTGTCGCAATAGTATAGGAGGCGGGAACGCCTAGAGCTTCCAGTGGCCGAGTTGCAAAACAGTCCAAAGGCTCCCTGTCCTGTTCGAGAAAACATGGATGTACTCGTTGATGTTCGTTCCGTGTGACTTGCAGATAGCGCCTGAACGAACAGCTGCGCCAGTCACGAAGCCAATCTTCTGTAGTATATCACACAGGCTGTGTGCTCATCGGCAAGGTGCACGATAGTACATCTCTATAGGGTGAAGTGGGATCGCAGCTGCACCAGAATGAATGGGATCCGCGCGTTCACCGCCGGCTCCTTCTAGTCGAGCGCATTCCAGCTTACAGTAGACCAGCTCACAACTATTCATAATTTGGAGCCTAGCAGTAGGCGTCCCCTCCAAGCAAATATGTAGATGACACGTTAGAATGCACATCTCTCAATCGGAACGTCCCCGAGGCTGTTGGAGAGACAGCCATCTTAGTCGCGCGGTGGATAACAAGGCGGTCTTGGTAGATGCTAGAGCAACGAAAGATCGACCCTGAAAATTGGACATCCACTTGACAGGGTCCTAGACGAGCCAACGACAGTCATCAATCTACATGGCCCTGACGTCCGACTAGCGTGAAACCTGCAGCATCAGCCGGACATGATTCGAAGGCTCGCACGCCTTGCCGCAAGGTGCGCTTTCAACGGGTAATGCACATACACGTGCCTTCATCCTGCCAAAAGTAGAACGAAAGGTGGCATATCGCAAGCTTCTAAGCACCGTGCACTACCGAAGGCTTCCATCGCTCATGTTGCATCGAGGCAGTCTTTCCCGCGATCCTAAACAGTATGTCGACCCCATAACCGTGAGTTGACTGAGGACGTTCCGCCGGTGTCGCTTCTTCTCACATCATTTCATTCCAGCAAGTACCTACTGCTCTTGCTTATCATCAAGCGCACTAGTGTGCAGTTCGATGTCGATGTCAGCCAATCGTGCAGCGATGTTATGGCAAATGTCAAGCGATGCAATCAACATTTGATTCGCCAGCGGTGTGCATCCGTTTTGCTTCAGTCTTTGCATGTGGCGGAACGTATACGTAGGGGTTCGACTGAGATGCTTCGGTCCAGAGTAAAATTGAACCCCTGAATCGGTCGCGCGTCGCGGCGGTACCTGGTCCGGTTGTAGAGTCCGGTCCTTGCTCTCGCTACTACCAGCGATGTGAACGCATTCACGGTAGATACGGGCCGCGCATCACGTTCGGTGCAGCTGAGATTGGCATTGGGTGGATTGATAGGCAACGAGAGAGGATTTCGACAACATTGGCTAGATCGCAACCAATGCCCATCAATACAGGAAAGCTGGATTTATTGACGATGCGATGGTGATGGGATATCACGTCAAGACTTGGTATGCCTGACAGCACCACAATGAACCTAAAATACAACCTGTCGCGTGTCGTATATTAGTAAAGCGTAAAACGAGTCTTTGCCTGGCCGCTGCCTGACTCACTGTTTTCATACAACGTGCAAACCTGCCTCATACCCTAAGTCTCGTCTTTGTCGTCTGACATCTCGCTGCTCCTCGTTAAAAGAAACTGCCAAATAGCCTGTGCTTCCCCTGTAAGTTCCGCCGTGTCGTCCTGTCCTGTTATGTAGAACTCGAGCACTTCTGCAACGTCGTGCCAGTCGGGTCTATCGAGCGATATCAGTCAGAACCTGGTCAGTGTCGAGTAGGGCGGATCGAGTGCTCACTGCTCGTCGTCTCCTATGAACTGATCCGCTCGAAATCTTGGTAGACCAGCCCCTGGATAGCGCCGTGGTGAACTAGCGATATCTCACGTCAGTACATGTCTTCGCACACGACAGTAGGAGCGGACAACATACCGAACAGAATCTTGATTTACGAACTCATTACTTGAGAAAATCGTCTTTAGATCTTCGTCAACATCGCTCTGCTCCCAAAAGTCGATTCCAGGTTCTGCTGTCATCCGTCGAGATGAAGAGTCCGCCGTATGTGAAAGGTATACCGACGGATCGAAGGTTTCTGATACGTCGATCCCGGGTTCCATGCCAGACCCCGGCTCGGGATTCCTTTGAGCGCTCCATCCATCGTTCTGGAGGAACTTTGTTGCAAGAGTGGAGTAGGACGGCCATTTTGCAAGTCTGTCGTGAACGGCATGTAAACAGCTCGAAGTAAAGCCTGGATTCGCAAAGTTGACGAAATTGACAACGGTCATACAAAGAAGGATGACGAGAAGTGTCGTCGGCGCACGTTTGGCTTTTGCTGATCGCCTAGGTTCGTGGAGGGGTAGCAATGGTGACTGTGTCGTCATTTTATCGTACTTTGATCGAGTTGAACTTGGAGGTCTACGGACGGGGACATTCGCATTCCTGCAGTTGCGCTCTGTTAACTATATATGTGGGAGCGGGAACAGCTGGTAGAGCGGAAGGAACTCCTCTGTTTTGCTTGAGCCTGTCATCAGCCTTCAGAAGAACAAGAACATGCCGTCAGCCTGCACAGCAGCCGCGTGTCAGATTTTGCGGTTTCATCAGATCCCGATACCTTCACCCTTCGATCAATCCTTGATGTACAGCTGGCAATACTTGTACTGATGGAAGCTGATGAAAGCTTTGATGAGGTCGTCCTAGCTGTCGTTCTTTCGTGAGAGGTTCCATGAAGTCGCGAGGAGGGGCTGCCTCTGGCTGCCTGCTACAGCTCCCCATACCTACAGTCCAAAGCTCCGTCAGATATGATACATTAGACTTTTCAACTTCCGAGTGTGCCGTGGGCATAGCTGTGTGCACCCAGCCGCGCGAACGTGGAAACTCAGCGCGGATTATTATGGTGATTCACCAAGTTGGTCACCCATCAACAAATTTTGGATAGCTTCTCGGATTAGCTCTCGGATCAAATCGCTTTAAAGAGCTTTGCGGAGCTCTTTGCAGTTGATGAGCTTGCGGCTCACAGCTATTGCACTGCGCACTGCCGCTGATGATTCACTGCGGCAGACCAGTCAACTGCTTAGGACAGGATTGCTGATAACACGGACCGGACCATGTATACTACTGGTTTGACTGCCTGCTTTTTGCTGTTGGCTTCTGATTATACAAACCGTACAAATTGTCTTCTACTAATTGGTTCTACCTCGGTCAAACACACACATCTGAATTCCGATGGTGCATTGTCGAGATCGGGTAGCCACTACCGTTCACTTGTTTACTTTACAGACCCATTTCCAATTGCCCACGACTAGCCAAACTGAATACTGTTAACCCGAGAAAGGGACGAAAATACGAAAAGAGCGAGACGAGATGTTGCTGCACGATGCGCGAATGGTGGTGCAGATGCAGCGGGAAAAGCCACGTGTTTACTTGGGAGAAGCGATCTTCTTGACTGTGGTGTTCCGACATGGCCTATCAGTATTTGCTCCGCTCAGCAAAGAGTAGCCACTTACGTTCTTCCACAACAGCAGGCTCGGCCAAGGTAGACAGATCACCTAGCTGATCACCCTCACCAGCAACAATCTTTCGCAAAATTCGTCGCATGATCTTTCCTGATCGAGTCTTGGGGAGAATATCGTCGATGACGAACTACAAAATCAAGAGGAGGCTTAACACAAAGCAACCAGTCTTTTGACGACATGCGACTTACGATCTTCTTCGGTGCAGCAAATGGTCCAATAGCCTTTCGCACTTGAATGGCCAACTCCTTTTCGAGCGTACCAGGCGCACCGGGTTCAAAGTTTGGTTTGGTAGTGACAAACGCAAAGACGGCCTGACCAGTCAATTCATCGGCAGCACCGACTACAGCAGCTTCAGAGACACCACTGTGCACGACCAAAGCGCTCTCGACTTCAGCAGTACTGATTCGGTGACCGGAGACGTTGATAACATCGTCGACTCGGCCCTTGACCCAGTAGTAGCCTTCGTTGTCTCGGGCGACTCCGTCACCGTAGTAGAAGTATCCGGGATAAGGTTTGAAGTAGGTCTCGATATATCGGGCATGATCACCGTAGACGGTTCGAGCAAGAGATGGCCAGGACTTTTTGCCAACGACGACACCCTCGACGTCGTTTCCTTCTAAAAGCTTGCCAGTCGTCGGGTCCAGAATACAGACATCGTGACCCAAGAAGGGGAAGGTAGCAGATCCAGGTTTGGTTGTGGTCGCACCGGGGATAGGCGTGATACAGATAGAGCCCGTCTCGGTCATCCAGTAAGTATCGACGATAGCGCACTTGCCTCGTCCGACATTGTCGTTGTACCAGTGCCAAGCTTCGGGATTGATAGGTTCGCCGACACTTCCAATCACTCGCAAGCTGGAAAGGTCGTGCTTCTGAACATAGGATTCTCCAAGACGTCGCAAAAGTCGGATAGCCTGCAAAAAGGAATAGTGCATCAGTGGGCAGTCTTGCAAGTACACTCTGGTCATAAACTTACAGTAGGGGCAGTGTAGAACTGAGTGATTTTGTGCTTGTCAACAAAATCCCAGTATCGAGATGCATCGGGGTATACAGGAGTTGATTCAAAGAATGTGGTAGTAACACCCAAAGCAAGAGGACCGTAGACGATGTAACTAGGGGAGAAATTCAACGTCAATTTCGATTCGTGTTCTGTGTAGCGAATTGCGTATGCGAGAAACTTACGTGTGACCGGTAATCCATCCAATGTCAGCCATGCAAGCGAATTTGTCTTCAGGGTGGACATCGAAAATGTACTTGACGGTAAGCAATGCGCCGAGAAGGTAGCCACCGGTGGAGTGGACAACACCCTTGGGTTTTCCAGTGGAACCAGAAGTCTGCCAAAATAATACCCGCGTCAGTATTCGCCAAAGAGCATTACTGATGGCTTGAAGACTCACGTAAAGGATAAACAAGGGATCTTCAGAGTTCATGATTTCAGGAGGGCAGTAGGCGGGAACCTTTGCGATTTCCTCGTGCCACCACTTGTCCCTGCCTTCAATCATAGGAACCTTGTTACCAGTTCGCTGTAAAACCAAAACATGTTCGACTTTGGGACATTCCTTCAACGCGGCATCAACGATAGCTTTCGTAGCAATAGTCTTTCCACCCCGCTTGCCCTCGTCGGACGTGATGACAACTCGGCATTCACAGTCGTTGGCTCGGTCACGCAGTGATTCGGCAGAGAACCCGGCAAACACGGTAGAGTGGACAGCACCGATTCGAGCACAGGCAAGGAAAGCGGCGGCAGACTGCCTGAAAGGTGGTGGTAAGAGCGGTGATCTCGTTAGAAGAGGATTTGACGCGTGTAGCCACCTTCTAACACGTACCATGTCATAGGAAGGTAAATGCTGACGGCATCACCCTTCTTGACTCCCCAACTCTTCAAGACGTTGGCAACTTTGCAGACTTCTCGGAGCAATTCAGCATAGGTGATTTCTCGAGATTCTCCGGCTTCATCGGCTTCATAGAGGATGGCGACCTTGTCGGGGTTGGCGTACGCATGTCGGTCGACACAGTTGTAAGCAGCATTGATACCTCCTTCAGGGCTGTGAATAGGAGAAAAGACGCGTCAGAATCAGTAAACAAAGTTGATTCTCTGAATCAAGGAGCGTCACAACTCACAACCACTGCACATCACCATTCTCGAAGCCACCAGCAGAAACAGTCTTGAAGTCTCGGTGCCAGTACAGGTTTTCTCGTGCCTTTTCTCCCCACCAGGCATCAGAGTCTGGACCGACACTCTTTTCCCATTCCTTTCGATACGCTTCAAAGCTGGTAAAGTAAGGTTCGGGATACTT
Organism: Naganishia vaughanmartiniae; assembly: GCA_030039245.1. Classification (NCBI taxonomy): domain Eukaryota; kingdom Fungi; phylum Basidiomycota; class Tremellomycetes; order Filobasidiales; family Filobasidiaceae; genus Naganishia; species Naganishia vaughanmartiniae. Next base: position 427,136 of record JASBWU010000009.1, read on the forward strand.
GCCACCTTGAAGACGCTCGGGAGGAGGGTACTTGGGAATGGTCGCTTCGTCCTGTCCGTACTCTGTGTGCAGAGGGTATGATTCTTCCTCTGGCTTTGCGTTTGCTGTTCCGTTTGTTGTTCCGTTCGACATGTTGAATCCAAGAAGATAATTGTGAGACGCGCCGTAAGGGTATTCGCACGTCGTTGGATCTGACAAGTGAAAGCTGTCGACGGGAAAGTGGGACCAGGTATATATGATCCAGGGCAGAATAGCTTGCGGAATGTGATACCTGCAGGAGAACAACAGCTGGTCACGCCCAATCGAAAGGCCGGAGTTCTGTTTTTGATTCCGCGATGTAGGGTTCTTCTTGAGACTCCCCAAGACTCTTGCGACTCTACCCCGCACCCGACGCTAGAAGAATGCAAAAATCAAGACTTTCCTTGTACACTTTCTTCTATTTTACTGCATACCGGGCCGCTCGGAAACGTTGACGACGCCCCCTCTTTTGCAGATGTTCAGAGGCATCAGAGCCAAACTGCTGCTGAGGGGGTTTAATCGAAGACTTTCATGGGTTCAAATAAGCTCTATATCTAACCCAAAGTATCGATAACTCCTTTGCAAAAGCAGATTTTCCTGGGCGCCATTCCAAGACCGGAATCTACAACCCAGTTACAAAAGTCCAAGGGCCCCACTGCCCGGATCGCACGAATTCGCATGACACGGCCGGAATACCCGACGAGTTGAAGCATCTTCTTTGTTCACTTGTTCAGTTATGCTTTCGGTGTTGTACTGAAAATCTACTTGGTATCGTCCTAGGCTGATGAGCCAAGAGTTACAACTGCCACCGTACCGTGCGCGACGGGGTTACAACGGTACCTGCTGGTCTCGACCCGTTGATGTCGTAGCTCTCACAGGTTATCACCTCAGCTATCACTTCTGTAGATCTTGTCGGCATTTGACAAGGCAATAGTGGAGGACAAACGGGAAGCATGTCCGAAAAAACGGGCGTAGCATTATCAGAGTACCAGAGTGTCTCTCCCTTGACAATGACGGATGCAGCGGTGGAGAACGAAAGCAAGATCCGTGCTCTGTACTGACTGGGAGCTGTACTGGGCGTGGTGGCGAAGTAAGCCGCCCACGGCACGTTATTAAAGGACCCGACGTCATTCTGCTCGTGCTAATCGCGTTTCACGCCGTCATTAAAACTTCAGCGTGAAGTGAGTCGCGGCAATCATAAGGTAGTTGATGGTAATGCTTGTACGAGTATAAACACGAAGGAATATCGAAAGAAGCAAGTATCTTTTTTATGCGGAATCTATATACGCATGCTCATCTAATCATAATCTAATTCTAAGACAAGGAGTCAACATAGTCCATCCTCGTGGCATTCCTCAAGCACCCGGTCGGTAAATTCCCCAGTGGATACGAACCCGTTGACGTTGACGAAGGCACTCCCCTTACTTGGTTCCGGCGGTCTTGAACAAGACCAATCCACCGAGAGCGACGGAATAACCAAAAACCTGGGTTGCGGTGATGGAGGATCCGAACAGCAGGACGGAGCCAGAAATCAAGAGCTGGAGAAATATACGGAGAACCCAAGGTCAAGTCAGTCCGATGGAGGCATGTTCGGGAAAGTCCTTCACGTACGATATCCTTGAAGACACCGGCCAAGGTGAGAATCAAACCTGAACCGACACTGATCAAGAAGACGGCCGACACCTAGCAACAAAACATACACAAACAGATCATGAGCATTCGAATCCCAGACACGGCTCCAGGGGAGAACCAAAACCCACGTTGAGCGCAAATGCAATACCAGCGTTGGTAAACAGAACAAAGAAACCAATTCGTCCGATCTCTCTGAACGGAGCGAGTCCTTCTGTGAATGGAATAATACAGGCGTTGATGGTCGCACAGACAGGCGCGTAGTAGTGCAGAGAGACAATAGGGTCCATCTGAGAAAGGCCAGCAAGCAACACGTATCAGTTGACTGTCGCAGCAATATCAACTTTGTAAAACTACCGCTTACCTTCATGCCGTGCAAGAGAATCTGGATCATGACCAGCCTTGAAGCCTCGAATGCCACTGCGGCACATTGCGCGATGAACCCAACCATTTCAAAGTGCAATTCTCCGTAAGCGGCCAGGGCGCATCCAAAGGAGATCATCTATCGAATTCGGGGAATCGTCTCAGTTTGAATACTCTTGCGAGAATTATTGAACGAATGACTTACGCAAACGATCAACATGAGTCGTCGGTTTGCTTCTTGAATTCGGAAGGCGAACGAGATGAGCAAGATGGCGACGGGAGTGAATGCCTGGAGATCGTATTCAGGATGTCAGCGTCCGTCACAGTTATCGTACAAGCCCGTGGTTCTCTTTACGTACCTTGAGCATCTGGATAAAGGAAACACTCAAGCTGAGGTATGCAAAGTTGGAAAGAATCAAACTTCCAGAGAAGAGGGCTCCGATGGGCAAGATCGTCCTCATCCATTGATCGCGCTGTGATAACGTGAAGGAAACCCGTAAGCTTTGCATGGGTTGTAACGAGGATGCGGAAGTATGCTCACGGTCAGAGTAATGTCGTTGGCTCCATCGACAAGATTCGTCGTTCTCTGCAAGACTCTTGTACCCAAGGACTGAAGAAAATCACTGTTCAGATTTTTGTCGATGCTTCTTCCCAGTGTCAATCAAACTTACTGCGAATGCGAGATGATATGTCGTGAGGAATACGGGGTAAGGGAATTCCAAACTGCTATACAGGTATTCTACATAGGCAAAGGCTTCAGAACGGTTCATCGGGTAGACGGATGCTTGGGAACATACTGTTGTAGAGAATGACCGAGATACTACATGACATCCAGATAGGGATGACTAGAGCACAAGGCACGAGAAATCAGCACCCAGGTTTCTTCGTTGTCCATTCGGTTTTGGCAATATGTGAGCACTCACTGACGTAGGCTGGGATCATAATCTTTTTGGCTGGCTGGACCGCCCGTGTTTCGTGAGGTCGCGGGCCACTGCACGAAGGATAACGCATAAGTCAGCCGAATATTTGCCTCGCGTGTTCCGCGCGTCTCTGTCGACTAACCCAAGTTCAATGTTCTTGTCATTCAGAACATCATCCAGGTCGGACGCCTTGGGCATGTCCTGTCGTTCCGGTCATGATATCCATCACAAGTCGCAGTGGAGAAGCATTCCATCATTGGGCGAGATGGATCATCAAGGACGGTTTCGAAATGAAAAGGGTTTAACAAGAGATAACGAAAAGATCAGCTCTCAAGTGCACCCAGCAACGACGTCTCGGTCTGCGTATCTAAGGCAAGAGGACACCACTCACCTCGAGCGGTACATGGTCGCCTTGTTCGACATTCTTGGAAGCCATTTTTGCGTATCTGCTGAACCGCTATCTGATGCTAGAGGAGTCGCGACGTATTCCGACGATTAGCACAGCACCGGACATCGACGTCTAAGGTGAGGTGTAAGATTGGGAGGATGCTCACTGGATGCCTTGTCTATAGAATCTGTGTTGCGACAGAATGAATGGTCGATAGAGCCTTGGAGGGTGATGGAAATAATGCAGAGGAGACGTCTTGTTCAACAATCCATCTAAGAAAGTAAGAAAGCAGCCAAACCATCACGGTTCAATTCCCATCCATCACGCGTTTTTTGACACGCCAGCTCAATGGTGCGCCCGAGCGAGTCCGACTGCATTATTTTAAGACACTAGCTTCCGAGAGCTCTTCTGAGTAACGCGAGTAACGAGTGATATAGGAGGAACATCCCGTCATAAAAGTACTTTGCACCGGTAATGATACATCAGGGTTTGCGTATCTGTTTCTGCACATGCTGGACTACTTTGATACAACTTGTTGCGCTTGTCAAAAGCGCTGCTTTAATGATCCATCTGCTGAATAGGCGGTAACGTTACACGTGTATCCATCTCCCCGCCAAAATGATGTTCCCGACCGCCTCTTACGGAAGACCGCATGCTCATCTCTCTTTCCCTCTCCCTCTCCCTCTCTCTCTCCCACTCTCGTTCCCTCTCTCGGTGTTCCTCTCGTACAGGGTCTCGCGCATCGTAAGGATGTTCCCAATACGAACCCCGTCTACTGGAAGTCAAGTCAGGATACCGTCTGTCCACGTGCTGTCGATGCTGCTGTTGCGCCTGCCCGGCTTGAACACCCAACCTCGTCTCACTCTCCAACAATACCAGTCTCTCCCTCTCCCTCCGATCTTGCTCCTCCCGCTGCACTTCCAACTTTGCGGAAATCCGCGCCTCCCGCAGGGCAGCTTCGTACCCAGCTTGATACGCAGCTGCTTCGACCGCTCGCGGTGGCCCCGCACGGTCCTGCTCACCCGCCACTGGAGGTGGTGGTGGGCCGGCTGACGAGACTGGGGGTGGTGGTGGTGGTAGTCGGTTCCCGCTTGCCGATTTCGGTGGTTCACCGCCTTGCCACCCGCTGAGGCCTGTAGAGGGTCTCGAAGGTTCCTGTTGCAACGCAGGATCAACATCCGGGTACGTTGCTCTCGGTCGCAAATGATCCGGAATGATCCCGCCATGAGGAGCTGGAGGATGACGAGAGGGTTGGTCGTGTGGCATATATCCTCCGTGTGGTGCACCAGCGACAGGAGATCCACGATATGGGCTATCTGCTGAAGATAATGTAGAATGTCGGTATTCGAATTCCGCTCGTCCGGATAATGGAGCCGAGATCGGTCCACGAGACGTTCCGCTGAACGGCCGCTCATAACCCATCTGCTGAGGTCTGCTGAAATCGTGTTGGGTGTTTTCCGATGGGTATCCGGGATGCTGCTGTTGGTGTTTTGCTGAATGTGGCATCCCTCTGTATGCCAATGGCGGAGAAGGTAGCGTCTTCACGGGTGCGTAAGGGTGGTAATGGCTGTTTGCAGAAGTGATAGACGATGCCGATCTCGTCCTGGACATGTCATGTGCCACTCCCAAGCCCATTCCGCCCATCGCAACCTCGGGCTCCAGCTCCAGTTCTAAGGAAGACGGCTTCCTTCTCGCATTCGGTCGGTTCGCCCCTGGCGCAGGTCCACGCTTCCTCTGACTTCCTGTATACACGCACGCAACATTCGAGTCTTTACACCGAGTACAGGCGAGCTCTTCACCTGCCGCCGAAGACTTTGGACCTCCGGCATCACATCGAACTTTGCGGGATCGACAAGCGTTGCACGCCTTTGTGGCGCGAGAGATTGGCGCCCGCGAAGAGCCGTTTGTTTGGATTGCTTTGGATGGCATGGTAGAGTACATGTCCGGTGCGATGGGCGGTGCGGCTTGATGGTATGCCTGTTGACAGGCCATGCTGGATGTTGAGGTTGACGAAGTTGGGTACGGATAGTCAAAGCGGGAAGACGCTCCGGAGACTGCTGATACGGGACGATCCATGCCATTCGCCGAATCGTATGATGAACTTCCTTCTGAGCCTCGCGAGACTTTCCTGTCCTGTCCAGCGAATCGGGAAAGTGGAGGTCCAGAGTGCGGTGGAGCATGGGAAGGGAATCGAGAGACATGATCTGCACCTCGAGATGTATTCTGTGGCGATGATTGGCGCTGTTCTTTCGGAGGGCTGTATTGCTGCCGCTCGTTGGACGGCCTAGGGTTTCTCAGTGCTTGACGAGGATCCTCGACCGGATCATTCAACAACGATCGGATCGATGTGGCGGATGTTTTGTGTTCTAGCGAGTAGCCATGCAGCGGCTGCAACATTTGTGGTGAACGCATCTCGCGGGACGATAGTCTGGAGTGGAATGTGTTCGTTAAAAGGATACGGCGCCGCTATTACGCTTCACTTGACTTACCAAAAGGAATTCTGATATTGCTGGCTGGCGATCACTAGCGAGATTTCAGGCCTCTATATGCTAATGGGGCGATGACTGATAAGGACGACGTTGAAGCTGGAGATCTGAGACTGAAGCACTTTGGCGTGGAAAGAAGTTCAAGCTGATATTCAAGCTGATATCTGTATTCTAGCGCTTCGGTTTCTGGCGACTAATCAACGAGATAAGAGGATAAGTGAGGTTTCCGACAGACGACAGGACGAAAGATTCTCGCGATTTGATCAAGGATGTTGGGTTGCAGATATGTAGAGATCCAACTTTGGTGGTGATTGAATCCAAAAGGAATGTGCTTGCTGCGTTACGACGAGTGAGCAAACACCGCCGACGGAACAAAACGTTGATTATCGACGAAGGCGAATCGACGAAATGATGGTGAGTTGATGTAGATTGCACACAGGTTGTAGTTGAATAGCAACAGAAATTCACGGTCCCGTAACAGTTACGTGGTGACTTTTAGAAAGAGATGTCAATGAACGACGAGGTATCAGGATGATCAGGATGATGAGGTGACTCGAGGATGATTGCGGTGGTGTGGCGCCAGCCAGCTCTGCCAACTAGGGAAAAACAAATCGGTCCCCTCAACAAGGAAATCCCGGCAGCTATACTGTATAGGTTCTCCGAGCCTGGTTCACCCGTCACCCGCACGAGTTTCCACGGAAGCAGACAAGTTTTACGCCCCTTAAACCGAATTTGCCTGGCTCCAGCTCTGGCCAGCTCTCTGCAATTCTCTGGAGCTCTCTCTGGCTGCGAGAACTACCACGGGCGGCAACGACAGCTGCAACAACTCGGCAACGGCAGCATATTTGTATGTCAAGCTGTACAGCCAGATCGTGCACACTGAGCTTAGCGAGCTAGATTCGCGTCGCAACCCGAAAGGTTCGCTTGAGAAAACACGACGATCTACCCTTGCCCAGCTCCTTGCCCGCACCGATTTACGTTTGCCAACGAGCCAGTCTAGTTAATCTAGCGATAGCTCTCGCGATGATAACATGAGTTTCAGGGACCCAGAGACCTTGGGAAGCTAACATACCTCGTGAACAGATCAGGCGCCAGGGGGATATCGAGACAGTCAAGTCTCACTAGTGAAAGTACTAGAGACCAACGTCATGCCCTGTCCGACTCCTGCCCGCTGTTGGCCCGCAGCTTGAGGCATCTGGCGCGCTGAAGCTACGCAGTTCGCTAGGCGCTTCGTATAAAGTGAGTTGTTTCATGCGACGAGCTATTGGAAGGAAGCAGCTAACAAGGAAGCTCAGCAGTCGCGACGATCGTTCGGGCCATTTCTTTCGGCCCACTGACGGAAAAGCCGGCATCATGATTGGGGGTGCAGGTCAGGAACGCTCGGGAAACAAGCGGTACAGCTGTATCAGCTTCAATGGCGAGAGAAACATTCCGAATGCGGGAATAAGTTGGAATAATTAGCTGAGTTACTGTAGCTGAAAACTGCTAGCTAAAATGCTGGTTGCACAAGGCGGGACACGATGGACGAGAGGTCAAGCATTTTCTGCTGCTGCAGCAGCTGCTGCCGATAGATCATTTTCCAAATCTCAGGCTTCACAGTTTCGCTTGTTTCGCGGAAACCTTTCGATCGATTCTTCAGCTCCGGTCTAGCGGCTCAGCCGAAACCGGAAGTCTATTAGCAGTACAGAAGTACAGAGCCTGATTGCTGACTGCCTGGTATCCGGAAGAATATCTGATGTCCGCTTTCTCTTTGCCATTCGCTAGATTTTGTGGCCGCCAATCAAATTGGTCTGTTGTAGTGTGGACGGCCGAGATGCGTGTGTCGCTGAACGACAGTTTAAGGATGGGACTCCCATTCCAGCTCCCAATCTTGAGCGCAACGAAACTCTGCCTCAAGGATGAACATACCGTATGCTATTCACATCTTAGCGTTCCACAAAGCCCCCCGGTACCGGATAGGACATTGATGCACGATCGAGAAACCGGCGTACGCACGGACATTGTCTCGCATGATATCTGGAGCGGGTAGAGTGCTGCCGGTGGGAAATAGGAAACGGAATAAGTTTGACTGCGGAATTACAGAAGCTATTACAGATACTGTAAACAGCTCTGTAAACAATTACATGTAGCGAACATTCGAGGTCGTGTTTACACAGCTGTTTACAGAGTAGCTTGGTCCAGCTCTTAGTCCATAAGAAAGTTGAAAGTACTACTAAATCACTGTCTCTTCCTTTGAAAGTAGAAAGATCTGACGATCGAGCATATCAGCGTTGTCCGACATCGTCCTTTGTTATTCTTTATACAACGTCGAGCTATGGAAGCTGCTATGGAGCTCTCATCTGGCCCACTTCCACCCCCCCCCCTACAGTCTCGTCGCCCGTCAGTCCGTCCGTCCACTATCACTTGCTGTTCCAGACCCAGGAATGATTGCAACGCACGGATGTGTGCACACGTATCGCTAGCTTGCCGTGCCTAGCGGCCCTAGTGGGTGTATAGAACCGGTTCGTGAAGCAGGAATGTCATGAATATGAAGGTGGATTCATGACAAGGAAGCAGCATTTGCTGGTCTACTATCGGAGGTCTGCCAACTCTTCCCATTTCCAAGTTCGCAGCTCGGCTAGTAACAAATCTTCACTCCTTTCCCATCTGACACGGAGGGTAAGCAGCTGGGTAATATAATAAGCGCATGTTGCGGCAGCAGTTTCAGCAGTCCTGGATGCTGAAGTTAGATTGACAAATGTGCTCGTACATGGAATCCACAAGGCATTGCATTATGCATCATTGAGCTCATCATGGTATTCGTGCCCTCCCATGAGTAGCTCCCAGGATGCGGCCTCGTTGGTGGTGTGTCGGTCGAACATCGCAGCAGCGTCCTGTAGCAGTGACCTTGACAACATCTCTTGCGATTAATGGAACACGTAATCGTTTGTGAAATGCACTCATCTTACATACTAAATAATTCTTGCTAATAGCCCGGGGTTGCGTATCGTAATGTTCTTTACTAGGCTTCTTCCATTTTCTGTCACCAACTGGCTCGCAACCGCCGAAACACAACCAGAATAATCAGCTGAATAGTCAACGGCAGCGTAAACGCTAGGGTGTAACTCCAACCGGCAGCAATCGCCGACTTCCCTCAGCTCTTCCCTGACGACTTCCCTTGCTGCTTGCCTGGACTCTTCCCTGCGTCGCGAGGGAAATTTTCGGTGGGGATTGTGACCTGGATCTTGCAGCAGGCTGCCATGACATAGTCACTGCACTCTTTTAATTGATTATCAAACGGGTCATCAACGGCAGCAAGAACCTGTAAAAACAGCAACGAAAGATGCAACGAACGAACGTCGAACGTATAGTAGTATTCGGCTGTGCCCTGCGCAGACGACGATGAGCTCGCCGACCAAGGCCCCTTATATCTTGATGCATTACTGAGAGCTTTACCAGGCACGCTTGCAGCTGCGCTTGCAGCTGCGCTTGTGTCGCATAGCTCATTGCATATACTACCGTTCCCACGTTGATACCAAATCATTTCGAGGTGGTCAACCTCAATCATTGTTCTCTGATCTCTCACCAGGAGATTTACGTCATCTTCGCAAAGCGTCCCCTGCCATCGACTACGCAGCTCCTTGCTACTGGATAAATTACCACCAACAGCTCCACCAACCAAGGTAGCTGACAGAGCTTGACGTGGCGCGACCCCTCAGAATCCCGATAGACCTAGACTCTCCGCCACTGCGCTGCGTAATAATATATATTTTGGAGACCCGAAGCCGCTCCGGCCGAAGCGAGACTTGAATGTCATAATCGTTTCGCAGAACAGGTGCACGAGGCGCTAATCGACAGAGCGATATAGACTTTCACAGTCGCACTGTTGGTACAGCTATGGAGGAGCTTATGGAGGCATATCGAGGTCGGCGTCAATTAACTCGTCAAATCGGGTCGTGGGAGTTGCTGTGGGCCGTGGCAGAAGCTGTGGTAGGCCACTTGCAGGATGGACCAAGTAGCTGACCAAGTCAACGCACTTGTCGCAACTGTGAAACCACTCACCCAGCAACGGCATCTGGCTCCATCAAGTGTCTGTGGGTGAAGGACAGCGTAACACAACTGCTTGTGGGGGCTTCTGAGTCTGGATATTGCTAGGAAGCGATCGCACGGATGATAGCAGAGCGTCATGGTCATATGTTGTATATGCTTCCTCCTAGTCGCAATTGACATTCGCAAACAGGTGGAAAGGGAAAGCTAATCACACCGTCGGTAGCTTACGCGACTTCTTGATCTTTGTCTCCGCGAGCCGCAGATTCTTTCTCTTCTCAAGCGCCAGTTGGTATCCCAACGTGGTCCACTTGATTTTACCTATACCCTGAAGGTCGCCGTCTCTGACAAACCTGTGGTGAAGTCGTTCCACATCGTGGAACAAGATATGTGGCGGAATGTTGTCCTCGAGTATCCTCTGTGAAGGGTTGAACCGGATTTTGTTCGCGAATCGAGGTGTCGGGGTATAGGCCGAGATGATGGCGTCTGGTGGGAAGCGGTCCCTGAACTCTCCAAGCAATTGGAGCGCACGCGATGTATTCTCGATACTAGGTAGAAAGGAAAACATCGGTTAGTCAAAGAGGAGCGACCACGCGAAAGGCGCAATGGTATGATCCATACAGGGCAAATGCTGCAATAACAGCCACCCAGCATCTTTCCACCTCACGTGGACCCAAACCAACATTTAGCCTATATCGGTCGGCTGCTTCTTGTGCCAAAGAGTTGTCACTCGCTCCCAATGTGCGTTCACTGGCTAAACGATTGGCAACAGCAACTTCTTTCGTATACCATTGCTCATACCCTCGCCAAAGTCTTTCCAAGACGTCGTTTTCCGCCAGAAATCGTTTTTCGGGCTTGTTCTTGGCAGCTGCACACCGTTCCAAAGCAAAGACATACGTCCATCCATTCGGCCTCAGATTTTGTTGCAACCCGACGATGCATTCATCGTTCCAGATGCCCATCTGCATATGAATCGCCTCGTCAAGCGGGGCATGGGCAAGTGCAACCGACAAGTAGGCATTGATTAAACGATGAGTGGGAGCTACTTGTCGGAAAGCGCCTTCCTGTGAGACGATATTGTAGATTACCAGATCGAAAAGCTGACTTGCTTCGGTGAACGCTTCATAAGCCGTTTGCGGCTGATAAGGCGGTACAAAGTCTGGTGAACCGATATCGAGTAATGTCATTTCGCGCGGGGCTTGCTCTTGTGTGCCTCGACCGTCGATAGGATCGTCCTGCTCAGCAAACGATGCCGCTGTTGCTTCTTCCTCATGTTCGGTTGCTGGGTCACTGTCGGGGTTTGCTAATGCCTTGTCTGGCACCGCCGCCTTGGAAGCAGCAACCTTGACGTCCGCTCGACCGACCAACGGCGTAAACGCCGCATACGTATGAAAGACATTAACCATCGTCTCCTCATTCGACAGCATCTTGGTATGTCCACCCTCACCCACAAACGCGCCAATCTTTGCCATCTCGGCCAAGATCCACCTTGCTCTTCCGAGATCGCCAACCCGTTTCGTGCCCTCCAGAAGGGCGTTAAACGTGACGACCGTCGGCTCGTACCCCGTTTCCACTTGCCCGGGGGCAAGACCGGCCTGTAATGTCGTTTGATGGATTTCGAGCATCTGGCGTAACAGACGGAACGATTCGTAATAGTATTTCTTCACCTTTGCCAGTGCCCGGATCATCATGTTGTACGTGTCTGCCGTCGGGGTTTGTCGATTCTCTTGTACCATCTGGGTAAACATGTCAAGTGCAACTTCCGGTTGAGGGTCCTTTGGATCTGCACAAGCACGGATCATGGTGGTGTACAGCTCGACACTGGGTACTGGGTGCGCAACAAGACGCATATGGGTAAACAGATCCCAAGCGAGTGCTTTATCTGCCTGCTTCATCGTCGGACTCGGCGCAAGAAGCGTATCGATCACAGAACGATACGCAGACTGGGGAAGCGTAAGCTGACGAGCTTCGAAATCATGCAGCAGGCGAACCGCTTGATGTTTCTTCCCGGCGGACAGGTGAGCCTGGACCAACATTGCCAACTGCGCACGAGAGGGTGAACGACCTATCTGTTCCTCCTTCTCTAGCAGCTCTGCAATGCCTGTCGGATCCCCCTTCTTGGCGTACGCTTCGAGTAGCGAGGTGATTTCATACGCGGGGACAGCTAGTCCGTGGTCGCGCATGGAATCAAGTACCCTTGCGGCAGTGGCGAGATCTTGGCTTTGTAGACAGTCGTCAAAGAGAGCAAGGAACTCGCTCCGGCTGACGAGACCTGTTTGAATGGTTGTCGTTGCTGCTTCCGACGAAGGTTTGTCGATTGATGTCTCGTCGACCGGTGCAATGCATTGTTCGGTTGGCGATTCTCTTGCCGGAGCAGGCACAAGGTTTTGTATCAGACCGAGCACCCGTTTCCTCCCGGCCACGCGCCGCCGACCGACCGGTCTACTGCCGATGGAAGTAGGAACTTCGTGCGCGTCCCGTGTGGCAAGGCTAGTGGTTCCAACATCTGGGGACGCAGTTGCATCTTTCCTGCCCGTTCCACGAGATCCAGCCATTTCTTCAGCTTGCACCTGATAAAACGTCAACCTCTTTTCCAACCCTTCAAGAATCTCTTTCCTTTCCCTCCTGCCAATCATTTTCCTTCTCGGCTCCGTTTCAGTCTCTTCGCCAGGACCTAAAAGGCCAGAGGGACCCGTAGTAGGCGGTGCACTGAGCAGTCCAGGGCGCGTTTGCATCGAGGGAGCCGAGGTCATGACTGATCGGTAAAACTCTTCCAGATCTGCTTCACTATATGGTGGGAGATCCGCCGTGGTTTCCTACATGTACGCAAAAGTGGGAATTAGAATTACGACTGGAAGATAGGAAAGCCAGGAGATTTCAAAAAGGATGGAGAAGGTGCTTACATTGGTGATTTGAAGTTTCTCAACTTGGGCTGCCTGAGTCTCGAGAGCTCTCGTTTCTTGTTCCAACCGCTCGACAGCTAGCCTCAGCTCAGCTCGAGAAGACGGGATCGCTATTTCTGGCTCTTGCGATGCCTTGGAGGAAGAAGGCTCTGGGCTTTGGAATACAGTGATTGTAAGGGACTATCGCTTGTCGGTGTATGGAGAGTCCCGGACTTACCGATACAATGGGAACACAGAGTTACTTGTCGTTCCGGCTAACCGCGCTTGAGAAGCTTGCACACCCTGGTCCTGTGCGTGTCCTGGTTCCAGCTGCTGGCCTGCTGCACTCCTAGCTGATTCTTCACCAAACATTTCCGCCGACTCTGTCTCCTGAGTTGCAGTTTGCGCAGCAGAAGCCGACATACTCCTACGCTGCCTGTCCGGGTTCGCTATTGCTGTCAGGGTAGCTGCGTTTCGAAGAGGACGAAGAGGCGATATCGCAGCGGGTGTTGAAGACTGCCTTGCGCGACATCGTTTGAAGGTGCTTGTCCATACCGGAGTGATGCACGCCTTGACGGAATGAGAGACAGTTGATTTTGACATTGTCTAGTTGCTATCTTGTTAAAAGTATACAGAGGAAGAGAGGTAACTTGGAGTTGCGTAAAGAGTGAAGAAGAAGAAGACTGGCTTAAGTTGAAATTCTTGGGTGAAACCAGTTCGATCGCAGCAATTACCACGTTTTCTGTTTCCGCGCCTCTATTATATTATGGGTTGAATTTTTAAAGGACGGCCAGTATTATCCGCGTCATAATAATAATCCACTGGCTGAGCTGTGGGCTGGTTTGCAGCGACTCAAAGTTGTTAGTAACATTACAACTAGAATACTCGGGTTGTTACTCTTCAGTTTACCACTCGAAGCCTTGCAAGTGGCGGTACCATACGTCTACGTCAGGTCAACCTCGTAGTCGAGTATCTCAAGTCAACGGTCCAACGTGCGAAAAAAGTAGAGACGTGCCAACAGTCTCGTAGACATTGCTTGCTCGCTTGCTTGCAATTCAGTTCATGCAAGGGATACCATATCCAAATCGGTAATCATGTCCGAGCGCAACAACGACAACGACACTATGGCCATCACAAGATCAGGAGCTTCAGGACCTGTTCGTCCTTCCAAGGCGAAACAAACTCGTCAGCGTCGCGCACCGGGAAACAATAAACCCTACGCACGACCAGCGTCAAAGTCTCAGCAACAAGCTCAGACCGGCGATGGATCGTTTTCGGAAGGATTAAAGAGGTCCGATTCGCAGTCGAGCTTGTTTGGTGGCATCAAAAGCGTGTTCGGCAGGTTGTTTGGCGGAGCCAGTGCCGCTGACGCGGAAACGAGTAGTCGGTCCAATGTACGATCCAGTCAAAGGGATTCTACTGGCGGTGACGAGTCTTTCGACCCAGATCGAACCAAGAGCGTCCAAGGGGATTTCTCGACGGATGGTTCAGAGGATGAAGGTGATGATTCGCGATACCTCCCCACCGCAGAAGGAGAGATGGATGAATCGTTTGACGATGGACCGCGTACATCTGGTTCCGGTGGACAGGACGTAACCACAGGGGATAGTAACAAGCGGTTCTTGCCTTCTCCCGAACACGCGAGTTCTCAACCATCAAGCAAACGAGTCCGTAGGGCGTCACCGTCTCCAGAAAAACGGCCGATGGGTTTCAGGAAGAATGAGATGAGCGGGAATGGAATGAGCGGTAGTGTTAGTTTGGGATACGCGAGTCCTTCGTTGAGCAGTATTGCCCGGGGCTCTGCTGCAGGGAAGCCGACTTCCGGTACTGGTACTTCTCAATTGGGTGGAATGCGTCGATCGGGAACACTGCTCAACCTCGATCTTCACCGGTCAGTCAGACCAAACTCGGAGATCACAAGGCAAACCGAGCAAAGCCATCATTCGAACCGACAGCAAACGCTGCCTTCCTCCGGCCTGCGGAACAGTAAAGTCTGGTCGCCATGGAACGAACATGATGAAGCTGCTGAACGAAGGCAGAGATCCTCTGTGGCTTCCTCCGCTAAAGGATTCTCCAGGAGCGGAAGTGTAGGATATGGTTTAAACGCAGCTACGGCCTCGCCTCTTCGACAATCGTACGCTGGTATGGCACACACTCGAGCTGGTGGGAGGATGGATCTCGCATCATACGGTGCTGCCCCATCAGCTTCACCATTCGCTGCTCCAACACACCCATCCTCACCAGGCCGACCACGAACATTGCTCCATCCACTTCAATCAGCATCAATCACCCGATCTCCTTCCCTCCCTGGCGGTGGTGGAAGAATGCGCGCCTCCATGGCCTCGCTTTCCGCCATGCGAGATCCGTTTCAACGTGACCGAGGGAGGGATAGTACGGCGCTGCCGTCGTCGCCTTTGGTTACGCAGACGCACACCACCACCACAGCCGCCACCGCACAACATCATCGACATCAGGAGATTGAGAGATCGCCGTCCATGTCGAGGATTAGGGATTCGAGCGTCTTGTCCGGTATGAGTGATCTTGTGGTTAGAGACCCCCTCGCGCAGATTAACAAGCGGTCAAAGATGCATGCGCTGACGCCCGAGGTGTTTGGTACGTCTTCTTTTCCCGGCACGGTGGATTGGACGGGAGTGTTGATGTTATTTCATCTACAGAGCTTCAACATAAAACCGAAGCTGATCGTATCCTCGCATCGTTGACAAACATGCGCAATGTCAATCCATCAAGCAACACTGGCCTATCCGCATCCTATTCCTCTCGCACGCTCCGCAAGCAAATCTCCGTTCCCGCGCCGTCGCCACTTCAAGACTTTGACCCGCTTTCCCTCGCCTCTTCTGGGCTTGGAAAGCTTAGGAAGACGAGGGAGACGGATACGAGTGTGATGGTCAGTCCGTATGCCAACAAACGGGCTAGAGGTCGCAAGCTGCAGGTTGAGGAAAGCGAGGAGAGTGGAGATGAAGGTGGTCAGTCACAGCAACTCGGCAATGAGGATAGACAAGCAGAGCGAAACGTCTCCGAAGCGCCGACAGAGCGGAGGCACAGATGTGAGTCGCCGTTAAAGGCGCATGGGGTGCAACATATGCTAACAATTAGTTCCTCTACAGCACAAACGCCTATGCGAGAGATTGCCAACAAGCAACCTGGCTCACCCGCTCCCGCTCAGTAAGATTAATCGTTTCCCATGGTTCTCTCTCGAGTTGTTGCTTACATTCCGTCGTCCCTTTTTTCCGGAACAGGCCAAAACGCGCGGATCCTGCATCCTTCCCGGAACCGACCATCAAAGTTTCCAAGCCTCTACCTGTCGCATTCTCGCCATCGGCGAAAAATCTGCCTTCCTCTGCTCGAGCGACATCGTCCCTGCGGGCAAAGACTACCATGACCACGAGGAAGCATACTTCAGCCGCCGGGTCAGCAACGTCTTCAGCTCGACCGGGTCGATTTTCTGCTGTTGATGACGACGAGGATGAAGATGATTACTCGCCAGACCTTGCGGAGTTGGAAGCTGCAGCGGCTGCAAAGGCATCGTCCGGGTCCGCGTTTAGTTCTGCACCCAAAATCACAGGCCCGATGGACTTGTTTGCTCCCAAGGTCGCTGCACCTGCTTCGTCTACCTCCGAGCTCAGCTCAGAAGGCTCGCAGCCATCGGCATCAACGCATAAAGATGAACAGCAACCTGGTTCCTTGCGTCAAGCACCAAGCTTTTTGAATGTCAAAGCCGACCATCGACCCCGCGCCTCTTCGCCGTTGAAAGCAATGGTAGTACCCTCGCCTGAGAGTAACAAGAGTAGTCCGTCGTCTTCGCAGCCTGCTTCGGGGTCCGGTATCCCCAGTTTCTCATTTGCAAAGCCTAGTACGTCTGCCGATACTTCAAAGCCGCCCTTTTCGTTTGCTCCTCCTGGATCTGCGGATAAGGCAGAGCAATCGGCGGCGTCATCCTCAAAGTCGACTTTCAACTTTGGCCTGGGGAAACCTTCGTCCAATCCTGTACCCGCCACATCTTCATTCACGTTTGGGACACCTGACAAGTCGACCACCAGCCAAGAAGCTTCGACGACACCAAAGGCTCCCGTTCCTTCCGCCACGTCTTTCAGCTTCAACGCTCAAAATGGGACAAGCAGTGAAGCTCCAAAGATGCCTTCGTTTTCGTTTGGAGCTCCGACTCCTTCAGATAAATCTGCTTCTGGTCCACCGGTAAGTATTTCATGCACATACTCATTGGGCCGTACTCACCGTGGATCTTTGCCAAATTAGAGCCTTTTCTCGCAAGCTGCTGTTGAGAAACCGGCCTTGGTAGCTCCTGCAGAACCTCAAGGGTAAGCGAAAGTCTGATCATCATTACCGAATGTGAATGTTCATCCGTTTTCTCCTGCAGGGTTGCGCCACCAAAAACTGGATTATTCAGCTTCACAACGGCTCCTCCGAGTACAGCCGTAGTGGACGTCGCGCCTGTAGCGAAAGCGTCTCTTCCAACTGGCAATCCATTTGCATCTGTCCTGCCCGCATCAAACAGCGCGACCTCCAATCCGTTGTCCACCAATGCGATCACTGCCGGAACGACCAAGAACCTGTTCTCGTTTGGTGCACCTGTCGCCACTCCCGCTACCGCCCCTACAGTATCGTCGCAGGATAGAACAGCAAATGCGCCTGCTGGTAGCAGTCTATTTGGCTCCCCGGCACCTGCGAGTCCGGCGCCCTCTGTAGCCCCGGCCTTCAACTTCGGAGCACCTGCTTCGAATGCCACTGGCGGGTCGACTTCGGCCCCTTCGTTCAGTTTCGGCAAACCAGCAGAAACTGCCAAGCCAACAGCGAGTCCTTCTTTTGCATTCGGAACTAGCAATAGTGCTGCATCTGCATCTACTGCTGTACAGGCGGCCCAAAAGCCTCAACCTGTACCATCATTCAGTTTCGGTGCTCCAGGTAACACGTCATCGAACGCTGCTCCTGCTGCGAATGTCGGTGGGTTTGGATCAGGCGGAAGTGCCACTCCTACTACGTCTACCGGTTTCAATTTCGGTGCAACAGCACCTGCATTTGGAAATTCGTCGCCTGCGCCAACCGGGTTCGGAGCTGCTCCTGCGACAGCGATGTTTGGATCCTCCAACACGACTGCACCTCCGGTGTCTGTAACTCCGGCATTTGGAGGGTTTGGCAATTCGACGGCGACATCGACGCCTCCAGCAACAAACACGGGTTTCAACTTTGCAGCACCCACCGCACCGAGCTTCAATGCTCCCTTCGCCTTTGGAGCCCCTCCGGCCGCAGCCGCAGCTCCTGCTGCAGCTGCATCCTTTGGTGGCTTTGGTACTGCATCTCCTGCATTTGGTGCTCGAGAGGCCACGGCTACGCCACCTCCGACTTTCAACATGGGCGCAGACAATACTCCTTCATCTCCAGGGGGCGGAAGGAAGATCCGCTCCATGCCAAAACGTAAGAAGTAAGGTTCGTTTGGAACGGAATGCCGTGTATCGTTGTCTATATAATAATTTACGGGGGAAATATCACATTATTTCAGGGTCTTGTTGATTTCTATAGAGAGAAGCTACCATACTCAATTTCAAAGGGGTGCAGCATGCTATCGCAATGAAGTAATAGCGAGAGACTGGTGCCTGACATGTATCATTCACAATCACCGGATAATGTCCGTCGCGACTTCATCATACAACTGCCTAAAGAGAGTGCCTTGTAAGGATACACGAGCGATCAACCGAACAGCGTTACGGTGGTTAATCACTCTGCTTTTTGTTTTCAACATGACATTCGAGAGATTAGCGCGCGAACTGTGATCAAGTCACGGAAACCTTGCATAGTCGATGAGCGTTGCTATTCTAAGCCGCAGTGGCGGGATTGGTACGAGGTGGCAATGTACGTTTGTACCAAAGGATGTATGCATGTGCTGGTTTAATCTGTCGGATGCAAGAACAGCGTTCAGTGTGGGAATCTGTCATGACACACCGCGAGGCTGCACTTACAACCACGTCTCCCTCACTCGCGCGAGTGACTTTGCTGTCATCGCAATATTGCCAGCCTTTTGAAGAATTGACAAACGCTGTGTCTGGAAGGTCGCGTGGAAGATGCGTCAGTGACACGTACGAGAGATGTTGATACCACGCTACCCACAATGTCCATTACTCAGGCTGCCCATGTGATTGCTTATTGCAAACAGGTCATACAGAAATGGACCAGTATTCGACATCGGGTTGACAGGTCCTGATGGGTGCTTTCCGTCCAGTTGCGCCGGAGATGGTGGAATATATCTCGTGAGATCCAAGTGCTTGACGGGGAAAATCACGGGGGTTTCTGATTTGTCCCAGAATACCCCGTTGGTGGTTGTGAAACGCTTTAAGTGGATCAAGAGGACTGGCGGCAAGCGAGCGATGGAAAGACTCTTGGTTGCCTTTCGAGGAACTTTGCAGCGCGGACAGTTCCTGGAAATTCATTCTGATCAGTAGTCGTTCACGTTATCTTCACAGTCGTCACCTACCAAGCATCGTCGTTTTCCATCACTTCTGTCTGGACGAAATTGTCGATCAATTGGTAAAGCACGACCTTTTGCTTGCCTTGCGGCACAGGCAAGGACAGGTACATGAACGCGTCGTAAGTTGTCGATGTCTGATGCAAACCAGATGTACATTGAGCTGTGATTGGATGACTACGGAAGCAGTGTAACTTACCTTGTGGCAGGTCAAACATTCCATCCTGTTTCTGTATTGTCCCTGGAACAGGTCAACGATAAGACTATCGTTTCGCTGTTTATATATTTGCCATTCCTTCTCTGCGGCCACCGAAGGTGGCAAAGTCTCGAGGGCAGCTTCTCGTTCGGGACTCATTTCGACCGGTGGCGGCTTTGTCCGAATTCTGTTTAAATCTTCGTGTAAACCGTCCAGAAGGAAACTCAAGAATTCTTGAGAATCGTGCTGATCTGTTCCGGCAAAAGACGGTGCGTAGGTAGAGATTGATTTCTACGCGCATCAAAATGTCGGTCAGTCGCCGTACAGGGCAAACGGGCCAACATTAACTTACCCTGAACGTCACCGGCGACAAGAATGTGTATTGCTCATTCCACAAAACACTAATCAACGTAGCAAAAGCCTTGGCGAGGTCACCCTTGGTTCCCATCGGATTTACGGTGTTGATAGCGCGCTTGTAACTTCCATCTACCGCAAAGCAGAGTGACTTTCAGCATCTCACTCGTCACGTGGAAGCAGCGAGCGACATACCTCGGAAGAACCGAGCTAACGGATACGTCGCGCTCAAACATTGAAGCGTAGAGTTCATGTAGCAAGTGCTGTATGCAGATGTCTTTAACGGTATGTTCCATCCCGCAAAGAAACTAGCGACTCACTTTCCCAGGTTCTTTAATCCAGAAATACCAAGAGCCACGTCGTTCCAGTACATCATGTCATCTGATTCCGGAAGCTTTGACAATCCATCGAACGAAATGATAGAGGCTGATCGATCGGCTCGGGGACGACTTTCTTGCCTCTCAGACGAGGACGTGGCAGCAGCAGGCGGAGGTTGAGGAATACTGGAAACTCCAATCTGCGGATAATCCATCGATGGACGGGAGGTGTGATTTTGATATCCAGAGTATGCTTGATTATGCTGGTCAACATAGTCGCTCCGCTTGCGTGATAATGGTCCAGGACTTGAGGAAGCCAGCGGCGGCGGGGTTGGTGCGGTACCTGTGTATGCATTTTTGCCATACGCTGAGGGCTGACTGGACCGGGAAGTCGCAGATACCATAGAGTTCGGAATCATGGGCTGTCCGGTATATCCAGGGCCCAAGCCTGCCATGGATTGCGGATACGGCGCATTGAACTGTTCAATAAGTTGAGTGGAGAAATTTGAGCCAGATTTCTATTGCACCGTTGGACATCCGACTTACGTTGTCTGTTATGTTTCTGGAATACCCTGATGACCGGTATACGCCAGTCTCGCGCCGCATAGCTCGAGAATCAGGCGATTCATTGTTTTCCGGTTGCGAAGAGGATTGACTGGTTGGTTTGAGACTAGACGCCTCCTTGGTTCAGCGGCAATCAAACTCTGCAGAATCGGAGAATCAACTCACGAAACAACCGGCGGTGGTCCTTTAGACACTGCCTTGTAGCCAGTATTCGCATCCCTAGCATTCCGCTCTCCTTTCCTCCTCAACTCGACCTCTTCCTTCCACGCTTGGAAACCGCCAATCAATAGAACCGGACTCCTCGGAAGCGATTTCCGGAACTCGTTTTCAAAGATGATGGAGAACAGTATTCCCGGTGCCGTTGGACGAGACCCGGTCTTGGGGAATGACGTGGAAGCTGTATCGTATAGGACGACCAGGTCGTTTTGTTGCCGATCAAGGAAAGCCTTGTGCTCCGCGGCCGGAAGCAACGATAATGCATTCTCAAGTTTAATGCTGTCCAAGCTATTACCACGAGAGAAGGCTATTAAACACGTGAGTTCGGGTTCATGAAGATTAGAACTCACCCTGGTCGAGCCAATATCGTCGGATCTATCCATATGGTATTAGTCCTCCTCCCTTCCACAAAGCTTTCCTTGCCAATATAATCCTGCTGGTGGTCCTCGTACGACCGCGTATCAATAACCAGCAACGTCAGCGCTGGCTCTTGCAAGTAATCGTACAAGACCTCTGGCGAGATCGAGTTTGTCAATGGCAACGTCGGTTTTGGGGTGGAAAGCGTTTTCGGTTTAACGCCGGGAATCGGCGGTAATGGCGGTTTGGATCTCGAGCCGCCGATTGAGGGGGACATGGTCGATGGCAGTAATGTAGCGTTGAATTCTTTCGGTGTAGATGGAAGACCCGATGAACCAGGTGGACTGGGAAAGTACGACTTTTCCAGAGATGTTGCGCGGGCCGTATCTGGCATGGGCAAGCTTGAAGGCCGCTGTACAGGATCTGGGGCTGAAAGCCCTGAGAGACCACCGGAAGAAGGATGACTCCCATTCTCACCGCCGTTCGTTCGTTCGCGCGAGGTATCGGTAAGACCTATCGTAGGGATCGAACCCCCACGCGGCTTTTCAGAAATATCGCCAGGCCTATTTTTCGGGGCTGACGGGAAGAGAGCGCTCACGGCGTCACCCTCTGCCTCGTCGTTTCTAAACTGCCCATTGACGGGCAATGACGACTGAGCACTGTTATTCGACGGCGAAGGCAACGACGACGGCTCTGTAAACGCGGGCATACCCTCGAATTCACTCAACGGCGGGAATGCCGTTGAAAAATGCGCCATCTCCTCGTCCTCTTGAATGACTTCTGGCTTTGCCCCAGCGTTGAATCCGCCATTGACGGTATTCTGGCGCGATCGTGGAGTTCCTGTCATGAACCCTGACGAATAGGACGATGGTGTTGTCGGTGTTGCATCCGATGGAACCGGGTTAAGCGGCGCAGCAGACGATCTGTAATGATGGTTGGGAACGGATGGTAGTGCGCGGCTGGTCGATCCCGTCGAGGGAGAAGTGTTCGTGTTCGTAGCCTGAGAGCCACTACCGATAGACACGGAATTCATCCTCGGTGAAGGGAGCGACTGATTCTGTGCAAACGACCGACTCGAGTTTAATGATGAGCCAGTCTTGTTGTTATCCAAATACGAGTTGAATTCGAGCTTTGGCGTAGAAGGCGGGTTGGATCCGCCGGTTGTCTGGGTGTTTACGCCAGAGGTACTGCTTTGAGGGGTATTGATGCTTGCGACTGAACCTCTTCGACTGCCGTTATTCGCGGAACTGGACGATAAAGGTTGACTTGGAGGTCCCTGATTGAATTGGTTTGTGATACTGGAGACGGAAGAACGTCGACTCTCACTTGATCCGTTCATCGGGAATCCGCTCGAATTGGTGACAGACAAAGGTGTTTGGCCATTCGCAGTTACGTACTGGCTCGGTGTATTCGGTGTGTTAATCGTCGGCGAAGATTGGACATGCGTGTATGCGTTGGGAGTGTGTAAAGATCCCAGATCTTTACTGGTCCGTTTCGTTACGCCAACCTGCATACCAGCACCTCTCAGTGCGGCCATCCGCGCAGCAATTGACCCGCCGGCTGAAACATCCGGTTCATCGTTTGCAGATGGAGTGGTAGACGGTTTGGCATGTTCCTTGGGCAATGCGAGTCCATTGGACGTTTGTGGCGTAGTGGAGCCATTCTGCTTCTCAACGGGTCGATCCTTCAACACGTCGGACAACGTGCGAGCTCGTGCGAGATACTCTGCTCTCTTTTGCGAAAACTCCATATAAGGGAACCATGAAACGTTCTTGGTGCCCTCTGCCTTGATCTTGGGATAATCCTGGTGCGAGAGGAAAGCCTGAAAGAACTGACAGGCTTTCAAGTAGCCGACAAAAGCCTTTTCGTTCAGTCCCTGAGCGTCATCCTGTTTCGCTTGCTCGGCCGTATTTTGTGCATTCTGTATCCAGCTCCGGGAAGAGTAGTCGTTCGGGTTGGCGGTGATCTTGGCCTTGTCTCGTAATTGTGCGAGGGTGAGGGTAGAATAGTTTGTTGCGGAGCCGGTACCGGAAGTTGGAGTTGCAGGTTCGCCCATGGTCGAGATGGAGCACTGCGGAGGGATGACCTACCTAGTCCTGCCAGTTGAGCGGGATGAAGCGTTAATCTGCCTAGATGTTATCTCGACCAAGCGATGACTGCCATGACCTCGTGGAATGATGTATACCTTGTTGATCTTGTGCTGTGCCAGGTCGAAATGAAGTGGGTTGTGTCCAGGGAGCGCAAATATAGATGTCGGGTCGGGCAGATGTTGCGGTGTCGTTCTTGCTGTCCGCCGTGGCAATTGTATAAACACTATGCCTCTCCTCTCTGCAACGACCAGGATCAAGGTATGGATGACATCCAACCAAGCCAATGAATGATACTACTAGTCCAAACTAGGCCACGCGGGCGGAAGGGGCGGAAGGTTATTAGGTAAGTAGCCCTACCAGTTAGCCCCACATACGAGTAAGGCGGCCAAGGCGATCGAGGGACAACGTTCCTCAAGTTCCCTCTCCTCGTTTCAACATAGTATCCCAACGTTCAAAGCTGTTACAATTTGCTCTCACGAATCGCCACCCTTCCAAGTACCCCGTTGGTCTATACAGTGTCTCTCCTCGTCCTGTACGTACGAAATCCGACCACTTGGACCTCGCATCGACTCGAACCGCCTGAATACGTGAATACCACGTCATCTATTCCTGTCCGAAATGGCATCCCCGTCTCTCTCAAGGCTATCCGCTGACCTAGCAAAGAGTAGCGAGGAGTTCTTTATTCAATCGTACTCTGTGAAAAACGTACCATTGCGCATACGACCAGTAAGCACAAGGCCGTCACGAGCAGCAGGAACCTGCTTCTTCCCTCCCTTCTGTGGCTGAATAGCATCTTTTGTATAGGTCATCATAGTCACGCTAGCTACATGGATCTTAATACTCGGTGTGTTGGGAATGGCACCAATACCGGAAGTGCCGGTGAACGACAAGGTGTTGCATTTTTTCGGGGTTAGTATCCAACACCAGTCAGTTAGCGTACCTGCCTGTTTCGCCTTTCAACCTGTCGTTCACGGCACTTACGCGCTGTAATTTGTGACTATTAATTAGATGGGAATCGCGACGTTCCTCCTCTACTTTGTAATAGATGTGCCAGAGTAGGTCAAATTCGTCTATTTTCCACTTCAAGGTCAACGTCAAGGTCAAACGCTAATAGCATCACTTCTTGACAGCTCTTCCCGTAGAATCTGGTACTACCGCAGAGCACCAATGATATTAACCCTCACCGTAGGATTCCTCGGCGGTGGAATCCTCAGTGAGGTCGCACAAGGGTACCTCCCCGTGAGTGCACCCCCGCCATAATCAGCCCGCCAGAATATCCTTTTTCCCCCCGTGCTGAGCCCGTTATTTGATTACGACGTGTAGTGGAAGACGTTCCAGTGGGGTGATATTGCGGTACGTCACGTCTCACCATGAACCAACCGCCTCAATCCGCACTGATCAAAGCTCCTGCTCGAAAAAACGTAAAGGCCAACCTCGCTGGAAGTTCAGTAGCCTACTTTCTCGCACATACACTCCTCAAACAGCACAGACGGCAATACGAGATCTCTCGGCTCTACCTCCCCATCTCGTCGTCCAGCAACAGCAACAGCAACGAGCTTGTCAACGAATACGGCGGCCACATGTCCTCCTCCTTTCCTTCCCGGTCCACGTACAACCAACCCGGACACAACAAGACGCGAGATCGGAGTGAAAGCGTCGATACGGAATTAGGCGCATGGGACGCGGATCGGTATTATTATTCCGGGGGTACGACCGCAGGGGACGGGAGGATGTATGGAGATAGTGCGGATGAGTCGCCGGTTGGGGCAGTGGTGGATGGCAAAACGGCTTCAAGGGCCGAGGGGAGGGAGTATGAGAATGTGTTTGATCTTGGAGAGGAGGAGGAGGATGCGATGGTACCAGGAGGACAGCGGTCGTAGAGCACGTTGGATCGTATACCTTGGGTAATACCGCGCGCGCGCCAGGAGAGAACATGTTGTATCTGATATTGTATGTTAATTTGATCGTGATGATGTACTGTCTTACGCTGGCAAGTACAAGTGTATTTTTTACTAATTGCTACATGTTGAATGGCGTGTCAAACAAGGGTATACATTTTGTTGTTTGGTTCTTTGTTGCATGTGCGTGTGTGTGTGTGATCGTCGTCCCAATTGTTGAATCGGGTTTTGTATATGTCGTCAAACGGATTTTCTTTCGAGAGCGACAGGGTTTAAGCCTGCTTGCCCCAGACTTCTTCGACAATCTCGTTGCAGAATTGAACCTTTTTCCATTGTTCTTCTTCGGTCAACTCGTTGCCGTGGTGGGTGGAAGCGAAACTATAGACGCGAACAAAAGGGTCAGTCACATTGTCGCGAGGTTGAAGAACGGTTGGGTTGACGTTGACATACCCGCACTGCGGACCCATACCAAGTTGCTCAAGAGGAGCATACTTTGCAGCCTCCCTAATCCTCTCGATAATCTTGGCCTTGTCCTCTAGCTGCCCAGTCTTGGTCGATACCAGACCGAGCACAACCCGCTTCTTGCCATCCTTGGGCAAGAACCGCAACGGCTCCAACCCACCACTTCGCTCATCATCCCACTCGAGCAAAAAGTTGTCCACCTCCAACTCGCCAAACAGGATCTCCGCCACGGGCTCGTACCCACCCGACGCGAAATGTCGGGACCTAAAGTTACCACGGCACAGATGGACAGAGGCAGTCATATCCGCCGGCTTCAAACGGAGCGCTTCGTTGATGAGTTTAACGTATTGCCGGGGCAATTCGTTGACGTCCTCGCCTCGCTCGGTGGCGGCATCACGCATCTCTTGGGAGCAGAGGTAGGCCAAGTTGGTGTCGTCTAGCTGGATGTGCTTGCATCCGGCTTCGGCGAGCGCGGCGATTTCTTGTTGGTACGCTTTCGCCAAATCGGCGTAGAATTCGGACAAGTCGGGGTAGTTTTCATTGTCGATACCTGCTCGGCCGCTATCAACAGCACATAATACCGAGTTAGGTTGAAAGCGAGGTATAAAGGGTGCAGGGTAGTTACTTACAGTCGGAAATGAGCCATGGTAGGAGAGGGGATAGCGACCTTTACAGACGACCTAGGGTTCTTCAAGTTGTCCTGGACAAACTTGTAGTCGTCAACCTGGATAGGTCGGATCCACTGGACCTTTCCGACAACAGCCAACTGAGGAGGTGTAGCTTCCCTACAAGAAACGCGCACGTCAACCACCACTCATACGCGCATCCACACCGGCCACCGAACACTCACTTCTTCTCACCAACAAGCTTGTTCTCCTTTACCTCAATCCCACCCAAATGCTTCAAGAAATCCAAATGAAAGTACTCCCTTCGGAATTCACCATCAGAGACGCTGGTAAGCCCGACCTCTTCCTCTTTCGCGATAAGCGCCTTGATCGCTTCGTCTTCCACTTTTCGGAGCTCCGAGGCGGAGATCTTTTCGTGGAGGAATTGGTCACGGGCTTGGTGCACGGATTCGGGTCGGAGGAAGGAACCGACTGGTAGGTAGAGGAAGAGGTGGTCAGACGGTGGGTTCTAGGTGAACGGTCTGGGTTAAGAGGACGTACCGTGTTCCGGGTTGGAGCGGATAGGGTTGGAAGTAGCGACCATTTTGTGAGATTACTAAGTATCAGAAATATGTTTGTTTGGAATGGGAAGTAGGCGAGGACTGTTGATATCCAAGTAAGATGACATGGTTATGAAGGAATACTCGCAAACGATGCTGCCTCGTCTCGTCCAAGCGTGTCCACCACCCAAACACGAGCCAGCCAGTGAGATCGAACCAGGACTGAATGGATATCCGATGCCGGCATCACTTTACCCCTTCGGCATGTCCGTCCACTCTTGATTTCGGACCCGATTGAGCCGGGAAATGCAGTATCGGAGGACCACGATATTACGTAATAGAAGAGCTGAATGATGACGAATCTCCGTTTTTATTCTCATTGAAAGTCTTTCAAAGCAGTACCACCTAGTTGCTGCTTCACAGACTTTATCTGTACAGGGCTTCTCTTAGATCCCAGGCGGGCAGTAGGTCACTTTGTGTTCCTCCATTTCCTGGTAACGGCCAGTACACGACATATGATCGATCCAACGACCTCATTGGAGAGAAAGAAACGCACGAGCTCCGTTGGCTGAGAAGGGCTTTCGCGATTTACAACTACCTCGTGGGGAAGGAGTGCTAACACCCCATCGGCTCCTCGAATGGCTTGCTATCGACGATATTGCATGTCACGAGTTTATTCAATGTACTCAGGTGCAAAGACTGGTTCTAGATGGCATATGACAAGGTCCCTTTTCCCGGGCCGAAAACCTTGACGATGGAGCAGCAGGGGCATGAAGGAGTGAGACACTAACCCGAGAGGAATATATCGACAAGACAACGCCATCCTCGACATCAGCCCAATTTCCCAACAAAGACGAACCCGGTTTGCCTGGCGTGTATATAATATGGACATATCGTCTGTTCGTCGGTAGGTGCCGTACAAGCTGGCGGGAAGTCATCCTTCAGCGGGAGCTGGGCGAGCTATCGATGGATCACCCACATATTTCGTGAATACGGAAAAGGACAAAAGGACAATGAATCCCAATCAGGGCGAATGAATGAACAGCTGATGGGTCGACATGCTATCTCGCTATCAACCACCGCCTGTAAAGATTTCGTAGCGTCGTGATGAGTCACTGTTCTTGAAACAAGAGTCGCCCAGGTAGCGAATTAGTCGCTGGCTGTAGTAGTCACGTGCTGCCAGTGAGCTCGATGGAATTGACATTACCTACTTGCAACGAATTTGTATAGGTCTAACTCGGTTTCTTGAGAATATCAGCTGATCTTTGGGTTACATATTCAACCATAGTAGCATCGACGACGAACTAGGATGTTACTAGTGATGGTAGTTCTACCAAACTCGATGTACAAAGAAATATATAATACGTTACTTTTGACAGCTCCTCATCGGTCGTCCAGCATCCTCCCTTCTTTGCAACGACTTGCCCTAGCCTTCAACAAACACAACAACCTTGCTAGCAATACTACAAACATGTCCGTCATCAAGAACACCATCTCCTTCCCTTCCGCCCCCGAACTCGTTCATAGATCCTTATCGCAGGACTCGGTGGCTTCGTCCTCCGGTTCCGAGGGAATCCAAACTCCGACCAGTGAATCCGGTCATTCGTAAGTATCTTACGGCCCGGCAAGAAGCGTCTAGGTGTTGACTTGTTTCTGCTTGTAGATTCGGTGACAAGTTTGGCGGGGAACACGGGCTGACAGTTCAACAGCTTGTCGATTTCATTAAATATACTCTTCTCAACGACCCAGTAAGTCACGACGACCTCACTTCAAGGAAACAGCTCTGACACCTCTCCTCCTAGAATATCAAAAAGTTTGAGTTCAGCGCATGCATCAAGCCCGTATGGGGCAGCCACGTCGCTGAATGGAAGATCTCGGCAAGTCTCTCCTCGAGGAGCATCGGTTCCTGTCATCCCGTCGTGCTGATATTTCTGCCCGACAGCCTCTCTTGAATGACGGAAAAGGATTCCTCACGATCCGCATGAATGAACTGGAAGTTGAAAGCCTGTTCAATGCCCTCTACCTTGAGAGCGTAAGTCATTCGCTCTCCTCCTGCCTTTTGTACCGACGACAGACCGCTGACCACCTGCCGCCGTTTGAACAGGGCCTTGAATGTACCCGAAAGCTCGTCAATTACTCCAGATTCCGCGATGGGTTGCCCAAGTACACCATCACGAAATCCAACCACAAGAAGAACGAGGAGAAAGACTTGCCGCCGCTCGTCAGGAACTTTGGTTCGCTTTGTCTTCAGCAGTTCCCGGAATTCAGCCCTCGACCTTTTGTTCACGATTCCGATTCGGAGGATGGGGACAGGGACGAGGACGAGGACAAGGAGAAGTGTGGCAGTGGTAAAGATATCTTGTATATCTGATTGATCTGATCATATGTAGTGTCTCATGTTTGTGAAACCCGGTGTATACTCTACAAAGAGCCAAAAAATCTCTAGTCGGAAAGAGTATAAGTATCGCATAACGTCGCAAATGATATCGCAATGTCCTACCTATAAAACCCGCAACAGACTCTCCCAACGAGCCCGTTCAACTTCATAACCTGCCTGCTGTACAGCCTTGCCGACCGCCTCGTCCAACTTCTCATTGCCCCTCTGTCCCCAGACATACGCTACATCAACAGCCAACATCCGTAACGGCATGGAGTGTGAGTCCACCGCCGGCCGCGGTCCAATGATCGCATCGCATCACGTTACAGCGCATATCCATGTAGGTGATGAAGCTGGTATGACAAGAACAGGTGTAATCGCGGAAACGGTGCGGCGACATGGGTGTCTGGTGATCCCTCTTGGAGCGATTTGCTTGAAAGTGCAATGATGGCGCGGGTCTATAGCAGGAGCTCGAATACTAGTTGCTAGTTAAGTGGAGGGTGGTTAGCTGGGTGGTTGATGTGCGGGCCCTTCAGATGTGGTGAAGCATCGGGTAGGGTCGGGACCAGCGTCATTGGCGAAGACGTTGTGTGCTCGGTTTTTCTTGCGGGTGTGCAGAGCTAGGACCAGGTGTAGACATTTGTCGATCTGGGATGGAATGGCTTAACCGATGTTTGAGGGTACGGGAAAAGAAGGTTGGCAAAGCGTTCCGTTCATCGTGTGAACATTGACTCTCCGTTCACTAACGGTCTCTTCCTCAATACTCAGCAATCCCGCAAAAGTCCGCACCGCAGCGAGCGGGTCGTCGTCACTGGCAACAAAGGAGGACCGGTAACCTTTGACCAGATAGAAGGAAGGATAGAGGCGCTGTGTTGGAATAATCCCACATTCAATATCAAACAGATGGCAAATCGCAAAAACGGCGGTGAGCGGCAGGAAGTCAAGTGCACGGGCTGGGAGGACTTCCAAGCAGATACTCTTCGAAACCGATTGCCTTGCTTTCTCCAAACGCTTCCACTCGCTATCCACTTGGAGTTGGAATGTTGCAGGTAGCTGGCTCGAGATCAACGACTATGTATAGGTCGGTGCGTAGAGGCATGGTGGATCCACAAGAATGGAGAAGATGTTATTGATGATGATGATGAAGAGGCCGGTGATGACGAATTTGTTTGAAACTATTTTCGAGATTGAGCAATCGACAAAGATGGACTGCTGTAGACTGGAAAGCCAATCTCAAAGGGAACAAGAATTGCAACATGGTCAAACTTTCCTTTTACTTGACCTTTCTATTTTACCAGTACTTGACAGTTCTTGATAGATACAGCCGAGTCGAAAAATATCAAGCAAAGAACGAATCACGATGGCACGAAAGAAACCGGCTTCCAACAAGCAGAAGAAGGGTACGCTCACTTGCCTCTTCCTCTTCTATTCCCTCAAACACAACAAGCACCGTCCGCCCTTGACGTCGTAGCTCACACCTGTTTCATTCTACCTCCTAGCGGCGCTGCAAGAACAACGTGCAATAAAACGCGGCGACATACCCGCCGGCACACCGAGGGAACACACAAACATCAAACTCAAATCCTCCACCTCAGCAATGCTCAACAGCCTTCCCTCCCGTTCCGAAGCACTTGGAACGGTCGACTGGCAAGCACGTAGAAAGGCGAGAGAGCTGCAGAGTGCTTTCACGGGTCTATCGAAAGCCTACGTCGAAGCTGCGAACAGAAGAGCATTCAACACCCCTCTCCCGCGACCGCTCCCACCATCTGCGGTCCTCTACCAAACACCCGTCCAGCTCGAGGAAAATATCGACGTGAAGGAAAAGATAAAGGAGCTGGATGAAAGGCTTTGGTGTCCCATCAGACCGAAATGGCGGCATTCGATGACCAAGAAGGAACTGGATCGAAATGAGGAGATGCAATTTGCAAAGTGGTTGGAGGAAATGGATGCGACGCATCGGGAGTATATGAGTCTGCCTCAATTGGACGACGAGCCCGCACCCGGAAACGATTCCGGGGAAGGAGGCAAGGATAGCAACTCAACTGCAACTACGCGCTCGCCATCATTCTTTGAACGAAACCTCTCCGTATGGCGACAACTATGGCGCGTCACAGAACAATCACAGATAATCCTCGTCATGATTGATGTCCGGTGTCCGCCTGTTCATTTCCCCGCTAGTTTGAGGTCGTACCTCCGTTCATTGGTCACACCTGTCACGAGGAGACGGAAAGAGCAGGGTGTGTCAAATAACAACACCGACGATGGCGGGACTCTGACGACTCCCACGACGGCAACATTGCCGCCGGCAAGACCAAAAGGCGCGCCAACAGGTCGGAAACGAGTTATTCTATGTCTTACGAAAACGGATTTAGTGGATGCCGAGGCTACGAGCTCGTGGACCAGGTGGTGTAAGGATTGGTGGAAGTATGGGTATGGTATGTATAACGGTGATGAGAAAAGGGAAGAGGACGAAGACGAAAAGGAGCAGGAGATTGAGGTGGTTAGTGTACGAAGCTATGCGGATCAGCCGGTTGAAGGTATGTCTGCTATCCATCCCCCCACGTATCACCCTCACCGCGGCAATCGCACTAATGTAACTCGTGCTGGCTACAGAACAGAAAACACGACATCGTCATATCCCGCAAATCCCGGGATCAACCCTAAACAACCTCCTAGAAGCTTTGGAAAAGGCGCACGTTGATCTGCTTGAACCTCCCAAGGCGCTCGAGGGGCAGCCGGAGAAACTGGAGAGGTGGCGGAATGAGTGTAGGAAAAGTGTGAAGGAGGTTGTCAATTGGGAGGAGTTCAAGCAGCAGCACGAGGCGGTTGGAGCGGATGTGCATGCGCATGGCGAGGGGGAATTGGTGGAACGGGAGGGGAAGGAGGGTGATGTCGTCGAGGAAGATGAAAACGCGCATGATCCAGAGACGGTTGAAGAGCAGGTGGACAGAGAAGCAGACACGTTGACAATTGGTCTGATAGGTAAGTCCCATCACGTCTACCCCGACCGGAGTAATATCTCTCGAAGTTGTTGCTGAAACATGTTTTGTCTTCTGTTCGGCGGAAGTGTAGGGCAGCCAAACTGCGGAAAATCATCGTTGCTGAATGCTCTTATGGGCAGATCTCGAGTTCGTGCATCAAAGACTCCCGGCAAGGTCAGTGTTTGCCAGATATTCCTGCTGTGGTCAGGTGGAAAGGATAGTGCGAACTGAACGAGCGAGCGAGCGCTGACACATATACCTCTTTCCATCTGGCGCTAGACCAAGCATTTCCAGTCGCTCTACTGGTCGAAGGATGTCCGAATCGTTGATTGTCCGGGACTGGTGTTGCCGAGTTTGACGAGTGTGGAGATGCAGGTCCAAGCAGGGAGTAAGTCTCGCCTCCTTTCCCTACCAACCAGATCTTCGCAGCTGATGTCATACACTGGGTTTTAGTCTTGCCGATATCCCAAGTCTCGTCGGTCGCTTCCTGTATCCATCATATCGCCTGTGCATTACCATTGGAGAAGGCATTAAACGTTGCCTCCCCCGCCCGATGGGCTGAGGAGAGGGATCGACGACTGCGTATCCAGTCGAGGATTACCACTCGGAGGCGGGATGACCATGAAGAGCGGGAAGATGGTCGACGGGCAGAGCCGGTTGTTCATGCGCGAACTGCAGAGGGACGGGAGGAAGGCGTCGGGGAGGAACAGTGGACTGCTGGTGATATCCTTCAGGGATGGGCCGAGTATCGGGGTTATGGTAAGCGCACTGAGATTAAATCACTAGCAGCGCATGAGACGACTACTGACCACTTGTTATCACTCAGTCACTGCGAAAGCCGGACGACCGGATACGAATAGAGCCGGAAACGAGAGTAAGTTCTCGCCTGCCTTTGCCTCCCTTGGGAAATGGGCTGAAATATCGTGCGATGAATAGTTTTACGTACAGTCGTAGAAGGAAGAATTCCATGGCGATACCTCCCTAGTACCGGAACCTTTGCTGATTCGGACGAAGAGCTTGCCCAGTTAGTGGAAAGTAACGGGATTTGGCTTCCTCATCAAACCGAGGCGGCGGCGGCGCTGATCCCGCATGATGATGACGGCGAGAGGCATGTTTCATCGGAAGAGGAATTTGATGAAGATATGGAGGGTCACGTAGGACGGATTAGGGTGGGGGAGGAGTCGGAATCGAGCGTTGATACGGAAGATGAGGAAGAGGAGGAGACATCTCGTCCTGCAGGTCTGGGTGTGCAGAGCCGCTTCGCGGCGCTGAGTTTAGGTGTTGAAGAAGGAGTGTCAGACGAGGAGGATGACGAAGGGAACGAGGAGTCTGTGACATCCACATAGTCAATGAAATTCTGTTCTCAATCAGCCAAATGATATATGCATCATCATATTGCCTGGCTGATCGTTAAGAGCTCGCCCTCCTGCAAGAATGGTATTGGTAAGCTGGAAAAAGGGGTGGGGAGCTTTCAAGCACACAACTCTCGTATTCAACGAACGACTGATCACCACATTTAGTCGGTCTCGCTTGCCAAGTGAGCTTTCCTTGCATTGCAGTAGGGGACGTCCACAACCACCCAGATTTCCAGCAGATCCATGGCCGGCGGCGACTTACCTTGCCGGTGCTCACGATGAGCAAAGAAGCGCTTCTTTTGTCGTCGGCTCCCTTGCTTTTCCCGAGAGACTGCCTTTAACGACACCTCTCACACGATACTCTCATAATGCTGACGACTATTAAAGATCTGACGATTCGC
Source organism: Naganishia vaughanmartiniae (assembly GCA_030039245.1). Classification (NCBI taxonomy): domain Eukaryota; kingdom Fungi; phylum Basidiomycota; class Tremellomycetes; order Filobasidiales; family Filobasidiaceae; genus Naganishia; species Naganishia vaughanmartiniae. The sequence goes on from JASBWU010000009.1 coordinate 461,074, forward strand.
GGGATAACCTGACCATCTTCAGACCGCCATCGAAATCCCATTGACTATAAAGCCTTGCGCTGCAACTTGCAAACTTGTTGCCGTTTCGATTTGATCGCTACTACTGCTACCACCGCTCACGGAAACTTCGCCAATGTCGAGTCTCCGCCAAGAAAGAAAGTTATCAATGTTGCTCGCAGAGATGATGGGCAAGATGATGCGCAAGGAGGAAATTGAAGACACCTTGGTAGATCGGGCTCACAAGGCTTTACTCGATGATATAGGCTGCGACGTCGACCCCATTAATGATTTCGAAACTGATACGGTCAGATGTGCTGCCACAGGCAATGAAACTGTAGAGGATCGCCTTCAGTTGCAGGTCTATTTCCATGCCGCGCTTCACAAAGCCGAGCAACAAGGTAACGGGCAAGTAAGGGATGGGAGCGCAAAGCAAGCCGACGAATCAGATGGAATATCGCTCGAAGGGCGTTCTTCTGGCACGGGGTGCGACGACATCACCACGGCTATAAGAATGATAATGCTAATGTCAGCTCCCTCCAAACCAATTACACTTCTTGGGCCAGTTCACTCGTTCGACGCACTGCCGACGCCGTGGCTGGACTGACAGGAAACACTCGTGGACCGCAAACCGCAAATGAACCGACTGTTTGAATCATGGGCGTGGCTCCAAGCCTCATGATATGTCTGTTTTGAAAGACCCGTCGTCAGAGTTGATAAACGACCTTCTCAGTCTGTATGTATAGTCTTTGCGTATGTAAACTATGTCATCTCGTACCGCGACCTCTCACATTCCATGTAGACCTCGCTTGGATCGAGGTCTTTTATCTCTGATGCTCGCAGAATCGCATCAGGTAGACTGGCACCAAGTGTAAGTCCATTTTGGCCCCTAACGGGCTTTAAAGACTATACACCCCGAATGGGCAGTCCCTAATCCCACCGCCTACTCTGCAAACTCCTCTTACCACCGTCCCCTCGCTCCTCCTGCCGATCCCGCTCATAGCGCCGCGAAACCCCCTCCCCAGTATTCACCGAATACCCAGTCACACTGGCATCACCTAGCCTATCGCGCCTCCTACTCCCGCCTGAAGGAACAGCTTCCCCTCCAGCACTCCGCGAATCCCTCTTTGACCGATCCCTCTCGCCCGCGCGGGTCTGGTTGTCTGCGGCTTCAGCAGAGAGATGCCGTGCTGCCACCACTGACGACGACGATAATGCGGGATATTTTGCTGCCCGGGTAGGTGGGTCATGACGTTTCGAACTCCTTCCGCTGCCGCTACCGCCGCTGGTACCTGTTGAGAAATCGATGGTTTTCCGTTTTCCGGCAGATTGGCTCGCCAGCAAGGCCGTCTCTTGTGCTTTCTGCTGTGCGCCTACCCCGAAAAAAAAATGGGCGGAGCGAATAAGCACAAGGCGCTTCCCACGGCATGCGGATTCTTGAAGGAACCGAGTAGACGTACTTAATGCCTTTGCCCCCCATTCTGGTATCCGGCTTTCCAACCCACGTCGCGTCAACCACCCACCACCGGGAAACGCGGACCCACGTTCATCGATATCCACGAATTCGACCTGAGGGCAGCGCGGATCAACAGATAAGCATTTCCTTGCGAGAAGACATTTTCGAAACGGTACACGGTCCTCTCCCATCTGTCTGTACCTTCCGGGCACCAAACTCCGGGACAAGGTCATGAGCATAATAAGAAAAAAAAGGAACGCACCAATTTCGAATAGATGTGCGGGTTCGTAAACGCCGTCGAAGCCAATAACGTCGTATTAATGTGCCGATCCTGCTCAACCTTCATCTTCAAGAAATTCGAGACTTTTGCCTGTTCCACAATGGCATACGCAAATAGTTTAACTAATCAGCGTGAATCAAAAGTAGAGACGGGGAACGATTTAACGGAAACAGTATGTAGAACGGAAGAGGGGCGTAGATAGGAAAGGCGAAGGAAAAGACGTACCTGTAACGAAGCACTACACCTCCTACCCACTGGCGCCACCGGTATCCCCCACTCCTGAACACCAGGAATCTCAGGCGGTCGAGTGATAGCTTTGAACACCGCATCATCCGACAATCCTGCGAAATCTTCCCTGAATGCGGTATCCCACGGGTCGAGGTTTGTGGTCAAGGATGACGTTGGTGGTGCGGTCGCATGCGAGGTGGTGGAGGTGGTTGGAGCGGTGGTTGATGGTGCGACGGGTGCGAGTTGTTGTGGTATCTGTGTAATGTTTCCTGTTGCTGCTGATGCTGATGCCGAATGAGGTGCGGATGACACGGGAGTATATGATAATGACCTGTTGTCGTCGTTTCCGAATGCGAAAGACGGCGCTGTAGACATTGACCGAGAAGGTGGAGACGCCGCGCTTGAGAACGCTTGACGTTGTATTGTCCCTTCAACAAGATATGAAGGGCGGTTTGACGTATTCCTTCGAACTCCAGTCACAGTTTTGCGTTGTTGTTGTGCGACCGGCGTAGGTGGTTTTACGGATGCGGTGGAGGTACGCAGCCGGGACGATGTAGCGATGGAGGATGAATCTTCATAGTTTACTCTTGTGGTAATACCTGTGTTCAACAATAGACGCTGGATTAGCGGCTATGAGGCAAGCATGAGGGTCCAGGGAAAAGAACAGCTATGGATGACGGACCTTGCGTATCTTTTTCTTCTGCTTCCTCAGCGGCCTGTCGCTATTCATGTGTCCAAGGTGTAACAGAGGTTGGACAGGGGACGAAATGCACACGGTATGTGATCGCAAAGCGAATCACGCAAAAGTAGAAATGACCATTTATATCGATCCGATTAACAGAGATTTAAACGCAGTAAACCGAGTTGTCAAGCGGTGTATCCGGGTGAAGCAAGGTAAAAGACGGGAGGGAAGGCGTGATTCTCATAACCCGACTATACGTATGTGCTTTTTGTTCGTTGAATTACATACGGTTGGAATTGATCTTGTATTCGATATTCGATCAGGAGGCGACGAATCGTCCGAGTCGTCCGAGTAGTGCATGAGGCCTACTCGCCAGAGCCGGGCAACGAAAAAAGAGGGAAGTCAGTTTAGCACCAACAGTGGGAAAGGTGTATTGCATCGAGTCGACAAGCTGGCGGGCGGAACTGACCTTGCATTTTTCCCGCCTCGTAAATTCTACTGCAATTGTGAATAGTATGGAATGATGGATTGAAACGAATCAACGAACGAACGAACGGTGACCTCCTTGGCCTTGTGACCCTCGCGCACATGTATGACCTCTTCTTCTTCTTCTGCTGCTGCTTCTGCTGCTGCTGCTGCTACCGGCCGCCGTAAATAATCCTGCTGCCATGCTGAAATCTGAGACAGAAATTACCACCACCATCATTGACCACCACTACTTCTGTTCTTCTACCCCCTTGTTCCTGCTTGCCTACGCACTGTCTGCCACTCTCAACCCAGACAGACTCCCTACAGAGACTAGAAAAGAATGCCAAAGATTGTTACAAAAAAACAAAAGGCAAAGGCTGTCGATTTCTCCGTACGTCGTTACCTACATACTTTCCCTCGACGTGATATTAATGTATCACTGTTTGTGTGTTCGTTCGTTCGTGCGTGTGTGTGGTCGAGTAGAAAGCAAAATTAAAACTCGGCAAAGGAAAACAAGTAGCGAATAATGCAACGGATACGAGTTACAAGGCAAGATGTACGTTCTCTTGAACCCTTTCCTTTTCTACTTCAATTCCCCGCACGCAATGATCATGCTCTAACTCTTCCGATTGGTGTTTTGGCTGCGACAACAGCTATCGCGCTCCCGACGCAAAACCCACTCCTAAGGTCACTCAAAGCCGACCTCGCAGAAGGCGACCCATCCACCTCCGACCTCACACCCACCATCCCCGTCTCCCGACGTGGCCTAACAATCTCTGAAGTCCTCGTTCACCTACACCACCACAACGCCTCTGTGAAGAAAGACGCCTTGATAGAGTTGAAGGATGTCTTGGTAAATGGGGTTGAGCTGGGTGTTGGAATGGGAAAGAGGGAGGGTGAGGTTGGAAGGGTTATGCGTGGTGTGCTTGGGTTGATTTCTAACGAGGTGAGTTTGAGAGGGAGGCAGAGCGGAGCGCGGATAGTTGATGAATGCTGATTCTGAATGGCTTGATGCGAGTGTAGGAAGCGACCGTCCGGAAATCGTTGCTCAGTTTCCTTGGTTGGTACTTGGCGCTTTTGCCATCGGTAAGTTACCCTTACTTGCCATTACATCTCTTGAAAACGCACACTAACAACGTCGACGCTTTCCCTTCCCTCCCGCTGGCTCTGCTCACTCACAGGACACCCTAGCGCCATACATGAACGAACTACTGCTCCAAGCATCAATGGGCCTCTCACACATATACCACGACATCCGTGTCGATTCCTGCCGTCTCGTCCAACTACTACTGCACCACGCATCATCCCACGTCGTCGGTTCATGGCCTGCCAACGCCTCATCAGCAAACACCCACGCCCACGCACATGCACACGTGAATGGGAACAGCAGCAGCGGCGGAGGTGCAACATCAGGTCAATCAAACGAGAATAGGATCCTTGATGGTCTCCGGCTCGTCGCGGGTATCGGAGGCCGAGCAGGTGAAGGCGGGCAAAACGGGTTAAACTTGCTCGCAGGGAGTAAATTGGTGATCCTCGATACATTATTGGTGTTTGTGCGCGCCGGGTTGGGGAAGCAGGGGTTTATCAAGGGTGATGATGCGTTGACGAGCAGCGCGGCGGGGACGGAAAAGGGCAAGGGGAAGGGCGGGAGAGCATCCGCCGCCAAGGATCTGCAATTCCCGGAAGAGATATTTACGGCTTTTGAATCACGGTACCCAACCACCAATCGGATCTCCTCTACTAGTGGAAAAGGAAAACCCAGACAACCTCCTTCGTTGCCCATCACTAAACTCTCCGACGCGGCATTCGCTGAACAGGGCGCGTTGTTTGATGGGTGGCTTGTTAGCCCGTGGATGGAGGCCGGAATGGATTTGGAGGGTGGTGGTGGGTGGGATTTGGCGGGCGTTGGGGCGAGGTTTGTAGAGGGTGTGGAAGGTGGAGGCGATCAAGTGGGACAAGCGTTGGCTGTATGTACTCTTGTTTACTTTCCGGGCAACCCGACGGCGCGAACTGACTCGATATCCTGTGACGCCTCGGCAGGAACTATACCTCCACATGCACCCCCTCTTTATCGCAACCCTCATGGAATCCGCACCCGCAGCATTCTCCCTCTCCTCCCTCTCAAGCACAACGACCCTCCTCCAGCCAGACGTGAACCTCTCCCTCTGTCGGACGATTATGCATCTTGTTTCCGTTCTCGGAGGGCAGGTGTTGGGAAGGTATAGGAGTATGCCGGGCCCGCTGGTCGGGGAGGTGAGGAAGTCTGTGGGGTCGATTGTTCAGAGGATGGCTGCGTATTTCCCCTTTGGAGGGTTGGCGAGCGGGGCGGAACGTGTATGTCCCTCATCGCTATATGTCTTTTCCCGCAGTTTCATCTACTGATCAGCCGATTATTCCTGCTTTGCTCGTGTTCGCAGATTGGACCGGCCGTACAAGAGATGTACGAACACCTCAACCTCTTCTTTTCCCAAACCGTGCTCCTCCTCCCACCCGCTCCCGGACGTCTACCGCCGCGTGCAAAGACATCGAACCCGAATGCTTTGGTGCAACAGATGAGTAAAGAGTTTGAGCGAGTGGAAAGGGCGCGGACGGAGAAGGATGTGGATCATTTGAGGAGGGTTGCGGATTGGTTGGTCGAGCTGCTTGTGAGTCTTTACCATCGCTACTTCAGCGTACATGCGTTAGCTAATTCCGTTGACCGGATAGTCATCAAATGTGGATGTTCTGCAACCGGCACTTTCCCCGCACTCGTACCTCTCCGTTCTCCCCCTAATTTGGTCCTTGATCAGCGGGTCCTCGTTGATCGCCGAGGGGGAGGAAGGATCCATCGCCGCGGACGTGTGCGAGAGTTTCTTGGAGCATTTGTTGAGGACAGGGAGCGATAGCGTGACGAGGCGGTTGGGGAATGAGTTTGTTGTGCGGATGGTCATGGTACGTCCGCCTCTTCTTGTGTTCTTTCACAACGCAGCTTATGCCTTGCATATAGATCCACGAATCGCCATACCCGGTTCTGCCATTCTTTATACCCGCAAACTCCACCGCCCAACGTCTTTTACAGCGCTGGCTTGAATCCCTACCCCGTGTCATTTGGGAACTGGACAACAAGGATTCACGCGCCACGCAACTCGTGCTCGATTTCCTCTTGTGGGTACAACAACGCGATACCAAGTTGTTTGACCAGACATCGTTGAACAACGTTGCCGCTCGACTTCATCCGTTTTTCCACCTTCAACACCCGAGTCGTGGTGCGATTACTGGGCCATGGGCGAGGCTCGAGTCCTCGGCGTTGCGGATGTTGGCTGTTGATGTAGCGTATGTCTGGGGACAGAGGGGCAATGAGAAGTTGGACGAGGCGGTCGGCAAGGCTGTGCAGCAGGCAGGTTATGAGGTTGAACGGGCTCGTTGGGAGAGTCTGTTGCGGGTTTTATAGGTAGGACATTGCGATATCATTTGCGACGTTATTCGATACTTATACTATTTCCGACGATAGATTTTTTGGCTCTTTGTAGAGTATACACCGGGTTTCACAAACATGAGACACTACATATGATCAGATCAATCAGATATACAAGATATCTTTACCACTGCCACACTTCTCCTTGTCCTCGTCCTCGTCCCTGTCCCCATCCTCCGAATCGGAATCGTGAACAAAAGGTCGAGGGCTGAATTCCGGGAACTGCTGAAGACAAAGCGAACCAAAGTTCCTGACGAGCGGCGGCAAGTCTTTCTCCTCGTTCTTCTTGTGGTTGGATTTCGTGATGGTGTACTTGGGCAACCCATCGCGGAATCTGGAGTAATTGACGAGCTTTCGGGTACATTCAAGGCCCTGTTCAAACGGCGGCAGGTGGTCAGCGGTCTGTCGTCGGTACAAAAGGCAGGAGGAGAGCGAATGACTTGCGCTCTCAAGGTAGAGGGCATTGAACAGGCTTTCAACTTCCAGTTCATTCATGCGGATCGTGAGGAATCCTTTTCCGTCATTCAAGAGAGGCTGTCGGGCAGAAATATCAGTAAGAAGGGATGACAGGAACCGATGCTCCTCGGGGAGAGACTCGCCGAGATCTTCCATTCAGCGACGTGGCTGCCCCATACGGGCTTGATGCATGCGCTGAATTCAAACTTTTTGACAACCTAGGAGGTCGGAGAGGTGTCAGAGCTGTTTTCTTGAAGCGCAGGGAGGACGCGACTTACTGGGTCGTTGAGAAGAGTATATTTGATGAAATCGACAAGCTGTTGAACTGTGAGACCGCATTCCCCACCGAACTTGTCATCGAATCTACAAGCAGACACAAGTCAACACCTAGACGCTTCTTACCGGGCCGTAAGATACTTACGAATGACCGGATTCACTGGTCGGAGTTTGGATTCCCTCGGAACTGGAGGACGAAGCCACCGAGTCCTGCGATAAGGATCTATGAACGAGTTCGGGGGCGGAAGGGAAGGAGATGGTGTTCTTGATGGCGGACATGTCTTGTAGTATTGCTAGAAGGTCGTTGTGATTGTTGAAGGCTAGGGTAAGCCGTTGCAAAGAAGGGAAGATGCTGGACGACCGATGAGGAGCTGTCAAAATAACGCATTATATACTTCATTGTACATCGAGTTTGGTAGAACCACCATCACTAGCAACGTCCTAGTTCGTCGTTGAGCTGATTTACTCAATCAACCGAGTTAGACCTATACGAACTCGTTGCAGGTAGGAGGTAGGGTAATGTCAACTTCATCAGCTACTTCAAGCTCCCTGGGTGTCCGCACGTGACTGCTACAGCCAGCGATTTAGTCGCTACCCGGGCGACTCTTGTTTCAAGAACAGTGACTCATCATGACGCCACGAAATCTTTACCAGCACATGTTGTGGGGATAACGAGATGGTCTGTCGGTACCATCAGCTGGTCATTCATTCGCGCTCATCATCATCCGCTGGCGCCTTGCCTCATGCCGGATCGACGAAATAGGCGTGGTGGATCATCCCTAGTCTTGAAGGGCTCCCTCCGCAGAGGCTCCCTCTCCGCGGCTGCTCTGTCGCCGGATGAATCCTCAATATGTTCACATTGGAGACAACCCAAGGTGCTCATGCGACTTGATTGGACAATATGCCAGGATTTGAAGTGCATTGTTGTATCGCTCCTCTATCTCCAATGCAAACATACTTGCATATTGCTGCACTTCTTGGATCCTCGACCAGCACAGATTGTCGAGTTTCTCTTCGTCTGCACAGCCACTTGAGATGAGTTTTCTTGATCGAACCTGGATGAGCGAACGGTCATCAAGGACCCCTATATAGCGTCATGAAGGTAGCATTGGCAGTAGGCGGAGCATATACCTGTCTCCTGTCTACTGCTAGTGAAAAGTTGGGGGCTGCAGCATTGAGACTAGTGAGACTTGCACTTGAGAAACAGCGCCGACTCTGGCACACATCCGCGTCATACTTGATACTAAACATGATGGTCCTCCTCTTCGGATCGTTTATCTTTAAACAGAGTCGTCTTCTCAGTATACTTGTTCACCCCTTGGCAACCATTAGCCTTTCATCGGTTTATACATACAACCGTTATCAGTCTTAATACCCGCCGCTCGCCTTCCCGAATAAATCAAGGAATATGGCAACAGCACAACTGGCGATTCCTCCGCCCATCTTTTCGCCCTTCCTGGACGATCAATGCGGTAAAATCAATGCAAAGGGTGTCTCCTGGGAGGTCAGTCTATGTCAGCTATGGGTATGTGTCAGCTTTAGATACTGAGGCCGCTCCTTCTCCGGAACAGGGCTATCAAAGGGCCAAGTTGGTGTCGGCAGAGGAAGTAGACCTGTTAAAGACTTTGGAGCGACAGGTGAGTTCCACCCAAGTGGAGACATGCTGTTCAGGATCTGATACATTTTTAAAATCCACGACAGGGAAAATCACAAAGGGCTGCCACATTCGCCACTCAAGGCTCGACGTATGCCAAGCTCTACATCGATCTTTTGCGGAAGCTGCAGAAAGTGGATACAGTACAGGCTGTCCTAGTTGGTATCTCCAACATGCTTTCCGGTGAGGTCACGTCTTCTGCGATGCGCACCCTGCACATGTGGTTGACATGTATTCCTTACGTTTCCCAGATCAAACCACACTTCCGCTGTTCCACAACCTCTCGCAGCAATCCGACTCGAAATCAGACGATCCTTATGGCCCTTTGATCAAGTGCTTATCACTGCAGGATGAATTCGTACTCTTGGAAGCCTTGCGCATCATGGCTATCCTGGTCTCGTAAGTCCTCCTCATATTACGGAGTATATATCAAGTCACTAACACGGGAAGTCTCTATGCGATAGAACGGATCCCAAACCGATTCCCGAAGCATGTATTCCACCAATGCTAGATGCTCTTGCGAAACTCACAAACGGTATGCCTTTCTCATTATACTTGGCGAGGCATAGCTGATCCTTCCACCGGTACTTATTCAGCCAACCCTTCGCCTGCTCGAGACCTTGCTATCCAAGTTCTCGGAGCGATCCTGGGCTCTCGCCAAATACGTAAAGCCGCATGGGATCAAGAATCTTTATTATCTGGGTAAGTCAATTTCAGGTATGAGCAAAAGAACGAACAGGGCTGACGAACGTATGTCTACTTTGGTAGCTTGATCAAGGCTCTTAAAGCCAACCCATCGCCACAGCTGCAGTACTGGATCATTATATGTTTCTGGCAGCTCAGCTTTGAGATTTACGCAGCTGAAGAGTTGGACAAGTAAGTGTCCTTACAATTACAACCGTGGTGGACCACTTCTGATCTATGGCATCAGGCGATTCGATTTGGTGGCCCTTTTTGCCGAAGTTGCGAGGACTGCGGCGAAAGAGAAAGTGACTCGAGTCGTAATGGCAACCCTGCGGGTAAGTCACAACGAAAGACAAAAGCACCGAAAGAAGAGAACATGTGCTGAGCCACAACCAAATCAACAGAATCTAATGGCTCTGGCACCCTCTGCGAACATCAATTCTATGGTCGTACAGAAAGTGTTACCTCTTGTCAAATCGTTTTCTCAACGAAAATGGTCGGATGACGAGGTAATTGACGACATCAAGTATCTCCGAGATGAGCTGGACGCCAGATTATCAAACTTGAGGTGAGATCATTCGTCAAGACTGTATACTTTGTTCTGCTGATCTCGCCTATTGCGGGCCTTGTGCAGCACATTCGACGAGTATGCCTCTGAAGTGGAAAGCGGCCATCTTAGCTGGTCGCCAACACACGAGTCAGAGGATTTCTGGAAGGAGAATGTCGAAAAGATTCGGTTTGAGAAGAATGGACAAGTCGTCAAGTACGTCCCAACGACTTGAGTGTGGCAGGTACTGTTCTCGCGAGCGCGCTGACGTTTTCGCGCTCTTACAGGCAACTTGTGGCGTTGCTGAGCTCAAGTCGAGATCCTGTGGTTCTAGCTGTCGCTGTTCATGATATCGGCCAGTTCATCAAATTTGGCGACGATGGAGCCAGAAAGTGGGTAGTCTTGCAATAGTCTATCAGCGTGCTCGACTTACATGGTTTCTCTCTCGCGTAGGATGATCAATGACCTCGATGGTAAACTCAAGGTCATGGAATTGTTGTCTCATGAAAGCGGAGATGTGAAATATCAAGCACTACTTACTGTGAGTGTACACAGCCTTCTTTGTGGCATGTTCGCTACGACTTATAATCCTCTTGGCTTTCGGAATCACAGGTCCAGCGCATAATGTCTCATTCTTGGACTTCGTAAAATCATCCATGGATCTTTTTTAGATCAGCTCTTGTATATCCATCTGCGTTGTCACACCATATCTTGCTGTATGAGCCCATTCCGATCTGAACAGTTATCAGACGTCTGCCAAGAGCTCCGCCACACCGAGCGTCGTGAGCTTCGTGAGAATTTTCGTCAATGCATACATACAGGAGTCCTGGTCATATCTATTCGTCACACCAAATGGGTATGCGCCTACTATGCGCATTTTATCATAACGTCTTACTCTATCCACCCCCCTTCACCCCTCCGATCCAATCGGAAATCATCACACTATGTAGAGAAGATTCCAAGAATCTTGAAAGGTGCAGATGCTTTTCCTTCTTCGCCCAACAGCTGGCACTCGACCTGGGATGGCAGCGAAATAAATGTCAGCAGGATGCAGTGGAATTAGCTGATGAAAGGACATACGAAGTGAGATCCCTTGGAGACGTGTCGATCGATAATGGTCAAACTGTACACAGGCAAGCGTTTCTTATGAGCATGGCGAAAGACGGCATTTCTTGTAGAGACTTACGTGGGCGTCGGTTCTGACACTTCTGCATTACCCTGTAGTTCAACACCTCCAGCAACGTTATCGTCGACCCAACAGAGAGCACTTCCACCAGGCTTGTCCTCCGGGTTCTGAATGTAATAGATCGCCACATCTCCCGCGGAAAGCCTCATCGGGATTCTGATCCTTGAAGTCGGTTGCTCCGCGTACCAGTAGTGTCGCTCGTCGTTTGAGCCCTTTGCAGGGTGGAAAGCGTGCCATCCGGAACCATAGAAGAGTGATGGGGGAAGAGGGTTGATAAGATCGTTGGCCGAAACACAGAAGGGATCGATTTCCCTAAACTGCAAAATGTCGGAAGGCCTGTCGTGAATTCGAGCAGGCGGAACCTTTAAGCTGACATGCTTGAGCTCTTGGCCATTTACGCTCTCTCCGTCACCTTCGTTGACACCCTGAGCGCCCTTTCGCAGACCGACACCGCCGAGCAGTTGAGGTCCACCAGTGGTGGTGTCGGACCCGCCTTCGCCCATGTATGGCACATCGAACGCATGGCCCATGTTGGCAGCCCATCCAGAGCAGATTTGCTGCATCATGTACGAGGTCAATACGTCGGCGATGAGGTCGTGCCCTCCAGGACTGGCTAGGATCGGGTCGAGGTAGAATTCCTTTCGGGCTCCTTCAGGGTTGACAATGTAGTCGTTATAGAGAACACCCTTGGTACTGTTAACGATAAGCACACATCATTAGTCCGGCAGATCTTCGTCAAATGATGTATCTGATAGACTTGCCTAATATGCGGAACATCGTAGAACTGCGCGACAACGGTGTGCAGCAGCTCGGGACCGGCGAAACCGTTCTGGGCTTGCAGTTGAGGACTAAAGTGACCCAGAATGATGACCGCAGGCATTTCAGGTCGGACAAGGATCGATCGAACCAGGAGTTCGAAATGTGACAGCCAATCCGGGTCACTGGAGGGAGTTTATCGCGAAGCGTTCAGTGCCAATCAGTGCAGCGTACTCAAACGCCGTCAAGACTCACTTGGGATCCGCCGAGTCAAATTCAAGAATAACCAAATCCGTCTGATCAGGCAAATGATGTGCTGAACAATAGGCGTAATATGCTGAATCCGTCTTTCTAGACGCGCCGTTGGTGAGTTCGGAAGCGGGATGAGGAAAAATGCTGTTCCACCATTCGAAAAATTTCGAGGGATAACATTGCGTAGCGACCGGGTCATTACCGGCGCCGTGACATGCGGAAACTACCATATGCAATAATAGTCAGCTTTACGATCCTGCTGATCTTCAAGTGAGATTGCACATACCACTCGAACCCAAAACACTGATAGTTACGGGCAATCCGCTCAATGCCTTTTGTATGACTTTCTGCACTCGTGCATTCGAGCCCTGGTGAAGCCTACTTTTCAGCAAGCCCCATTGCCCTCTCCTCTCCGCTACAGGATCTCCCGGTCCAAACACTGGACAGAATTCGAATGGCGCTGGATCGTTGAGCGATGCATTGAGATAATCTCTTGGCGTTAGGTTTGTCGAGTCGTAACCTTTTCCATCATGGGCTGTAATTCAAGGAAAGGGGGTTGAGCACGAAGCTGCGAGGTGATGATATCAGAGTACTTACGCATGAGCCATCTCGTCACGGTGATCAACATGAATCCGAGACCTGCTAGGACACCGATTTTCTTCCAGTTGAGGCCTATAAACAGGAAACAAATGAGTATCCGGCCGAGCCAACGATATCATTTCAGTCATCCCGGCAGCTTCTCGACCGACGGCCGCTTGCCCGTATCCGAGAAATACGTCTAGTTCCTGAGCAACTCACCTTTCGACTGTTGGAGACTAGACCGGCGGCCCAGGCTGACCCCGTTTCCAATATCCTCTTTTGATTGCTAATGACGATCGAACGAGGAAGCGAAGATGCAATGCAGGAGAAACCAATGTTAGTCACATGTTTTGATGGAACCGCGTGTTGCATCTTGGAATTCAGTGGTAAAGCCCGAGACCCGTGTGATCATCATCGTTCTCGAACCATGGCTCACTCCGTCCAGCGTTCCTGCAGCGGTTTCTAACGCTCTTGAGCTCTCCGCATCGCGCGTGAAGACAGATGGACAGCCACCCTATATGTCACGACTGTACACCGCAGAGTTGCTGCCTGATCAATCTCGTCTTTTTCAGAGGCTCGACCCTCATCATTCCTCTCCTCGAACCCCGTTATACTAAAAAAACTCACCATGGCGATCTCGTCCTTTTCGTCAAAAACGACCTGACCCGTCAACTCTCTTCCACTATGCGTCCTCTTTGTACCAGGTTGCCCTCTATTCCTTCCGTCTACCGGAAACTGTTGTCCGTTCGCGTGAACACTCGGACTACTACTACCGCTGCTGCTACTGCCGTGAAACGGACTGCCTGCGGTTGATCTTTTCCGCTGATGAGCACCTGAACCGGTCTGGAAAGCTGCGTCTGTCGAATGTGACGGGATGACGACGACAGGCGGAGATGCTTGCTGATGCTGCAGGGTATCCGTATGATAGTCTCCGATGATCTTTTGAGCGGGCATCTATCAAACACCGAGAATCGTTGTGGCTTGTCCTTCGATGGTAAAGTCGAAGTGTTCCACACACACACACACACACACACAAGAAGGGTCAAGTGAGGATTGGAAGAGTTGACCAAGCGAGGATAGAGTAGAAAGATGAAGCAATGTAGTATAGGCTACTGACTTGAGATGCGCACGCTAAACCTAATCAGTAGCGATATCATCGAAGCAACGAACCCCAGCGAAACCTTACGCCAGCTCACTTGTGCGCCCCCGCTAAAGAAAAGCACAGGTTGGGCGCGACGGGCGACGCGTTTTTGTGCTGACTGTATGTACAAGCGACGGTACAACGCAAAGTGAATGTACCTCCCCTCCTCTGATCCTTCGACATTCTTCCCATAACGAGTTTATCGAATGCATAGTATGATCAGTATCGAGGGCATGCCATCGAACTGATATACCATCCATGATACCCATAATCCTGCTCGTAAAGTACAACCGTTCATATGCCTGATACACTTTGACCTCCACGCGCTTCTCTTGCTACCGTACCTTACCCTCGCTCGCATCACCGAAGAAGCGCCTCCATTCACGAAACATTAACGCCTTTCATCAGAAAGCGTCTCTAGCAGCTCGCCATCCGCCCCCATCCTCCTTCCAACACCAAGATGGAACAACCTCTCCGTAACATGCTGCTTGACAAGCATCTGCGCCGGCTCGCCTCTTCGGACACGCTCCGCTTCAATCTCGCGAGAACGTGCTTGCCAGTCGGTCGTGATCAGTTTCATAATTTCGGAACGGACGTGGGCGTGGCGCATGTCATCTGGGATACTGGAAGGTCCGGTTGGGAGTCAGGCAATCGCAAGAAACGACAAAGCCAGGTGGAGCTGCGACTTACTATCTTTCAATAGGGTTGTCTCTGGCGGCTCGAACAGCTGCGTACATGTCCTCCTTGTCACCCATACGGTAGCTATACACATACGGTGGCAAAATCGCGGCGGCAGGTCCGTGCTGGACTTCAGATCTATGTCATGTCAAAACGAGTAGAGTGAGCCTGTGTCAGAATTTCGATTCGGCTAATACGTACGAGTGGTAAAGATCCCAACCCTCTGGAACAGCCTTCTCTCCGAAGTAGGGCACGACAACAGGAACACCCAAGCAGCTGCGTATAGAGGGCGATTAGGGGGATCCCGCCTAGGTGCTCATTGTGCGACAATGGGAATACTTACAGCGCCAGATAAGGAGACGGCGAAATCTCTGGTCTACCAATCGTAAGCAAGACCTTGGAAGTCGCCACTTGCTTTGTGTAATCCTTCGAGGGCACCGGCCCTCTATTGGTTAGACCGGGAGGCGTGGTCTGTTCCACGTCATTGTCTTTGAGCGCACGGGCATTGGCGATAGGTGTCAACGATGTTGCATTCTGAAAAGGTGGCCAGACGTCCTGCGGAACAAGGCCCATACGATGCGGGTAGAAGTACTCTGTTCGCCCCGTAGCTCATGAGGAATGGCACTTTGAGCATGTGAGGGTTGAAGGAGACTCACCATATAACTTCCCTAGCACAGTAACTTCCTCTTTTCGCTGATTGTATGGGACGACGTCA
This sequence comes from Naganishia vaughanmartiniae, assembly GCA_030039245.1. Classification (NCBI taxonomy): domain Eukaryota; kingdom Fungi; phylum Basidiomycota; class Tremellomycetes; order Filobasidiales; family Filobasidiaceae; genus Naganishia; species Naganishia vaughanmartiniae. The sequence goes on from JASBWU010000009.1 coordinate 476,563, forward strand.
AGCTGAAGACACGACTTTTCGAGCGTGAGAGGTATGTAAGTGTGTCCCGGGTAGGGGTATGGTCTACAGGCCAAACAAACAAAACGTTCTTCTGTCAGCTTCTTCAGGTACAAGTCAGACGCATAGGCACTCATGCTCACGCGACAGTCCATTCGTTTCCGAGAGGGTTAAAAGTCATATTTTCCCCCGGCTGAATCCCGTATGCGAACTTGGACCGACCATGATCCCCCGGTCTTGCACCCCACTGCCACACATCCAAAAAGAAATGACAATCAGAACGAGCGACAGGCCATCATCGGACATGTCAAAGATGGAGACTCACGTAATCCACTGTGAAAAGTTTCCAAGACGGTACCGTTCCTCTTTGCTCTACCGGAATGTCCGTGACAGCCGTACTATTGGGCGGGAAATCGGAGCGGCAACGAGGGTCGGACAAGCAGGAGAGCGCTAGAGTGTCCCTAGCGTAGATGAATGTACTGTGTTCGCAAGTATCGAAACTGGCGGTGAGTGTGATTTCAAGGCATTGATCGAGTGATAGTTGCTTACACGACATCAGGTAGCGCGTTATGCAGCTTGACAAGGTTCTGGTACTGGTGGTGGTTCATATTGACGAATGTGTAATTCTCCTCCTGCATTGTTTCCACCTAGAGCGCGATGCGGGCATTTGAGGACCTCTATTTGGCGGCTTTTTGGGATGAAAGGAGCAAAGAAGGCTTACCAAAGTCCGAAGCCAAACGGTCTCCCCGCTCTCACTGCCTCCAACGACTGCCATATCCCACCACCAATCATGCAAGACCATGACGTTCAACATGTTGTTATGACACTCTTTAGGAAGTGTTTCTTGCGAGCCGAAATGTGGGAGGCAGGCAAAGAGCGAGCGCAGGGATTTCATGTTGCGTTTGTTGAGATCATTGTGCCACCTAGATCAACCGCCAGATCAGACGACCTCGAAGACAATTTCCATCCAGGGCGGACTTACGAGAGCTCGCTATATGATATATCAATCTCTGCCATGTCTAGGAAGCACTTGAGTTGCCGGTAATGTCTATCCTTCCAACATGAAGACTCCTTTTCTCTTCTCCCAACCTCCTCTTCATCCTCCGGCGCCGTCCAATTCTCGCAGAACCCCACGCCAGAAGCTAAAAGTCGCTCCGACGCTGACCTTGGCTTCAACGCATCTTGGGACGTGGCCGCGCCTGCGTTCTCTTCGGATTGGTGGAGTAGCGAGCTTACTGATTCATCCTCGTCGGCATACGCATACCGATAGTCGAAATCGAGTTCCAGACTAAAAGGTTTAACGCTGATTCCCACTGAGCTATCGGTCCAGATGAAAAGTGTGTACGTCCCCAGAAGGAAGATTGCTGAAATGAGTAGGGTCCGGATGAGACGATCGGAGCGCAGTCGGGAGGTTGTGACGAGTGCCATCTTTGCCAAAGGGGGTCTCGTCTCGACAGTGTATAGCCAAGCTTGAGAGTTTGCTTGATATAGAGAATGAGGTTTTATATCAACCTGCAGATGATAACTTGCCTCTCTGTCAGCAAACCGTAGCCGTAGTATACTCTGTCAGCAAAGGACACAGCTTCCGGATGGACTGTATGTATATCATCATGCATCTCGAATACAAGGATAGATTCTGTTGTTTGAAGAAAAAAAGAGCAAGATAGGGGTTTCAGCTTGCTTCTGAAGAAGGTTGACGTTTCAGCTCCCACTTCGACCAGGGAAAGAAGATGCGTACTGCCTGGGAGATCGAAAAAAAAACTTGGCGCAAAACGTGGCGAAGGGATGACTGGTGGCTGCTCCCTCGCGCAAGAGTCTATAGAGTTGAGGAATACCTCTCTGTTCTCTGGATAACATCATCATCGTATGTCAATGACTCTTCGCCGTCAATAATGCTACAAATCAATAGTCCCACGTGAACTACTGTATCCTCTCGCTCATTCATTCAACTCTGCAATTCCTCGTCGCGCGATACCGCTCGGATATCGGATAATCAGCCTCGGGTGCAAAAGCGGTGGTATCATCAAACGGCACACGAAGGATAAATGTCGAAAGGGGAAGAAGAAATCAGAGTGCTTGCTCCTGCAACGAAGATTGATGATAGCAACAAATGAGTGAACAGACAGCAAGAGGAAGGACATGTTGCGGGACATATCGTCAATAGAAGCAGTTCACAGTCCATATCGGGCGCTCGGTCGATTATCACAACATCATGTCATCATGTCATCAACCTCAAAATACCTCGGCCGGCGTCCAAGCTTGTCATCATCTTTGTTGATAATGTCCTGCAGCTTCCAGAGCTTCCGATCGGATCTTCCATCCGGTCGTCAGCACAGCGGAAATGGCATTTAACGACCACATCAACCCGCAACCCCTTCCATCGTTCGAGAGACCCGCTTTATTCGAGAAGATAAAGGAGTTTGAACGACGTTTCACCCTTGTATGATCCGCGCATCATCTCGCACAGAAAGGCGATCCAAGCTTCGATTCTCTAAGCTATTCTCTAGCAAATGGCATCGCGCGGTAGATGTGGAAAGGAGTCGTTTGCAGGAAATACCACCCAACAACCATCCTTTCTCTTGTTTGATATAGAATCCATCTCATGAAGCCTTTCCACACATTATACAATCACGGGGTAATGGCTCTTTGCACCAATATCAGCTACAATACGACAACCATGACTCTCTCCGCAAAGGCTCGACGTTTGTTCGCACGTCACACCATCCTCGTCGTAGGCGCCAGCGTTCTCGCTACTCTCGGACTCACCACACTCGCGTTTTCATGGCAACAAAGCCTACTGGATCTCTCGACAATCACTCACCATTGGCACGCGGTGTCGGAGACAGAGGACTCGGTGGTTTGGAGCAACGACGACAAGAATCCGGCTGCTGTGACGGGAAATTGGACAGAACTGGAGGAATTGGCTGTTCAGATCGAGTTGGAGGTGGAAAGGGAGGAAGAGGAGATGATTATGGATCGTGAGAGTGGGATGAGTTGTCGCGAGGGGATAGAGAGGAAGTTGCGAGTGGCTGTTTATGATTTGACGCCATTTCATGAAGGTGAGTAGGTTGTGTTGTGTCTTTTCCTGGCCAGTAGGTCAGAAGTGCTGATGGTTATCGAGCTACGCAGAGGTCATCGGCAGCATTCTCTCTAGTCTGAACGATACGGGACTCGAGACAGACATGTATAGTGAGCAAGCAACGGTCGCCTAAAACGCATCAGATTTCAAGAGTTGCTGATTATCGTGTTCTTTACTTTTTTTTCCCACTACCTTGGACGTCCTGTGTAGGAAGAGACTTTCGATACGGGTTCCACGATATCCTCGACACGTTTTACCCAACAAAAGGTGGTGATGCACTATATCATCAAGGGAATTTGATGCCAAAACTCCAGAATGGAGAATACGACGCGTTGATCATGACTTCATGTACGTTCCACCCTCTCATCTTGAACGCTACTTGTCACAGCTGACAAACTATGCATTTCCTAGGTGACGAACACTGGATCGAACACTGGGCCACACCTTCATTCCTAGATCAACTACCAACACTCACAGATATCCCCATCATATGCCTACACCACGAAATGTACGCGTTCGCGAAACATCGGAAAACGCTACTAGGTGCTGCGATAAAGGAGAAACTCACGTTCTTGAGTCTGGGTGAACATGTGAAGAAGCTTCAGCTTAATAATTTGGATGAGTGGGATGCAGATGGGGAGGACAAGGAGGAGATTGTGTGGAGGAATGTGCCGACGGAAGTGTTTGTTCCGGTGAGTTCGCGCGGCGCAGTAGCAAAGACGCTCCTCTGTAGTAAAACTGACACCCTGCTGACACCCTTGTTTGTTCTGTAGATCTTTCCTCTGCCGCCATCTATCCCTGTACGGTCACAACTTCCCGACAAGATCATTCCGAATGATGTCGCCATCCTTGGTACCGTGAATAATTGGGGACGCAGAGGGTATCGAGAGTTATGGGCAGACCTGATGACAGCAATAAAAGGTTGGCATCGTCTTCTCCGCTTCTCCACCCCGTTGCTGATCGTCTGCGGATACGACAGAGAGTCCTGCAGAATGGGGCTACGAGGTATCACCTTTAAATGGACACTTTATCCCGTCACATGTCCATTCAGACGTCAAGCCTTTCCGAATACATCTTTTCGGTGGAAGAGAGAAGGATGTGGAGATCCCGGCAGAGCTGGAGGCGCATCTACTCGTGTGGCATGACGGACTGGACTACGTCGATTTCTATGGGCAGCTGGCTAAGATGGTGGGTCATTCACCGCCCTTGCCCCGCCCTGCCGTTGCATTACTGACTCCCGCTTCGTGTCCGTATCTAGGATCTTGTCCTACCAATTCTACGAGGCGACGAATACATCAAAGTCCGTGCAACAGCAGCCTTCCCAGCCGGCATCATTAGCCACGTACCATCCCTCGTCATGCCACATCAACTAAAGAGCTACAACTACCTTGAGCCGCCGGCAATTGTTCTTCATCCAGATGGGACGAGCGAGGCACAAGTACTTGCTGCTATGCGAAGGGGGCAAGATTCTTGGTCGGCTGCTGTAGTGGATGATTCCACCGCCTCCCTGCAACCCGACGATGTACTTTTGCATAGCTCGTTGCTCGCTGCGCATGGACATCCTGCCGTATCCAGATCCAGCGAGGCGGGAATGAATGACTGGAATACGTATACGGATCGCTTGCGCACGTATAATGCAAAGATGCTCTGTAAAGCGTTGCTGCGTTGAAGGGCTGGTCGTTCGGGAATGACAGCCAAGCGAAGGACAAGATGATTGATGCACGGTTGTAAATTGATGCTGATTATCGTGCGACCCCTGCATGGCTAGGAGCGAGTGCTTCCCCAAGATATGGTCGTTAACGGACTGAGTGACGACAGGCTCGCTGTCGTTCTGTCGCTGAATTATTTCTGAGATCCAACAAGCTCCATCTAGCATCCAGCCATTTACAATTAGCTACTAACGTTCAAAAAAGTGGGGAACGCCAACACATTAACGGGCAGCTCCAACTCAGCTCTGCAATCTTGATCATCGTAATCCACTATGTGTTTCGCTTCAAGGTTTATGAACAGCTCTTTAGAGAGCACGTCGTCAATCTTTTCATTCCAAGAAGTATTAATCATAAATTACAAGTTGCAATAGCGCTGTCTACATCGTCTGTCGCGACAAGGGACTCTTGTACACGACGGGTGTTGACCTGAGCTTTGGAGACTCGTCCGCTTGCTCTACCTCGAACGAAGACAAAGAGGATACAGGCGAGGGAGTCTTTTTGGGCAAGTCGGGTTTGTCGAAATTGATGATCAAGCAATTCGCCTGTCGAGCCAAGGTGCATTGCGAAGTGATGTAGCGGTCGACGGAATATCTTTCTTCGTGTTGGCATCGTAGGTACTTCAAGTCTGCTTGGATGCATTCCATGTTGTCTTCCTATACACAGGCAGACGAAGTATCAGCGACAGTTGAAGAAGGAATACTATAAAGCTGGGGTAGACTCCCCATGACAAGCGCTTCGAGCTCGGTGAGAAGTTTATCAATCTTCTCCGACTTCATGGCAAATGTCAACGTCTGTCCATGACCAATGGAATAATTTGCCTGTATCACAGAAGAGGCATGTCAGTCGATAGCTCTTGGCCCTTTTTGAAGAAGTGGGAAAGGCAACTTGCCATGACACGCCATCCTTTCTCTTCCTTGTCACGCACCAAGGCGTCGATCTTCTCCTTCATATACGCAGTGACTTCCTGGTCCGAGCTATTATGTCGAGCGAGATCAGGTCGATGACGAGTAGGACATCCACCGCGAGCCGAGTAAGTGATCAAGGGCAAGGGAGACTGATGAGCGACACGTCCCTTCTCGCCGCCGGGTTGCTCGTCGGTGGGCGTGGGCGAGGGAATGGGTTGATCCCCGGACTTGTCGCGGTTGGACTTGGAAGCGAAGAGATTGTCGATCTTCTCTCGCATATGGGAGCGCATCGAGTCGAACAGCATGGTGATGTATCGGTGTTTGAAGGTAGTGTTGTATGAGACGGCAAGCGGAGCTGAATGGTGATGACTGGTAAGAGAATCAGAGCAGCTTCCCAACGAGCTCTCAAAATTAGACCTGCTTTATACCTCTGCCGTCCCTTATGGTCCGCAGGGGCAGCTCCCTATTTCGGAACGAATTAGTCGCACCCTTCATCCATTCAGACTACTACTAACTCGCTAAAGATATATCATTTTGACACACTCGAGCTCACACCCATGTGACCGTCCTATCTCGGCTTCTCTGTTCCCTCAAGCAAATGATCTAGTGATATGGTTGAGGAGTGACGAGGCCTAAGTGCTAGATGAAAGGCTATCGAGCTGAGTTTGCCGATCTTTGCATCGTCTCATTTGACAAGCTACTCCACAAACTCGACATTGGCGGAACCAAAAATGCATGATAGCAGTCTGAAATCTGATAAATCGTGCTTCATCTTCAACCAGCCTAAGATCAGTGAGACGGATTATTGGTGATACGGAGGAGGATCGGGCTCACATTGAGGGAAGACCGGAAAAGATGGTTGAGCTCACAATGCAGTCGGTGCTGTCAAGGCAGAGATCCGTATCGTCGGCCACCAAACAGCGCATCGAGCCTTCCACGCTGCCTTTTCCGTCTTCTTTCTATGCTTGTCTATAGACGCTGTGGGATAGGTCCATGTGTCCGGCACTTGCTCATGCAGGCTGGGGAAGGGGGGACAGAGAAAGGAAGCAATGAGCGCGAGGGAGTAGAGCGGCTCATTTGCAGCAGGTTGCAGGAGGACGGACGAGCAGTCGCTGGATCCGCAACTTTGGCGCAGCGCTAAGGAACGGAAGCTCGTACCTTGACAAGTTTCGACATGAAACGCGACGATGATGATGACCATTCCGTTATCTGGTAGCAGCATCATTATTCAACACTAAAAGCAATATACCTCTCCGCCCAGTTTCCACCACATCGTCCATTGTTGAAGTTCCCATTGATATCGTCGTCCCAGTTCAAACAACACTACCACTTTTTTTCAGGAAGAGTTTTCAAGAGCTCTCCATTCTCGCCTACTCTCCGTCCAACACCAAGGTGAAACAACCTCTCTATGATATGCTGTTTGACAAGGGCCTGAGCTGGTTCATTTCTTGCCTCACGCGCCGCTTCGATTTCTCGAGAACGGGCATGCCAGTCGGTCGTCACCAGTTTGAGGATCTCTGAGTGGACATGGGCGTGGCGCATCTCATCTGGGATACTGAGCAGATTCTACGGAATCAGGGCATTGAAAATGACTGCTACCAAGATATTGTCCGACTCACTATCTTTCAATGAGGTTGTCTCTCGCTGAGCGAACCGCTGCGTACATGTTCTCTTTCTCGCCAACGTGGTAGCTGTACACATATGGCGGACCGATACTCATAGCAGGTCCATGCTGGACTGCTGCACTGTACGTCCCAAGGACGGATTCATCAGGATCAGCTTGTTGGCATGAGAAAGAGATCGAGCTTGACATACGAGTGATAGAGATCCCAGCCCTCGGGAAGAGCTTTGTCGCCGAAATAGGGTAGCACAACCGGGACGCCCAAACAGCTACATCCCGAGCCGCATCAGTCGGACTGTTTGTCTTTGAAAGTGTCCACAGGGGTGGCTTACAGGGCCAGATAGGGAGAAGGCGAGATCTCTGGTCTTCCAATTCCGAGAAACACCTTGGAATGGGCTACTTGCTCGTAATAATCTTCTCTCGCGACTGGACCTCTATTGACAAGGCCTGGTGGCGTGGTTGTTTCGGAATCGGTTTTCAAAGCATGAGCGTTAGCGATAGGTGTTAGTGATGTCGCATTTTGGAATGAAAGCCAAATGTCTTGGGGAACAAAGCTGTTGCGATAAAAGTACTCTGTTTACTTGGCGCCCGTCAGTAGCATCATCCTTTTTTCCAGAAAAAGTGCGTCTCACCGAACAGCTTTCCCAAAACAGTGACCTGATTATTCCTCTGGTAGTGCGGCACGACTTCGCGTTGCAGACACGACTTTTCCATCGTGAGAGGAATGACTGTATGAGCAGGATATGGAAACGGCCTAAGCGTGAAGGACGCACGTCGTCTTTCAGCATCGGATACAAGGAAGAACGGAAAGTCACAAGTACTTACGAGATGGTCCATTCGTTGCCGAGAGGGTTAAACGTCATCTCCTCTCCCCATTGGATTCCGTATGCATGCTTAGACCGGCCATGATCACCCGGCCTTGCTCCCCACTGTGACAGGTCCGACAGGAAGATCTGGTATGCGTTAGGCATTCATATCACTTGCCTTCGGAAACTCACATAATCTACGGTGAACAGCTTCCATAAGGGGACCGTTCCTCTCTGCTCGACAGGAACGTCCATTACGGCTGACGTATTCGGAGGAAAGTCGGATCTGCAGCGAGGATCTGACAGACAGGAGATTGCCAAAGTATCCCTTGCGTAGATGAAGGAGCTGCAAGGGAATGTTGATGTCAGGATGAGTTTGGGTTTTGGCCAGCAAAGGGGATTACAATGACGTACACGACGTCAGGTAACGCATTATGCACTCTGACCAGATAATGATACGCGTGCCAATTCAAGCTGACCATTGTGTAATTCTGCTCCTCGAACGTTTCCACCTAAAGTGTATTCGGGAATTCAAGGAGTTTGTCCGATGTCCCCTGGTCGGAGTGAGCAGCCTTACCATGTTCCGAAGCCAAACCGTCTCACCGCTCTCACTTCCGCCGTTGAGTGCCATATCCCACCACCAATCATGCAAGACCATGACATTCAACATGCTGTTCGAGCATTCTTGCGGAAGAGCTTCATCCGAGCCAAAGTGTGAAAGACAGTCGAAGAGCGAGTGCAAAGCCTTCATGTTGCGAGTGCTGATGCGATCATGCCATCTGGGTGAAGGGAAACAGGTAAGACAGCGTTTGGAGATGTCTTGCCGACCCTAATCGAACTTACGATAGCTCTCTGTAACTTTTATCTGTCGCTGCCTTGTTCAGGAAGGATTTGAGTTGACGGTAATGTCTGTCTTTCCAGCACGAAGACTCTTTTCCCCTCCTCTCCATCTCCTCATCGTCCTCCGGCACAGTCCAGTTCTCACAGAATCCTTCGCCAGATGTCAACAACCGCTCCGCTGGTGTCGCACGCCTTGAGATGTCGTCCAGTCCAAGAGAGTCTTCTTCCTCTTGCGACGGAAATAATGTCGCTATCGTATCATCCTCATCGGCGTACGCATACCGGTAATCGAATTCGAAATCGAAGCCGAACGGTTTGACGCTGATGCTAACAGAGCTTTCGGACCAGATGAAGAACGAGTAGGAGCCAAGAACGATCACGGTCGAGATGAGTAGCGTCCGAAGGAGGCGGGATGTCGAGACGAGTGGCATGCCGACGGGATGATATCTTGTTTGTAGCTGTAGGTGAGATATCAGTTTCGGCGGTGTTAGAGCTCAGTCGTACTAGATTTCGTTGAGTGGTTACCACTGGGATGGAGGCTCTGCTGACTCGTCGGTGATCTAGTGGTTTGGGATTGCTAAAAGGCACCTTGCTTGACTTTTCGTAAGTTGTATCACACTACATTCGAGTATATCGTACAGCTGGGTTAGCATCAGACCTACCGCAGATTTTCTTCGCGAATCGCGACGATCACTAAAGGACCCAGGATATCAAAAAAAGTTTGCCACCGCTCATGCAACCGACACCTCCTCATCCGAGCCGTCCCACACGATCTCTATTGGTCGAGTGTTGGTTAACTGGTTCACAGCAGCTGGCCGTGAATCATTCCATAGTCGGCGTATTCGAAATGCAGCACGTGCCACCCTAACGTTTCGACTTCGCACAACATCGGACGTTTCTCCTATTGAGCTGGAACAACACGATCGTTGACCCCCTATCGAGCTACGTGTGAGGTGATCTATCCATCACTGGTTATACTTGACCAAAGTTTGGAAGCATTGTGTCTTCACGTTGTAAGCGACAATCTCAAAGTCAGCTATCGCGATGATGGACCAAACAAGCGTACGTATAATCATTGCGGTCCTCAAGAATTGATCGCGCAACGTGTTCATGCGAGACGGCCGGCAGTAGAAGGTAAGTTTGAGATTGAAGATGCACGACGCAGCAACATCAGCATCTCGTAACAGAGGTCGTCAGATATCGTAAATAGTCGGTACAGGATGGCCAGTATACACGGGAAAGAATGATCTCGCAGGCTCTTAGTATGTTCCCTCTGAAAGGAACATTCCGAGAAGACCAGCAGATTAGCAAAAAAGATAACAGAGGGATAGTACGGTACTTACCATCATCCCCACCACCACCCTCATCACCGCCCTCATCACCTTCCCCGTTGTCAAAGTAGTTGTTCCCGTAGTCGTCATCTTCACCCTCTTCCTCATCGTAATCGTCCTGCTCAACATCTGTACCAGCTTGAGACTCGTTCTCTCCGTCGTCCTGTCACGGGTTTGATACAGAACGTAAGCAGCCATTGGTGTAAATGGAACGATGTAGTGCTCACGTCGTCATCGTCATCATCGTTACCATCTTCAAGGTCCTTTAACAGCTTCTTCGTCTTTGAGACTTTCTTGACTGCAATGTCGAGGTCGCCAAACGTAATCAGCGTCTTACTTTGACAATACCGACTTCAAGATGGTCAACTTACCCTTGACTTTCTTTTTCGGATCAAAGTACATCGTCCACATTCTTTCAGGGAAAAAGCTTTTCTCCAGGCCGAGTTGCTGTGCGTCGAGTGATGTTGTTGTCAGGTTTGTCTTTTTACGGTACTTGTCTGCGTAATTGATGACTTCTGCAATCAGGAATAAGGAGGGGAAACACCTTGTTAGACGGGCCAAACGGTACTTTGGAAAACGGTTGACTGAACGTACCATTCTTCTTCATTTTCTCTTCTAGCCTATATGGACTGGTATACATCATCTGCATGAGGTCCCTGGTATATTGACATATTCTTCGCTCCTCGTCAGTCGGCAGATGCGGGTGTTGGAGTTTGTCGTATCTCTACAAGGATCATGCGGATGAGCACGAAACCAATCGCAACTGCCCTTGTCCATACTTACTGGGTAGAGAACACCGTGTTCCTGGACTGACGTAGTCTCCTTCAAGTCTTCTCTCGTCAGCGTACCTGTGCTGACTTCCATACCTCCTCGACCGGGACCTGCTAGTCCGCCAAACCCTCCTCTCCCGCCTCCGCCTCTACCTCCTCCGAATCCACCCCGTGACATTGTTGATGCTGCTTTCCGAGGATGACCAGTGGCCTAGGGAGGAAACTTGTTGTTGGATTCGGACGCCTTCTGTTGGAATACGTTGTTGCACTCAGGCTTATTCTGAAGGACGCTGGGATGTTGGCATCTATCACAAACGCAAGCCGCCGTACTTTACGTACTGTATATCAGTGGTACAACTTTTGACAACTATTGACTGCTCTGAAATCTGCTTCCGCTTGACTGACTTCCGGCGGCCGGTTTCCTTAGAGCCGCATGGCACCGAGCGAGATGCATTAAGTGCTTGTTGCTCTGCCCTGGCTTACTCTCAAAGACTCTTGTTTGCTGCTCCCTTGTTGTAACAATCTGTTGGACAAGTCGTCCTTTTGTATTCATTACGACTTCTTTCTCCACCATCGCTTCATCATCTTCAATCATATAGCGAGTCCGGCTTGATATCACTCGGTATAACAGCAGCACCAAGGTGAACACCACACAGTCCGATAGGAAAGGAGAATCTGCCAATATACAAGACGCGCAAGGATGAGGGCCAAGGTGGTAGAGATCAGGTGCGTACCTTTCCGACATTTTTCGAGTGCCAGTACTGACAGCTGATGTAATCGATATGCAGCTGGCACGACACCCAGCCCATCTACAGCTCCGACTTTCAACCCATTCCACCAGCACAACTCAAGCGAATCCTTCCGTTCCCGCAACCGCAGCCGCACCATTCACAATTGACTCCGAACAGTTCTACGGCAGATGCTTCGCAAGGTTCGACTCCTTTGAACACTATAGGCCACAAAGCAGGACTCGGACCGTCGCTATCGTCTACTTCCGGTAACGGCGCAGTGCATCTCGAAAGATCGGTCTCTCAAGGCGCAGCGGATCCCGTAGACTCGAAGAACAGCGGTACAGCGTCTTCTTCTGTCGCCGGCGTAGCTACTAGACAGTACCGACTGGCAACAGCAGGAGCAGACAAAAATGTCCGAGTACGTCCCTCGCTTTCACGTTTCTCATTGCTTTTCAAAGCAGTACGATTGTTGCTGACTTGAATTGTCATTTCCGATAGATCTGGATGGTTCATCCGAACGTCGTTACAAACGTAGCACCAGATGGCCAGCAAATAACACCGCATCCACCAAGAATTACGTACCTTTCGACTCTCAAGAGACATACAGCAGCTGTCAACGTTGTCAGATGGAGTCCGAACGGCCAGATTTTGGCTTCTGCTGGTGATGGTGAGTGACCTCTTCCTTCTACCCAACGAGTACGTGACTGACCGATCCATTTGTACGAAGATGGCCTCATCATCCTATGGGTTGCATCTGATCTTCCCCCTAGCAATTTCGGTGAAGAGTCGGCCGAGGAGATGGGTGACAAGGAATACTGGAGAGACAAGCGAGCTATCAAGTATGTTCTCTCATATTTCTTGAAAGTTCTGTGTCTAATCCCCCTCTTTCGTTTATCTTCATTGCACCATTCATAGCGTGACAAAGCAGGAAATCTACGATATCGCTTGGAGTCCCGATGGGAAATACATCATCGCTGGAAGTACAGATAATCTCGCACAAGTGTTCTCGGTCGCAGATGGTGAGTCGGCGGTGCTCCGCTTTTCTGCTGTAATTCTGTCTCTGACTTCGGTCGGCGGTCAATAGGTTCGTGCGTTCACCAAATACAGGATCATTCTCATTACGTGCAGGGAGTCGCCTGGGATCCGTTGAATGAGTATCTGGCAACGCAGAGTAGTGACCGGTGAGCAGATCTCCTTGCTTTTCCAAAATTTTATCTGATCGTTGAAATTGCTATGTCATGCAGCACCGTTCAAGTGCATGCCGTGAGTCAACGCAACAACGCGCTGAGCATACATCCGGCGACACGCGATCGTTCGGGAAAAGCAACTCCTCATGCGGTAATGGAAATCAGAAACTCTCGGGCTCCGTCCTTTAGTATGAACAGACCGTCTGTTGCACGACGCTCCTCGACCGTTTCCGACGCTGGATCCACAGCCACTTTGATATCAGAGTTACCCGATCCCGTCATGGCAGCACCCAACATCTCGAGCACGAATACATCCGTACCTGCAACTCCGCTGTCAAACATGAATCCACCTAGCAACAAACCGTCTTCGCGTCGCTCCTCTTTCTCGTCTACCGCAGCAACAGGATCTCCTATGCTTGTCGCACGAGATACGTTCCGAGGCGGCAGATCGCCATCGCCGGCACCTCTTCCTGCTATCCGCCCGACTCCTCTCACAGCTCAATCGATCAACCAGAAGCTTTACGGTGACGAACTGGCAACCAACTTTTTCCGTCGTTTGACTTTCTCGCCAGACGGTGGTCTTCTTCTGACTCCAGCTGGGCAAATCGAAGACCCTCATTGGCCACCCGTATCGACTGCTTCAGAAGACGATGCGTCTATCCCGAAACCAAAGACAAATGCCACCGAGGGTTCCAAGTCGACGGTATACATCTACAGCAGAGCCAACTTTGCTCGTCCACCAATCGCACATCTCCCCGGCCACAAAACCACTACAGTCGCAGTCAGGTTCTCGCCCATCTTTTATGATCTTCGTCCCATGACGGACAATACTCCTGTCCCTCCCAAAAAGATTATCCTCGACAAGAAAAACCCGACACCGATTCATGTCTCCATCGAAATGCCTCCACCACCTGTACCGAGTCCTCAATCTGCTTCAGCACCTGCGAGCATGTTTGCTCTACCATACAGATTGATGTATGCCGTTGCATCTCAGGACTCGGTTTTGCTATATGATACCCAACAAGCTGGACCGATCGCGATCTTCAAGGGCTTGCACTACTCTGCGTTTACCGATGTGTCTTGGTACGTAGTTCGCAGCGCCCACCCGTTGAACAATAACTGACCAGTTGTCTTCTACGTCATGACTTTCAGGTCACCTGCTGGCGATTGCCTGGTACTCACTTCCTCTGACGGATACTGCTCTATCGTGGTTCGTATTCTTGATCTTAAGCCGTCGTTCCCTAACTTACCTGCCCTTCCATGACTTGCACTTCTAGGTCTTTGACGTTGCCGAACTCGGAAGTCTTCATCCGACTCAACAGCATCACCGACAACTACAGGCCATTGCTCAATCACATTCTGGACATGTCACGAATACGCACTCTCTGCCTCCCTCGCCAGCGCCAGGCCACACGGTTCCTACATCCACCAACTCCGCGCCGAGACTGGACAAGGAAGGATCCATGGGTGGTACATCGAGCAATACCGTCTCGACACCACCGGCCAGCTTCATTCTTCCAGGACCCACTACACCTATCGTCGCTGGAACCGACGCCTCACAGACGAGTTCAGCTGGCACGTCTGGTCTTCCTATCGGTGCATCTTCAGCGAAACCGCATACTTCACAGGCAACAGTATCGGGAGCGCTTGCTGGTTCCTTAGCTGTACCAGGATCGACCAGCAACGGAGCCGAAAAGAGGGGAGCGGACGGCACGACACCTGACGCTGCTAAACCGAAGAAAAGGCGAATAGAGTTGACTCGTGTAGAATAGCTTGACATTGTCATCGCGTCTTATACAAGCTGTTGTATATGGGAAGGATCGCGCTCTCGCGCGAAGGACAATGTGGCCTATCTTGAGTGTATGTATAGATCAATGCATGCTTGTAATGTTTACTTGGCAATTCTAGTCGCGTACAAAGTTTACAAATTCGCCATTCAGATGACCGACAAGTTCGTCTCGATATCAAATGTAGCTATCTATACAGTCCAAGATCTGAAAAGTCCACCCCGCTTCTTTGCCGCCCTCTCAGCGACGACTGGCGCTGCCGAGTCAAAGCTGAGGTACAAACATGCAGGTGATCTCGCAAGCGTGCATTTCTTTGCCAGGATAATGTCCACTCCGCCGCTCACTTTCCTGCTTCCATGTCGGAGGAAGATGAAGGCGGGTTGCATGCCCTTCAGGGGAGTTTCCTGTAGTCATGTGGGGAGTGCGATTTAACGTGTTAGCGCCGCGGCGGTACGCAATTACCAAGCAGGAAGGAAGGTAATTGGAGTTGACTTACGTCGCTTGTTAATTCTTCCTCAAGGCGAAGAAGCAATTGATCGATCTTGTCGTTGTCCATGGGTAAGAGATAGGATTCACGGATGCCTTTCTCGTAGCTTGGCTGTAGGAGGAGAGTAGGCATGTCATCTGCGATGAAGGAAACGTAACGCGGGAAGAACGGATGAGGACTTACGATCACCGTCCATTCGTTCTCCTAGTGATGATAAATTGAAGCGAGTCAATCAAGATGTATGATGTGTGAGAAGCGAGAAAAGGGCATACCTCAGACTCCATCAGAATCCCCTTGATCTTCTCCTTCATATACTCGGAAATCTCGGTCCCATCACTTCCAGCTCTTTCCAACTTTGGTCGGTACACGGAGCGTATAGGCGTGGAGCTGGCATGTAAGTCGTATGCAGGTGCCTGAGGATGATGGATATGAGGTAGCTCGTAGCATTGCTTCGCCTTGCGTGTATACTTGATAATCTTCTTGATCAGTTTGCGGGTCATGGAGAAGGCCATTTTGACGATGACTGCGTATGCCGCACCTGTCAGTCGTTGGCTGAAAGGTCAATGAGATGGTCCTGTTATACTGTTTTCATCTTCATGATCTCTCGACCTAAAGGAAGCAGCAGCAGACATCCTTCACCTCGACATTGTTGTCAACCTAAGGGGCCGAGTTAGGTGTCCCCTGCTGCCTTGCAGCTACGCTTGAAGACTACCTATTATCGGCTTGGGTAGACAGATGACAAGCCGCTGGAGTGACCTATTCAGACGCATAAGTTTGTAATGAATTTGACTTGTGTTCCGCTGAAGCTGACTGTGATTCATCATGAGAACACTTGACTGAACGAGTTTGCAGTAGTGCGCTTGCTCGTTGCTCGACGTCGACCACGGTATGAAGAAGACCGCTCGTCTGCTCGAAATCATTTGTATCCGCCTTGGCTAATTGGGTACTAGCGCCCATCCTTCTTGTTGAGCTGAGACACTAGCAGACCAGCTGATGTCTTTTCCTCCTCGACGACCTTGTGAAGCTAAGTGCTCGGTCGGGTTGGAGAGCTGGTTAGGGAGTGAAGCCAGGATGTACTCGCATGAGAAGGGAATCCAGGCTTTTATACCTCGTTCTATCCTATCTCGTGACAACAAGTCCACCAAGAGAAGATTCTGTCACTATGGACCTGGTTGTGAGGAGGGTGAGGAGCTGAATTAGTTGTTGAAATGTCGGAATAGGTCTCTATACGCGACATAGAATGGCATCTCATAATAAGGGTGGTATAATGGTATAAGTAAGTGAGAATACATCGTTGTTTCATGATTGCGGACTACCCAGCTCAACCATAAACATCTATCTTCGACATCTTACGATAAACACCTTTTTTCAACAACGCAACAGCAACATGTTCACACCCACCCGCGGCTACACTCAGCAAGAGCTTTATGTTCCCCTGTTTGTTCCTCCCGCGAGCTCGGAAGGCCCGATTTACTCTAGTTTCAGAGGGCCTTCCACTCCCGATCCCGCTCAGATTGCCAAGATGAGCCGTCTTCTGTAATTACCAGCTTCCTCTGCTCTGTCCGCCTTGTCGAGCGCCGACTGACCCACGCTTTACTTCTTGTCAGTGCGATGTTACACAAGAAGAAGGATTGTTTGCCCGAGCAGGTTCGAGACTGTATCTATCCTCCCGTGCCCGACTTGATCCCCTCTGGAACGATCAATGCAAGCAACGAGGATCCTTCGACTCCCGCTTACAACGCCCCCGGAAAGTAAGTGAAAGTCCTATGAAGTGGTCCATGTGTTTTAGCTGATACCTTGACCAACCATAGTTCTTCCTCGGATGAAGATGACGACGAAGAGGTCGTCACTCCTGTTGCGTTCGACGCATTCATGGTGAAAGACGCCATCAAGCGACACTTGCAGATCTACTCCGTAAGTTCAGCACTCATTCGTAGCACCACTGTACTTGCGTGGCTGACAGTCTTTTTTTTCTTCCCTCCAGGGTGCTGGTGGTGTTGTCGCCGTTCACATTGGTGTCAATTCCCAATTGCTTCGATGCTTCAAGGGTCGAGAACACCTCGTCGAATTCCGCTCGTACTATATCATCACAGTGAGTATCAAGTTAACGCTTCAGCCTCTTCGGGATCTGTTATCCTACTGATACTCGTCGCGTTGTTACTTCGCAGCCTCGAGTGAACTTGGCCGGCAGTTTCGCTCCCATTGCTACTATGAATGCCGGGGAAGTGCATGCCTTGGTTCAGATGCTTGAGCGAGACACCGTGAGTCTTTCGAGTTCACTCGAAGCCCGGGCTTTTGTCTCGAATCGCAAGCTAATTCGAACTTATGCTACAGGACCTTGTTTGCGAGCGAAGTGCGACCGTCGATGGCCACGACCACGTCCCCCTCTCCCGCGTCACCATTGCTCATCACGAACGACCCACCATCGTCCGACACAACGCCGAACCTTATGGGTTCATGCACCGACTTCATGCTAGAGAGCGCATGCGACGAGTCGCTGTCAACACCGACATCAAGGCTCACCTTGAAGGAAAAATGAACACTGTGAAACGAGTGGACTCTGGCGATGACGACGAAAGCGACGATGGTATTCTTTGGATGACCAAGTCAAAGCGATCCGCCAAGTAGGGAAACATCTCTGCCCAAAAGCCGCCTTTGGCGGCATCGTTTGTATATCTTTGCTGCGTTGTAGAAATGGGTTTCTGGCATTTTGTACGAAGGGATTATAGTGAGACGGTGAACTTGAACCGCAACGAAAAGACAAACAACCGCTTGTACTGTACTTCAGTTATTTTCAAAGGCAAGCTCTGTCTTGCCAATATGATGATTATGTTGAAATATGCCATGAAGTAATACATACTGCTACAGTAAATGCCTGCCCTTGCAAAAGATCCTCGGCGACATACAAAACACATCTCCATCCATCAAACTTCCTCATACTACGTCATTGCTGTCGATAGAAAGGTCCAAAGGTTAGCGACTTCGTGTAACGTGGACGATGCAACGATCTTCATGACTTACTGTACTTAGGACCGCCACCTCCCTCCGGCACCGTCCATGTGATGTCCTGTGTAGGTACTTTAATGGAACACGTCTTGCACTACGAATCGTACACAACGAAAGGTTAGCAACGAAAGAAGCCTGGGCACTCACGAGACTGGTACTCACATGGATACAATTTTGCGAGTTGATAACAAATTTCTTGCCCACTGCGTCGGCAGCATCACCTTCAGCATCCTGATACTCGTACACGGCAGCAGGACAAGCTCGACCCAGGAGCCCGGCGTATTCTGCGATGATGGATCGAGGTTAGTGAGGACACAGGGAAAAATGAACAGAGACACGCTTACTCTGGACGTTGATCTCGGTGTGTCGTGCTCGAGCTCCAGGCTCAGCCGGAAGCTTCAAGTGTACAGGCTGGTTCTCTGCGTGATTTGTACCAGTAAGGGAGACCGAGGTGAGGATATCGAAAGAAAGCTTGCCATCTGGAGCTGGGTATTCGATGGGGTGACATTCACTATGTTTGTCCATTCCTTTAGCGAACCTGCCTGGATGTTTGAATGGACCGGATTGAATGCTTACCTGGCAGGCTTGGTCGCCTGTGAATCTTCCCACGAATTGCGGAAAGTCCATGGAACTCGTCCCTTCAGGAACAAACTATCGACTCCAGAGTACGCCATTCCACCCCACAGACCCAATGGGTTATGGAAACTCGGCCTCAGGTTACGCACTTCATGCAACTCCTTGTGGATCCAACTATCCTTGAATCCCTGTTCGTAGCCGGACATATCGATGGGTTCACCTGTCTCCTCGACCTTGTCGAGCGCCTCGATAGCTGCTTCGGCAGCGAGCATACCAGACTTCATGGCATTGTGAGTACCCTTAATTTTGGGCACGTTTAGGAAACCAGCGGAGCATCCGATGAGTGCTCCACCGGGGAAGTGAAGCTTCGGGATGGATTGTAGACCGCCTTCGTTGAGCACTCGAGCGCCGTATGCTAGACATTCACCGCCTTCAAGCAGGTCTTTGAAGAACGGGTGGTGTTTCATACGCTGAGCAAGTTCGACGGATGGAAATATCAAGTAAGTAAGCAGTCTATGGAACCTGGATTGGGAAGACTTTACTCACCTGGAACTCCTTGTAAGGGGAGAGATATGGGTTCGCGTAATCCAGCCCAACGACCAAACCCATGGAGATCATGTTGTTCTCCATGTGATACAGCCAGCTGCCGCCGTACGTTTTGAAATCCAATGGCCATCCGAGAGTATGCACAACCTTACCAGGCTGATACACTTCATCCCGAACTTTCCAGACTTCCTTGATACCCAATCCGTACGTCTGCGGATCCTTTCCTTCACGAAGGTTGAATTTGTTCTGTAGGACCTTGGAGAGCGATCCGTGCGCGCCTTCCGCGATAAGCACGCATTTGGCGTGGAACTCCATTCCAGGCTCGAACGAGTCTTTTGGCTTGCCATTCTTGTCGAGGCCGACATCACCGGTGATGACTCCCTTTACTGACTTGCCATCCTCGCTCCATACAAGGTTTGCACCAGCGAACCCTGGGTAAACTTCCACTCCTGCGGCTTCCGCCTGTTCTGCTAGCCATGCAGTGAGCCGGGAGAGCGAGATGATATAGTTTCCCTTGTTGTTCATCTGTGGCGGGTGAGGCATAGGGAAGGAGTTGTTTTCGGTAAGAAAACGCATAGAGTCGGAGAGTGCGGGTTGGTTGAGTGGTGCACCAAGCTCGCGCCAGTTGGGCAGGAGTTCGTCTAGTGCTCGTGTCTCGATGACAGCACCGGAAAGAATGTGGGAACCTGCATGTCTATTCATAAGCCAGTGTATCATGAGCTTTGCTCGTTGGCGAAACTTACCAGCTTCAGCACCTTTCTCTAACACTACTACCCGAATCTCTCGACCCTTCTCCTGTTCCAGCTGCTTCAGTCGAATGGCTGCGCTCAGCCCTGCAGGTCCACCACCAACAATACACACATCGACCTCATCCTGGGCTCGTTCCACATCCGCCAGATTGAATCCTCCTTCATCCTCAACTTCAACCGGAGTCGCAAGACCTCGCGTATGAATTCGTGAGGGAATTGTTGATGCTGCCGAGGTCCTGCGTGAGGTTGCGATAGTGCTGAACGCACCTTTACGTCTCAGTGCCCAACGAGGAAGCTGCCGCAGCGCCACCGAGCTGGAAGTTGATGATGAGCTCGCAGCACAAAGGCCACTGAGGGAAGATGCCACGAGTCGAGTCCTGGAAGCCATGTTGATATGCTGACAGAACAGGAAAACCTATACTCGCCACTGTCTATCTGATGTAACAAGAAGAAAGTCGACGAATAGACGCTCGAGCATTTCAGGCGGCGGTTGCCCCGAAATGAAGAATGTCTTTGAACAGCCCGATCACATATCGCGAGAGCGGGTAGTATAATGTTGCCGCTCATCATTTCATCAAATCACATATTCACCCTGGCGGCTATTATCCTCTTACCGAGGCATCTCAAATTCCGCTATTCTGATTGGACATCCATACTTTAAGGCAGACAGTAAGTGGTTCCTCCGTAAAGGTAACGCCATATCTATGTGTTACAACAGGCCTCTCGACAGGTTTTGTAGCGAAGTCAAATGCACCCTCCCGCAAACACGGTGGCGTTTTATCAGCAGTATCTATCTTCTTTGTCGATTGTTGATGAATCGTATCAAGCGCCCTTTTCTATACATCGCGCATATGAGGTGGAAGTCGAACCTCTTCAAAGTGCTATCGGGACGTCCATAGCTACTCAGCGAGAGCCTCGCTGCCAGAATAGGCCACACTTACAAATCAAGCAATAACCAAGCAAGGTGTACGAGCCCCTCTACCAATCATCATCATCTTCACCATATCGGGATTCCCATCTCTTTTTTCCCTTCATAGGACCATGATAGTATGTAGAAGTGTCTCTTCGTTTGCTGATACCGGCGAGATCTGCCATGTTCATACTACATGAGAGACAGCAGAAGTGAATTAAGCGGTCTTTCCGACGAGGAGACGAAATACGCACTATCCTTCCTTCATATCCATAGAGGTTCCCTTGCCCTTGCCACCCGCAGCCGTATCAGCCCACGCATGTCGGCAATAAACGCACGTCGCTTTCTTGCCTTGCTTTGACTGTAATCCCTCGACTTTGTATCAGCGCGAAATAGTTTTAATACGAGTGAATCAGACAAACCTCTTGTACCGCCCACATCTGGAAGCATTGTTTGTGTAAAGCTGATCTCACCAAACAAAATAGCAAAGTTCAGCGAATCGGTTCCTACATAGCTCAAAAGACGGCAGCTTACCTTTACCGCATCCTCCCGCACCCAAATCATAGACAAGCTCATTGGCACCCCGCCCACCATCAGCCATTTCATCCGCACAGATCGGACATTCGTCACCCTCCACCGGTTTCCTCTTCCCTTCATCATCTCGCAAATCATCTCCAGCATCCTTCTCCTTGCTCTCCTCCGCAGACGCAGGTTCAAGTCCCATATGTTGTCGGAACGCCTTTTGCACGTCCGCAGACGCTTGAGCAGAGTTGAACTGATTCACCGGCGCTTTTGCAAATATCTCTTCCAGTTCTGATCTCAGGTACGCCTTTTGATACCACAAATCACTGGTTTCACTGATTCGCATAACCTTGAGCGCGACAAAGATGATATGCTTGCAGTGGTTTCCTTTGAAATAATCGGGACAGGTGCAGGACGGGACTTGGCCGAATTCAACGGTGTAGACGTTACCTGTTGAACCAAGGACCGAGCATGTTTCCCTGAGATTTTCGAGATCGCGTTCTCGATGAACCATGAACATGCGTTGTTCTTTCACTCTTTCAGCTCGATCAGCCACCGCTACCGGACACTTGTTGCGCTTCTTGGCTGGTCGCTTTTCGGCGGGTTCAGCTGATTTCTTCGGTGCTCTGCTGCTCTTGGTTTTGATTGGGCTTTTCGCTCTTCCTTTACCTTTATCCAATGGCTCCACGAGAGGGTAGGTCATAGCAGGTGTTTCGGGTTTGACAATCGATGTATAGTAAAGGATTGATGCGGGAGTATCGGAAGACGTCGGCGGATTGTAAGGCAGCTCATTCTTGGTGGTAGCTGTCTGCGATCCAGTGAATGGACCTGCTGCTGACATACTGCTAGACATTTGTGGAAATACGTACCCGGCGAAGGGAGATGCAGTATACTGGCCGAATGCTGTTATAGAAGGAGGATAAGGCGCCATAGAGCCTAATCCAGCGGTGTTGCTAGTTCCGGCATGAGAAGGCGCAATGGAGCCGGTGAGGCGAGCGAGTTCGGCAAGAAGTGCCGAGGTTGGTGGAGCGCTGGCTGAAGGTTGTCCGTAAGGAGGCAAAGAGCCAGTCACGGCGTTTGGACTGGTCGATAATCTCGGGTTGGATGCGACGGCTGATGATGGTCCTGAGATGTCGTAGCTTGCAGGATAAGCGTATGGATGCATTTGATGATACGGTGACAATGCGCACATTTGAGAAGTCTGAAATAGCGGCGATACGGTAGATTGTGGGGCAGCGAGTACCGACGGCGAAGGAATAGCATTGCCTGACGCCGCTTCTTCAAGCTTGGCCGTAACACCCTGTCGAGCGGGAAAGTAAGGTGAATCCTTCCTCAACCCTAACGAAATCTCCATTCGATGTTGCTCCAATAGCTGCTTGAACGCCTCTGCCCTCTCCGTTGCGCTTCTCTGAGTCTCGTTCATCGGTAGCTGCGATGTGAAACCAGCGGCCATGAGCGGGTCGTCGGGTTCCAGCAAATTCGAATCCGACGTTTCTTGTTTTGGACTCTGTGACGAAGGTTTCTGCATCGACGGTTGTGCGTGACATTGAGCGAGATTCGGTGAACTGTCATTGACATTCGCTCCCATTCGTCGACCTGAAGAACGCAAGACAATCAGCAATCAATTAACGTTACAACGACCCACACAACCTGCTTACTCGCTTGCGCTTCCTGTTCTGCCAAAACCTTGATCTCCTTTTCAATCTCCTTCAACCGTCCAAGCAGAACTTCTCTCTTCGCCGCCCTCTCCCGCTGCGCAGCCGCCTCTCCGGGATCGGCCCGCTGGATCGAAGGACCGGTTGATCCTTGAGGGATGGTTGGTTTTTTGACGGTGTTGGCTCGAATGTCGAAAAGTGATGATGAGATGGTGCGACCTGTAACATTAGCTTTCGCAGTGCTAGTTCCAGGGGTCGACGTTGCCGATTTCGAGATTGCCGTCGTGGTTGCGGCCTGTTGCGCTCGAAGCTGTGCTCGGTCCTGTTGCATCCGCTTCAACATCAGGTCCCTCAACTGTGCATTCTTTTGATCGATTTGGACTTGCTGTTGTGTTGTAAGAGGAACCACATCCGCAACACTCGACTGGACCGCACTGTTGTCTTCTCGAGTTCCATCCTGCGCTGTTCCAGCACTCTCTTCCCGCCTCATGGCATCCGCGAAGATAGGGGGGCGACGAGAGGGAGTCCTTTTAGACGGAGTCGAGGAAGCTGAACTACCGTTTGCTGTAGCTGTCGAAGGTTGGACATGAGAGGAGAGGAGAGCAGGTTCTGCATTTTGTATGTTTTTACCAGCTGTAAGAGTTTGAAAAGATTCAGAAGCGTCGCTAGGTTCATCGGAGGTCGGTAGGTCAAGGTTTTGGACGGTGCCGAGCTTCGAAGAGGGGCCCTCAGTGGCGTTGATGTTCGATGTTGTACTTGATTCAGGTAGCGTAGATACGAGAGGTATCGAAGATACCGTAGATACCGGAGGTAGTGAAGATTTCTTAAGACCATGCTCACTCCCGCCAGTTGCAAGAGAGATACCATTTTCCGTGACGCTTTCTGATGCCGAGGCGATAACAGGTGTAGGAGCGTGAGAAGATGACCGAGTCGATCCGTTACGAGTCCTCGTCAAGACCTTCGGCACAGCAGCAATCTCGTACACTCGTTTCTGTCTCTTCGCAGGTGGGACGGCAGGCGGAGGAGCTGGTGACAGGTCGTTACTGGTGGCAATGAGAGGAGTAGAGGAGGACGTGACTTTCCGTTTCACTGATTTCCGTTTAGGCGGCATCGTTTTCGTTTCTTCGAATGAAGGCTCCGGACTTTCAAGACGCTTGTATCATGGAAGGCTGGAGGTCTCTGACGTGTGAATGTGCAAGGTGGTGCTTTCATCAGCATTCGTATCAACGACGAAAGCCCGCTCTTCCTTCATTCGGCTTCTTAACAAGAAGCAAGAACACCGGGACTGAGCAGCGATCGAGGACTTGGTCGCGCCGGTGCCCCGACTTCTTTACCTTCAAAAGGCTTCAAATTCATTCCTGTTGTTTATCTATCTCACTATCGCTCTATATCACAACTTCAACACCAGCGCAAGGACCGATAGCCTAGATAATTGGATTCCGAGAGGTGTATAGAGAGGCTATGGCGTTGACGCGAGCACTGTGGGCAATATGGCAAGTTTCTCTCTTCTGCTTTGCGAATAAACTCTGGTCACATTCTGATATCTTCCTCCTTCTTTGTTTGACCTGTCGATGGACATTCAGCCTCCTCCTGAACGTCTTGGACACATTCCGAGCTCTCAAGCGACCAAATACACGGACGAGCCGTAAAACACCACAGCAACAGGCAACACGAAATAGAGCTCATATTCTGAGCAATGATGCTGCCGATACGGGTCTGGCTGGAGCGTCCAATGGGAAAGAAGTTGCAGGGTGGCAGCCGACAAAGAGGTTGAGTACATTGAAAAGGGAACAGTGGAGGTCTATTCTGCAGAACTGGATAACGTGGGTGAGTCTGACTTCCGGCTTTGTGTACTATGCTACAGACCAACAGGCTGATGCGATGTCGGTATTCCCGGGTATTGTGATAGGTTGTGTATACGCAAATAGAGCCGTTTGTAGACCAGTCGGTTGGTCTCATTATGCCGTTCTACGGATACGTCAAACTTTTATTCCTCGCGTATCTCTGTGTCACCCGATCATCCGTAAGGCAGCCATTCCTCAATTCATGTACATACACTCTAACGACGTTTCGTTCAATATAGGGTGGAACAACTATGTACCGCCTATTCATCCTCCCGCGTCTTGCAAAACACTCGAAGACTATCGATCTGACAGCTTCCTTCCTCCTGCTCGTCGCAGAATGGTTGTTCCAAATCTCGTTGATGATGGTTGTACTGCCTTTCGTGGTCACATGGGGTTGGATCAAGGGTCTACGTACTAGGCTCGGGGGCATGGATGCTACAAGGTGGATAATGAAAGTGGGAGCGGGCTCGAGGAGGTCGTTGGTGCGCCTGAAGTTTTGGCAGTGGAGGTGGAGATGGTGGAATCGTTTGGACCCGGTAGCCGAGGCGACCGTTCATACTAGAAGAGAAACAGATGGCGACATCCACATCGAAGTGACTTCCGCGATCACATCAACTGAAGCAGACGAATCAGAAGCCACAGATACGGCAGCCGCCTCACTCAAATCCGCTACAGCTACATCATCACAAACCCTCAAGCCTCGGCCTTCGCTACTACCAACATCAGGCGAAATCACCGCATACACTCTCTCATCTCCACAAACACTCCGCCGCGCAGTCGATCAAGCGCGAGAAATTTATCGGGATATTGATTCCCGGCGGAGGGATGTCGGGAAGAAGCGAGGCGAGGGGGAGGTTGTGAAGGGGTTGATGAAGCAGCGGATGAAGGAGATGGAAGAGCAGAGGGGGAAGGGAGTGGGGAAGTCGGTCTCTGGCGGTACGAAGGCCGTACAGAATCGGAGTGCGGCAGTAAAGGCTGCTACCAATTCAACCATACGGCCGGCCAAACCTAGCGTTCGGAATATGCAGGCTGGGACATCTGCTCTTGATGCCGGGCCTGCGAGAATTGTGAGCCGACCAAGGACTGCCGCCGACAAACCCGCGAATCAATCTATGGAGCAGCAGTCGAAAGTCATTCCCGCTCGTGCGAGAACCCGAACCGCGACTTCGTTGAAAGGCGCTTTCTCAGCGATTCCTTCCACTGCAGCGAGGGATGTCACTTTACCTGAAGAAAATTCTGCAAGCGGTTCGAATACTGGAAATGGACGACATTCCAGTGCAATTCACCTTGGCAACGCATCCACGCCAGCATTCGGTTTAAACGAAAATGCACCGGTCGACGTCAATCCGCTCGCTGTGCCTGCGGCACCTCTGGCGTCCGCTGCCTATCCTAGTATGGCTAGTCTGGAACAGACCAATCCTCTACCGACCACGCTGCAAAATCAGTATCCCGCCTCAAATGGCAACATAGGACTAGGGTTTGGCAGTGTGGCCGATAGTGATCACGTACGAACCCCCACGTCAAGCTATCGGACAAGTGTCCGGCAAACACCATTCTTTCCCGGAGGCTACCCTTCGACTTTATTCGAGTCGCCTATAACAGCTCGTACAGCTACGCATTATCAGCCCTTTGGTTTGACACCTCAACCTATTCATCCACCCAGCATAGCCACACATCTTGTCGATGATACAATGGTCGCTCCTGTGGAGGCGCCGGCATCAGAGACGGCATCTCCACGTCACTTGCAACCTCCCACCGTTGCATCGCCGCAAAAGAACGGAGAAAGCTCGACGGCTGCGCCAGCCCGTCCTCAGCTTCGGAAAAATAATTCACTCGGGCTCGTCGGTACTCTCGACGCCATGAGATCTCCATCGCTCGAGCCTACCAACATGCAGACAGCAAGTCAGGCGCTTTCGCCATTCTTGGACAGTCCCAGAGCTTTCCCTAGTCGGCTCCGGCAGGACATGACAGCTTTCGGTGCAAATGGGGTGCACGTAGAGCCTTCATCGTTTCTTTCGGGAACGATGGGTGACGGTGCAGGCCATCTAGCACATGGTATTCATAGACCGGTCTTGCCACTCCCAGCGATTACACCACTGACGTCCCCCTCAATTCCGCAGCCGGAAGCTGGTTCCGCTCGTCAACGTTCGAGGGCTGCAAGTAGAGCCGATGCTCGTTTGAACGAAGAGGGTCAGGCGTTCGCAAAGGATTACCAGGCGACTGTGATCCCACTTGTACCAAACGAGGAAGGGCGTGAAAAGATCGCACCGACGCCACAGTTCCCGGACCTGAAGAGAAAAGACATAGCTCCGGACACAGCTGCGACCATTCCTTCCTCGCACTCCTCTCCGACGGGACTAGCAGGCGGTCATACGAAACCAGCTGGCAATCCAGCCAGACGTCCTACACGAGCTGCGCGGCCAGCGAAGACCCAAACCGTTCCACGGGAAGTCACACCGAAAGTCAATCACACATCAGCAGGTCAAGTGGCAACAAATAGGCGTACAGCCGGGAAGACGGCTCAACCTATATCGAATAACGTAATCAGAGGGAAGGTTCAACCGGAATCTGGAACGACGACCAACTCGGCCAATTCTGCGGAACTTATCAGAACAGCAGCCAATGCCTCCAGATCCTCACTTCTGCCTGATAGCGAGGTACCAACAGGGATCCCTAGCAGGAAACGAAAAGTGGCGCCAGCGGGTGAAATTACTAAGCCGGCAGATGCCGAGTTACCACCCCGGTTCCCAGGTAGAGCGCAACGTGCTGTTCGGCCGACCTACACAGCCATGCAGGAGAAAGTAACAGCTGGCTTTCCCGATAGCATGGAGGTCAATACGAGTGGCTCACCTGCTAAGAAGCGGAAAGTTGGATACCAAATGGCCATGTCGTCACAGTCGCGTCCATCTACGACGACACATACAGCTACCAGAAGAAGTCTGCGCACCCGGGGCACCAAGGAATAGCCCAGGGCACCCCTTGGTCAACGGCAGCCCTTCTTGGTATGGGATCCAGACAGAAGTCGTAGTATACGTAGAGGAATTGACAGCGTGATGAAGCCGATTTAATTCTATCATCGCGACTTGGTTTCGCCCTTCGTCACGCCAGCGATACCAAAGGGACAGACAAGTCGATTAGCTCAACTTCGCAGGTGGCTGCATGCGTCCTTCGCAACGATCTAGTCGATAGGAGGAGAAGGTGAACACGTTATGCAAATCATCGCAGCAATCATACCGCAGACACGGCAGTGCATACCATTTAGGGGAATTTTAATGAGTCCTCTTTTGTTTGAGGGCTTACAATTGAGAGTGCTTTCCCTCTGCGTTTCGCTTTTCTTCTTTATCTCATTCACTGAACTCATCCGACGGGTCGTGACAAAACGTTCCTCTCTGCGACATAAATTCTCTCTAAACAGAATCCTCGTACTCTTACAACCTTTACCACCATAACTTGAAGAGGATCTCGAGTTGCTTACCTTGAACCTTATCTTGAGCGTGGAAACGTACACTCGGGTTCTGAGAGGGAAACAACCGTAATTTTCCGTTTCGTAAAACGCTCCTTTGTTCAGGTAAAAAAGTCAAAGTGAGGATGAGGACCATCGATTACGACATGATGAGGACCGTCGATGACGATAGGTGTGGGATCGCTCCCTTTTCCATGCTCTCTGCAAAACTTCCCTTGTTCAAGGTATCAGTTCGTGATTTGATATCACTTTGTGACGAAAGACGCATCAACTTCGACCGGCACTATCAGCTATAATTGGCTCTTCCGCTGTCGCACCACTTTGAATTTAGCTAACTCCAAACATAGTACATAGCACACCGTAATAGCACACCGTAGGAGAACTTAGTCGCAACCGCAATCAGCCGCATAGCCTGGAGTAATGGAAGAAGCGGACATACTTAAAACACTGCACGATACTGTGATTCTAGCGATGCAGGAGGTGCAAGTGGTGACCAGGATGACGCCGAAGGACAAGGAAGCTATGCGCCGCGGCTTGCATCACCTTGATAACGGTCTTGAGAACAATGACCAAAAATGGAAGGACTTCATGGATCGACAGTCAGCGAATATGCGAGACTAACTTACTCAGGTGACAAGCGGATCCACCGTTCACACTTTACTGAGCGATTTGGGAAGCGGTCCATGAAATCCGAGCTATCATCCTTGCGGATGCGCGTGCCTGCCAGCGAAAGGAGGAGGAAAACTCTGATGACGATGGAGCAGACGATACCCCGTAAGCCCATCATACAAGCAGCGCCAGTGAGGTTCAAAATGCACTGACTACAAGGAATGTCGTAGATCCTGCTGCGGTGTCATACTGACTCTATTTACTGGACAGGCAAGTAGCGTAGCCGGAGGATACAGTGGGATGATTTCAGAGGACGTTGAGGGTACAGCACCTGAAACAACCGGATGAGTCTCATGGGATTATGTCTTCTCTCAATCACAGCTCAAGTAGCACATCGTAATACTTTATCGTCTACGTTCTATATGTATATTCTAGTGTTTACACATATGACTCTTGTGATATGCGAGGAACAGACCCGTCGACTAAATAGAGTAGCGACTGAAAGCTACAAAACATAGAGTCGCGCTGCAAGCGAATTTTCTATAATCTACATTCACGAGCACCTCAGGAGACCGAGAAGATGCACCTGATTCGTCCTGTACGCCAAACACCACGACGGTGTTGTAGCGCATATTTAGGCCAATTGTTGTCCCATTCTCTCAGCTATGCATCAAACGGACGGACGCTTTTCTACATACAATGCTCATTATCCATAAGCTTTCTCTATATCCTTACCAACAAGCCCATGAACAGAATCTGAGCCATTGCAATGATGAACAAGAACTGGACCCGCTTTGATCGCTGAGAATGCGAGATAGTCGCAACAGACGAAGAGTTGGATGAGTCTGGCAACAAGACGTATTTGAGGGATCGAAGCTGTCGTGGGAGATACCTGGTATAAGCCGCAGATACCGACCAGGAGGAAAAGGGAGGTAAAGCTTACTAGGAAGAATGCGTTGGCGCAGAATGTATAGAAAAAGACACTCATGTAGAATACCTTGCCCCAGTTGAGGAAGGATGCCATGACAGTGACGATGATTCTGAAGACATAGGAGGCAAAGTTAAGATGAGCGCGTTGTGGCAAGCGGCAAGCGTAGAGTCACTTACCCAACGAACTTGTAACCGCCGTATCCAATCAGTTCAACACCGCTCGCGCCTCCTCCTCGTACATCAAGGAGATAACAACCGAGCCTAACGGTTGAAATTCGTAAGCAGCGGTCTCGGACGAGAAGAGCATACAATGCGGACGTCCGGGACATACCGAATGATCAAGAACTCGGTAACAACAACAGCAAGCGCTTTACTCAGGCTGTATCCAAGAACTTCCGGGTGGAAACGATTCTGCAGACCGGCAGCCAGCCCACATAGCAAAGTGTACGTGACAAGGGCCATACCTATACCAAGATCCGAATTAGCATCTCCGCGACGAAACACGAATCAAAACAACGGGAAACTTACTCGGAATGTACAAATCCGGCGCATTAATGTCATCACGCGGCGGCATCCAGCCTTCCTGCCCTGACGACCCATTCGAGATACCAGCGCCTCCGGGATGCACAGAATCCGGTTGACCGCTCATCCCACTGGTGCGGATAGCTTGCCGGGACCAAGGGTGATGTCGCCATGGGAAGAGAACGAGGCGGAGTTTACTCAGGACGTATGAGTTGGTTACGGAGAATGAGGTTTTGACAAGTGGCAGAGGAAGGTAGCGGGTGAACTAGCGGGAAAGCATCAGTGACTTCATCATGAAGAATTGAAAGTGTGATGCGATCACTTACATTCTTTTCTACGTATTCCTGTCCAGCAGCAACCGCACTTTTACCAAACTGCATTCCCATTTGCGCAGTGGCATCGTTCATACCCATCGGCCATTGACTTCCATCGGGATTGAATCCACCGAATCCTCCCATGTTCATGCCCATCGGATTCATATAAGCCGGCGAAGGGCCGCCTGCAGCGCCTGCACCAGTATTGCCGTGCAGTCCCGGAGACGGGGAGGCATAGCTTCCTGCTGCATAACCACCTCCGGGTGCGAGACGACCGGGACCACCTGCAGAGGTCTGGCCTACATTTGTGAGGAATGGCTGAGCCGAAGAAGTAGCGGACGCAACACCTCCCGTTCCCATTGTCGAAAATGTATTCGGATTCCCTGTCCCGCCTTGCATTGGCATCCCGCCAAACCCATACGAGCCACCAGGTCCGCCTTGCTGCGCAGCATTGACAGGCGGACTACTGAAACGCATGTAGCTGTCTCCCGACGCTCTGGATGCCTCGAACGAGGCCGAGGTACGCCCGTATTCTCCAGAAGGACGTGTAGAGTAGGTGGTCGATGGAGATGATACAGTAGGCTCTGGAGGCGGCTGGGAAATGTGTGACGGCCGCGGATGAACGAGCGGAGGTGGTGATCTGGTGTTTTGGTAGGGTGCAGACATGATGTTGAACCTGTTTGAACTTTGGGTTTCTTGGACAAGCACATAGTAAAGACGATGTACTCATAATGCGAGCGTCATACAACGAGGGGAGTCGAGTCGTGGTGGCATACAAGTCCGGCGGCCGAAATCACGTGTCACCAATATTTCCCGGCTTCGAGCGTTCACTATACTCTGAGGCACTTCGGGTGTACTCCATCAGCTTGCCTGCATATCAGAGACAGCGCAGCGACGCAGAGCTTCAAACGTATTTTCGTCCCCCAATCCGTTTTCGCCATGTCTAAATCAGAGGAAAAGTCAAGCAAGAGGAAGAGCAAGGACGTCGAAGCGTCGGTAACGGAGCCAAAGAAGGAGAAGAAAGAGAAGAAGGACAAGAAAGACAAGAAGGACAAAACCAAAGAAAAGAAGGAGAAAAAGGTCGAGAAGAGTGATGAATCTGTCGAAGCCCCAGTGATTGCACCCACGACGGAAGATGTCGATATGGAGACCGAGGAATCGCCCGTGGAGAAAGATTCTGAAGCACCGGAAGACAGCTCGATCAAGAAGCGTAAACGAGAGGACAAGTCGGACATAAAAGACACCCAGGACGAGGACGCAAACTTACTCGAGATCGATCCGGATGCGCCTACACCACTATCCAAAGCCCAGGCACGAGCAGCTCGTAAAGAGGCCAAGCGAAAGCGAAAAGATGGAGAGGCAGACGAAGAAGCCGCCAGTGATGTCGAAGAGGCTGGAGCTGATGGCGAACCCAAGCCGAAGAAGTCGAAAAAGGACAAGGATGAGGCGCCAAAACCACCCAAGCGACAACACTCTGTCTGGATTGGTAACTTGGCTTTCAAGACGAATCCGGAATCGCTGAAGGCTTGGTTGGAGAGGGAGATTATTCTGCTGTCCAAGGGTGGTGGACCCAAGGCTGAAGCTGGAGAAGATGCGGAAGTGGAAGATGATGATGAGCCAGAGGAAGGAGATGATGATGAGGTCGACGAGGAGACGGAGATTGTCACGCGAGTCAATATGCCTATGAAGCAAGGTCGGTTCGGTGTGCAGAATCAAGGGTGAGTATCCGTTTCAGATGTCTATCACTCACGCTCACACCCTTATCTCCCGCAAAGATTCGCCTATGTCGACTTTAAAACCCGTCGATTCCAGAAACTTGGTGTCAAGCTCAGTGAAAAGATGATCGACGGTCGTCGCCTCTTGATCAAATATGGTGACGACTATGGCGCGAAAGCCGATGCACGAACACCAAAGCCTGTAACATCCATCCCGGCCGGTGCCTTGCCAAAGTCACAGCCTCATAATGCAAGCGCGACCTTGTTCATGGGTAACTTGCCGTTCGATGCGACCGAGGAAGCCCTCTGGGACTTTGTGGAGCGGAATGCGCAAGAGGCCTTGAAGGGCAGGAAGAAGAGTAAGAAGGGCAAGGGAAGAAAGGCTAGGTTCGGAGAGCAGCAGAATGACAGCGAGAGCGAGTCTGGGAGTGAGGAGGAGGACGATGAAGAGGAGGATAAAGAGGAGGAAGACGTTGCTCAAGGCGATGCAAAGGCCATCTTGGAGAACAAGAGACAGTCCGGTGAGGTGTCTGGCCTGCGCAGAGTTCGAATGCCTTTGTTCGAGGATAGTGGCAAGTGTAAAGGGTGAGTCGTGATTCGCTTGACTCGTACCTCGTGCTCCAGCACGCTGACAGCATCCTCCTACGCAGATTCGCCTTTCTCGATTTCAAGTCAGTGGACCAGGCCACGCTCGCTTTGGCGAACCGTAGAAATCATTTCTTGTACAACCGAAAGCTGAAGATGCAGGTAAGTTGCACCGCGCCCGTTCCGTCGACAGGAAGCAAAGGATCCTAACATTGCCTCTTATCGCAGTACGCTTCGGAAGGAGCAACAAAACGATCCCTCCCAGCTTCTCAGCGTAATAGACCTCCTCCAGGCGAAGAAGGCGCTGAAGGCGCGGCTCCTCGACCCACCGGACGGTACTTTGACAAGAGTGCACCCGCTGCAGAGGGTGAGGAGAAGAAGGATGCCAGGGGTAAGAAATGGGAGACGGCTGGTAGACCCAAGCCTGGTGCGGCGCTCATGATGGCCAAGCGTGAGAGTGTCGCTATTGTTGCTGGACAGGGAAAAAAGACCACTTTTTAGTGTCTCGATTGACTATTTGTACAGTGTTTTGTTGTGGATTTATCGCATGCCTGAGGTCAAGCAGAGAGATGTTGCGGGATGAAACCGCTTGGCGTACCCACCGGCGGGAATCGTGTTGTGCTCGGTCGTCGAATACTTCCACTGACCGCAGATTTTGATGAGCGTACAATGCTGCTTCATGTAATGTCTGCTGATCCACCCAGTTGTCCACATTCTGAGCTATGGCAGTGTTGGGGCAAGGAATCAATGCGTGAGGAGATGAATAATGGTATCGATAACCCTATACAATAATATTGATGTTGACAAGTCCTGATGTGTTCTATATGATTGTTCCGCGCATACATAGCTTTCAACGAGCGGCATCTTTGCTGCAAATCCAACGTCAAGCGATGAGCCAATGATCGTGTTTCGCCTCGGCCTGTTTGCAAACTCACTCTAATAGTGCTTTTGCCTCGTTGATCTTCCCAGCCAAATACGGCGCTCCTCCTCGATCCGGGTGGTTTGCCAACATCAGACGACGATGAGCATCCTTGAGCTTGTTCGTTGTTAAAGGGTCTCTATAGTGCGACGAACGAAAAGAACGGATCAGTCGGGGAAAGTCACAAACTGTAATTTCGAAGCGTCACCCCCTCTAATCGTCATAGAGAACACCATCCTGGCGTATTTGAGTGGGATGAAAGATAATGGTAGCACTTACTTGATACCAAGAATCTTCATTGCCTCGCTCTTGTCCATCTTTGCTTGGAAGCCACCCTTGGCCCACTTGTCCGCGCCGACACGAGCACCTCCTCGGTAGGCTTGATACAGTACTCGACCGCCCAGACCTGCTCCAAGAAGGCCGAGTCCGACTGTCAATGCTGATGCCATGTTTCTTGGGGTAGTGAAATGAATGGTGGCGATGTGATGGATTCAAGAGGTCTCGAAGTTGTTGCAGAGCAGATGATCTGATCGAAAAGGGTTTGATGGCAAACAGTTGGCCAGCTCCGAGTTGAACAAGAAGAATGTGCTTGAAACAGCGATCGAAAAGTTCGAAAAGTGGAGGCAACTCGCGCCCTTTACCAAGGGCGGCCCTTACTTGTGGTTCCTCGAAGGCCTACTGCTCAAGTGTGTAGCATGTTCGAGTACTTAGACGCTGGGTACATGCCTATCCTGCACCGAGTAACATGCCTATTTTCAGAGACGTCTCTTCACATGTAATATCGAAGGCTGTTCGAAAGACCCCAAAATTGCGTTGTTTCCGTCTCTGTGGGTGACGCAAAGCAACAATTGTGCGACCAGTCGGTCGCATTCTTTTCGAAAAACGCAACAATTTGGTAGCGATCCTCTGAACGTTTAGAAGCGTGTCCCGCGTGTCCAGACCCGGACATAACAGGATCAATCTGTTATCATACAGCAACCCCGTAGACCCGTGTGGTAGAACAACTTCAACATAGCTTGCTACCATCCCGGGCGCGGCATTTTGGGTCTATATCAGCGCAGGAGCGACTGCGAAGACTACCACAACTTGCTGAATATGAATAAATAAACCAGGTATCAGAATGGCAAAAACATCCCCTCAAGAGACTGGCAAAAGGTATTGATCAATAGCGGGATCGAACCGCTGACCTTACGCTATACTATCCGAGCGGATATTAGGCGTATGCTCTACCGACTAAGCTAACCGACCCTTCTTAAGCCTGTAAGTTATGCGGCAATATATATTTGATGTGAAGTCGGTCACACGACTCCGCCGCTTGCACGGAAACCTTCTGTCATGCGGTTCAAATGCCAGTGGTAAATGCGCGGCCATGGGTGTAGCACCATTCAAACGCCTTGATGGAACGCAGGAGAGAGTTTTGAGGTCATCCACCTGTACGAGCAGTAGCGACAGGCGACAGGATGGATCTGGGATCTGGTCGTGTCCGGCGCTCGTTCGATGAAGGGCAATAATTGGGTACAGCACTGTACAACTACCCCGCAGATTCGGGGCGGGCCACCAGCTCACATGTGCAAGATCGCAACATTCTAACATCCGCTCCGAAGCTCGCCCAGCCCGATTCATTCCTGAGCTCCCAGCGAGTTGACGGATAGGGACGTGAAAGCAAGCGGAAGTGTGGATAACGAGCTGGATAACGTAGGCTCTTGTGGTGGTCATTTGTTGGCTAGACAAATGGAGCAGATGCCATGCATCCCAGTAACATGGTTGTTTCTTCTTTCATCACGTTTTTCTTTCGGCCGCCGTCTAGGCCAGTCTGAGATATGAGGTTAGAGTAGCATGAGTAGCTGGTTACAGCTCTGGTTACTATCTGTTTTGTTTGGTTACTCTCTTTTTTGCGGTAGCACTAGTACAGTAGTAACTGGTAGCTGTAAGAGAAAAAAAACTGTTCATTTGACTAGCTATTGAACTTGACATGTGGTATGTAGCATGTGGTATGTTCGGCTTTTGGCTCTTGTTTTTCTGTTGCTTCCCCGAGGGAAGAGGTCACAAACGCAACAGGAATGACGGTTTTGGTGAAAACTACTGGCTATTGCTTGAGCTGTGAGCTGTCTATTGGCATTGCGCGTCTACCGTCTACGGAAGATTTGGCAGACCCTCGAGAATGGACTAGCGCGCCCTAAGGGCGCACGTCGTTTTTCTTTTCTAAGTACCAAACTGGATTGTTCGACTTTCTGGTCAGCTTTCTGGTTTCCCTAAACCTTCTCAGCTACCTTCTCCCGTCGACGTCTACAATTTAAAGACATAGACAATGCTTATGGCAATACTGCCGTTCGTTCGCCGACCTCGGTAGATCTTCGCCTTTTACCCTTCTTTCAACTCGCCCCACAAGTTCGAGGCTTCGTCTTTCCCCGGCCACCTCGCCGGCAAAGTTCGACATGTACTTCGTGGATCTTTGAAGTTTCTGGCTTCCTCGCGCATTGCAAGTACAGTAATGGTGTCGGAGGCTTCTTTCCCCGGCCACCTCGCCGGCAAAGTTCGACATGCACTTTGTAGATCTTTGAAGTTTCTGGCTTCCTCGCGCATTGCATTCATAGCTCGTGCAGACGTATATAATTTCAGCATCTTGAACGATACAGATTCCTTGCGACATGCTTACTTTTCCTATTCACAATTCGAAATCTTCGTGCCCTCTCCTACTGGAATTCGGCAACCTACTGGATCCCAACAGCACAACAGTTCAGACTTTCAACCAATTCGCTCAGTAACAACAACCCATTCACCATGTCCGAAAAGGCAGACATCTACCACGCCGAGAAGGCAGGAATCGAGCATGTTGACTACGTCGACGAGAAGAACCTCGCCATCAGTGGATCAGAGCAGGAGTTAGGACACTTTATCGCAGATGCCCAGGCAGCAGCCGAGTTGCAGAAGGCTCAGACGACCAGGGAGGCGCTCGCGATGTGGAAACCTGCTATCATCTATTCCATCATCTTCAGTTCCGCCATTATTATGGAAGGTTATGATACCATCTTGCTGGTAAGCGCGACTTCTTGGGTGTTCGAAATGTGCAGTTGGCTGATCTCCCCCGTCATAATAGGGCCAATTCTGGGCTCAACCTGCTTTTGCTCAAAAGTACGGAGCATTTGACCCGGGGTCAGGAACCTATCAAGTCGCCGCTCGATGGCAGACTGGACTTTCCTGTGCTGTTCAGGTCGGAAACATTCTTGGTCTCCAAATCACTGGTCCCGTTTCGGAGCGACTCGGTTACCGACCCACTATGCTTATCGCCTTGGTCTGTTTGACCGGCTTCTTGTTCATCCAATTCTTCGCCGTCAACATCCAGATGCTTCTGGCGGGTTATCTTTTGCTTGGTGTAAGTCGCTCTTCCATGAAACTCTCGCGCTCGATACTGATTTGCCCTTTCCACCCTGCTAGTTCCCCTGGGTTCGTTCTATTTCCTCGGGTCCCTCTTCCCGGGCTGCCTACTAACGCTTTCTGTGCCAATGCAGGGAACTTTCCAAACAATGTCTGTCTCCTACGCTGCCGATGTAATGCCAGTTCATCTCCGACAATACCTAACCACCTACGTCAACTTGTGCTGGGTCATTGGCCAAATCATCGCCTCTGGTGTTCTACGAGGGTTGGTCGGTAACGACACTCAATGGGCGTACCGAGTAAGTCTATGAATGTCGAGTCGCACAGCCTGACTTCAGCTCATCAAGCTGGGATTTCATAGATTCCGTTCGCCATTCAGTGGATCTGGCCCATTCCCATCATCATCGGTATGTCTCACTTTGAGCAGCTTCGCGATTGAGTTGCTGAAATTTGCCCCTTCCATCGCAGGCATCACCTTTGCTCCTGAAAGTCCCTGGTGGTTGATCAAGAAAGGTCGAACCGAAGAGGCTGAAAGATCATTGCTCCGACTGTCGACCCGAGCGTCTGGATACACCGAAGAGGATGCGAGGAAACAGGTCGCCATGATGCAACACACCAACGAAATGGAAAAGGCGAGTTTGGAAGGCGTCTCGTTCGTGGACTGCTTCAAGGGAGTCAACCGACGACGAACAGAAATCGCAGCTCTCGTCTGGCTAAATCAGCAAACGTCCGGAAGTGCGCTCATGGGTCAAGCGACGTACTTTTTCCAGCAAGCTGGGCTTAGTAACTCTGCCGCCTCGACGATGAACCTTTGCATGTTCGCCGTCGGAGCCATCGGTACTATCGGTTCTTGGTTCATCATGAAACCATTCGGGCGACGAACCCTTTTCCTGTACGGTCAAGCCATCTGCACTTTTATCATGTTGCTCGTTGGCATTCTGGGCACTGCTACCAAAAAGGGAGGATC
The DNA here is from genome assembly GCA_030039245.1 of Naganishia vaughanmartiniae. Taxonomy (NCBI): domain Eukaryota; kingdom Fungi; phylum Basidiomycota; class Tremellomycetes; order Filobasidiales; family Filobasidiaceae; genus Naganishia; species Naganishia vaughanmartiniae. Next base: position 515,020 of record JASBWU010000009.1, read on the forward strand.
TGGAGGATGGGCGATTGGCGGGCTCTTGATCACATTCACTTTCATCTATGGTAAGTTCTCCTCGCCCATATCCTCTTTCTCGGCGACTATAATTTGCATTTTGCACCTAGATCTTACCATCGGCCCCGTTTGTTACTCGTTGGTCGGTGAAATCCCTTCCACTCGTCTGCGAGCAAAGACTGTCATTTTGTCGAGAAATCTGTACAACTTGGGTGGTCTCGTGATTGGTATTCTCAACCCTTACATGCTCAACCCTGTAAGTCTCCTGAACCGCCATCAGACTTCGGAGAAGTGGACCTGACATTTTCCTGTCGTCTGATCAGACTGAATGGAACTTGGGAGCCAAGAGTGGTTACGTCTGGTTTGTCGGTGGCGCTGTCTCCGTGAGTATTTCTTGCAAAGAGCCCGAACAGGACATGCGACTGAGCTTGTCGTTTCCCCATCTCTAGGTCGTATGGATCTTCTTCCGATTGCCAGAACCCAAGGGCAGGACATACGGTGAACTCGACATTCTGTTCGAGCAGAAGATCGGTGCTCGAAAATTCGCCAGCACTCACGTCGACGAATTCGATGCGCACGAGCGAGATGCTGCTGCTGCTGCTATGGGAGCTGGTGTTGTTCACTAGAAATGGGAAACGTTGTCGCAGTATTTGGGACCAAGATTGCAATTGTATGAATTTGATATTGGAATGTACGAGTCGAATTTTATAGAATATGTACATTGATTGAATAGAATGACCAAGTCCGTCCCGCCGAGCAGAGGTGTCTCTAAGTCCATATAACCATCACAAGCAAACACCCTTGTAAATCTCTTCGTTTGTCGAATCTTTTCTCTGACATACCTCTTGGCTTGCCTCCTTACGAGCATAATTGATATTGACATGTGCGCAGTTCTCCCTGTCCCGCTGCGAAGCAGATCAGCGGGATCATCATGGAGTCTCAGCTTAGGAGTGGCGCCGCCCACGCCGAGTTCAGCATCATACATGCTGTGAAGGAGTTTACAAGATCTCATGAGAGTGTCAAGGAAAAGAGTTGAAGCTCCGGACGTTGAACAATGAGAACACATCACATATGAAGAACGCAAATGAGATACATGTTTTCTATGATTATTATAACTATATTCCTCCATGTATTTTGGCACGTTACAGCCTGAATAACCATATCTAGACTTTGCTTGTCGCAAGGTCTGCAAGATGTGACCACCAAAAAAAAAGGTTTGTTACACTCCAATGATGCTATGCAACGACAACGCGACTACCGAATAAGCCCTGCCCCGGGTCGGCGTCTTTTCTCTTCCTGTCCACTTCCTTGAAAGCCAACAAGACCAAAGCCAAGGTCGCGATTCGAGCGCACCTGTGTCTCTTCAGTCTCGTCAGCCGTATTGGGGCCAGCCCGTGTGTCGTTTGTTGTCATCGTTGTGTAAAAACGTCGATCGCTTGTTGTCTCTATGTGTTGTTGTTCCTCTATGTAGGCGTGAAGTTGTGTTGTTATCGTACAAAGTGATCGTGATGCAAAGGGGCAAAATGTTGTCTATGTGCTATCGTCGTGTGCTTCGTGGTGTTTCGCGTTATTGCAAGACGCCGAGTGAAGCCATGAAAATGATTCTATTCCGTCTATATTGGAATGCCGTGAAAGTGTATGTCGAAGGACATATCGCAACGAATCGCATAAAAAGATAATGCGACAGAGGTTGCAATAAACGCGGCCGGTGTAGACGGACCAGAATTGAAATCGAATGTTGTGAAGATTGCCATTATTGTGTCCCGTTGCATGACTGAGATCATTGCCCGATAGAGGATGCTGAAAAAGACGTTGAGATCAAAAAGACAAAGGGCGATCGTCCGTGTGAATCGTCTCGGAATGTCAAATGTTGTTGGTACAATGCGAATCCGTTGCGTAAAGACGCCAAAGTGTTGGAGGTGTATAGTCGATAATCAATCGCGCAGTCAAGAATGAGGAATTGAGAAAAATGGAAAGGGAGACGGAAGAATGCAGAGAGGGAGGTGGTTTACCACCAGCTCTGGGAGCCAGCGTTTCCACCACCGTACCCTCCGCTGCTACCTCCAAATCCACCGCCACCGCCGCCGTAGCCTCCGCTGTTTCCAAAGCCGCCACCGCCTCCCGCTCGATGACCACCACCTCCAGTTCGATGATCAGCTCCGCCGAATCGGCCGCCACCGCCTCCTCCTCCTCGTCGACCTCTGCCGCCTCGGCTGGATCCGCCGAAGCTTCGCTCGTTGGCAACTTCGGCCAACCAGTCAGGAACTTCTTGGTTGGCTTCCTTGAGAAGTTCGATCAAGTCTCGACCGATACCGCTGTTGCCTCGGTTGTAAAAGGCGGTGGAGATACCAGTGTTACCGGCTCGACCAGTTCGACCGATTCGATGAGTGTATTCGGAGATGTCGGAAGGCAAGTCGTACAAGATGACGTGCTTGACGTTTGGGATATCCAAACCTCGAGCAGCGACGGCAGTAGCGACCAAGATGGGTGCTCGACCAGTCTTGAATTGCTGCAAGGCCCATTCACGTTCACGTTGAGTTCGGTCACCGTGGATAGCAGTAGCGTTCAAGCCGGCGTGGCACAAGAAGTCACAGAGGGTGTCGGCCATTCGTTTGGTCTCGACAAAGACCAAGGTCAATCCATCGGGCTCAGCGCTGATGACATCGAGCAAGAGGGATCGCTTGTCATTGTCTTCGACAAATTCGACTCTTTGAGTAATGTTCTCGGAGGTGGAACCGACTCGACCAACGGACAAGAAGACGTAATCCTTCAAGAAGTCTCGAGCCAACATTTGGATTTCTCGCGGAAAGGTGGCGGAGAACATGAGGGTCTGTCGGCCCTGGACACCGGGCATGTCCTGACCTTCAATGATTTGTCGAATTTGAGGTTCGAAACCCATGTCCAACATTCGGTCGGCTTCGTCGAGGACCAAGTACTTGATGTTGGCCAACGAGATCTTTCCACGGTCGATCAAATCAACCAATCGACCAGGAGTAGCGGCCAAAAGATCACATCCTCGTTCAATCGTTCGGATTTGAGTACCGATATCGGCACCACCGTAAGCGACGGCAGGTCGGACCCACGATCGGTAGGCAAACTTTCGGGCTTCCTCGTAGATTTGAGAAACCAATTCTCGGGTAGGTGCCAAGATCAAGGCGGCCGGGTAGACCTTTCGGGATCGCGAGTACGAAGGAGGAGCGTTAGGGTCAACAGGAGGCTCCGAAGGACCCTGTGCGAACAAGTTGGTCAAGATGGGGAACAAGAAACCACCAGTCTTTCCTGAACCAGTCTGGGCACAGGCCATCAAGTCTCGGTTGTTGGCGACAATAGGGATCGAGTATTTCTGAACGGGAGTAGGTGTCGTGTAGTGGGCGAGCTTGATGTTGTCCAAAAGCACGGGGTCGATGGGTGGCGAAGTGAATTCGAGGAGGGGTTCGGGAACACCCTGACCAGTAGCTTCAACGGGAATATCGGCGTACTTGTCAAAGTTGATACCACTCGACTGGTGGATACCGTCGTTGACTTCTCCGTAGAGTTCCTTCTCCATCCTCATGTGCCTGTTACCAACAACATGTTCTCCATTCTTCCACGAACCGAATCCATCGGGGACTCGACCGCCACCGCCTCCACCAGAGAATCCACCTCGAGGAGCGAATCCACCTCGGGGAGCGGAATCCCAGTCACCGGGTCGAGAAGCGTTAGGATCGGGGAAGTTTCGTGCTCCACCGCCGTAACCACCTCGTCCACCAGCGAACGAAGGAGGTCGCTCGTTAATGGGAGTGGCCAGTGCGGCAGGAGGACCGGATCGGGCACCTCGCATGTGAGGAGGCACGTAGGCGGATCGGCCGTTGTGCATCGAGTTGTTCAACGACATACCACCTGAATCAAGACAAGAGGCGTCAGTCCGCTGTTCTCGACTCCAGGAATTGATGCAGACTTACCCATCTTCTTTTCCAGGTTGTGTGCGTTTCCGTTTCCGTTGACGGGTGCCGGGTTGCTGTCGGTTAAGGGAGCAGTCATGATTGTGTTTTTTGTTTGCGTTTTTTGTTTTGTTGATCTGTTGATCTGGTGTGTCGTTTGTGATAAGTCTCCTGCTATTTCTTTGACTGAAATGGGAGACGGAGGGAAGATGCTGTGTATCTCCTTCCTAATGTGTAACGAACGACGTCTAACTCGCTTCTTTGTTTGTATGTGATGTGAGTTGATCTAAAAGACCAGAAAACTTGGAAAAGCAGAAGGTGGCGTGTGACAATGGGAGGCGAGGGCAAAGTTTTTATTATATGCCCTTTGATTTTCGCCGCCTGGGAGCAAAAGAAGAAAAAAAGGAGCAAAAGTCTGGCAAACTCTCGCCTTGTTTTCATCGTCAGCCCCTTTTTCGCTTCCGATGGCGTCGGCAAAAAGGAGCTCCAGTGGCTGCGCTAGTAGAGCGGACTTTAACAAAAGCGCACACTGGAGGGTTCCAGTTGCGTCATTCAACTGAACTGTGGTGCGTAGTGGTTTAAGTTCTCGTCGGATTTACAGACTCAACCTGATTTTGAGAGCAGCAGCTAGAGCAGCAGATGTAGAGCTCTCCTGAAACTACGACACGACAACAGTAATGGCCTTGAAGATGATATCGTACAATGCGCGGCACATAATACAAGAACATACATCCCTAAATCTGGATAATCGCCACACCAATGCCTGATGGTCGGATCAAGTTGTCTCTACCAACCTTCGTTGTTGTTATTGTTCGAGGCGTAAGGATTGGCTTGAGCTGGTGGCGGCGGCGGAGGACCGTTCCATGCATTACCACCCGCAGCTGCTCCGCCAGGTGTTCCCCATCCTTGCGCATTTGCCGCCTGTGCAGCGGGTGCATTGTTGTTCCCACCGTATCCTCCAGCAGTCTGATTCCAGTTTTGAGTGACAGCTGCGTAAGGGTTTGGAGTAGGAGCTCCCAGACCTGCGCCGACGAATGGAGTCCTTCCGCCCTGTAAATGATATAACAAGTAAGCAAGATGTAGAATGCAAGATGAAGGTTTCAGTTACATACAAATGCTGGCGTGCGTCCGCCCTGAGAAACAGAAGAAAGTATCAGAAACCGGTCCAGGTGTAAATAATCTGTTCGAGGAAACTCACATCGAAAGGTGTTCTTCCACCCTGTAAACAAGAAAAAGCTCAAGGTCAATACCTGGTTCTACGCGGACTCGGCTGAAGCGTCAATAACTTACGATTGCTGGTGTTCGCCCGCCCTGTAAACATAAAAAACAACAAGGCTCTCGTCAGCATTACGCCACTCTCAGCGTGAGATGAAACAACTACTTACCGCCGCCGCATAAGGATTGGGCGTCGTGCCCCATCCAATGGCCGCCGGTGTCTTTCCTCCTCCCATCTGAGCATACGGATTCGGCGTCATTCCATACGCCAACCCTGGTGCAGGTGTCCTTCCACCTCCGGCCATCGCATAAGGGTTTGGCGTCATACCGTATGGTACTCCGCTTGCTGGTGTCGGTCCTCCCATCGTCACAGGCGTAGGCATCATTGGTCCTGCGTTTGCGTACGGGTTGACTGATGGGTCCATTCGTTCGGTTGCCATGACGGCTTGGCCGACTCGGTAGGTTTGTAAAGGCGTCAGCTGCCCAGAGACAGGATCACGTTTCTTGAGCCAATCAAACGGCAGAGGAACGACTTTGTTGTTTGTTTCGAGCTCGACTCGAGCCTTGTCGCCGGTTGTATCTTTGATCATCCCACGGATACCCTTGTTAGTACCCTTGATAATGACAACTTTTGTGTTGATGAGATGTCGGTAGTTTCCTCCCTGTTTGCTGACGTACTGCGGAAGGTTCTGGTTGATCGAAGGATCCAGTTTCGACAAGTCTGGTCCGGCTGTTGGACGCGTGTCTAGCGGTTCGAGGTTCTTGCTTCTCGTTACAAAGATTCCTCCATTCTCCGCCATGTCTTTACTGTACAAGAAGACATACAGTCCTCGGTGGATATGCAGGACTTGTCCTCGTCGACCCTAAAGAATGGCCAAAGTCAGTCTCATTCTCACCAGTCTTCGGCTCCGCTGCACTTACTTCGCCCATGAACTCCCTCATTTGATCTCCAACCTTGAACTCGTGATCGTCCTTGTCAAGACCTATAGCTCTCTTTGCCTCGGGTCCGACTTTTGAACTGATCTGAGTAGGTCTCAGGTTTCGTACGCTTTCATTCTGATCTAGGATTTTCAGCGCATCTCGCTCCGTCTGGAAGATGACACCTGCGGTGAGAGCGCTATAAGATGGAATTGTTTAGCAACCTGAAGCAACTTAACCATGATAAAGCTACCCACTCTATCATGACCAAATCGTGCATTTCATATTCACCGATTCGACCACCTGTTGTACCGACCGCCGCGGCTTCTCGAAGATCATGCGCGAACGCTTGTCGCTAAGATCGGAATCGCTCTGTTAAGCATAAACTCAAAAAGGCAACCTCAAACCGCACACTCACCTCCATCTGCGTCAAGTCCGAGAGATACGTAACCGTGTTGGCATTGATCCTCAACACCATACCCGTATCATCCTGATTCCTCCCATGGGTAACTTTAACATGATCACCGACGTTGAAAATCTTCTTGACGCTCTTCCCTGCCAACTCGACAGACCCAACATCGGAATCCGTCGCACGAATCGTAATGACTTCCCCACTGACGGCTTCCACGATACCCCTCATCCCTGCTAATTCACCCTCGGTCGCTTCCACCCGATCACCAGGCTGGACGTTGCTCCCTGCTGTACGTCGTGATTGTTCTGCAAGGGCATCCAAGTTGATCGAGATGGACGTTGTTGAATTCTTGTCGGCGATGGCGGAAAGATCGTCCCCGCCAAACCTTGCAATCTCGGTCAACGTCGGATGTACATCTTCCGTCTGCAAGGACGTGATCGGGTACTCCTTGTCGAGTAGCCCATCAGCAGTGTATTCCTCATCCTTGAAGATCCATCTACCAGATTTCTTGAAAGCGGCCCCACGTCCGTATCGCTCCTGTACGGCCTCATGGCTGAACAGACGCTGAGGAGCACGACTGGCGAGACTAGCGGCACCGGCACCCTTTTTTCGTTTCCTATCCTCGGCTGAACGGTTGTCGGGTTCGTAATCGATACGCGGGACGAGCAAGACGGCCGCGGTCAACCCATCCGGTTGAACATCATTCACTTGTGCCAGATCACCAGCATATTTCCCTCGCTTGACGCGGACCCACATGCCCTTTTTCACCGTCGTCACTTTTTTTTTCATGGTCAACAACGATACCATGTCCCTACTCTCGACCAACTGAATCGGATTGTTTTTCGCCTGGTTGTTCCGCGGTGTTTGCAGGTAGACGTTGGAGATGCCCTTGAGCGCTGCATCGACATGCTGCGCCTTGTCCGCTTCCACAAACACCAAACCGGGTAAACTATCCCTCTGGAACGCCGAATAAATCAACAACGGATCCCCTTCTTCGGCCTTGACGAACCCCTTCATCAAGATTGTATTCACAACATTCCTCTCCGTTCCCGACTTGCACCTCACTTGCCACAATTTAGGATCTCCGGGTCCGGGCATGTTCGCCTTTCGATCAGAGAAATTGGCGGAACCATCGTACGTCTTGTTGTCCCTTCGATATCGTTCGCGTAGTTCTCGTGCGATTTCTCGAGCGTCGCGGGACATGTCTTCTGCGTCTCTTCGATCGAGACGACGGTGGGAACGCACATCTTGTGGTCTGTCGTTGAAGGAGACGTCTTGTTCGATGAAGCCGTTTTCTAAATTGGCCATTACATAGTTGCGCAGGGATTAGGTTGTGCAGTTCGGAACTGAGCGTGAAACGTACCAGCACCGGCGAAATCATCTTCCTCGTCTTCATCTTCATCCTCGTCATCTACTTCAGCTTCTACATCCAAATACCTGTTTGCTCTTGATCGCTTGTGTCTCTGCGAGGCGGCGGCAAGGGGTTAGGAGCTCGGCCAATTAACAAAAGATACAACCAAACTTGCTCTTCGTTTTCCTTTTGCATCTGTTCCTGTAAATGAGCGTGAATGTCAGCATGGGATTCGTATACCTTTGCAACCTGTCAGGCAACTTACCATCCTCGTCGTCATCCTCATCTTCATCCTAGATCACCAGCGCAAATCACCAATCAGCCACACTCGCCTCGCGCAAAACATCCAACAAGAACATAACGTACATCCTCTTCCTCCTCCCTCCGCGCATCTCTCGACTTTCCCGTATTAATTGGCTGTTCATCCTCCTCTGAATCATCATACCCCTGATCCCGCTCGAGACGCGCAATGGAAGTCGCGGTACCAGGCTGGCGTGAGCGATCGTCTTCTTCGTCTGACATGGTCGTAGCGGTCTTATGATTGTGTGATATGGGAACCGGTTGGACTGCGGTGGTGGGGATGGTAACAAGGTCGTTCATACCAAGATATTGCATTGCGCATGGCGAGTGGTCGCGAACAAGCAGCTGTCTGTCGCAACAATCAATCGGGAGGGAGCGGCGACAACGTGAGTACGGATCCGAAGATGTGCAAGTTTGCTTAGTCAGCCATTCAAAGTGACATCATGCAGCTGAGACATTCGGAACCAGCGACTACGACGACTTTCAACACAAATTACTATGGGAATCTAGGAATAAAGTTTATAAATGATAGGAGAAACGTTGCTTTCCTTTGCCATCGAAACACAATTAAAACAATCAAGCAACTATCATGCCCGAAGCAACTACAGGTCTCGCAGCTTCCGCAAAGGGAAAATACGATGCGGTCACACCGCCAAAACCTTCTTCCCTTCCAGGGGATGTCGTGAATCAACTTACAGTCGACTTGAGCCGAGAGATTGAGGAAAAGGGAAAGGTATGTATGGTGGCGGTTATTGTTGAAGACCGTGGTTTGATGATATTCTCGGCTGTTAGGACGTCGATGTCGAAGGTTTATTAGCTTATCAGCGGGTCGCTCATTACCTCAGTACGTGTCCAATACACCACATTCACCCAATCAACGCAGTTTGTTCATACATGACGCTTATCACCTTTCCTAATTGTCCAGGTGCGGCACAGATCTTCCTTCGAGATAATGCCCTCCTCGCTACTCCACTCGAGATGGAACACGTCAAACGTCGTCTCCTCGGACATTCTGGAACCTCGGGAGGACTGATCTTTGCGTACAGTCATGCAAACTATTTGATTACTAGACACGATAAAGATGAAAGTGGCCCGCCTCGAGTGATCTTTGTGACTGGTGTAAGTCCTTATCAAAAATGTTCTCTACATCCTTCCCAGTCTTCCTTTCTGACCTATGCGCTCGCAGCCAGGCCACGGCGCACCCGCAATCCTCTCCTGTCTATTCATGGAAGGCTCCATCACCCGATTCTACCCCGAATACCCAATGTCGGCAGAAGGTCTCTCTTCACTCATCAAACGCTTCTCCATGCCCGGCGGATTCGCCAGCCACGTGAATGCAGAGACACCCGGGTCGATTCATGAAGGTGGCGAACTTGGGTATGCGCTTGCTGTTAGTTGGGGTGCCGTGATGGATAAGCCGGATTTGATTACTGTTTGTGTGGTTGGAGATGGAGAGGCTGAGGTGAGTCCATGAGAGGCAAGGAAGGATCATGGTCGCTTGCTCAAGCATTTACGTCATGCAGACTGGCCCTACCGCGACAGCGTGGCACAGTCACAAGGTAAGTTTAGGGAGCGCTTTCGCAATGGAAGGCTTGGCTCATGTATCATTCCTCACAGTACATCGATCCGGCAGAATCCGGCGCATGCTTGCCCATCGTCAGCATCAACGGCTACAAGATCGGCGAACGCACAATTTATGGCACAATGGACAACCTGGAGCTCACTGCGCTCTTCGTCGGCTACGGCTATCAGCCCCGTATCGTCGAATACGGCGCGTCGCAGTCTGATCCCGAGAGGGACATACGGGTCAACAAGGATATGGCGGTCAGTATGGAATGGGCGTACGCCGAGATCCGAAAGATCCAGCAAGCTGCGCGAAGCGGAAAGCCGATCGATAAGCCTCGGTGGCCTGTCATCTTGATGCGCACTCCCAAGGGATGGACAGGACCCAAGAAGCTCGGAGATAACGTCGTCGAAGGGTCTTGGAGGTCGCATCAGGTTCCTCTCCCCGCGGCAGCCAAAGACCCTGAACAGTTCGACCTGCTCAAGAAATGGTTGGAATCGTACCATATCAAGGAACTCGTTCATACCGACGTCACATCGAGCGATAGTCAAGCACATGATGCATCGAATACGGCAGAAGGTTTGATTAGCTCTGTCGCACTGAGGATTGTGCCGCGGAATATCGAGGCGAGGATGGGGATGGTGCCAGAGACGTTCAAGGGTTACCGACCGCTTGATTTGGCAGACTGGAAGCAGTTTGGAAAGGAAGCGGACAAGGATACTTCGGCTATGGAGGCGATCGGCTCGTACCTCGCTGATACCATCAAGAGGAACCCTAAAGATTTTAGAATCTACAGTCCTGATGAGGCAAACAGTAATAAGCTTGGTGCGACGCTGGACGTCAGTCACCGAAACTTCCAGGTGAGTCGAGGTTGCTCAGGTCGGGCTCAAGTGCTGACCCGTGATGTGGACCAGTGGGATCCCGAGACTGCGCATGACGGTGGCAGAGTCATTGAGATGTTGTCAGAGCACACTCTTCAAGGCTGGATGCAGGGTTACACTTTGTAAGTACCGACCAGTATCCTTTGACTCTCTTGGATTCGCTCACACTCGCCTGTTTGCAGAACTGGACGAGCAGCCGTGTTTCCGTCGTACGAGTCATTCTTGGGCATCGTTACGACAATGATCGAGCAGTATGCCAAGTTTATGAAGATGGCCTCCGAGACGAAATGGCGAGGAGACGTAGCGTCGCTCAACTATATCGAAACCTCGACATTGTGGCGTCAAGAGCATAACGGGTACTCGCATCAGAATCCGGCATTGATTGGCTCCCTAATGGCGTTGCCGAAACACTCGGTCCGGATCTTCTTCCCTGCCGATGCCAATAGCGCGGTATCGGTCATGGCTCACTGTCTTCGGTCCAAGAATTATGTCAACTTGATTGTGGGTGCCAAAGCGCCAACAAAGGTATGGCTCGACGTGGAAGAAACCGAACGACACTGCCTCGCAGGTGCCTCGATATGGAGAAAGTATTCCACCGACGACGGCATGAAGCCTGACGTGGTTCTTGTCGGAATCGGAGTTGAAGTCACGCACGAGGTCATCGCAGCTTCGGCGCTCCTTCGAAACGAGGGAGTCCGCGTGCGAGTCGTAAATGTCGTTGACATGATGATTCTCGGTCAACACGGACACCACCCACACGCCTTGACCGAGGGCACTTTCAACTCGCTCTTTACCTCCGACAAGCCAGTATTCATTAATTTCCACGGATACCCCAAGGAAGTCGCCGCGCTCCTGTTCGGCAGGAAGAGTAATGTCAATAGCTCGCGATTCACGATTCACGGGTACGAAGAAGAGGGTACGACCACTACGCCGTACAGTATGCTTCGACTGAATCACGCCACTCGATTCGATTTGGCACATGAAGCTGTCCTGCAAGTCGCTACCGAGCAGCCGGATCATCCCATCGCCACGCGTGGGCATGTGTTAGGCGCTGTCTGGAAGCATAAATTGCGGGAGCACGAGAAGTACACCATCGCGCAGTAAGTCGTGACGCGCCTTGCGTATCTTGGTCGTTAGCTGAACCTCAAACTTTCCACAGTGGCGAGGATCCTGACTGGACCGAACAGATTGAAGAAGTCAAATAGGTTGGGACGAAACATGAGACCTTGAAAAATAGAGCACGATAGATTGTACAGTTCTTGGAAAAACGAGAACAACCAATGTAATCACAATAGATGAGAAGAACAAGAATACGTCGGCCAATATTTTGGTGAATTGGCCCGTACTTTGCTGCTGCATGCGTCTTGCCAGCAATAATGTCATGGCGTGAGACGGATTTCGACCCTCGGACTCTGTGTTCACTTCCATGGCACGATTCGAACGGGATGTCTCCGATGGATGCAGATATGTCTATGTTGGAGGGGATTGTGTAGCAGTATGTAACCTTCCACGGTATCCAGATTGCATATCACACTGACAAGACAGAGCTTGCAGATCCATTTTGGAAACAGCTAAAGTACAATACAAGTGATTTTTCTGTTTTACCGTTGCGGTCCAAGTTCGGAAACCCATCACACAACGCAGCAAAATTTTACAAACGATGCCGCCAGAGGCGGCTTTTGGGCAGAGATGTTTCCCTAATTGGCGGATCGCTTTGACTTGGTCATCCAAAGAATACCATCGTCGCTTTCGTCGCCAGAGTCCACTCGTTTCACAGTATTTATTCTGGATTCAAGGTGAGCCTTGATGTCGGTGTTGACAGCGACTCGTCGCATGCGCTCTCTAGCATGAAGTCGGTGCATGAACCCATAAGGTTCGGCGTTGTGTCGGACGATGGTGGGTCGTTCGTGATGAGCAATGGTGACGCGGGAGAGGGGGACGTGGTCGTGGCCATCGACGGTCGCACTTCGCTCGCAAACAAGGTCCTGTAGCATAGGTTCGAATTAGCTTGCGTTTCGAGACTAAAGCCCGGTCTTCGAGTGAACTCGAAAGACTCACGGTGTCTCGCTCAAGCATCTGAACCAAGGCATGCACTTCCCCGGCATTCATAGAAGCAATGGGAGCGAAACTGCCGGCCAAGTTCACTCGAGGCTACGGAGTAGAACGCGACGAGTATCAGTGGGACAACAGATCCCGAAGAGGCTGAAGCGTTAACTTGATACTCACTGTGATGATATAGTACGAGCGGAATTCGACGAGGTGTTCTCGACCCTTGAAGCATCGAAGCAATTGGGAATTGACACCAATGTGAACGGCGACAACACCACCAGCACCCTGGAGGGAAGAAAAAAAAGACTGTCAGCCACGCAAGTACAGTGGTGCTACGAATGAGTGCTGAACTTACGGAGTAGATCTGCAAGTGTCGCTTGATGGCGTCTTTCACCATGAATGCGTCGAACGCAACAGGAGTGACGACCTCTTCGTCGTCATCTTCATCCGAGGAGGAACTATGGTTGGTCAAGGTATCAGCTAAAACACATGGACCACTTCATAGGACTTTCACTTACTTCCCGGGGGCGTTGTAAGCGGGAGTCGAAGGATCCTCGTTGCTTGCATTGATCGTTCCAGAGGGGATCAAGTCGGGCACGGGAGGATAGATACAGTCTCGAACCTGCTCGGGCAAACAATCTCTCTTCTTGTGTAACATCGCACTGACAAGAAGCAAAGCATGTCTCAGTCGGAGCTCGACAAGGCGGACAGAGCAGAGGAAGCTGGTACTTACAGAAGACGGCTCATCTTGGCAATCTGAGCGGGATCGGGAGTGGAAGGCCCTCTGAAACTAGAGTAAATCGGGCCTTCCGAGCTCGCGGGAGGAACAAACAGGGGAACATAAAGCTCTTGCTGAGTGTAGCCGCGGGTGGGTGTGAACATGTTGCTGTTGCGTTGTTGAAAAAAGGTGTTTATCGTAAGATGTCGAAGATAGATGTTTATGGTTGAGCTGGGTAGTCCGCAATCATGAAACAACGATGTATTCTCACTTACTTATACCATTACACCACCCATATGATAAGATGCCATTCTATGTCGCGTATAGCGACTTATCCCTATTCCGACATTTCACCAACTAATTCAGCTCCTCAACCCTCCTCACAACCAGGTCCATAGTGACAGAATCTTCTCTTGGTGGACTTGTTGTCACGAGATAGGATAGAACGCGGTATAAAAGCCTGGATTCCCTTCTCATGCGAGTACATCCTGGCTTCACTCCCTAACCAGCTCTGCAACCCGACCGACCACTTAGCTTCACAAGGTCGTCGAGGAGGAAAAGACATCAGCTGGTCTGCTAATGTCTCAGCTCAACAAGAAGGATCGGCACTGGTACCCAATTAGCAAAGGCGGATACAAATGAAATCGAGCACACGAGCGGTCTTCAAAGGGCAAGCGGCACTACTACTGCAAACTCGTTCAGCCAAGTGTTCTCATGATGAATCACAGTCAGCTTCAGCGGAACACGAGTCAAATTCATTACAATCTTATGCGTATGAATAGGTCACTCCAGCGGCTTGTCATCTGTCTACCCGAGCCCATAATAGGTAGTCTTCAAGCGTAGCTGCAAGGCAGCGGGGGACACCTAACTCGGCCCCTTAGGCTGACAATAATGTCAAGGTGAAGGATGTCTGCTGCTGCTTCCTTTAGGTCGAGAGATCATGAAGATGAAAATAGTATAATAGGACCGTCTTATTGACCTTTTAGCCAACGACTGACACCTGCGCCATACGCAGTCATCGTCAGAATGGCCTTCTCCATGACCCGCAAACTGATCAAGAAGATTATCAAGCATACGCGCAAGGCGAAGCAATGCTACGAGCTACCTCATATCCATCATCCTCAGGCACCTGCATACGACCTACATGCCAGCTCCACACCTATACGCTCAGTGTACCGACCAAAGTTGGAAAGAGCTGGAAGTGATGCGACCGAGATTTCCGAGTATATGAAGGTGAAGATTAAGGGGATTCTGATGAAGTCTGAGGTACGCCCTTCTTTCGCTTCTCACACATCATACATCTTGATTGACTCCCTTCAACTTATCATTACTAGGAGAACGAATGGACGGTGATCGTAAGTCTTCATCCGTTCTTCCCGCGTTACGTTTCCTTCATCGCTGATGATATGCTTACTCTCCTCCTACAGCCAAGCTACGAGAAAGGCATCCGTGAATCCTATCTCTTACCCATGGACAACGACAAGATCGATCAATTGCTTCTTCGCCTTGAGGAAGAATTAACAAGCGACGTAAGTCAACTCCAACCACCTGCCTTCCTGCTTGGTAATTACGTCCTGCCGCGGCGCTGACACGTTAAATCGCACTCCCCACATGACCACAGGAAACTCCCCTAAAGGGCATGCAACCCGCCTTCATCTTCCTCCGACATGGAAGCAGGAAAGTGAGCGGCGGAGTGGACATTATCCTGGCAAGAAATGCACGCTTGCGAGGTCACCTGCATGTTTGTATCTCAGCTTTGACTCGGCAGCGCCAGTCGTCGCTGGGAGGGCGGCAAAGAAGCGGGGTGGACTTTTCAGATCTTGGACTGTATAGATAGCTACATTTGATATCGAGACGAACTTGTCGGTCATCTGATTGGCGAAATTGTAAACTTTGTGCGGAACTAGAATTGCCAAGTAAACATTACAAGCATACATTGAGTTACACTCAAGATAGGCCACGTCGTCCTTCGCTCGGGAGCACGACCCCGACTTCTTGCAGTGGTATATCTAATGTTTTGTTAACTTTCATGTCTTATACAACAAGACCCCGTCATCACGCCGCCCACGCTCGATGTGCTGCCGCCGATACACACTTTCGTTCCCTGTCTATGTTTCTTTCGTTCTAGCCTCTACATTGGAGAGATGCTGCTTGTTTCGAAGATGCTTTTCGAAATTGTCGAGTGTTTGTCCCGGGCCGAGAGAATATATCTTGCCCATGCTGTAAGATGCGCAAGCAAGAGTCAGTCTCTGCACTCTCGCAAGGTACGACCTCTAACCACTTACCAGTCGAGACACTTGATCCGCCAATGATCTACCTCGGTGACCGTTGTTCCAGGCGGCGGGTTTGCAGGTGGACCCTTCCACGTGGCCTGTACCCTTTCTCTCGGCCTCTTCGCTGTCAAGTCAGCCAGTAGCTCGACCAACCAAGGAGGTTGCGGCTGTAATTTACCTGGTGTCAGTCACAATCTCGTCCATCTAGGAAACGCGTCGCTTACTGGTTGATGCGAAACGACTCGATGAGCTGGCGGTCTGTTTGGAGGTATTACAAGGTTGCTAAGAACAGGCGTGATTTTCGCCGGGGACTCCGAGACTCTACCGGAAGATCTAGGTTTCGAGGTTTCAGGAGTCGAACCCGGTAGAGGTTTCGATGACTGAGCGAGCGGCGTTTGTATCTTCCGGTCGTTCTTGATGGATCGTTTCGCTTGGGATTTGGCTCGACCGAGCGCAAACGCGCCGTCTGCCGAAGAGGAAGACGTCGACTCTGGCGAGGCAACATCAGGGAAAGGCGCGGGCGAATCGTCGCGAGAACGTGATCCCGGCGTCTTAACCGGTCCATCTTTGTTCGAGACTCGTGCTTTGTCGCTGGGTCGAACAGAGCCTTGACGAGATTCGCTTCCATTGACGACAGCCTTGCTTGATGCTGTATCTGGTGGCACTGATAATCTTTCTTCCTTGGGGAAAAGACGATCAGAGATTCGGCTTGAAACTCTTGGCGATGCATTGCTCGGATCCTCCAGCTGCAGCCCGGGCGTCATCGCGCTCGGTCGGTTTCTCTTGAGCCTACCGTTATTAACCGGTGCAACTACGGGGTCGTATTTGTCGTCGCGAACATCGTTGGACATTTCCGAAATATTAGCTCGGGCGGCTAATGCAGCAGCGCGCCGAGACGTGATCGGTTTCTTCAATGTCGATGGCTTGACGATGAATGGTTGCTTAGGTCCAGCCACACGCGCCAGCGGTCGTCCGTGTTCGTCTACTTCCCCGCCGACTCTCATGCGGACTGTTCGCACTGGCTCTCGATCGGGCAAAATGATACCACGCCTACCTCTGGTCGCTCGTTTCTTCTTGGAAATCAGCTTTTCACGATCTGTTTCTAGGCGTTCGATATCGGCGTCGGTAATGTTGACAAGGAACGGCGTGTGGATAGCGATCGACTGCTCGTCCTTGCGTACGACGTCCGTGACAGGAGGCAGGAACTCTTGCCGGAGTTCCAGATCGGTAACGGCCCCGCCATCGAAAGTGTAGCCGACCATGGCCAAACTTTTCATATACAAGTAGACCTGTTCGCGGATATCGTGTGCAATAGCGGTCCTATACCCGCACCATATCAGAGAGATGATCGAGCTGCGGAGGGACACCGAAGCAAACTCACTTGAATTCGCCATTCAGTCCCAATTCAGCCGCATAGACCTCTGCAAACTGCTCGGGGGAGACCGATGAAGTGAGTTCCCACTCGAAGCTGTCACTCAAATGCATTGCGCCAGACACAATGTCAAGCTATTAAGAAAAGGGATTCAGTCATGGTTGACGCTGCAAGTGAACGACAAGAGCATACCTGGATCTTGATCCTGAGGTCCTCGGCAGATTCCTGCTCGGGCAGATCTGCCATCAATGCGTCCACCGTCTCTGGTCGTTCATCCATATCGTCCGCCACGTCGTTGTCTTCTGTGATTTCATCTTCTATCAGATCTGCGGTGTTCTGATCGGCTTCGATGATCGCAAGCCGTTGACTTTGCCACCACTCGCAATCTTCCTGCGATAAACCAGCTGGATCGTCGTCTCCTGGCAACGTCAACAGGAACTCGCCTTGCTTGATTTGATCCTCGATGGCTGCGCGTATCTTGTCCTTGAACTTCTCAGGACGAATTTGAAAATCCTCGCAAATGGTATCCACAAATTTGTCCAGCTTGCCAATTGGATCTAGCAGAGCAACGTTAAGACCGAGCCCAAGCTTGCCCCCGTGCTAGCGTCCATCTTACTCACCTGCTGCATTCCACAGAAAAGTGTCGCGATACCGACGGTGTTCTTCATTCGTGTCAGTCACATCAATATCCAAGCGGATCGGCACGAGCCTCTCAGGAATGTTGGCGACCGCCTTGACTTCCGCTTTTGTACTGTCGACAAGTACACTTTAGCGAAGTCCGAACAAACAATATTCCTGGAACTCACTAGTACTCAGCCATACTCTTCTTCACTCTGCCCTTTTGAGGCCGCTTGTTGGCTCGTGCCGACTTCTTTTCAATAGGCCAAATGATGGACATGCGTTCCGACAGCGCTGGTCTTTCCCCACGAACATCCATCTGCCACCACGCCGGTTGAACATCCTTGTCCAGCCACTCAGCGACCATGTTGGCTGATCGAGCTCGCTGCGACTCTAGTGTCCTTGCGTACTCAATGTCCTTGTCGAGCCATGCTCGATACTGGTAGAGTTGCTCGTCTGTCAATAAAGGCAGCGCCCCGCCGAATGTTGAATCCTCGCGTTCATCAATGTCCTGGGGCAGCGGAGCAATTGAGGTCATGCGGGGCAGATTGGGGAGATGCTTTTGCCATTCTTCCATCGGTGGCGGAGGCGGCATTGCCGGGCGAGTCGAAGCGGGCGTGGATGGCGGAAGCATGGTATTAGCAACATCGGTATGAAGTGGTATTGTCCCGCCGTCCGCAGGAAGACCCGCTGAAAGAGGTGGTGGTGCAAGCGCCGGGTTCCCTGAAAGAGGCCGAGTAGCCATCTTTTCCGATTGATTCTGTCGCGCGGATGATTGACTATCTCGCCTCTGGGTGAGATGCTGCATTTGCGGTGGAAGCTGCGACATAATCGCACTGGCCAACGCTGATTGCGACCCAGGCTGCTGAGACACTGGGGCTGGCGGTATTTGCGAGCCGCCGGCAGGTGGCGAACGAGGAGTCATCGGTGGCTGGGACGACTGCGATAACCTATGTTGCTGTACCGCTCTCTGTTGGGACGCAAGATGCGCATAGGCAGCGGCAAACTTGTGCATGTTGTTTAGCGTTTCCGAAGACACCTTGCCCGCGCGAATGAGCGCGATGGCCTTCATCATTGGCTCCTGTAACTGAGGGTCTCGTGCAATGATTGTAGGGAAAGTTTGCGGGTTCTGCATGACGGATTTCACATGCAACACTAGCCTCGGATCAAACGGCCATTTATGGTTTTGCAGGGCGGCATACATGGCGGCCGCCGCATTGTTGACCGAGGTCTGCGAGTGGTCGCTATTTGCATTGACTTGAGGTTGCGGTGGTGCAGCGGGCGACGATTTCTGGGCCTGTGCTTGCTGTATTCGCTCGAGCTCGAGCTGTGCTTGCTGGAAATTCGACGGCGGTGGCGCCGGCGGTTGGGATTGAAACTGTAATCCCGTATCAATTGCCAGCGCAGGCGTCGTGTTCCGTTCCATCGATTCCAAGGGTGGGGGAGGCATGACGTGACTCTGCGATTGTTCTTCCTTGATCTGCGGTGCCTGCGAGCCCTCTGCCGCCGTCGCTTCTGCCGTCGTCGCCGCTGCAAGTTCGGCCAGCCTCTGGGTATGCTCATCCAAAGCCTTCGACTGACCCTTTGTAATCTTGATCGGCAGCTTTTTCGGCTTGGCCGGTTTCTCTTCTTTTTCCTTTTTCTTCCTCGGCTGTTTCGCAGGTTTCGCGGGGCCACCGTCCTTGCGACCATCTGTCGCATTACTCTGCTGGTCCCCGGCCACGAGGCTCTGTTCCCTACTCGAATCCGCACCTGGCGTCTTTCTCTTCCCCGTCATCGACGTTGGTGTTCCCATACCCATCAATCCAGCCGTCGCCGGTCCAGCCGAGGCAGGAGATATCTGAAACTGCTGGTACGGCGTTTGTTGTCTCTGCGTCGACGACGACGACGTTGGAGGACCCATCGATAACCCACCGCCGCCACCTCCACCCCCGAGGAAACTATTGCCCGGGTTTCCATTACCCATCATCGACCCGGGGGACTGACTACCGCCCATTTGCGGCGGAACACCTAGATGATTCCCACCCATCGGCTGCGTAAACATTGGAGAGGATTGGTTCGGCTGATGCGGGTGTTGTGCGTGTCCAGGACTTTGCTGCAAGTTGGCGGTACTGATATTCTGCTGGTAACCCGCATTTTGAGCACCCGCTCCAAACTGACCCATCCCGCCCTGCTGCATCCCAGCCGGACCACCTCCCAAAGCACGCGTGGAGAGACTTTGCGTCGGCGTGCCTTGGATCGAGCCTTGTCCCTGACCAAGACTCTGCCCGGCAATCCCCTGCTGATGCTGCAGACTCGTAGAAAACTGACTATGGGCACTTGCAGCGGAACTAGGCCTCGGCGGGACGGACATCCTTCCTCCACCACCCACGTTCGAGGACGAACCGGGTGTGACGGCACTTTGAGGAGCGTTCATATGTTGTAGCGATGGCGTGCCTTGCTGCTGCTGCTGCTGGAACGAACCCTGGGATACCGGTCCTCCATATTGCTGATTCTGCGAAGCCCACTGCTGCTGCTGCTGCTGCTGCTGTGACATCCCACCACCACCGGCTGCACTTGCACTCCCACCAGGTGTCCCCGCTCCCGCTCTGGCCTGCGCTAAAGCCTGCGCCTGGATCTGTGCTTGTTGGTGATGCTGGTTCCTCAAGGATTGTTGGATCCATTGTCTGTCCATGCCGATTTTCATCCCGCTCGCTCCTGGTGCCGCGGAGGGATTTGAGTTGGTGGTGGTCGTGTTGGTGTTGGGAGAAGGTTGTTGTGCGTATCCAGATTGTTGATTACCCTGGCCGTTGTTATACGGTACTCCGTTACCATTCCCCTGTCCTCCTCCAATAATTTGTTGTCCCATTCCATGGTTTCCGAGTGTATGTTGTGCCCCGCCGCCTCCAGGTGTCAATCCCGAGCCTCCTCCTCCTCCGAACGCAGAGAAAGCTTGCTGTCCTCCCTGGTTGTTGAATCCAGAGTTCTGCAACGAGGCGAGAAGGTTGTACCCTTGTGGCTGACCGGCAAAGGACGCTTGCGGCGCAGGTCCCGCTCCTCCACCGTACCCGCTCAACATGTTGCCACCTGCATTGTTTCCGTTACCAGCCATGCCGGGCATTCTCCACCCTCCTCCACCACCAACAGTATTATTCGCATTACCGGTCTGCTGTTGATTGTCACCTTGCTGCTGCGGCTGAAACAACCCACTACCGGGCGCACTCCCATTCCCGCTATTCCCCATAAACCCCTGAAGCTGCTGAGCCATGAAAGACGTCGGCTGGTTTCCCGACGCGCCAGACGAGGCGTTCTGGAACATTGCTAGTTGTTGGTTCAACTGGTGTTGCTGTTGGTCCGCAGAGGAGGAGGAAGGGTTGTTCAAATTGTTCATGTTGAAATTGTTTGGATTCAGGTTGTTATTCGGATGTGTTTGTGATCCTTGAGCATGCGGATGAACTGGCCCGCCCGCGTCGGTGGAAGCAATCGACGCGCTCCGCTGTTGCTGCTGCTGCGCCATCAACTGTTGACGACGGTGCAGAGCCATCATTTGCTGTTGTTGTTGCATCGCATACTGGTTGGCGTTGTTCGCGTTTGTATTCGAATTCCCGTTCGGGTTGTTCGCGTTTGATGGCGTGGTAGAGGTAGGAATCCCATACCCTCCGCCTGGTATAGCGGTGTTATACCCGTCGAAGATCTACCAAAAGGGCCGCACAGTCAGTACAAACCTGCTCGTCCCAAGTTGTACACACCGTATACTTTGTCGGAAAGGGAGTGCAAGGATAGAAAGCAAGAAACTCACATTCATATTCCCGCTCTGCCCTTGTAGCTGCGATTGCTGATTATACCCTCCTCCTCCTCCTCCTCCTCCTCCTCCTCCTCCATTCGTATTCCCAGTCGGCGCATTCATCTCTCTTCAACCGTGTGTTCAATCTGTGCACGAGAAGATCACTGCGTTTAAAAACACGCGCGCGCGATATCCTGTTCTGTGTTTTCTCGTTGATCGGTCAATGGCAAGATGGTGGTGTGATTATCGGTACACCATTCCCTTCATCAAACGCCTCCTCTGTATTAGGCAGTAGATCTCAATAACCTCTAACCAGCAGGAAATGAAAGGCGCAACATAACATAACATAACATATTCCCCCTTCCCCGACTGCCTCTGTGTGTACGCTAGCCTGGACTTGTGGACTGGATTGGGAGTGCGATCGATGGTCCTGTGTGCGCCTTCTTGGAGAGGCTGGTTAAGCGCATATAGTATAGTAGACTTACAGCTGGGTAGTGAGTGCCTGTGTAATAACCGTTCCCTACTACTACCAGTCTTCAAACAGCAACCAATATGTAACCACCAACTTTAACGCCGGAACTTGTTATATACCACATATATATCTAATCTTCCACCCGCAACGCACCGCACAAACAGAACAAGTGTATATCCATTCTCCATTCTACTCCCCTTCCTTGCCTTCAACCACGTAAGAAGCGCTGAGTAACCCAATGACGTAGGTTTAGCGGGTGAGACAATGGCAGTCGTCGCTGTGGGTCACTGGAGTTTACTGGTGGTTGCCGGACTGTGCTTTCTGTTTTTGCTCTTCTTTTATGCCGAATGGATCCCTACAAACAAACGAGTATAATAATAACCACACACCCATCTCACTCATACTACCTTTTCCCTTCCCTTCTCCTAGCCTGCCAAACATCCTTCCCCCGCGCACCACCACCATGTCCGTCACTCAAAAAGCAAAAGAAGCAACAGCTACTTTTACGCCATCATCCACCCTCACTCCTCAATTTGCACCGAAAGACTGCAAGTCGCTCCTCTCCTCCCTCCTCACCTCTTCTGTCGTAGTGCTAACACTTTCAACGTGCCGTAGATGGTATCTTTTTCACTGCTGGCGCATTATGTTGTACCGTGTACGCTTTTTTCACCGAGGGAGCTATTGTATGAGGGAATACTGATCGTTGTTTTCTGTGATATCATGCCATGTTGTGTATAGAACGCACGGAGCGATGACTCGTAAGCCCGTGGCTATAGTCAAGTAACCCTCCGGATATCACGGAACTGATTCCCACGCTTTATTCATGATGTGCAGCTATTGACGTCGTTAAAAGTACGTCGCTGCTCTGCTTCCCTCTCCCACAACCAAACAACTAACACACAAAAACAAACCATCCTCTCCTCACAGCACGAATCCAAATCGACCCAGCCCTCTCCCGCAACTCCCTCCTTACAGCCGGCCGCAAAATCGTCGCTGCCGAGGGCCCTAAAGGCCTCCTCACGGGTTTCGCACCAACCTCATACGGATACCTGCTGCAAGGCGGTGCCAAGTTTGCCGGGTACGAGTTCTGGAAGAAGCGGTTCGTCGAGGTTGCCGGGAGTCAGGAGGCGGCTGTTCGGTATAGGACGTGGATTTATTTGGGGGGTGCTAGTGTTGCCGAGTGAGTCGAGTTGGAATGGGGTTTGGTTTCTAGAAAGTGGAACGGGAGTTGGTCGCGTGGTGGTAGAGTACTGAATTGGGTTGTCTTGGTTGTCGGGCAGATTTTTCGCGGATATCTTGTTGGCGCCGATGGAAGCCACTCGTATCCGTCTCGTCTCGAATCCACAAGTACGTCCCTTCCCCGTCTCCACCACCACCTCTATCTTCAAACAACAAACTAACACTTTCCCTTCCCCCCGCGCGCACTGCAGTACGCATCAGGGATGATCTCGGGTCTGGCCAAAATCGCGAAAACGGAAGGCGTGGGGAGCTTGTATGCCGGGTTTTTGCCGTTGATTTGTAAACAGATCCCATATGCTATCGGGCAGGTAAGTTCCCAGGTTGCTTCTTCTTCTTCCTCTCTCTTCCCTCTCTTTCCTGCTCTCAGACCGCCCTTCTCGAACCTGAACTGACAACCCCCCCCACCCCTCCCGCCCGTAGTTCACCGTCAATGAATTCTGTCACGAGCTAGCGTTCAAGGGTATGACCCCAGCGGAACAAGAAGCATTAAGCCCAACCCACAAACTAACAATCACGTTGGGAAGCGGGATAATCGCGGGTTTTGCAGCGGCGATACTTAGTCACGTACGTCCAGCGTTCCTCTCTCTCTCTCTCTCTCTCTCTGCAAATGAGAGGCAAGCGATGACTGACCTCTGTGCGCGTGTGTGTAGCCGGCGGATACGTTGCTCTCCCAGATCAACAAGGGTCATGGACCACAAGGACCTATGGTGAAGCGTCTTTATACGTTAGGGAAACAAGCAGGGTTCAGTGGCCTGTTTGCCGGTCTGGGACCGAGGATGAGTACGTTTTTCATGTCTTCTCTGTAAAGCAAGTGCAAAAAAGGTAGGCTTGGGTCGCTGACATCTTGCTGTTCGATAGTTATGACCGCCGGTCTGGTGACTGGTCAATTCGTGATTTACAAGTATATCAAGGAAGCCCTGAACGCTCCTCCTGGAGTGGAGATTCATAAAGCTACTACAGCCTAGATAGAGTGTGGCGCACAGATAGATGAAGAGAGGGAACGGCGATTGGCTGGCAAAACAATAGATGGGTAAACGATGTCGTTGTAGAGAATTTCGAGATATTGTTGTTGATAGAGTTGTGGTGATTTTGGATTTTTGAACTGGTCTTGCTGTGACATAGTAGCTGGAGCGATTCGGCGTTGAGCGTGCTCTTGGCTAAGTTTACTTTAGGAGCATGATACAAGCGAGCAAGGAGGAGGGCCTGGGCGTTTTGGGTTCATACCGCGCGCTCAAAATACAATAGTATTATGCGATTCGTAAGCAAAACCCCGGAATCTCGAACCGACGATGTAGTGGAGTGCTACGCTGTCACCCAATTCTGGAAGACTCTTTCGGGTGATTGCTATTCAAGGAAGTCTACAGAGCCGGTACAAGGTCGACATTGCATAGAAGGTGTAAGGCCAGCCCAGCGGCAAGCAGTTTACCGATATCCGCGGATGACAACAACTACCAACAACTACCCCTTTTCCCGTGCTGCCGACGTGTTTCACAGATTAGATTGTATTGTATTTCCGAACTTTTCTTTTGCCTCTTAGCGACAAGCGACCGAGTTGTTAGTGTCCTGTCATACGCGGAGCCCGTACAAGGTGCTGACACCAGGTATATCCCGTATATCATCTGGGAGGTATGAAGTACTGTGGTAGTGTGTCAGGCTGCTGACTGCCATACTGAAAGATGATGCAGCAGGCGGTATTATAGCGATATCTAGCGTGTCATCACCCGGCGATAGGAGAGTAATTGCACCACGGGAAACCTCCTTTGGTTCGCATCATTGCACTTTGACAGATGGCGCGCACAAGCTGCTGCACGATAGGGGGAGGGAAATTCGCAAAGTACTGTATTATTATTATTCAGCGAAGCTGATTGAGCATCCGGGATTTACATGAAAAGATACCTGCTGATGCGAATTTTGTGGATTGTTTTCTAGGCTTCGGTCGAGTCTAGTCAGGTAGGGGTATATTTCGTGAGTTGTATATATCGTTGCACCACTAATCGAGAGACGTATCCTTGCACCGTCGATTCAACCTCAACGCCTTTTAGCTGTCCTCAACACAACCACCTCCACCTACACCATGAAATCTCTCTCGGACCGCCGTCGCCTTTACATGTTCCTTCGAGTTCTCGCCGGTAGCGTATCAGCATTCATCGTCTGGGGACTCGTCAACTTGAGCGGATTCATCTCGGTATGCGCTGCCGACGACCCGGACTGTCAACTATATTATGCTATGCCTGCACCGCTCGAGCAATTATGGCGTGGAGAAAGTGGATACCAGTCGAAAGGAGGTCTATTATCAGAATTTTCAGGGTTGGAAGAGGATGACGAGGATGACGAGAGCGAGGTGTTTGCGCGAAAACCAGCATCAAGTCAGAACATGTTCTCCTTGTCTTCCAACCGTATCAACCAGCAACCTTACAACTATGACGAAACATCTTTCCTCGCTCACGCACCCGGTTTCAGCGTCATCCAGAATGCGTACTGGCGAAACGAAACATGGTATTTTATCACTTCGAAACCATGGTCTTTCCCCGATGTCAAGCTAGTGGTCACAAATGGGCCGGATCATGGACAAAACACCAAGACGGATGATAGTATCGTTAGAGTTGCCAGTTTGGCAGAGGCGAAAGCAGAGGGATTGGAGTTGGACCAGGTGGATACCGTTCAGGGGACATCAGTGAGTCTGGTCTGCCTTGGTCCGGTATGGAAAGCTGAGCTTGTCTCGTTGCGGCAATATCAAGCTGTTGTTCAATGACCGCATCTGTAAGTACAAACATGAAGCCCTAGATTCCTCCTCAACTGACATCGTAACGGCCATACTTTACCTCTTCGACCGAAGACCTTGACCACTGTAAGCTCCAACCCAGTCATACGTCTTTCTCCTGCAATCTAATAACGCCTCCGACACGAACCTACTCACAGACTACCACGTCGTAGGCGAAATGTTCCTCGGTGCATGGCGAGCTTACACCTCGATCCTATACGGAACAGAAGACTCCAGTACTCCGGATCCAACATCAACTCCCGCCGCCACGCACGAATCCCTTCTTGATCGTCTTCCCGAGATCACACGGCTCGTGTTTGCGCATGTTCCTGCAAAAAATCTGTTTGATCATGCGGGATTGAACAAGTGGTTCTTTAGCACGAGTTTGTAAGTCCCGTCGCCCATACAGGCCAAGACAGGCATTGAACCCAATTGCTTACCTTGAACTCTTTGTGACCACCCTCGTAAAGCCCGCACGCGGAATGGGAATTCGAGCCAGAATGGCAGAAACGGGCGAATAGCGGAAAGTGGTACCGGTTCGAACATGTGATTATCGCGGATCGGAAATCAGGGCATGCTGGAGGCGGCAAGGGAAAACCGATGTACGCAAATCCCTCTCTGAGAGAGTGAATTGATTCGAGGAAATTGTTGCTGATTCGTTCTCCTGATGAAATAGGGATCTCGCTTTCGAACTTCCAGTTCCGGATCGATGGGTCACAGACCTAAAAGACCGACTCCTCGCCTCCTACACCGGACCCGTATCCCTCGACGATCCAGGCCATGCCGCTTCCCAACCGGTCATCACGTACATCTCCCGTCAAACCGCAGTGTTTCGACGCCTCAAGGAGGAGGTGCATGAAGAGCTTGTTGCCGAGTTGAAGGAGCTGGAGGAGGAAGGTCTTGCAGAGGTGCAGGTTGAAGAGTTTACGGATGCTGACCCAAAGGATGAACAGGTTGCGAAATTGAGCAGAACAACGGCAAGTACCACATTCCTCTTCCCCGTTTCCAACCAATACTCACTCTGAAACCCGTGCATTTGTAGATCTTCGTTGGATTACACGGAAATGGCTTGACGAATTTAATTTGGATGACGCCTGACACGCACGGCCGTTCCGCTGTCTTTGAGTTCCAGCAGAAGGGCATGTTCATGGATGATTATGCAGTGCTTTCCGAGGCGTTGGGTTTCGAGCATTGGATTCTTGGCGGGAGGTCTGGTGCAAAGTGAGTTGCATCGTTTTCAGTAACGCCTTTGGCTTCCTCGAACTGATTGATTGATTGATGGGCTCTCCGGTGCAGTTACTGTCAGCGATCGACCTGCGGGATCCGAGGAATAGATGATGGTCTCAGCGGCGGTTCAAAAGACTATTCATTCGACGTTCCCGAACTCGTCAAGCGTATACGACAAAAGCTGGTCCCGTCCGTTTGAGGCGGATAACCAGCTGTGCTTGTCAACGGCTTGCTTGATATATGGATGCTCCAACGGACAATGACCGCTATCGATTTCCGCGGTCGGTTTCGATTTCTACGCGAAAGGAGGCACAACTAGTGGTCCATCAGGATCGACGAATCGTTTACTACGACGGCTTCGTCCTTCACTCGCACTCACCTTGAACCTACTACGATAACACGTCTCCGCGACAAACCGAGTTCAGCTTGCAAAGAACGAATTCAGAAAAACGTTGTACCCATCATTACTTGTATTGCGTGAGCAAGAGAAAAGATTCCTGTTTTTATCCTTCGGTGGCGGGCGGGTCCATCAGATTGATCACTTATTTGCGTTCTGCCAGAATCCTGAAGAAAAGTACCACACTAGGAGTATCAAGCAGCGATTCAACTGCTACCTATCAGCTCTGCTGCTTTAGAGGCGACTGGTAGTTTCCATCCCACTACACCGTTTGGTCTTGCGATGAGTGGTTCTCACTTTCACAATGCTACATAGCGAAGAATCTCTGGCGCCTCTCCTGGCCTCTTCTTCGACTCACACGTGATGCGCCCGTGGACGACAGAGACGATAGGGACGACAGAGGCCTCCACCTGGTCACGTGGCGATTCCGCGAGCTCGGAAGCTGTTGCCTCGAACGCAACCTGAAACGCCAGACGCCAGCCTGATTTAATTGCACGACTACTTGTTGTCACCCATTTCGCTCTTTCGACCCTAACATCCGCAAAGCACGTCACATAACCAGGGCATCGGCTGGCCTAGAATGCGATAAAAGGGCGGTCTGTCGACGATTGCGCGGCGAAGAAGTCTCGCTTTCCATACGGGAAACTACCTCGTGGAAAGGAGGAAGATGGAAAAGGACCATCAATGGAACAAATCATCCTGCCCAGCGGAACCTGGAACGACGAGCGAACATGTTGCTTTATTACCGTCCTTGGCAGTCTCTCCAACCAACTCGCGTTGCAACAGCTCCTTCGCCCTGGTTTTACGCAACGGAGGCCAGGAGGAACCACCTGGGCGAAGCGTAGATAGCTGGAGAGATGTAGACTGCGGAAAATCAATTGTGACAAGTGTGCGGCTAGGGGTTATCCACGATGCAACATGATGGTGACCAACGCTTTATATATCTCAAGGCATCGCCTCGCCAACAGTGCTTGAATACTAACGGTAACTCGACGTTCTCACACTTCAGAACCGTGATAGCTTGCCTATACAACAAGGCCGCCTTACTCCATGACGCCGTTCAAGTTCAGCTACAAACGCTACGGGCTCGCACTCCTCGTCATCGGGTCCCTGCTCACCTTCAACTTCATGGATGTCTCCGGCTCCGTCAGCGCCGCATCTTGGCAGTTTCAACGAGCTTTCAGTGGTATGTATGGGAGCCACAGTTCCATGGAAACGTCGGTAGTCGCACACGCCCCAGGATTCACTTTACTCGAGAACGCGTATTGGAAGAACCATACCTGGTACTTTGTTACGTCACGTCCCTGGGCATTTCCCGAACTGCCAATGGTAATGACGAACGCACCGGACTACGACGAACCGGCCCTGTTCGATGACGGTGTCGCAAAGTTGGTCTCGCTCAATGAAGCGGAACTGATTGGGTTGGATTTCAACGACGTGGTAGCTGTGGAGGGTTCCACTGTCAGTATCACTTGTGACGATGCGACACGCTCGACTGCTGAAGCTCTTCTCTCCACTGGTAGTTCATATTCAATGACAAGTCGTGTAAGTGGAAGTCCTAACTGCCTGACCGAGGAGGAGAGAGTAATGACTCTTCCTTCATCTTCCTGCGGCTTGTGCAGTCCTAAACCATTGTAAGTCCAGGCAAAGAACCGAATGCAACGTGTACCTGCTGACCGCTATTTGTCGAAATCTAGTTTACCACCTAGTTGGGGAAATGTTCCTTGGCGCGTGGCGGGTGTATACATCGGTATTGGCAAACCCGTTCGACGTAAAATCCCAATGGATCATTCAGCGAGTCAACACCAAATCGGTCCTTGACCAAGTACCGCCCATCAATCGGTTTATTTTCAACCATGCACCTCCGGATAAAGTTTACGATCACGGCAGACTAAACAAATTCTTCTTTGACACCGTCTTGTAAGTCTTCATTCGTGTGCAGTTGACATCAAGTCCGTCTCGTCATTGCGACTCATACACGGTCATACAGTCCACGCATTCCCCTCGAATTTGAAGACGCGTGGCAGGAGAGGGCGGAAAGCTTGAAGCTGTTTCGTTTCGACATGGTTACGATAGCTGACCGCTGGTCAGGTCATCGAGGTCATTCACCCAAACCAATGTAAGTATCAGAGGCCCTTCAAATATGGTCCTCTAGCCAAGACTGACGAATGTGTAGGGATCGCGCCTTCCAGCTACCGGTACCAACAAATTGGGTAAACGATCTGAAGAAGCGGCTGCTAGTGGACTACAGAGGTCCTGTATCGCTGAAGGACCCGAGTCACGCCAAATCCAAACCCGTCATCACGTATCTTTCCCGTCAGGAGGCCATACATCGGAGGTTGCGTCCAGAGGTGCATGAGGAGTTGTCAGCTGGGCTAAAGGTGCTGGAGGAGGAAGGGCTTGCCGAGGTGAATATCGAGATGTTTGTCGATTCGGACCCAAAGTACGACCAGGTTGCGAAACTAAGCAGGACCACTGTGAGTAACGGCTGATCTCACGATGTGTGATGTTATCTGATCTTTTGCTGTTTCATGTCCTTTCTCGTTAGATTTTCGTCGCCTTACATGGAAACGGTCTAACGAATTTAATTTATATGACTCCGGATGCATATGGACGCTCAGCCGTTTACGAAATTCAACAGCCAGGCATGTTCTTTGACGACTATCCAATCTTATCTAAGGCTGTGGGGACAGAACATTGGATCATCGGCGGACGGGATCCCGCACTTGAGTAAGTACCGACCTGGTGCAGATATGGCGCTCGTCCTTAGGTCTATCTTCGAGGCTGCTGACGGAAGTTTTCTGCCCCTCGCATAGGTACTGTCAACGGTCTACGTGCGGTGTCATAGGAAATGACGATGGAGTCGACACCGGCTCTCATAACTACACTCTTCGCGTTCCAGAATTGGTGAATCGGATTCGAAATCGATTGGTCTCTCCTGCACACCATCACTGAACCCAGGACCACTTCGGACGATGGGGATATGTCTAGTTGTCCCGTCAGTACAAGGTAATCCTTGCTTGCTGTCTTGACCGAGATGTTGTATCGCTCATGGCAGACGTTACGAATAGCTTGAGTCCTTTGTGAAGAGCACATAATACTTTGGCTCTCAGATTCAACGGAAAGTCACGAGGCTGCCAGGTATCTGAGATATGACAAGAAAGATGAGAGCATGAGAAGACTACATCCTTCATCACTTCACTTGCTTTGAAGTTGCTTCGTTAGCCTAGCTCCTAGCATGGTGCGCCCGAGTCCGGGACGGACCACCTAAACGACCGATCAATAGACGATAGACAATTGACGAAACACGGAAACAACATCACCGTCTTCATGCTTCACGGCCAGTAGCTTTCACCGTTGTGGCGCTGGTCGTGGCCGCACACGAGCGAGATGCAGCTGTCTCACTTATTCAAAACAGCCCATGCAGATCTCAACGCCGGTTAAAAAACCGCTCAACTCAACACCTCGTCCCTCCAACTGTCAAGATGCCCATTTTTCATCGTTGGGAATCGCCCCAACTGTCGTCGACAAGTGATACGCAGTCAAATATCGTGCTAGCTGTGGCTCCCTGGAAAGGTCATCTCGAGCCAAACCATCCTTCGTTTCGGTCTTGCACAACATGTCGGCGAACAAATTCCGTGGCAAAAGACGCTTTAGTATTGCTCTGCTCATCATGGGGTTCCTTCTCGTGCTCAAATACATGAAATCGTCATCAAGACCCAGCCACAACGCAATGCGCCAACACGAACACGCTTTCATCAGCACGGACCCACGTCGGAAGTCGATGGAGACGTCAGTAGTCGCACACGCTCCAGGATTCACTCTATTCGAGAACGCATACTGGAGGAACTCTACCTGGTACTTCGTTTCCACTCGTTCATGGGCGTTCCCCGAGCTGCCGATGGTATTGACCAACTCTCCTCATTATGGAGAAACAAGCCAAGCGATGTTCCACGACGGCCTTGCAAAGGTGGTCTCGCCGACGCAGGCCGAAGAGCTTGGCCTGGACCTGGAGGAGGTGGTAGAGGTGGCGGGATCGACAGTGAGTATCAATGGCCTCCTCCAGTGGTCTATGACTAGCGCCGACAATCACCTCTCCCTTGCTCCAGTTTTTCTTTAACGACCGCACCTGTAAGTCTGGCAGAGATGAGTAGTCGGCTGAGAGGTGTTCATTGTTCGCCTGTCTGTTGCCTGTCGATCCCGCAGACTTGAAACACTGTAAGTTGAGATACCTAAGCTTGCAAGATCGGGCGACTGACCAATGTATATTGTTGTCTTGATTGAAGTTTATCATTTTGTCGGAGAAATGTTTCTCGGATCGTGGCGCGTGTACACATCAGTTCTAGTCGACCCATTAAACAAAAGATCTCAACAACCACTGCCGGGCGACACCAAATCTATCTTCGACAGGCTTCCACCTATCGAAAGGTTTATCTTTGGCCATGCACCCCCAGAGGAAATGTACGACCGCGGAGGCATGAACGAATATTTCCTAGACCACGTCTTGTGAGTGCTCTCTGCAAGTTCAGCACCCATATGATATCTAATACTTCACTGTCGTCATTTTTCGAATAGCCCAGACGTTCCTCTGGAATTCGAAGAGTCATGGCAAGCGAGAGCAGATAGTTTGAAGCTATTTCGTTTCGACTTGGTGATGATTGCGGATCGGTGGTCAGGTCATATGCCGAGAACTTCAAAGCCAATGTATGTACCATTTCCCCTGTCGCTTTTGAATCCGAACTGATGTAAACGCCTCTGCCTCCCTTGTCACATAGGGATTACGCTTTCCGATTACCCGTGCCGTCCAACTGGGTAAGCGATTTGAAAGGGCGCATGCTAGCCAACTACAAAGGTCCGGTGTCGCTCAAGGATCCGAGTCATGCAAATTCCAAACCGGTCATCACGTATCTTTCCCGTCAGGAGGCCATACATCGGAGGTTGCGTCCAGAGGTGCATGAGGAGTTGTCAGCTGGGCTAAAGGTGCTGGAGGAGGAAGGGCTTGCCGAGGTGAATATCGAGATGTTTGTCGATTCGGACCCAAAGTACGACCAGGTTGCGAAACTAAGCAGGACCACTGTGAGTAACGGCTGATCTCACGATGTGTGATGTTATCTGATCTTTTGCTGCTTTTTCACGTCTTTTTTCGTTAGATCTTCGTCGCCTTACATGGAAACGGTCTAACGAATTTAATTTATATGACTCCGGATGCATACGGTCGCTCAGCCGTTTACGAGATACAACAGCCAGGCATGTTCACGGACGACTATGCCGTCCTTTCCGAGGCGTTGGGCTTAGAGCACTGGATCATTGGTGGACGGGATCCGAATGTTGAGTGAGTGCTGAGATCCTGCCGCTTCGTCGTCAGTTCTGGTCAGCGGCAAGAAGCTTATAAATCGGATGCTGGATGCTACGCTAGGTACTGTCAACGGCCAAATTGTGGGATATACGGCACAACTCGTGGCGTCGACGCTGGTAGCCTCAACTACACACTCCGCGTGCCAGAACTGGTCAACCGAATCCGGGATCGGTTGACGCAAAATAGTCACCGCACCTGGTCAAATTCAATCAAGCTTCCGCGGGTGTCGTAATCCGCCACCATCACATATTTGGGCTTCGTACGGATAGCCTTCCATATACGACGCTGGGCCGCCATCACGGACGACTCAAAAGGAGCAGCGCTTCTGCCTCCATCGGTAATTTAGCGGTATTCAGTCTTGCCTCCCTGCTCTTACAGGCATGTTGTATTATACAGGGTGCGCATTTCACTGGCTATGATACCTAGCTGTGTTTCCTCCAAATGTGGGTATATTGAAAGACAAGCTCGCGAAAGGTGTAAACTGCTTAACGACAATTGATCGATCGTGTTGCGAGGACGTCCCTCCTGCCGTCAAGGCTGCTGAAGCCGTATTCCTAGAATCGGTAGGCGAGTTGCTGGTTCTCAAGGCTGGATTACCTGCACAATACTTTGTTTGGCGCAGAACTCAGGAGAGCAGAGCTCGAAGGGAGAAGCGACTGGGAAAGAACGCTGTTCCGTGAGCTATGCAGCAGATTGTATAGCAATACTCATAATGTAGTCAAGGTTTAGCAGTTTCAGGCGTATCTTCACCAAAGTACTCGATCACAAGGTTTCCATTACTCCTATCGATGCGGAACAATAGAAATTGAGATTCGAATCGATTGATGTCAACAAGAATGCAAGGAGGAGAGACGGTATACTATGCAACTCAAGAATCAACACCTCATTCGAGCTTCAAAGCCATCGAACCAAAGCAAGGTCGCCTCGAATCGCATTCAACCTGTTACCCTTTCCTGGCAACATGACCTTCAAGTTCGGCGGTAAACACTATAGTCTAGCTCATTATGGTCTCGTACTCCTTGTGGGAATCATTCTCGCCGTTAACTACTTGAATTCCTCAAGCTCCGTCAGTACAACAAGCGAAACCCAACGAGCCTCACATCACGTAGAGGGTTGCCGAAGGACGAAGGAGTCGACGATAATCGCTCATGCCTCGGGATTCACTTATTTCGGAAACGCATACTGGAGGAACTACACCTGGTACTTCATCTCGTCCCGACCATGGGCCTTTCCCGAGCTGACGAGGGTCGTGACAAACGTACCGGATTACGACGAGCTGCCGGAGATGTATCATAACGATGGTCTCGCAAGGGTGGTCTCGCCTGTGGAAGTGGAAGAGCTTGGACTGGATCTCATGGATGTAGATTTGGTAAAGGGAACTACCGTGAGCGCTGGCGACGTTCATGCGACATGTCACACATCATAGCTGACAAGTGGCTCTCTCGTGATAGTTTTTCTTCAATGACAAAATATGTGAGTGAGACGGAATCGACACCTGCAACGAGATATGCTCATGCATCAACCCTTCTCCGCTGCCTTCTGTCTTATACAGACCTCGGCCACTGTAGGTCGCAGCACAAGGAGCTCCAGAGACGAAGTCGTTGACCACTAAATGCTGTCGTCAAATCTACCCAGTTTACCATCTGGTCGGCGAGATGTTCCTTGGAGCCTGGCGAGTGTACACATCAGTGCTGGTCGACCCTTTCGACCAAAGGCCTCTGCAAACATACCAATCCAACATCAGATCGACTTTCGACCAAGTTCCGCCCATCGACAGATTCGTTTTCATTCACGCACTACCGGAAGAGATACAGGACCACACAAGACTGAACAAAAATTTCTTTGACCACGTCTTGTAGGTTTTCCTGTGCCTCTCCCTCGCTTTGAAGGGTGAGAGTTCACACGAAAATCGCAGCTGATATCACTCCGTCACTTCCTGTTGCACAGTCCTGGAGTTCCGCTTGAATTTGAAGATCGGTGGCAAGCCAGAGCGAACAGTTTAAAGCTTTTCCGGTTTGACAGGGTGATGATTGCTGATCGGTGGTCAGGTCACATGGAGTTCACATCGAAACCTATGTCTGTATCATTTCCCCTGCCGCTTTTGAATCCAGACTGACAGTGCCAAGACGCTGCCTCCCGTGTCGCGCAGGGATTACGCTTTTCGATCACCCGTGCCGTCCAACTGGGTAAGCGATCTGAAAGGGCGCATGCTAGCCAACTACAGAGGTCCGGTATCGCTCAAGGACCCAAGTCACGCCAATGGGAAACCTGTGGTCACATACCTGTCTCGTCAGGAAGCCAACCATCGGAAATTGAATCCCGATACGCATGAAGAGCTGATAATGGCCCTCAAGGCATTGGAGCAGGAAGGCCTTGCGGAAGTGAACGTCGAAGAGTTTGCCGATGCCGACGACAAGGACGACCAGGTTGCGAAACTGAGCAGAACTACTGTCAGTCTTCTACGTTTTGCGTTGCCCATATCAACGCTTCTCACCTGGTTGCACTGTGTTGTTCCTGCGTAGATCCTTGTCGGTGTTCACGGTAATGGCTTGACGAATTTAATTTGGATGACGCCTGACACGTACGGTCGCTCAGCTGTGTACGAAATCCAGCAACCAGGGATGTTCACGGACGATTATGCGATCCTCTCCAAGGCGCTCGGGATTGAACACTGGATCATCGGTGGAAGGGACGAGAATCTCGAGTGAGTATCGAGAGCATCGCACTCAGGCCTGACTGCCACGAGTTCGGGAAGTTACTGATATAACACTGCCGGACATCGT
The DNA here is from genome assembly GCA_030039245.1 of Naganishia vaughanmartiniae. Classification (NCBI taxonomy): domain Eukaryota; kingdom Fungi; phylum Basidiomycota; class Tremellomycetes; order Filobasidiales; family Filobasidiaceae; genus Naganishia; species Naganishia vaughanmartiniae. The sequence continues at coordinate 550,609 of JASBWU010000009.1, forward strand.
TATAGGTACTGCCAGCGATCGACTTGCGGCATTTACGGAACCAGTGAAGGAATCGACCCCGGCCATTGGAGCTTTACGCTTCGAGTTCCCGAACTTGTGAAACGGGTACGAAACCACTTGATGAGCCTCCCCTGATTCGTACGTCCGCTGGGAATGCTTCGATACAAAAGTTGCGTGAGAATTCTAATCGGTATCCTTGTCGTTGACCCAGAAACATACCACTATAATAGGTACTATATTTCACCTTTCAGTCGCAAGAACCTTTCAGCTTCAACTCCGGGATGACTTCCAGACGCCTGTATTTTCCACATGTTTCTTCTGTTCCGCCTGCACGACATATAACGACTCGCATTATTGTTCTGGTTGAGAGAATGCTATTCCAAAAACAGTTGTACGCCCGATTCTATAATATCGCCAGAAGCAAAACGCCTACCGAGTTTGTTCTGCTTAGCAGCAGACAGGTTCCAGAAGCTATCTCTTCCACTTGTGCAAGGACAGTGACAGTGTGGGATCAAACAGCGATGAAACGCAGATGAGATAGCTCGCAGATGCTACATGTAGGTGCCAAGCTGTCTACCGTACAGATAGTACTTGTACCTGAACTGTCTACTGTACGCCTTGTGTCACGTGGCTACTAGGGAAAATACTCTAGCTACTTTACTGTAGCTCGCGGGACTCGGAAGAGTTCTCGGAAGCTGACCCGGGAAGTTCGAATTCCCTCGGAAACCCATTGTTCCGAACAGCTTTCCGACCCTCTCATTAAATCTCTCATCAAACAAAAAGCTCTTCGGATACTTCTTCGGCTCTGCAAAGCTTGGGCAAGCTCTGGTAGCTTGCTCTGGTGATCAGCTGGTTGATCGGGCAAATACATTACAACAAACACTCTGGAGCCTCCGCCAATTCTCGCCAGTCGATACAGGCACAACAAAGGCAACGGCTAGAAGCAATCAGCAAATCACCTAGCAGACCTGTCCCCCTGCTTACCGACAGCGATCAATATACCAACATCAACGGTGTCGATCTCGCCTCATCATTCCTGCCTGGATTGCCTTTGATGACGGACGTTGTGATCAGAAAATCTTTATCAGATGCAGAATTGGGATCACGGTAAGGGATTGATTGATGGTTAATGGGAATTTGCATGGGAGCACGCAGAGAGCGGATCAGCGCGATATATAATCTCGGATTTCCTGTCGCCAGTCTCGATTCGCGTCCACAAGCGTTGTCAGCAAATCACCCACTTCGAAGAAATTCGACCAGCTACTCTATCAAGGCCGCCTCCAAGCGAAATTTACGCCTTCGAAGTTGCATCGTCTGCTCGAGCATCAAAATCATGTTCCTATCCAAGCTCAGCAACAAGCGCTACAGTCTCGCATTCCTCGGACTTATGAGCTTGGTTCTGACGGCCAATTACATGAACACCTCATGCTTCTTCAGAACCGCAAGCTGTAAATCTCGAAAAGCCGCATACAACACGCTACTCAATACCAATGGGCACCACAAATCCGGTGAAACAATAGTCGTGGCGCATGCTCCAGGATTCACCTTGTTCGAAAACGCGTACTGGAGGAATCATACCTGGTACTTCGTCTCTTCCCGGCCATGGGCTTTTCCCGAGATGTCGACGATCATGACGAATGCACCTGGATACGACGAGTGGCCGCCGCTGTTTCACGACGGTCTTGCAAAGTTGGTGTCGCTCGCGGAAGCGGAAGCGCTCAGGTTGAATCTTCAGAGTGTGGAAATTGTGAAGGGGTCAACGGTAAGCCCTCTCTATATGAAAGGGATCGCTGCTGATCTGCTGGTTGCTGAAATGCTGTCCCCGATCATAGTTCATTTTCAATGACAAAACGTGTGAGTGATAGAGCTTGTATGGTAATCCGAGAGATGCGTATTGATGTCCGCTCCATCATCTCCTGTTTCGTACAGTCCTCGATCACTGTAAGTCCAGTAACGACCAGTTTCCAAGAGACGGGGCTGACCGTTACACGATGCCATTCAGTTTATCACCTTGTAGGCGAAATGTTCCTCGGAGCTTGGCGTGTGTACACATCCGTACTGGTCAACGTGTTCGACAATAGTTCTCAAAGAACAATGCACGCCAACGACAAGTCGCTCATGGATCAAGTTCCGCCTGTCGATCGGTTCATCTTCAATCATGCACCCCCTAACAACGTCTTCGATCACGCGCAATTGAACCAGTACTTCTTTGACAAAATCTTGTGCGTATCCAGTCATGCCCTTCACTCCCGCTGGATCAGCTGACATCACGCCTTTCGTTGGTGGACTAGCCCGCGATCCACTCTCGAATTTGCCGACGAATGGCAGGCGCGAGCGGATAGCCTGAAGCTGTATCGTTTCGACAGGGTGATGATCGCTGACCGCTGGTCGGGTCATGGGAACACCTCACCGAAACCGATGTAATTATCCGCGGCATCTCATCCATGGTTCCCCGAACAAAACTGATGTAGTCGCTACGCGCTTGCTCCTGTGGTTGTTTAGGGAACGCGCCTTCAAATTACCAGTGCCGTCAAACTGGGTGAGCGATCTCAAAAAGCGGATGCTAGCGGACTACAAAGGCCCGGTATCACTCAAAGATCCAAGTCACGCCAAATCCAAACCCGTCATCACCTATCTCTCGCGCCAAGAGGCCGTATTTCGAACGCTGAGCGACGAGGCTCACGAAGCGCTATCAGTTGGGCTCAAAACGTTGGAGCAGGAAGGGCTTGCGGAAGTGAACGTCGAGACATTCACGGATGCCGATCCGAAGGACGAACAGGTTGCGAAAATAAGCAGGACCACTGTGAGTAACGGCTGATCTCACGATTTGTGATGTTGTCTGATCTTTTGCTGTTGTTTCACGTCCTTTTTCGTCAGATCTTCGTCTCTTTGCACGGGAATGGTCTAACGAATTTAATTTGGATGACTCCGGATGCATACGGACGCTCAGCCGTTTACGAGATACAACAACCTGGAATGTACACAGACGACTACGCAATCATATCCGAGGCGTTGGGCTTAGATCACTGGATCATCGGTGGGCGTTTTTCAGAGAATCTTGAGTGAGTGATGAAATGATGCGGACACCGTCCTTTGCGTTGTTCTCGGTTGGGGATGATACTAATACCGACGGTATCATAGGTACTGCCAACGTTCGACCTGTGGCATAAGAGGATTTGATGAAGGAGTCGATGGCGGCATCAATAATTACACGCTTCGCGTCCCTGAACTCGTCAATCGGTTACGACATCGCCTGACGCAATAGGGATCATCACCATTTGTCATCTGATATAGTCGCGCAGCGTGTATATCTAGGATTCTCCCGCCATGTTTTGCGGCCATGACCCCTTCCTGCGAGTCGTCAGTCAGACCGCGTCGCTGCATCAACACTTCAGCACATTTTCGTCACCACTGTTGTTCTCGTTGTTATAGAAACTCGCGAACTTGAACCACTCATGTTCCCGGCTCCCCGAGTCACGCCTTTCTATACAAGGTGGAAAACAATTTGTATACTAGACAGATCGAGGTTGTATGAACACGTATTATTTTACACTGTGTGCAGCCTCCGGGCTTCTATATATGATCGCTGTGATCGGGGAACTTTTACAGGTGCGGCCCATTTCACAACCCCGAAGACATGTGGAAAATGCAATCAAAGACGCCCCACCGGCCACGTGTCAGCGGTCGCCGGATACTCCAAGAAACTGGCTCAGGGAGTAACAGGATGCGATTGTTTGCGTTTCAGTGCTGATCCCAATGTTCCGCATATCAGTGCTTATCCTTTGCATCATCTCTCATCATCAACAACAAGTAAGTATATCTAGTATTATAGTAGTCAGAAAAGGCAGGGCGGAAGCAAAACGCCGGTCGTCGTGTCGCGTTTCGCGTTCGAACGAAGCTGACCTGAAACACGGAATGATACGAATCAAGGAGTGAAAAGGGATTCGTCGTTTCTGTGTATCGCCAAGTAGAAATATCGGAACATCCAGGACAGAACACATCAACATATCAAAAGCACTCCAAAGGGCTATATAAACGATGAGTGTCCGCGGTCTCCTTGCTCGGCCCTCGACGGCTTCGTTACGTACCGACAACCAGCCATTCCAGTCGATTTCGCTCGACATACTCCCATACCATTCGCGCAAACGGACTCCAACATGTCGAAGAGAGCCAACGTCAAACGTATCGCTGTGATCTGTGTTGCTGTCTGCTCCGTCTTTGCAATCAGCTATGTGCTACCCTTTCAACCTCGCTTTGCTCACCTACGTACGCATTCTCGACGTTCAGTCAGCAGCGAGACCAGTATCATAGCACATGCGCCCGGCTTTACCGTCCTCGAAAACGCGTATTGGAAAGAGGATATCTGGTATTTCGTTACATCGAAGAAATGGGCGTTTCCCGACATGAAGCTGGTGGTAACCGATGGCGCAAACAGTTGGAACGATGTGAAGTGGGACGAGAGCGTGGTGCGAGTGGTATCATTGCAGGAGGCGCGAGAGCTGAAGATTGGCATTGATGAGACGGAAAGTGTAGAGAGCATAGACGGCACTTCGGTAAATCCAAAGGATGTGTCCAGTTTTTGCGAGATCCGAATGCTGACGAGCACATAACGCTTCTACTTTTAGCTTATATTCAATGACAGGCTGTGTAAGTGCAAACACGCCGAGATGGTGACTTACGACCTTGGAGCCAGACCTAACTGACATTCGACCACTCCTTTACGACGACAGTCCTAGATCACTGTAAGTCTGGCCTACCTCAGTGGTTTCCAGCAAATTCCCATTACGCTTACGTTACTCTTCCAGTCTATCATCTAATCGGGGAAATGTTCCTTGGTGCATGGAGGACGTACACTTCGATTCTGGCCGAGTCTTCAGATGCGCCTGTAGCAGAACGGCCATTCTCGAGCAAGAAGAAGACGGTTTTCGACCGACTACCAGCGATCAATCGGTTCAGCTTTGTCCGTGTGAATTCTGAAAGGGTATACGATCACGCCAACTTGAATGATTTCTTCCTAAGCAAAGTCTTGTGAGTGCGCAGATCAATCGTGCGTATGGGTAATACTGACCACCTGCAACCTCCTCTGTCGTTGAACAGTCCCCATGCAGAACGTGAGTTTGTGGATGATTGGAGAGCCAGGGCGAGCAGCAAGAAGCTATACCGTTTCGAAAGGGCCATCATCGCGGATCGCAAGGCGGGTCACTTGGGAGGCGGTCCTAAACCAATGTTTGTGATCCTCACTTCCCCGTGGGCTTTGGAAGCTTCACTGATCTGTTTGTTATTCGGTCCTCTCCACAGGGACAAAGCCTTTGAACTCCCCGTGCCGTCCACTTGGATAAGCGATATGAAGGACCGCATACTTCGAAACTATCAAGGCTCAGTCACGCTCCAGGATCCTGGTCATCGCAAGTCAAAACCAGTGATCACATACCTTTCCCGCCAGACAGCGACTTTCCGACGCCTGAAACAAGAAACCCATGAAGAGCTTGTAGCGGGACTGCAATCGTTGGAGCAAGAAGGTATTGCAGAGGTGCACGTAGAGGAGTTCGCAGACGGCGACGCCAAGGAAGACCAGGTCGCGAAACTGAGTAGAACTACTGTAAGAGGCTGTTCCGCTCCTAGGTATTCCACGTTGAGTTCTGTGGTCTCCCTCTGACCGCTGCTGCTGCATCTCGATTGTAGATTCTGGTGGGCCTTCACGGTAATGGATTAACGAATATCATTTATATGACGCCGGATGCGCACCATCGTTCGACTGTCTTCGAGATTCAGAAGAAAGGAATGTCTATGGATGACTATGCAGTTCTCTCCGAGGCCTTAAACCTGGAGCACTGGATAATTGGTGGCCGGAATGACACAACAAAGTAAGTTTCAAAACACTTGGATCGGTACACCGACATTGCTGCGAGTGTACAGTGCCAGACCATGGGAGCCTAACCAGAGCTGAACCAGTCGGTACATTGTTTTTTTAGGTACTGTCAAAGAGCTACCTGCGGAGTACGAGGAATAGAACCGAATGTGTCAGGTGGTGCAAAAGATTACACCCTAGAGGTCCCAATTTTGCTGGCTCGCATTCGGGAGCGGTTGTTCATCGCAAGTTAACCTTGAGCTTGGCAGAGTGAAGCACTCCAGTCGGTATAGCCAAAAGGTTGTTTGGTTTTAATCTAGACCGCATGTCGCTTTAAATGTCGCAGAAGAGTTGACTCATCAGGTATGGTTGGATAGCGAATTAGGTTTGCATCCCGACGTGCGATTATTCGCGAGGTACGCTTTGGAGGTACGGCTTCATGCCGAGTTGTGCCTGCGATGAAATTGCTACGCTATGTCCTCCGCCGCTGATATACCATCGTGCGACTGATCGACCTTCCCAGCCGATGTGGGATATCGACAAGGCTGCATACTTTCACAAGGGCAAATAGATCATGGTTGAACCGCAGCTAACTGGACGATCTATCGATTCATCAAGCTGCTAGGTTATCGTTCAACTCGGGATGTCAGCCAGGGGCCGGAGCCTATGGTGGCAGTGAGTGAGCAGACGTTGACATGATAAGCGTTGTGGACATTAGTTACCATCGAGCATCGAGGAACGACCCTTGATAGCTTGCACGGTGAACGCTTTTGTCTGCGTATGGTTGGATAGCGTCCGACGTCGGCTTGATCGTCTGATTAAGTAGTTGGCTCCCTTCCCGCAACTTCGATTTGGTATTGACCGTCAGCGACTTCCAAGACTCGTGCTGCTTTCGGCGCGACGTAACGCAATCAGAAGTGTTTATCATTCAAGCCTCATCGATTATCGCAAAGCCAACCGATACTGCAAGAGCCGCCGAAAGCCATAAATGATTCTCATTCAACTATCTATGGATGCTCCAATTGAGATCCCTGGCAGCAGCAGCAGCAGCAGCAGCAGCACACCCGACAGTTGGCGCGAATAATATGATCTCTCCCGATTTGTGCACGCCGCAACTACATCGCGGTCGTCTTTCCGCCATGCCTTGCGCGCGTTGCCCGAGAATGCCCCAAGGCAAACAATCACGCTGCCCTGGATGTGATGACCTGGCCTGAACGTAAAGATTGAGACTTGACTAAATGTGACTGATCACGCAGAAGCCCGCAACTCTAGACTGATGACATAGCCTTTTACCAAAGATTTAAGCTTCTTCGTTACTGGAACTGGGCTGACTGGCGGCTCGCAATTACCGAGCTTTCCGAGCCTTTCGTTGCAGCTACCGTCAGTCGGCTTGCATTTCCGTCGCCTCATCTTTCAGCTAACCAGCTTATACTTTGGCTCAAAACGCTGCGAACTTCTTCACCACTGCTCGTTACATTGCTACGGATCTACGGAATCCAGCTACTCTCGTTATTCGATCTTCGTATCACGGGAAAGCCATCGCATGAATGTCGCCACCGGGTTCCGCACTCTCGTTGACACGTCGCAAATCCTCTCGTTTTGTATATAAGCCTCTCGCCGGGCCAGTCCCTTGGCCACCTCCTAGCTGAATAGAGCATCTCTGTCACCCCTGAACGCTGCTACTGAGTAGAAGCATCTCCACCTGGATTCCCAGCCTAGCGCTGCCGTCACATGAAGCTGGACTTCGACGAATTGTGTAAACAACTCTTTTCCGCTTACGGGAGACCGCCACTCTCAGGTCTCTGATCGCCCGACATGATTTTCGAAGAACACAGATGCCTGCTACAGGCGTTTGGTTTGCTTTTCTTGATGTCCAGCTTTGGACTTTGCCAGCAGGGTACGTCGAGTCTCATTTGGGTTGTGCATTCTGGGCTCCTAACGACATAAGAAAGAAAGGCTAACCAATACGGTATCTGTCTATTTCATACCCCTTCTAGATGCCTGGCACATGGATTTGTGAGTTTTTATTTTTTATTGTTGGTTCGACACTGACCAAGCTCGGGTTTTTGTCATCACAGTATACCGACCCTTACGAGGGAGGCTATAGATCCTATAATCAACCCGAATAAACAATCAGCTCATATGCATCGTATAGCTGTAAGTATCCTTCCTGGTTTCCCCCATCCCCTTCCACTCTCTGCCCCAACTGACTGGCTGCTGGATCAATAGGGAGGCAGTAACTTCAAAGCAGCCTATAACTTCGAAGAGCTCAACGCGTCTCCGTGTAGTAGTGTAGAGTTGCAAGCGGACAAGTCCAACTACTGGATGGTGAGCTACTCTGTCGCTGGTCTCGCTTTACGGGCCGCTTATCCTCTCTCCCATAGCCTCAACTGTATTGGTTGACTAAACCAGGAGATTCCAATACCACTTTTATTCCCATGAACACCAATAACCGTTTTTATTACTTCCTCGGCCGCAATGTGAGTTCCAGCGATATTCCGTTCAACGCGATCATATGAAATTACATACTAAACTTTTATTTCGTCTTTGGCAAACGCAGGATTGGAACACACCGGTTGAACCGTTTCCAGAAGGCCTAAGTATGGTGACTGGAAGTCCGAACGCCAAAGCTGCCTCGACGCCGCCGTATACTACCTTACAATGTCAACGTACAGCCAGCGACATCTATGTAAGCGTGCTCTTTGCGAAGTGAGCGTTCTCAGCTGACCCCCAGATGTACACCAGTATGCTCCCAACTTCAACTTTGAAACGCACTGCAACACTGGCATCAAAACAGAGCTCAAATTCCCCTCATGGTACGACCCAATCTTTATCATAAACCTTCCTTGATCCCTGCGACTCACTTGACTTTAATAATGTTATGCAGCTGGGATGGTATTAATCTGTACAAGTCTGACATGTCACACATGACGGTAGGGACATTCCAAAATCCCTTGCAGCCTTTTCACACAGGGCAGCTGATAAATCAAAACACTATCTAGTTCCCTAGTAACGCTCCGAACGCTGGAAGGTGTCCGCAGAGTCATCCCGTCCGGCTGCCCATGGTACGTTCACCACAAATCCAAGACGGCCACTTGCGACTGATTTAATGGCGTCTTGCGACAGATATTGCTTGAGTTCACTTGGAAAATCCCGGCAGTTGGAGTAAACCAAGTAATCAAAGGCCATCTTGCTTGGGCAAACGGAGACACCACTGGTAAGTCTTTCCAGCCAAGATATTTCAACAGCGACAGCCTCGTTAAGTATGACTGATGCGTTGCGCCTCACTTGAATGTCATCGTGTAACCTCATTAGGGTACGGTATACACGCCGATTTCATCAATGGGTAAGGTCTTGATTGCAAACCATTTAACTCCACTGCTAAGCATGATCCTTCATACAGGTGGGACACTGCTATTTTGAGAAAGGCTCTAAACGATCCCCGATGTGTGAATGTCAATAGCTCCATGTCAGTATCACATCTTTCCGTCTTGTCTGGAGATTCACTGACAACTGTTTACGGTATGATAGGCCATTTACCGCATGTGCAGCTTTTGCCGGAATGTTTGATGCTGCGAAAGCCAAAGCATGCACACCAAGTAAAGGAATCCTCGTCGAACCCACCGGCAACAAGGATGAAGTAGAAATCCCCAGGTTACCTGGGTGTAATCTTCTATGTGAGCACAATCTTGGGAGTGCCGACATCGCAGATGTAGTGGCTGAAGCGGATACATGTCACCTCGAAAGGGGAGAGTGGTCCAAAACCAGCCTGCAACCCGCCGGTCACGCCGCTTGATGTGAGCGCACTTACTGATGTAGATGGACCTTTGGTAGCTGCTCGGGAGGCCCAATTCAACGCAAGCCTGGCGTCAATCGGCAACGCCTGGGCCACAGCTGGTTGCTACGAAGACTCTCAAAAGTTCCCGACGATTTCTGGAACGATTCCAGTATACTATGACAACAAAAACCTCACAGTCACTCAATGCACGACTTTCTGTGGCAAGTCGAACAAGAAGGTCGCCGCCATGATGAGACGATCAGGGAATTGGGTACGTGGCTCTCTTTGCTGGAGTTCAAGGCCGGAAATCGTTCACACTTTTATGCGATTATTCATTCAGGTATGTGCATGTGGAGACAGCGTAGCTTCGACGGCTCTGGTTTCCCCCGATTCATGTACTGTAGCATGCCCCGGTATGTTTCGCTCCAACCTGACGCAGACGTTTATTCATTTGATTGATCTTCCACTCTTGCTAGGCAACGCCACGCAAATATGCGGGAATGCCTACAACTGGGCTGTTTACTATACCAACCAGCCCACTGTTGGAGGCGTCGGTTGTTACCGGGCTCCAACTGATACCGGCTCGGACAACTTGATGAAGGCCGCAACCTATTCATTTACTTCTAGTGGAATGACCCGAGATGTTTGTGTTTCTGGTTGTGCTGCTAAAGGGACATTGTGGGCAGGCGTTTATAACGGAAACACGTGAGTACCGGAGCAACATTGCAACTACCGGAGTTTGACGCTACGCTGAATGATGGCTTTTTTGCTTCGTTAGCTGTTATTGCGGAAACGAGTACACTATCGGTACAGGTTCCTACATACCGGACGAGCAGTGTAACCGCCCGTGTAGTGGTGAGTAGCCTATCGACATTGCTTTATCCTGTGCAATCTCTTCTGACTTGACTCTCGGCTATTTAGGCGATAGCACTGTGACCTGCGGTGGGCTAACCTATATGCAGGTAATGCTAGCCGCAGGGGACCGTGGAGCAAGCTCAGGCACCACTGGCGGGAATCAACTTACTGGAAGACAAGGTATGTTTCCCTTAGCATTGAGAAGCTCGTGATGATAGTGTCTGACAACCAGACACTCCCCCAGGTTGTTTCGCCGAAGGCTCTGGAGTCAAAGCGCTACAGGGCAACACCTTCTGGCATGCCTCTTGGATGACGCCACAGTTCTGTCAAAATGGATGCAATGAAATGGGGTATGACCTAAGTGGTGTGGAAAACGGCAACTGTGAGAGCTGTCCTTTCGTTGTTATGAACGACATCGCTCACATATCTGTGCCTCACAGCTTGCTATTGTTCCAACAACTTTACCGGTGGTCAATGGCTACCCGACAGTCAATGTAACAAACCGTGTACGGGGAACTCGTCTTTCACCTGCGGAGGCCAGACAACTATTGAAGTTTTCAACACGTCCGTTGCGACTCGATCTTTCCAAGCGGCTCAACGTGAACATAGTTCGGGATACATTGGATGTTGGGTTGACGCACCGCCAGGAACTGCCATGAATTTGTACACGTATTCGAGCGCGACAATGACGCCTGCAGTGTGTCAACAGGCCTGCGCATCGTTCAAGTATGGATTCGCAGGGTTGGAGAATGGCCAAAAGTGTTTCTGTGGGAACACCATGCCGACGTCAGCCCGAGCGCCATCAGCTTTTTGCAACGTAAAATGTGGAGGAAATTCTACCGAGAATTGCGGAGGAGGGTTCAACATGGACATGTTCAACGCGAGTATAGCATCAGCTGGAACCGCACCTGCGGGCACTCCAAGCGGCTGGAAGGGATGCTATACAGACTCTGGGACTGCGAAAGTGATGAACGACTACTCTTTCAGTCATCCGAAAATGACAAACGACATATGTCGGACCGGTTGTGCGTCACTCAACTACACACTCGCCGGCAACGAGCTGGGAACCTGGTGTTATTGTGGAAACGCATTGAAGACGACACAACTCCTTCCTTCGTCGTCGTGTGATACATTATGTCCGGGCAATGCCGATCAGCATTGTGGTGGAAATTACAAGATGACACTCTTTGACGTCTCGACGGCCGTAGTACCTCCCACACCTCCAGGATGGAAAGGTGAGTCCGCACGGTGTGCAAATTTCTTGCGCCTTTCGCTGCTGATCTGAAAGCTTCATCCTTGGCATAGCATGTTACACCGCCGACTTGAATGGGGTCAAGGGTCTAAGCGGCTATAAGTACCAATCTCCCTCCTTGACAAGTCAGACCTGCCGAGCGGCTTGCAAGGGTCAAGGCTTTGCATTGTCTGGTACCTACACTGGAGACCGTATGTCGTTCATCACTTCGCAAGCTCGGTTCCGCCTCGACACAGTTTGTTAATCAGTTTGATCGTTTAAAATAGAATGTTTCTGTGGCAATACCTGGGCAGGAGGGAATATTTTGCCTGAAATCATGTGCTCTAGCAAATGCTCAGGTACGTGATACGATACACCTTGATTCTTTCATTACGCTTCACCTGAGCTCCGAGTTCTAATCAGGTATTTGCGAACAGGAAATTCGTCCGAGTTCTGTGGAAGTCCGGTGGCGATGGACGTCTCGACCACCGCTGGATACGCAGCCGCCGTATCCACCGGCGCGGAATCCGGCTTTCAAGGCTGTTACAGCGATCCAGCGACGATGCAAACGTTTTATTTCACATCTTCCTTGATGTCTCCCAATTTATGTGCGGAGGCTTGCTCTCTCAAGGGCTACACGCTGAGTGGGGTCTCTCAAGGAAGTAAGTGGGTTCTTTGATTCGCGGTCACCATTTGCCAACCCTTTGCCCTTCTTCTAGATAAGTGCATCTGCGGGAGCACTGCACCGAAGAACCTTGTCCCGACTGATACTTGCAATGTTGCATGTGCAGGTAAGACTCTGAAACGGGAAGTCTCTATACAATGTTGGAGACGCTGACCTCCTCATACTGATGCTCATAGGCGTGACAAGCAAGAATTGTGGCTCTGCCAGTGCAGTAGCCGTTTACAAGGTGGCGGAACAAATGACTTATTTGAAAAGCATCAACACTCTATGGAACAGTACGACAGGCGCTCTGGGATACCTCGGCTGTTACACAGAAGGTTACAACAACGTGCTTACCCTCCCCACCTACGGATTCTATACCAGTCTCATGAGCACAGAAACATGTCTCAAGCTAGCTCAAGCTCAGGGATACAAGTACGCCGGAACGGAGAATGGAGGTTCATGTTATGCAGCAAACGAAGTCAACTGGAACAACGGAGGAGCGGTGAAACGACTCGATTCAGACTGCAACTCAAAATGCTTAGGAAATGCCAATCAGTTCTGTGGGGGAGGAGGTAAATTGATGATGTACGATGTGCCACGGTCGAAAATAGTATATTCTACTCCCGACGGGGTGACGGGCTACATCGGTGAGCGTGCTATTCATCGACAATCGGGTGGTCCACTTACCTGTACTGTTTCCATAGGCTGCTTTGCTCCTGGTACCATGGCCTCTGCTCCAGATTTCAAGACGAATGCAGGAGGTATGAGTGGTACCGTCTGTAGGGCTACCTGCTCGAAAATGGGCGCTCCATATGCGGCCCTGACCGGTAATAGTAGGTTTTATGAGGGCTATGAAGGGACTGTTCTCATGGGTCCCTAATCAAGCGCTACTTCTACTTCATCTTTCCTTCTCGGAACACAGACTGCTTCTGTAGTAAAACTAAGACCTACGGTGCTGTCCAGCCTCTGGAAGCTTGTTCATGGAAATGCTCCGGTAAGCTCCTATCCTTGTGAAGATGCCTTCGTGACATGGCTGACCAAATCTTTGCAGGCAACGCAACCGAATTCTGCGGAGGAGGTACGCCAATCAGCGTCTACGCGTCTTCCGGAATCAAACCGTAAGAGGATTCATAATATCACAACATACTTCATCATTCGATACGCATGGAAGCTTACATCAGCTTTGGCTCTAACAGGGCAAGCTTGTCTGACAATGCAGCTACTGGGGGGACCATGGCAGCCAACGCCAACATGAATCCGGTGTCTGTCTCTATCAGTGCTTCCAGCTCCCCTGTCATTTCTGTTTCAAATTCCCAATCTCCACCCAACGCCAATCAAGCGACAGTATCTCTGTCTCAATCTGCCGGAGCAATATCTTTGGGTGCTTCATCGGCGCCTCTTACACGGGTGACCGCAGGAATCACCTCGCCATCGTCGGCCGCTATTACTCTTCCGGCAAGCAGCTCTGAGAGCTCATCGATCCCATCGCAACCAGTCACACAAGCGGCTGACAGAGCACGTCGTGGCTATAGTCCTGTAAGTTTTCCAGGGTAGTGTATACATGTGGAAATCTCAGAATAACTGATCCCCAATCTACTCATCGTAGTATGCTGCTGTGCAGCAGTCAGGAGAAACAGAATCCCAAGACGAGGACCGCGATTATACCCCGAAGCACATGGAGCATGTCAGAGAGCCCGCTGCAATGCAGCCTTCTGAACCAGTCCAGGCATACGGCGCGCCTGACCGCGAGTATACCCATAATCACATGGAGCATATCAGGAATCCCCGCTTGAGGCGGATGGCCAAACTGCGACGGACACACGGTCAGTAGCTGGCAAAGGATTACTTTTGATTTTTTCGAGGATGTAGGACAGTCCCTTTGCCGGCATCGTGCTGTAATAATGATAGTCCCTTGTGTCACTCGAGCAAATCTTCCGTTGATCTACTGCATGACGTTCAGCTTGATATATGACATACACGAACCATTCCGACTGCCATCCACTAGAACGGTTATGTCGGTCACCGCACCTGACTAGCACAATTATCATTTCCCCATGGTGTCCTCATTGATATTCCTCATACAACGTTGCTTACGGTACAGTTCAAGCGCATTATACGTAGTGTGGTTGCGTTCAACGGCTGATTACGCATACTCAATCACATGAGCTGCGGTCCTGAACCCAGATTCGTGCCATTCTCAGCCATCTGGGTTGAGAGCCCATCGAAACGGTTGAAATACGTATCCCACGCGTTCCAGTCGAAGCCAGTTGGAAGCCCCTCCAGCATATTTTGATCGACCAAAGCAGCCTGTGTAACCGTCGATTGATTGCCCTGCGGAAGAGAAGGCGATTGAGACTGAGCCCCGGCGGAGAGAAATGCAAGAAATCGACTTACCGCCTGATCGAACATGTTCAGCAACATGGCGGTGTCGTATGCCTCACCGGTGGAAGGAGGTATTTCTGACATATCCGGCAGATACGTGAGCGCAGGGTCAAGGTGAAGGTAAGTCACATTCTCGCCATTGGTGGCTTCTGGGTTGGACCATTGACTGATGGGCTGGGCAGACATTGATCCTACCGCTAATCCATGTTGCAATTGTTGCATGGATTGTGGCGCGTTGGCCGGATCTCTCGGGCTGGGATCCTGGGTGCCGGTGATCAATGTATTGGGGGCGAGATCGGTTAGCAACTCGGAATTTGGGTCAAGATCCGTGGCCACAAAGACACCATGACTGGGTTGATTGGGATCCGGTCTCCAGACGATTTTCCTCAGCATATCAGGATGCCGCCTTTTGACCCCCGTTGTGGGATTCAATGCAGAGGAGTTGATCTGCAAGTCGTCCTTGTGAGCCTTTTTAGCGGCTTCATAAAGCAGAGTCATAACCTCGATCGTCTAGAAGGTCATGTTAGTATAAGCCTTTGCAGCTTCTTCGGAAAAGTGTGAGCGAACCATACCTTTCGCCGGATGCTCATGTGGTCTGTTCGCACCCGGAACAAGTATTTAACAATCAGCACAAGCGGCGAACGAGAGAAAAAAGGCTCTAACCTGGCTGAAGCGCTGCTTCCCATCTCTGTACGATATTCCGTAACGTCTCAAGGGCTCGAAGTGACGAGTCTTCGCGGCGCCGGACCCAGGTATGATACTGTGGGCGGGACTCAGAGTCAAGATATGTCTAGTACTGACATAGATATGAGACCTACCTGAATTAAAGCGCAGTTGGAAATAGCGTACGCGAATACGCTGTGGAAGTACGGTTAATCAATCAGCAGTGTCTAGCTAGGGGACTTAACCACTACTGACTATATTGTGTCCAACGCATCTTCATGTTGCTCCAGCCATTCTATCACCTCATGCGACAATTTGAGCAGTTTCGACCAAGTAGCAATGTTCATAGCCAGTTTGATGTGTTTAGGCAATGTAAACTGGAGTCGTAGAAACGGTCGCCACATTCTGGTGGACATGCGTTACGTCAGTAAGAGTAAACGTAAAGACATGACAATCGCAAAAATCTCTTACAGGAACTGCAAAGCAGTAAAGGACGCATGCAGCATGCCTGCCCCTAGACTAGAATCCGGCCCCGTGTACTGAAGATTAGGTGGCAGTTGTGCTTGCCATTGGCCCAAGTCACTGATTAGAGCTCCCAGTTGTTCATTCGTGGTATGCATCAGTCCAACGGGACTACAGAGAACTTATAGTCAATCATGGGAAAACGTCAACCAATCAAGGACAGATGCTTACCTGTATATGCATTTCAGAACTCTGCCCATCAAAACCGACAGTTTTAGATGCTCCGCTAGATGACTATACGGTGGATCATCGACGATTTGCCATTGTGGTGGGTTGGCGTCCCGGACAAATTCGTAAGGAGCCGGTACCAGACAGTCGCAATCCTGAAGATCGATAAGCAGGGGCAAGCCCAATGATGCGCCACACCTGTTTGATTCGGATCACGTGAGCGATGGATATGTAAGCTCTGCCTATACATCTAAGACTGACCACCTATCGAAGAGAACACATGCAGCCCAGACCCGACGCCGTAATTCGATATTCTCCATCTCGTCGGTATCCTGCGATGATGCAACACTCTCGCGATGTAGACCCAGATTTTGCGCCTGGTGTCAAAACTGTCAGTGCGAAAGAATGCATAGCTCGACGGTTACGGTACCGCTGAAACTCACCATTCGGATGGCAGCGGCCAAACGTGTGACAGACGCACTGACTGCGGTTGAGACTGGCTGGGCGTGTAGATCAGCAGCCATACCGAGGATAAGCTGTGTTTCGAAGAAAGGGGCATGTTGTGAGACTACCTCACTTGAACTTTTGCAGACGTAACCCACCAATGCCTGTACGTTCTCTATCGACGCGTCACCCAGTACGTCGTTGTTCCTGATAATGCCATTGATAATGGTCCTAATAGCGTTGAAAACATCTCTTGAAACTCCTCTCCTGGTTGCCGCCACGCCGGCCATCGCATAAAGTAATAATGGAGGTGGCTTCCGTCCTTTGATAAAGTCGGATTTGGCTACGATGGGAAATAACGGCGCGACATGCTGAAAGTAGGAATTGATGAGTGAGGAGATGAGTTTGGACGACAGGACGCTTTGGCCAGAAAGGCCCTGAGATGGTGAGTTGGCCGCCTCTTTGGCTTCTGCAGTCGGTGGAGGATTGAACACTTTGATCAAACCATCCCCGTCATCCGTCGTCAGTTGCCAAGTTTGATGATTGCGAAGATCATACTCCTCGATGGTGCTTCTAGGCAAGGATGGCGCAGAGTGTAACAAAAAAGATATCGAAGTAGGTCCTGTAGACAGATGCGATGGATTAACCAACATGCTTTATGCTGATTGAAATCATGGACTTACCCTCGTATCGTCCTCCCTGAGAGTGGGCGGACGACTTTCTTTGCGGTGGGTTGACTGATGGTGCATGCCTTAGGGACAGGTCCTGAGAATGCCTGGTCCCTGATAAGGAACTCGGTCCAGCAGCCGAATTTACATGCGAGCTGGAATCATCTTTGGGTGATTCGGTCGATGTCAAAGGATGACCGGTCGGCGCGTACGTATTGTTATGATTGAACTGTTTGGGTACCGATGAGGCAGACAGTGGTGGATCTGAGGCTTTTGCTGCTGCCACCGCCGCCGCTGCTTGTTCTTCCTCTACCGATTTTTACATTTGCAATTAGCTTTGAAACAGAGCACGATCAATAAGCGACATACCTCGTTTCTTCTTGAATCGTGTTTCCGTGATCGGCATAAAGCTAAAACAAATCAAATGAGTTGGCCTTCTCCGGGGCTATAACATCCTTAAGCGTGATAAACTCACAAAGTGCATTCCAGCTTCTGATGTTTGCAATGTTTGCACAGTCCCTGCGGATGTTCGATCGATGTGTTCGGACCTGGTGTTGTGCCATCTGTAGGCATCGGCTGTATCAGAATGTCACAACGGATCTTTTTGGTCCGACAGACGTCGCATGCTCGAGATCTATGTCCGGATGAAGGAAGACGCCGATTGGTCAGGCAACCTTCCTTATGGCGGAAGACATCTCCTAGGCTCCAGCCGAATCGTAAACTACCGAACACTTACGTTTTTCTCCTGTTATCTTTTTCTTTCTCCTTTTCCTTGTCTTCTGTACCAGAGCCACTCCCGCTCACAACGGCTTCACCGTTCTTTCCCTTCTTCTTCTTGTTCGGTGGGTGTCCCATGCCATCTTCAGCACTTTGACTCTCCGGAAAGGGATGGCCTCTAGCGATCCCCCCTGCATCTGGTACGCCTTGAAAAGTGTCTATTTGGGCGATCTGATCGTGCATGCTGGTTGGTGATTGCGTAAATGAACCGTACGGCGCAGATGGGAAATTTTGGGTCGACGGAGATCCTCCTGCCATGTGCATCACTGGATTAGTCCTCGGGGTGCTGAAGGTGGTTGAGAATTCGATGGGTACACTGGCGTGACCTTGTGCTCCGACTGGGATTCCGTATTGATTAGGCATACTTGCGCCTTGATATGAAGGTACTGTACCAGTCGAATTAGCGCCTGGATAGCCTCCAGGCTGATTATTACTGGCAAAAGCTAATACATCACTCGCAACGCCTGATTGCGCCAGTCCTGCACGAGATGAAGCGTCGTGCTGCTGCGGTTGTCGATTTGCATCATTTCCGAATGTCGGAAGATAGTACGGTTGGTTGCCGCCCGACATCACGCAGCGGCAATGTGTGCGTTTGTGTGTGTGCCTCGCTGTACGGATTCGGTAGTCGAGATATCACTTCTGGGACCGTTTCAGACCCGAAGGCGCGATATCGGCTGTTCAGTCTTGTGATCCCTGAGCTGATCCCTGCTGGCTGCTGGAGTCGTCTCTTCCTCGCGCCAAATGTGCTCAAAAATAGGTGGAGGTGCTGGTGGAGAGCCGCGTTTTGGCTAAAAAGAAGGCTAGTAGCGGTAAGTGATAAGTGACAGGTTATTTCCACCACGATAGCTACGGCAAACGAGGTCGATAAGGACAGCGAAGACGCCCGTGTGCGATTACATGTGAGCTGAAATGCTGAATTGGGACACAAGGATGACATACGATGGTATTGGAGCAAGCTGGACCTCAGACGATACATGCCAAGCCCCGAGCCCACAACGGAAGGCGGGTTTGACTTCGATTCTTCAACCAAGAGATAAAAACCTCGATTCACAAATGATGAACAATCACCGACAGGCTGAACGGTCATCGCCGAAGCCACATTTTCGCACACAGCACAGCCATATAAGGTGTTATGAGGTGCATTTTCCATTTCCCATACCACCGCGGTCACTGCATCCTGCTACCAGCTACTGCTCCGTGCTCCGGTCGATACCTCGGAGCATCGCTCATAGTTATGAAGGACGCGGCCGGAAGATTTCACAACATCTTAAGCTTCATGTACAATGTCCCATATGTCTCGTCGTGGAATGGCTACATCTGCTTCGCTTGGTGGTTGTCTTCCTTGAGCGACAACGAGCTTATACTAATGTCCAGGTCACCTTGTATCTCGCATGCAATGACTTCTGTTTCTGTGACACCCTCTTTGTCACATCCGACAGGCGGTACCGTAGTCCAATCCACTTTCTCTGCCGCTTCTCGGGCCACGTACTGAAAAATGAGGGAATTAAAGGCATTTGAACCGACGTGTCCGGACGATAGCGCAGGGAACGCTAAGGTTGAGAGATGCGGCGCTGTAAGGATCCTTTCAATTAGCTTGATGGAAAGTCTGGCTCAGTGTCTTGGGAAAGGCGCACTCAGTCGGTATACGGAAGGGAGTTCTTTCTCAATCCGCGAGCGTGAAGCACTTTATCATCAAGCCGATAGCAAGTGTCAGCAAGACAATATGAATGGCTCCTCTGTTGACGAACATCGTGCTCACTTTTCAACATATCCCCGGAAATCGTTGGCGAGCAATACCATTCTCCCTGCACGCCTTTCCGTTTCGACTTTGTTTGCGTCACCGTCTAGCAATTCGGGGTTGCCACAAGCTATACGCCGGTCCCAATTCTCACGCAAGAAAGCGTCGTATAGCTTTCCCGGGCAATGTGGCATATACACCAACGTGTGATACCTGGGATCCAGCTTGTGTTTGCCGCACTGCAACGGAATGGGACTGTTCAGCTGAACCGGTGGGTGGGTGGACTTCGGTCGGGGAAAGAGTTACCTCATTGTTAGGTATCAGCTGGTAGCCTTTGCGCGCCAGGAGTGCCAAGTCTACTGGTTGAAAGAGAGGATCATAGACCCATACATTCTCAGGCGGAATCTATATCTCGCATCCATTCAGCGGGCCTGGCCTGAAATCGGATAGAGACAATACCTTGTAAGCGGACTCACTCCTAGCGCTTCTTTCAGCATATCCAGCAGAACGAACTGGAATTGACTCTCCCTCGACTCGTTCATTATTCCTATACCAAGGCACACTATCTGCACTGATGGAGATGCTGGAGAGGTTGTAGATGTATCTGTATCATCAAGGCCGATGAGAGTGGACCGTACTGCTGACATCTGATCTAGGTCATCGATTGGCGACGGTTACAGAGTACCGTTTAGTACTCTTTAGGTTGTGGGGAAGATGGACGGCTACTTACCCTTCCACCTTTTCGGAAAGGTGTTTTCTTTTCCGGCTCCTTGCTCATCGTCGAGCAACTGCCTGCGTCGCGTCCGTAATATCGCCAGAACCTTGTCCAGCTTCTCCTCCAACGAGGATCCTCTCTGAGACGACGAAGCTTGTCCGCGAGTTTCGTAAGCCATTCGCGACGCCGCTTTGCCCTTGTTCTCGCTACTTGGTGGCCGGCGGCGCGGAGCTCGACCTTTGGCCTTGACTATTGTAAAGCCATCGTTGTCCATGTTTGCTGCTGCTAGAACGAGGAGGTGCAGAGGTGTTCAAGAAGGGCGGAGCAGGATATGACACGGTCGAACGACAAGTCGAAAATACCAAGAGGAAGACCTACGGCTGATTGCTGGACCGATTCCAATAGCTCCCAAGCAGGGTGTTGTTATTGGCAGAGTGGAAGAGTCAATATGAATTGTCTGGATGTTCAACACCACGCGAGAATTCATGCGACGATACGTACTTCTCTGGTCTATGCAGGCGCGGATCCAAATACCGTTACACACCTCGGGCTTTTTCAGTACAGAAAGCGGAAAGAAGCTAAGGAATTGCTTGGCCCACCACGCGTCTGCAATAGGCAATACGCAATACGCAAAATACTAGGGCAAGTGCTCTTGGATCCTAGTCGACAGCGAGTAGACCCACCCACTCCTTAACACATCATAGCATCTATTCGGCACCTCCTCGAACAATCCTGCGGCAGCATTACCGGCAGAAATTCCAGAGACGATCATCTGCCCGTTCCAGTCACTCTTTATTGATATTGACGCGAGACTCGAGATTTGTGAATCGGTGGCCTGGTGTCAACGAGATCTTTCCTGCGTCGGTCACACTGTGAGTTTTGCTCTAAAAACTACAGTCATGATTTGCTGCTCATTTTGTTTACACTCCCTTTATCAGCTTTTAGATCAAAGCGTCAAAGCAGCAGTGTGACGTTTCAAAAGCGTCTCAGGCTGCTTCCATCACAGAACACCTCCATCAACTTCCCCGCATTATTCCTCTCGAACTGATTCGCAAAGCGCGTTGATGACCATCAAGGTATCGGTATCATGTCCCATTTACCAGCCTTCCTGCGACCAGGAAGCCCTCCTCGTTCGCCTCACGCCGAGGTTCCTCCCAGCGCTTTCGTTTTTCCAACATCGCTCCAGGTACCTGGTTTCCAGCCTCACGCACAATCGAGCGAACCGACCAACCCATATTCTCCAGCGCTACGACGTTCGATGAAACATCCTGGTTTACGGCCAAGTAAGCGAGATGTTGTGGTCTCCCTGGTGACCCTTCTATCCGCCTGGCTATTACTGGGAATGAAGCACGGTTCGACCGATGCCAGTTCATACGGTCAACCTTACGGCGAAGCGGCTGAAGTGGATCAGGCAAAGGCCAGCTGGTATGGCAGTCACTACATCAAGAAAGTCAGCAACAAGTTTTCAAACTTTAAAACCCTGTGGCCGGGATCAGCAAAGGAGTTGGCTCAGCTGGAGGACGTGATATGTCCGACATTGTCAGATGGCACTCACGGATCGTACATTCACAAGGGCTACTCGGATACAGTAACGAGGGTAAGTAATCAGACGCGTTGGCTGTTCTGATACCCGGCGGCGAGAGCTCATGTGGTCACTTGAAATCAGCTATCGATCACCGCCGACAATGATATTGAGGAAGACGACGACGATGGAGCTTCTGGAGGCGCGACTCAGTTGATTGGACATCAACCTGGGTGGACGATCTTTGAGAACTTGTACCTATACAACGGCACATTATACGTCGTGACGTGGGTACAATCCTGCTCTTCAGGATCACGCGCTTGACTGACCGTCGTTTGAGCCACCCAACAGACACGATCTCGACCAATGGCCGGAACTGCGGCTTATGACCTCTACAGGGGTTCCAGCTTCCTCAGAGCCAGGGAATGAGGAAGCACGCGAACCTACAGGACAAGAACTCAAATTCCTCTCGGTAAAGGAAGCAAAAGAGCTGTGGGGAGACAGAATATGGGCAATGGAGGGCATGACGTGGTTGTTTAATGACGGACAGTGTGAGTAATGTGGTTTCTTATGGCTGGCCGGCCCAGTATGCTGATTCGGATCAACAGTCATCGATCACTACTATCACTTTGCGGCCGAGCTGCTTCTTGGGGTATGGCGAGCGTACACGTCGTTGGGTCGAAGCTTTACTTCTCGAGGAGAAACCTCCTTGCCCGCCCCTTCTCGAGCTTGGTTCATCCGGATGACTGATCATTCATGGTGCGTCCTATTTTTCTATTGCTATACTATCCGACGATTGACTTGTTGCATCGCATGTACAGGCGGGACAAGCCTCGATTCAATTCCGCTATCCTTTGGTCCGCATTTCCCTCGATCTCTCTTCTCTATCAAGACGATTGGCAAGACGTCACTCGGGCGACCGCATCAGGTAAACCCAAGGCATACTACTTCCCCAAGGCGATTCTCGCCGACCGTTCCGCCGCGTTCCGAGGACAAGCTTGCGGATCCACATCGAGAACGGCTGCGTCCGCCATGATGCTCGGAGAGCCCAGCCGATGGTGGTGGGAGCCTGTTCGACGACAAGTTCTACGATTCGCTGGTACACCAGAAGACATCCTGAACCGGAACATGTGGGGCTACGGTGCTGTTAACCCTGCAGTACTGGACGCCAACCCGGATTTGAAGACCGCATTGGGTCACCCTGAAGTCGTCCAGCCCGTCGGCTTCAAGCCTCTCGTCACATACATCTCGAGGCAGTCCAGCAGACGACGTCTAACGCCAGAAAGCCACGAAGACCTCGTTCAAGCGCTGGAGAAACATTCAAAAGCCAAGGGGTGGGAGTTGCGGATCGTTGAGGCCGAAAAGATGACCAAGGAGGAACAGCTTGATCTAGCTGCTCGAACAACGGTCAGCTGCTTTTCCACGAGTCTCCGCCAGGAAATTACTTACTTTTGTCGTCGCTTCTTGATAGATCATGCTTGGGGTTCATGGGAATGGTCTGACGCATCTACTTTGGATGCCACCAACACCTCAGAGCGCAGTCATTGAAATGTTCTTCGTCGGCGGGTTCGCGAGAGACTGTGAGTCATCTGGCGCGGGTTTGTCATCGTCTACATGCCATGCTGATATTTGCCTTGATCAGACCAATGGACAGCGCAGAATCTCGGTATTCGACACTTTGCGGTACGGCATGATGAGTATGCGACGGCACCAAATGAACCAAAAGTGGATTACCCAGAAGGCTTGTGAGTACCTGGTCATGCCACGTTGTCAATGACATGTGGTCTCATTCCGTTATGTTTGTCTTGTAGCCAAGGGACGGCAATCACCGTGGTCGGCGAGGTCGTCGCACAGCTTATTGACGATAGGCTGGATGGAAAGGTATAGAGAGAGAGAGAGGGACGCAACGACGCATATTGCAACACAAACGTCCAGGTGCTTGAGTCCGACAGCTGCATGTACTATCATTTGTAGGGGGTCATCAATTTATTAATTTCTGTCAGTGGCATAGCGAGCGGTAATTATCAATATTATAGCGCAAAGGCGCCAGCTATTTCTTATGCTGGGTAAACTCGGGGCTGCCATTTTTTCACGCCTCTCGTCGTTCGGTCGTCGAGTAGTGGTAGAATGGAGAAGTATTTGGCTTGAACCAGATTCAGGTAGAGTCAAAATGAAAGGTCCATAGAGCTGTCTATAGCAGATTATTTTCAGCTCTTTCCTCCTCCTGCCAGATGGCTCGGGTAGCTGCTCGGGTGTGCTCGCGGCTCGCGTTGTCGCTGGCGCGGAAGAGTTCGCGCGGCAGTTGCCCCGTTCTCAACTTGGCATCGGTATCGTCATTATATGTGAGGTCGACGTTATTGTCTTCCACTGCGATAGCTACCACGATCAGAAAGGCGATACACGATACGCAAGGCAAGGACCCCAGTCGAACTATCGAAGGATATCAACAGGAATCAACTCAGCAGGCAAGACTGCGTTCACCACTCGAAATCCCCCGTTCACGTTTCGCGTCACCCTGTGAATCTGTCGTCATAGATTTGCGGCCGTTTTAGTCTTGGCTTTCTTCCCTTTATCAGATTCCGGAACGCACACTCGACGAGAATTCGTACACTTCTGCTTCTGCCATGTCGAATTCCACCACTCGCCCTTCATTCTTCCGAGGACCCTCTGCACAATCTCCAAACGGTTCAGCATCCCGCGTACCTCAGATCAAAGACTACAAAGAACGTATCGCTCACTCGAATACGTCACCTATGCATTCTCCGCCTATCACAGCACCTGGAAGTGTCAGGTTTCCCTGGGAACCCGCACAGCCACCCACCGATCAAGAACATTCGACTGTCAATGCCGCAGGACTACACTCTGCTTTCGCGCATCACCCATTCCATTCTCATACGCATGCCAGATCTGGATCGAGGGAACATGTAGGCGGCGGTGAAGGCGATGCGGCGGTTCAAGGTGGACAACACTTGTCGTTTGATCCCAACTTGCCGACAGGCAAGGACCGATCACACGCGGATGGTACAGCAGAAGGAGCGGTAGAAGGCCAGCATCCTGGCCTTGATGAATTCAACTCCGGCATCTCACATACGGGTACATCAATAACCAAATCCCCCTCGGCTGGTGGTCTTTCTTACCACTCGTCAACGACAGCCGTATCCGGCAATCACAAGGGAGCAATCCATAAGGATTTCCAGAGGACGAGGACCAGTTCGACAGGTCATACAACGATGATCGGACCAGACTTTGGGTATAGGAGAAAAGTTGGGTTTGAGACGTTTGATGGAGCAAAAATCAAGGATAATGCGTTGTTCAGTTATACTTTGCAGGTGAGTCGGGGTTCCTGCTTAACCAAGCGAGGCTACGTTTAGATTTAACGACAAACCGACGACCTTGTTCTTCACAAATGAAAACTGACGTCGTTATCGGTTCTTCCAGGCAAAGTCGGAGGATTACCGACGCAACAGAAACACCCGAGTGTTCATGGCGGCAGTCTCCAATGACGAGAAGGGAGAGGATGCACTCGATTGGTTGATGGACAACTTGGTAGAAGATGGGGATGAAGTGATTGCAGTTCGGGTTATTGAGCTCGACGAAGGAGGTTAGTCTTCATGTGATCATTTCACTTTGTGCTTGTCTCGAACCTTATCGTGCAACTGCCTTCATGAAATTAGAGAAAGCGTCGCAACAAGCACAAGACGAATTCAGGGAAGAAGCGGCCCAGTTGCTAAAAGCCATTTTGGAGAAAAATGATGATTTTGATGGAGACCGAAGAGTACGTAGTGGTTATACTCAATAGACCTGCAATCACACTAACGTCGTGCACACTCCCTTTAGATATCCGTCATTGTAGAATTTGTTGCAGGAAAGGTGACACAGACCTTGATGAGGCTTATCTCCCTTTACCGACCGGACTGTAAGTACAGCGTCGCTACAGCGTGTTTCACCACGATTCTGATAAAGCAATATCATTAGCACTGGTCGTCGGCAC
Organism: Naganishia vaughanmartiniae; assembly: GCA_030039245.1. NCBI lineage: Eukaryota > Fungi > Basidiomycota > Tremellomycetes > Filobasidiales > Filobasidiaceae > Naganishia > Naganishia vaughanmartiniae. The sequence continues at coordinate 576,578 of JASBWU010000009.1, forward strand.
AAAGGGCAAAAGCTCAAAGCTTCAAACTTGGGGTCGAGCACTGGGCGCACCAGGAATGGGTAGTGTCTCGCGATACTGTGTCAGTCACAGTCCAGTCCCTGTCATCGTCGTCAGGTAAGTGTTACATCGCCGAGTCGCAACAACGTGTTCATGCTTATCGGCTCATAATTACAGGCCGGAGAGAAAAGTGCAGAAAACGCTGGCGAAACGTCAAAACGACCCGAAGCGAGGAATCTATGCTGACATGGTGGGCGGTGGTACACTTACCCGTACCAGGAGTATCGGCGAGAGGAGCATTGGAGATAGAAGTGATTAGGAATGCATTCTACCGTCCGAGCCGTTCCGCTGGGCAGCTTCTTGCTCGTCGCAAACTTTTGGCGGCGAAGACTGAGTTCCAACGGATGAATGGTATAATATTACCATTTCCAGCTGCGCCTGTAAATTTTAGTTGTATACATGACACTCAGAGCGAGATAGAACACGTTATATCATTCACTTTTCTCGCTACTGTTCGGCCTCATTTGGGATCTTGTTGGTGTGATGGCGTTATCGAAGACCTGTTAGATTCATCAAGAGCTATCAAGAGTCAAGATTCTGGAGGTAGGTACAGCTGAGGAAATTGTACGTGCGCGCGCAATCGAACGAGTTATTCCGAAAGAAATGGTCTTGGACCTGCCACCCATATCCAGCAGCTGGTGACATGAACTCGAGTTGTTCAGGACGCCTGGTAGAAGAGCGCGCGAAGCTGGCTCTATACATTATTTTGCGTACCATGCATACTGCACCTGTTGAGACTTGTTCTTCTACAGACGCGTAACAACATTTTTTCCATTCGACCTCGATCTTTGGGCTGCGATTTAGCGGGTATGCAGAGTCGGGACTGTAACGACAATTCCACGTTCTCGAAGACACGCTCAACATGATTGGACTTCTACAACGTCGCAGAGGCATTATCGCTAGCTTCGTAGCGGTATGTATCTTTCTCGTACTCCTACACCCGACACCTTGGGGAAAGTACGCTCGCAGTCGGGTTCTTGGTCCGTCCTTGAATGCGGAAACGGAAAACACTTCAACTCAAGAGGGTGAACGGGAACCGAAGCATCCATGGACAAGACTGATATCAGGAGTCGATGGTTTTTACGTATTTGAGAACGTGTATGTGAGGGATCGACAGCTCTGTGGGTCTTTCTACTTTTACTTCGGGAGTACTTTTCGCTTATCTGTCGTTACAGTCATGGTCCCTCACCCGCAGGATCCTCCATTGCCAGAACTAAAACAGATCATTACCTCGGTCGTGCATGAGAACTACACACGAGACCCAGATAGCTTTCGACCGACGCCTGCGGAGCGGCTGTTTGAAGGCGAAGACGACCATAACGGAGACTATCCTCAAGTTCCGCGATTGAGAATACTCTCTACAGCAGAAGACGCTAGAAAACAAATACATGGATGGGGAGATATGGAGAGATATACGAAACAGGATGGCTCAAGATGGGTCCCGACGGATGGGAAAACCCGAAACGGGTGGTTCTCCTTCGGCAAAACGATGGAACACGTGCAGGATCCTGCGATTGAAGTAATGGATGGAATGAACTGGTATTTTGCGGATGATCCTGCGATCACGGGCTGGGGATCCCTCATGCACCATTACTTGTCAGTACAGATGTGTCGACTCGTTGAGAAACGCGCTGATGTCTGTGTTATAGCCATTGGATGGGCGAGATCCTTCTGGGGACATACAAGTCATATGTCAACTCCGTTTACACACCGCGTATCCAGCCGATGTCTTCTGACACGGCCGTCGAGGCGACCGACACTAAAGAGACCTCAATCGAGAAATTCATCGCAGACTCGGAAGATGTTGAACGACATGCACTCCCAGCAGAAGACGATGAAGATATCCCTTCACCCGAAAGGCGAGAAAAAATGCGAACGCCGATGGCGAAGCGTGGCTGGCTGTTCTCTTCTGGATACAAGACCAGTGAGCGAGATCTCGAGATTCGCAGACAATATCTCCCGATGCCCAAGCGCGTGATTAGCCCTTGGTGTACAAATTGGGAGGGAAGGGAGTTGAACGAGATGGTGCTGTTCAAGGCATTTGGGAATCCTCGTAAGTCGCAAAACTATCTGACGAAAACCTTGTCGCCCATGCTTATTTTGGTATTGCTCGCAGAGGTGTATAGGCGGAATCAATGGCGGGAGTTGAGCCGGGACAGGAAATGGAGAATGTTTGACAGAGGTTGGTTTCTTCGTTCGTCATTAAGCTCTTCGTTGCTGATATGCTTTCACGATGCTGTCACATTTAGTGGTCATTACCGACAGACATGCGGCACACAACAACAAATCGTCGCAAACTGAAATCTGGAATAAAATGCCGCTTGACATTCTGCATGAACCTTTACCTTCCGGTCTCCCCCATTGGTTCATCGCTCCGCAGGACTCGCTCTTCACCTCTTTGTCCCTCCCTCCCATACCGTTGGAAAGGCGCCCTTCTTCATCAGGCGGAGGACACCGCTCCTTGGCCGACTCGTTCATCAAGATCGTTTACGTGGACAGGCAAAACAGCGATAGACGGTTCGACAATACGAGTCATGATGGATTGATGGATGTTCTCCAAGATATGCATGAAGACGGTGCCAAATGGAGAGAGCGGGAGAAGGGAAGCAAGGATGGGAAAATGAAGGAGAAGAAAGCCAAGGTCAAGGTCGATGTCGTCCAATTTGAGCATTTAAACGCCAAAGAACAAGTACAAGCAATTTACGATGCAGATGTGAGTGTCTGGGCGGGCAACAGGCTGTAGTGGCTCAGGTCGGAATACAAAACTAATGACCTTGATCGTAACAGATCATCATCGGTATCCACGGAAACGGGCTGAGTGAGTAATCTGAGCGATTTCCGTGAATGCGGTGCTAACGCTTTGATTCTAGCTCATATTGTATGGGCGAAGCCTGGTGCGACGGTAATTGAGGTAAGCTGTTTCGGTTTATATACACATATGAGCGAAGCTGATATGCATCTTGCGCTCTCTACAGGCCTTCCCCGTTGGCAGTGAGTGATAACTTGCTTGATGCTGACAATCACACAAACTAATTTGGCGTCCCGCGACTCATCATCAGCGTTCATCAGAGACTACGAGCTGCTTTCTTTTGCACTGAATCACAAGTACTATACGTTGGTAAGTCGTTCGACGAGCATTACCAAAAACTAGCGTACTTAGACTTCCTCCCCCTGGTAGTGGAATGACCGGGAATACACAAAAGACGAATGGGTTCATAACCAGGGCAATATCGAAGCCGGGAAACTGCATGATGGGACAGAAATACCAGTGCGGACCCCCTTTTTCCATACTCTCCTACTATGACACGGATACTGATACGAGATTCACCATTTGCAGCTGGATCCTGCTTTTATAAAGTCTCTCATCAAGAAAGCCATCAAGAATATGCAATGAGGTAGCTCCTGAATAGCATAATAGATGGAGAAGGTAGCACAGTCTGGTGACCATATGTATCATATAATTATCGGTAACACGTTCATGGCGGGGTTTGGGCTGTAGTACGCGTAGAAGCAGTCCTAAAAACCATACTTCTAGTAGGTATTGGAAGCCGGGTCAGCTGCTGGAAATTGCATACTCCCGGCGAGTGCTACCATAACGCTGTTTTTGTGCACAGCAGGCAGCAGTCATGTTCCTTCCAGAGGAGCTTGTTTACCACATACGGTCATACAACAGCACACAGGACAGTCGCAGGCCTCGCTGATGACGCGGTGTAAACAAGTCATCTTACACATCGAACGCTCTTCAGGTGATATCAACCGGGAGTCTTTGTCCTTGAGGATGAAAAAGGCATGTCATCCGACACCCTCATGACGATGAGTGTTTGTCTAGGATGGTATGCTGAGGAGCACTGTTCAGCTGCTGTCTGATTCGAGTTGTTCAGCTGCTGTCTGATTCGAGTTGTTCATCGTCGTGGTCGATATTCGCGACCGGCCAGACCCGACCGTATATTTCGTACTTTGTATCCGCTATTCTAACTTCTTCAACTCAAGCAGCTGCTGCTTCTTGGAGCTCTTCTTGGAGAAGAAGCATCAAGTACCCAACAGTCTTTTGTTTATGAACTGCCCAACTTGCCTAACTTCCGACCACCACAATTTAGCAACCCACACAGAATTACAACCCTCTATGATTTACAGCCAAATTTAGTAAACCTGCATTCACTCGTTACCGCGACAGGCAGTAAAGCCACTCAGTGGAACACCAGCTGGAACACCTCGGGGTCGAAATGGATCCTTTCGAAGATGACGACTTGGACGATCTAAAAGAAACGAAAGAGGAACGACTTGCTTACGACATGGAAACAACCGCTGAGCTCCTGGAAAGTTGGTCAAAGAAGTCAAAGTGGGCTTGTCAGTCACCACCTCAAAGGATAGAACATGTTGGCACACAAACGTCGGCAGTTGCATCAACCAGCTCTGTAACATCGAAGCAACAAGGCCAAGCAATGGTATCCACCGTTCTCGAGGCTGCTCGCGGAATGGGACCTCCTGCGATGGTATTGCCAGCCGCTTCGAAATTTGACATCACCACAAACATTGCGAGCAGTGCGAAGGGCAAGACGGATTACCTGCGAAGTCTCGATCGAATCGTCACCAAATCCAGTATATCTCGCTCGACCTCAGACCTAGGCCCTTCTACAAACTCATCTGAACTCCCAAGTTTCAAAGGCAAGGGAAAGGAGAAACCGCTTCCGATGATGTCCACACCTCCTCTCACCGAAGAGCCCATGACGCTTGATGCTCCTGCGCCGACAAAGCTCAGTCCTGCAACCGGCAAACCAAAGCTCGTCAAGATTCCTTTAGGGCTTCAAAACATAATCGACAACTGGACGAACTTCGAGCAGACAACAAAGGCTAAACAGACTGGCAAGAAGCCCAAACTCAAAAAAGGGAAGGGAATGGTGTCGGTGGACAAGTGGGATCTACAGAGAGTGTCGAATGTTTTCCAGGAATCAGTGATTGCAGTAGTTCATCATTTGGGAGCAAAGGGAGAACAGTTGATTCCGAGATGGGCTCATGTATGATGCAATCTCCTACACCGACTTTGCCATATACTCACCTCACTCTTCCTGCAGGTTCACAGACACGGTGGCAAAACGTGCGTCCGATATACACCAGAAGTGACGCATATCGCGTGTGACCATGATGTTGCGCTGTCATCGATCTGCCAGTTTCTGGGTATCGAGGATTTATCGGAAATACGAGAAGGCACCTTGATTCTCGATTGGAAATGGTTTGTTTCGTGCCCGACGGTACGCATGCGACATGCATGAGCTTTTTGTGTCTGCGCGAGCAATCTGACTCCTGCGACATATGACCATTTTTAGGCCGGAACCCTTATACCAGTGAGCGACACGCTCCTCCATCCCTGCATGAGACCGCAAGCCGCCATACAGAGACGGGCATCTGCACCTTCGGGGTCCAACTTGACGTTGGGTAAAAGGAAGAGTACGAGCGACGTTCTAGCATCGGTTACCGCCGGCAAGAAGAAGCCAAGGTGAGTATTGGCAGATTGTGTTCCGTGGAAAATGCGCTTACCTTCTGATAATAGGAATTATGCACCTACCGACTCTGACACGTCTCAAGATCCAGACCGTACAGCAAGCTTGACGAATGAAGGAACTCTGACGACGGCCGATCGGTGGTTGCCTCCCGCCGCTGGGGAACAGGCTGACGGATTGGACATGATGATCAGCGGGTTGAAAACCGGAGCGGTGATGGAGACGGAAGCGGATATAGACGAAGAAGACGTGATGCTCGAGGAAACCGGAGTCGGCGCAATAAACGGGACTAGAAACAATTCGACGGTACGTTAATGTCATCTTGTCGTTTCTCTCATGCCAGACTGACGGCATTCTTTCGAATAGAATTCGGATGGCCCGTACAAGTGTCAGAACGCCAATCCAGGTATTAAACGCGCAAGTATCAACGAAGATATCGCCCTCGGTTTGGAATCGCTTGGTGCAGTTTACGAGAAAGCTCAGCACAAGAATATGTTTCAAAAGCGAGCATACAAGCAAGCTGCCAACATCGTGAGAAGTAAGTTTCTGTGCTTTCCACCTTGACCGATCAACGCCTGACCGCCAGAACCCGCAGACTGCCCATTCCGTATTCAAGACGAGGAAGCTGCACTAAAACTCAAAGGCATTGGTGTGAACATCGCCCAAAGAGTAGGTTCTTCATGTCATGCTCTTGCTTCGGGTCCATATTGACGGGGATTGCCAAAGATCGGTGAGATCATCCGAAATGGAGGCCGCTCAGATCGAGAATACTTCGAGGACAACGAAGAATCGCGCACAGTTGCCATGTTTGGAAAAATATATGGAGTGGGCCAAAAAGCTCAAGAACTATGGGATCGAGGAGCCAGGAGGTAAGTATATATTGTAGTTGTTGATATAAGAGTGACCTAAGGAATGCGTTCTTGTAGTTTGGATGATCTGAGAACCGGACAGTGGGGCTTGACTGGAGGACAAAAGGTAACGATCGGCCCTCGTGATTCATACTTGGAATGGTGCTGACCGCGTCCTCTCATTGGTAGATCGGTCTGAGCCTTTACGATGATCTCAACGACAGAATGCCGCGAGAGGAGGCCAAAAGTTTATTCGAGATGATACGGAAAGAAGGTGATACACTCCTTCTGCGTATCACAACCGCTCAGGATTACTCGCTGACTGTCATCTCCTGCAACACTGCCACAGTTGTCCATATTTGCGGAAATGGTGAAAAGGAGATCGTAGGGTTGCATGTGGAAGCCATGGGGTCTTACAGACGCGGTGAAGCCACTTGCGGCGACCTAGATATTCTGATCTCTCGTGATCCGCGCGGTGGCAAGGATTGTAAAGGTGGGTCAAAACTACGTCGTGTCGGGACTTTGTCCATCAGCGATTCTGACTTTCGTGTGTTAGGCGTCTTTGGAGAACTGATTAAACGACTCGTCGAGAAGAAGATCGTAACACATACAGTGAGTATCAGCACCACCTGAACCTGATAATCAGAAGCATTTCATCGCTCAATCTCTACCGTCCAGCTTTCGGCACCCGGGAACTACGATGCCGACGACGCGAAGTGGATGGGCATCGGACGTCTGCCGCAGAGACATGACCCCAAGAAAGATATCTCGAAGAAAGGAGACCTACCAAAATCCAAATTTAGGCGCATTGGTACGTCCCCGGTGAATCTGAGAGAAAAGCGACCATACTAATCACAGCGCAGTTTAGATATACTGATGGTCCCCTGGATGAATTACGGCGCTGTGAGTCCGGCTCGTCTTATACCATCAATGCCAAACTTAACATTCAAGTCTCGTACGGCCAGGCTTTGATCTATTTTACTGTATGCATGGTATACACGCGCTCCGTTTCAACTGATCTCCAATTGTGAACGTACTTATAAGGGGAACGACATCTTCAACCGAAGTCTCCGATTGTGAGTACCGAGCGTGTTGGCGTTGGAAGTGCTTTCCTTGACTGTGAGACCCCTTTGCCGGAATGCAGATACGCCAGAAGAAATGGGTTAGTTTGACACGCAGTATTTTATAGCACCATATGTACATCCACTCACGTTCGGGGTCTCGCAGATATAGCCTGAATCAGCTTGGCTTGTACAAGGATGTCATCAGGGACGGGAACAACAAGAAAGTTAACGAGGTGAGCAATATCCAACTTGCGTCCGTCTGAGATAGGATTGGTTCACTGAGTGCTTTCGACGTGGCCCTTAGGGAGAACTCGTGGCTTCCCGGACCGAACAGGAGATATTTGATGTTCTCAAAATTCGGTACCGACCTCCCGAGCTGCGCAGACCATAACACGACAGTCTTTAGGAAGATGGCATGTGCCATACGCCCCGTATCTGGAGGCTCGCAAGTTTTTCTGTCCTTTCTTGTTTATTTCAGCAACAAACGCATTTCATTCACCTACCGAATAGTGGTCTTCGTGGCCAAATGCCCAAGCTCCTGCCCGTCAACCAGTTGTATAGCCGCGCTAAAGGCACATCGACAGCGCGCACAAGTATCGTACACTTGCCATACATATGTCACGAATGTATCTTTACAGCTTTTACATCGTTACAAGATGAATCCGCTGAAGTCCAGATATCTGTCATCCATGTCCATTTTTTTGACGATCAAGGCTTCCACGCAGAGCCTGGCGTTTGAAAGATCCAGGTCGTAAATTTTTGCTGCACTGCAAGTCGTGCTGGCGGATTTGCCCGCTGTTTCGGCCTCGGCCGCCTCGTTTGAACGTTTGTCTGACAACGCATATTCCGCATTCTCGTTGAAGGTAGATGTCACAGCACCACAAACAGTCGTGCAGAGCTCGCAGTGTGAAAATGAGAGTGATAGATTGTCGAGAGGCATTGTGATCGTGTTCGACGGCGAGGGAGGCGAGAAATCACATTCGACTGCCTGGCTTGAAGGAAACGGCAGTGAGAAGAGATGCTGTGCCGACGGCGATGTCGGCTTGATAGTGTACGTCGGTGATGTCGACAATATCGTGCATATATCCACTCCAGCCGTTTCTCTCACCTGCTTTGCAACTCCATATGCCAATGGGCTAGGCTGCTCATTCGTATCGCCGACTAAACGCCGGACGACACTGCTGATGGCGTTTGTATCGTCATCTTCGCGATCTGATATCGCATATTCTAAATTGGCGGTCATTATGTCCGTCCCCATTGCAGCTGATTCCGAATCCATGAACAGCGGCATTCCGTCAGCACCGGTGCCATCGCCACGCAAAAGATCCAGTCGTCGCTCTTCTGCCCGCTGCACACGCACCCGCCGCTTTTTGGGAATCTTTTTGGGGCGCTTCGTGGGGACAAACATGTCGATTTCGGATGCTGATGGGACCTCCTCTCCGTAGGATTGGTCGAAGAATGCAGTATCGATTGAAGACGCTGTCTCTAGTGCAGCGAGTGCTTCATGTGTAACAGAATCACCCTCCGACTCGCTCCGAGAGAACGCATCAAAATTGAATACGCCGAGGCCTTCGTCGTCCACCTCGACCCCACTGCGCTGGCCGTTGGAACTTTCCGAGCTCCTTCCGCGATTCCCCAGAATTTCCGGATGGTGAACTTGGCTTCGATCGGACATCCAGGCTTGCTGATCTTTGAGGGCTTTTCGAGATTTGCGAGCTTGTCGAACAATATCCCTCTCTTGCGGAGAGAGAGCCGGCTTGTGATGCCACCGTGTGTTATCTTGCTGTATTGCTCGAGCCATATTTCGAGCACGCCACGATTCTGTGATTGCTGGACCGTATGTAGGTGACGCTTTCTGGACAGGCGAGGGCGGAGACAACACCTCACATGGGTCCACGGTGCCTCTCCCCATGTCCCCGCTCGGCTGGCAGTTACTCTCCGCAGGTACCTGGCCCGCAGAATCGACATCACTATCTCCGTATCCGTCCCATATGCTATCTGCCTTTCCAGAGCCCCAAGCCTTCCGCTGCTTCCCACTCAACTCATGTGACGGGAATCCGCCCGAAACTCTTCGTCTCGCCATCTTGGCTTCACATTTGCGCCGTGCCCGCTCGTAATATTCAGCTGGGTCTTCGGAACTACGCAATATCGTGTCTTCAGGCAGTGGGTGATGCTCCGGCGAGAGGCTGTCCGATAACGAAGCACCAGGAGTATAAGCGCCCGTGCCGGGTATACGAGGTGAATGCTGATCGTCCAGCATCCTATCGACAGATGATCTCGTCTTCTTCTTGGACTTTTTGGGCGACTTCTTCTTCTTGATTTGCCGATGTGCGCCGAGTTCGTCTGCTTGTGATCCTTCACAGTCGGGCTCATCCTCGCTCTCGCCTCCGTCGTAGGCCATAAGAGCTTTTGGGAATGGAGGCGGATTCGCCAACGTGATCGTACGAAGGACCATGACAGTCGCTCCAAGTTCGGCAGCCATAAGCTCCAGCGTTTCTAGCGAGCGATCCATATCCTGATACGTGATCCCGACAAGAGTACCATCATCGAGAACTCCGATTTCGTAAACGGCCTGTCCGCCACCTTCCTGCAGACGCCATTTCAGTTGGGTAGTAAGTCGTTCAAAGCGCTCGGGACCGGATGGAAGCAGACGCAACTACAATCTGGATATTAGCGCCGTGTATGGTCAACTCGGAATACGGCCTACTGACCTTGTACTCGATATGTCCGATCTTGTCTCTTTCAGCGATAAGTTTGATACCTTCATATCCAACGCCTGCCAAGCCACCTGAAACCCCGGGCCGAGCATTTTCTAACGCACGGGCGGATTGACCAAAAGAGGCGGAAGTCGACGTCGAAGTAGATGCGGCATAATCTTGAGCAAGGTGTAGAATAAGGTTCTCACTGACTCCGGAAGATCGAAGACGCTGGAAAGCTGAAGTCGAAGTGAGAGATGTAGACGAATCGATTTCCGCAGAATCGTCCGGTTCGTCGCTGGTTGCTGATAGGCTCAGCTGCGAGGGTGTACGAAGAGCGAGAGAGGATCCGGACGATCGACGGTAACGAGCACTGTTTCTACTCGCAGGAGACGATGTTTCGAAATCGATGCTATTATGCGATATTATTGAGATTGCAGGTGAAGGGGTTGCCAGTGCTTGTTGCCACGGAGAAGGCAGTCTCGGTGACTCGGAGCTGCGTTCACCGAACATCGCCATGTTCGAGAACGTTACTTCTTTGGTGGATGACTTGTGAGTGTTTCGAGGGTGTTGTGAGTGTCCTGGATGGGCCTAGCCGATTGAATGTGTGACGGTCTTCGTTGGTATTGGATGTGGTATTGCTATGCGAAATGGAATATGTGGGTCGGTATTTATCCAGACAGTGACAGAACGGGCTCGCTGGTATCGCATTGTTCACGCTTTGTCTCGTGGGATGAGCTGTATGTGTTGAACCTTGGTATACCTAAGCCGTCCTCATGTTCGAGGTTGTGTATATCCACCAGGTCGCTCGAATGAACGACTACAAGATAGCTTGTCAAGTTCCCTTTGCGAGCTCCTTTGCCCCTTTCCCGAGCGGGTCTCCTCAACGATCGTCGCTCGCCTGACTGTCTCATTTCAGTCATGGGGGCACCTAAATGACTCGACTGTTTGCTGTTTGGTGACTGGTGACTGGTAACTGTTTTATTTGACGGTTGCTCCGGGACGATATGATCCATGTGTAAACACCTCTCGCTGCTCAACATTGGTCACATAAATGTAGAATGCACAGAGGCAATATTTGAGCGCTCTGCGTCAGGCGAAAGCACTACAACTGTTCCTACCAAGTATTGGATGGGCGCTCAATAGGAAGGAAGGTTTACTCTGCCTACAGACTCGTTTGTCTCCATTCTGTTGCCTCCAGATTCCACCTCGAACCAAAATCCACAAAGAGGATAGAATAACGCGGATGCTGGTGTATCGGGTAACTCAACAGCCTGTCTGGCATAGGCAGCATAGATCCTCTTGAATGTATTCGGTTGTGGGCGGCAAACCCGCTTCGCGCATCAGTCTGCCAAGTTGTCGCTATTATCTGGTTCGTCGGACTTGTTGCGCTATCATCTCAAATGGAATGCGCTTCCATTCCGAATTCCCCCTCCACTATGGCGATCACGCCGTTTCAGCCAATCCGGTTTGTTTGCCAGCTTGCTGCTTGGATTTCCTTGGGAAGCCAGCTTCAAAAGTCTCTACCTACTGCCTACTAACGGCCACCATTTTTCATCCTCTTCTGTACTATCGTATCGTCAAGTCGTCGTTGAGACTAGCCAGGTGAGCTTATTTTCTATTCGTTGGACGCGGCTGTCTGCCTTGTCGAATTGCCTCGATCCTTGTCTTCGCTTATCGGACGAGCAATCGCGCCAACCGAAAGGTCTTCGGATTTGAGAGACTTCTTTGAGAATTCATTTTATTGACCATCCACACTGCTCTTTCAACTTCAGGTAAATTAGGAGCAGTCCTTTTCACCGGTTGTGCCCCTTCTTTGACGTTTGCGGTATCCGAAAATGTCGTTCAAGCACCTCAGTACGTTCAAAGTGCTCTATTCAACTTGAGCAAGGCAACCCCAAAAGCTAATCCCGAGCCTTCTTTTACTGATTAGCCACTCTTTCCCGAGGTGTGCCCTCCAGCACATCGGCCGTCCTCCGTGCCATCCCTACGGCCCGCCTCGCCGCTCGAGCAATCCGACCTACTCAAACCGTCACCCAGAGTGCTTCCCTGGTCGCCAAGCGAGCATACGCTACTATCCCTCCTACTCCCGCTACCGACGCTGCTCCTCAGGTTCAACACGGCACTGTTGCACCCCCGAAGGTGTGTTGACGGAAAGTCCCAAGTGGTATGGACGAGGCGACACTGACGAATGTGTGTTTGCGATTTCGTAGAAGTCCCGATGGCAGCGATTTAGGCTGAGGTTTGCGCGAACCACACTTTTCGTTGTTCTTACCGCAACCGGTGCCTTCATCTACTGTAAGTGTTATTGTCCAGCTGGATCACGCCGTTGTTGAACCTCTCCCGCCTTCACACAGTCAGTCAGAAGGACTTGTACCCTGGAGAGCAATTGGACCAGGACCCGAAAAAGAAGACCATTGTCGTTCTTGGCAACGGTTGGGGTTCCACCTCTTTCCTAAAGAACTTGGACAACGAAGAATACAACGTCGTCGTCGTCTCTCCCCGAAACTACTTTTTGTTCTCTCCCTTGCTTCCGTCCGTCACCGTCGGAACACTGGAAGCTCGATCGATCATCCAACCTACCCGATACATCACCCGACACAAGAAGAGAAAGTGTGCCGTTTACGAGGCCGAGGCCACTGACATCGACCCCGTGAAGAAGACTGTTACGTTCAAAGACGCGTCCGAAACCAACGAGACCCACAAGGAAGTTACGATTCCGTATGACTACTTGGTATACGGAGTCGGTGCCGAGAACCAGACGTTTGGAATCAAGGGTGTCAAGGAGTACGGTTGTTTCTTGAAGGAATTGAAGGATGCTGACAGGATCAGGCGAAAGTTGTTGGACTGTGAGTTTTGGATGCGATGCATTGCGAAGGATTGGCAGCTTCTGATACGAGTTTGACCGCAGGCCTTGAGACCGCTTCTTTCACCGGTCAAAGCGAGGAAGAGATTAACCGACTGATGCACATGGTCGTTGTCGGTGGTGGACCCACTGGTGTCGAGTACGCTGGTGAATTGCACGATTTCTTGATTGTACGCGTTCGTTTTGTTCTTGGATGTGGATCTTCTTGCTAATCTACCGACTGTTTGTAGGACGATCTTCGAAAGTGGTACCCTGAAATCGCAGACAAGCTCCGAATCACCTTGATCGAGGCTCTCCCCAACGTGCTGCCCGCCTTCTCCAAGCAGTTGATCGAATACACCGAATCTACCTTCAAGACCAACAAGATTGACGTCATGACCCGAACCGCCGTCAAGGATGTCGGAGAAAAGTCTGTCATCGTTCAGGACGCCAACAAGAACACCCACGAGATTCCTTACGGTCTTCTCGTCTGGGCTACTGGTAACACCGCCCGAGAGCTTTCCCGAAAGTTGATGGGCAAGTTGCCGGAACACCAGACCAACCGACGAGGTATCACAACCGACGACCACTTGCGAGTCGCAGGAGCACCTGAAATCTTCGCACTCGGTGATGCTGTTGCCGGGCAATACGCGCCGACCGCACAGGTCGCTTCCCAGCAGGGAGTTTGGTTGGCTCGAACTTTGGTCAAGATGGCTCAGGCTGAAAAGTTGAAGGAGGAACTGAACCAGATGCGAGCAACCGGCGCCGAACCGGCTGATGTCGAGCGAGTCGTCAAGAAGCTCAACCGGGTAGCAGACGTTCCCTCATTCAATTATTCACACCAGGGTTCTCTTGCGTGAGTAGTTTCGTTCTCAACTGTTGTCGTTTCCTGTTACTTATTTTTAATTATTCTCTAGCTACATCGGTTCCGAAAAGGCTATTGCCGACGTGCCATTCTTCAACGGTAGCTTCAGCAGTGGTGGTGTCGCTACCATGCTCTTCTGGCGTTCCGCATACATCGTAAGCCCTCGCTGTTGGTCCCGCACTGATCCGTCTTTCGTATTGACATTTCACACCGTTCTTAGTCAACTCTGTATTCGTTGCGAAACCGAACCCTGGTCATGGCTGATTGGGCAAAGGTCAAGTTATTCGGACGGTCAGTACCTGCCAGAATATCATAGTCTCGGCCAATCTGACTGACTGTTCATTTCCTTCAGTGATGTCTCCCGAGAATAAACGCACTGTTAGGAATTAGCTATCACACTGAACGAAGCTGGAAGGCATGATCCAGAGATTTTGGCCATTGCAGCCGCTCAATAGCTTGTATAACTTTGCAATCTTTCAAGAATGCAGTATCCAAAAGCAAAATATCCACGCAGGTACCCGGAAGAAGGATGTAGATGTGAGGCATGAAGGACTCGATTTCCGTTTTTACTCTTAATATTCAATACTATAGATGCGCCCACGTTTGATTTCCTAGCTCTGAATTTTGCTGTCCAATCTCTACGTGGCGAGCGAGCCTTTACCATCAAGGATAATTCAACATTTCCCCTGAGTGGTGCGGGACAACTTCAGGCTTAAGAGGAGTGCCAATAGACACCGTCTTACAGTATACAGTTGGTGATCCAAGCAGCTCTGCATATCTACATCTTCATAACAGCGAAGAGTAATGTATCATATCGATCAGCCTCTCACTCAGAGGCAAAATAACATAACTTGAATGCCAAATACAAATCACGAGACTTTGCTCTTAAAACGAATACAGCAAGCCACAAGGAACGATAATCCCACGAGCACGATGCACGACTGCACGGAACGCAGAATACAAGGATGGTAATTTTACTAGAGAAATTTGAGCACTCTGTGCATCATCGCGTAACCTAGTATCTAGACCCGGGACTAGCGAAATGCGAAGCAGCAGCGGCGTACGGTCCATCACCCCTCGTTGGTCTGCCTAGACTCGGTTCTCTCGCCAATCCGTCCTGCGGTGGCGAGTAGTTGGCGTAGTGTGGTTCCGATGAGTATGCGTTGATGGGTGATACCGCACCACCGCCGTGCATCGAAGGAAGACCTGCTCCTCCAGCGCCAACACCGGCAAAGGTAGTAGGTGATGTTTGTTGTCCGTTGGTCAAGGATGGTCCTCGGCGCAAGTCGACATAACCGGCATCATCGTCACTGTAACCTTGTTGCTCGTACGCTGGTTGTTGGTGGTGCTGGTAGTAGGGTGCAGCTCCGGCTGTAAAGTCGTGACTGGGTACGCCGTGCATGTCATCGGCACCAGGGAGACCAGCCATGTCATACTGCTGCGCATGTTGGACGTGTTGACCGTACTGCTCATTGTCGAGCTCGTCAACGAATTGACGGCGTTGCCTGTCAGCGGATGATCCCGAGTTGGCCGAATTTCCAGAGAATCGTCGTTGTGTCTTTTCGTAGAATGGGTCGGCAGCGGGTGACAAGTCGATCGCTACCAAGCGGCCCTGTAGTCGAGCAATCAGAAGAACACATCAGTACCACTCTCGTCCAGCGAGGCTGCCGTGAAAACTTACGGCAAACTTTTCCGTAGGCTTGAACTTTACTTTTCGAATGATCGTCCACAAGACAAACGCTCCAAGCGCAACTCCACCGACGACACTCGCAACGATGATACCAATCTTTGTACCACCACTAATGCCACTTTTCGAACTACCAGAAGCAGCTGCGGCGCTTGCGCTAGATGAAGCGGTCGCGTATTTTATGACAACAGAACCCGTTTTTGCGGCTCGACCAGTCGAGACGGCGCCGGTGACTGTGACGTCTGAGGCGGATTCGGTGACGATGGATTGAACGGTGGAAACCACTGAACTGGAGCTGATTGGGTCGGATATGCTCGACGAGCTCGAAGAAGTAGGCGTGGTGCTTGAGCTGGCGACGTTGAGCGAGTCGCTGGTAGAGGTACTACTGGAAGAAGAGACCGACGAGGAAGAGAGCGGTTGCGTCGATGTGACTACAACTGTTGGGTTGACAGCCGACGTGGCTGATGTAGCGGAAGAAATCACTGAACTCGGGCTGGATACCGGGACGGAAGCGACTGGCGATGACGAAGATGAAGAGGTAACCGGTGAGGAAGTGGCGCTGGTCTGGATGATTGCTGATGTTGTAGCAACTGTAGGCGTCACCACAGCACTCGTTTTGGCGACCGTCTGTTGTCCACCGATTTCGATAGAAGCCGAGGTATCATGGTCCGTCTCGTTGTAAGCCGCGCCTGCACGAGGAAGGAACTGGACTGACTCGGACGCGGCCCTTGCTTGTTGATGTTGACGATGTCGGTGCACTAGACCTCGGTTGGCATGTCCATTCCCTTGTTGATGAGTGTCAAAGGCTGCTGCATTGGCAGTAGCGGATAGTATAGCGAGCGTCGTCAAGACACGGATTAAAGATTGAGGCGGTTGCATGTTGATAACGGTGTAGCGAGATTCGTCGAAGGCACAGCCTAGGTAGTTTTGGTGGTAGTGGTGTAAAAGGCTGAACGAGGGTGGATTGTAGTGAATGTGAATGTCAGTCGATCAAGACCTGTTGAGCGACGTATAGTTGAATTGTATAGGTAAAGGGAAGAGATGGGAGGAGGAATGATCAAGGGAACTTGGTTGAACTTCCTTTCTCCCTTCAATTGGCCTTGGACCAGATATAAACAACAAACGCGAGTTGCGAGTTGGCTGGAAGATCGGCAAGCCAACAACAACGCGGCAAACGCGACGGAACCAAAATAAACCCTTCTTCTCTTTGTTCGAGTACAATAAATAATGAATGGTCCAACCACGATCTATGTGGGCTGTTCACAGCCACTTCTCAGCCTGTTCGTCGTCGTCTGTCTATCTCAAAGCGACCGCCATCTATGAATATTACCTCAAGCTTTACACATGTTGTACAACGCTCCAGCAATACGATACAAGCATGCGCTTCTCACTCCTCGAAATAATCAGCTCCTCAGTCATAACCGGTGAACCCAGCCTCAGCTCGCGATGCCACGTCAGATGAGACAGCTGCAGACCACCGACCTGCTGCGGCTTCCTGCATGCAAGCGCACCTTGAGCCGTCTTGCTATGCCATTCGCAGCCTTTCTTTCTTGAGTACCATCAGCATTTCCTACCCTCACTTCGGCTCAGCATGGCATACATCGCCGACCACACTCCAGCAGTCCTGAAAGGCCACGCAGCACAAACGATTGAAGACTGTCCCGCCTACTTTCCCCCATACGTCAACCCCTCGGACCATATCCTGGATATCGGGTGCGGACCTGGAAACGATCACCTTGGGATTCGCTCGAAGGTTCCCGCAAGGGAATGTCGTAGGGATAGATATCTCCCGAGTTGATGATCAGGAACACGGAAGAGGCGCACGAAAAAGGCGTGGAAAACGTTGCGTACCAAGTGGGAGACATCTTCCACCTTCCCTTCTCCGACGCAACATTCGACATCACGTACTGCCACCAAGTGCTCTGTCACTTGACCGACCCTAAAGAGACCATGAAGGAGATGATCCGTGTCACGAAACCCGGAGGTATCGTTGCGGCGCGGGAAGCTATCTTCGAGGGCATAATCGTCTACCCTCTGACCCTTCCACTTGTCGCATGGAAGGACAAGCTTCAACGAATGCATCTCGCCAAAGGCCAGCATCCAGATGCAGGAAAAACTCTGAACCATTGGGCTCTACAACTCGGTGTCGATCCCGAACGTATTCGGTCTAGCGCGGGGAATTTCTGCTACTCGGGACGAGAACAGAGGGAATGGTGGGGTAGCGTGTGGGAGGAACGAAGCGTGTCGAAAGAGTGGGAGGAGAGTATGGTTGGGCCGGGTATAGCGACAATGGAGGAACTACGAGCGATCTCGCGAGAGTGGAAGAAGTGGCAGGCCAAGGAGGAAGCGTGGTTTGGGATGATGCATGGGGAGATACTGGTCTGGGTTTAAATGTGAGAGCAGGATACACGGTAAATCTGGACTCTACATTATGTTGGATGAACGTTGAATGATATCTTCCCCGGTCGAAAACGCCTGCCGTAAAGTGCACTCAGACGAACCACCCCACGGGCTTGACGCCTGCCTGGAAGGTGCATGGGACCACCTTTTCCTTGCGCACCAGCGTCCCCGAATTGCGCGACTCTTTCCCAACCGGCTACCTCTGCAGTACTGGTGGAGCTCCTTTCGTATCAGCTTGATAAGGTGACCCGATTACTCGTTCCCGAGTTCCCGCATAGTGGTATTTCGCGTAGGCATGTCGAGAAGTAAATTGCATTGCAGACAACTACCCCTGAAGGAAGCATGATAATCACGTTAGCGCCACCTCTTGTTCAAACCAGTGAACATCATTTCACGCTTCATGATGGTCGTGCGGGATACTCCAGACTTCCGCACAGAAGATCGAGGAGTTTCTTCGTGGTATCGTTGTTTGCAAGGTGTTGCTTCTAGAATCAGGATAACGTCCACCTTCGACGTGTTCGTATCCTACGCCTTCTCTTAAGCCCAAGCCCCCACCACCGGTTGGATAATGAGCAAGCGGACAGCGCAAATCAGCTTGAATACGGTAGAAAGCTTGGTGGAAGACCTCATATAGTAAATGGTAATATGCCCATGTTATATTCCGAAACTCGGTCGCGGCCGTCTTTCACATTGCTAGATCTCATTTCCTCACTCGCTTGTTCTGGATACTTGGAAAAGCCCGTGAATGACGGGAAATCTTACACAACTGGAAGACGGATCTCTACGCTGGGAAATCACGGTCGACTTCCCAGCCATCTTTACCACTATCATGCTATTCAGGCGTCATAATGTAGTGAGCGTTGTGTTGTCGGTTACTAGATTCTGAAGTCACGTGTCCTTTACCTGTCTTACATCATCTTCACCTTCTTCCGAGCGACCGGAACAATCAAGGGTCGAAGCATTTTCTACTTGAAAGGAGGTCTATCCCAACACATCAAAAGCATCACCTGTCTACACTCGTTCTGTCAGCTGCGCTGTTCAGTCTTTCTCATTTCCTATAAATCTCCAACAGTTCCTGGATCGAACGCCTCGTCCATCTGACCTGCATTCCCGTCGATAAACACCAGCCACTACAACGTCCCATCATGGCATCAGCATTCCGAGCCTACTCTCAGTTTCTCTCACAACGTCCCTTCGCAGGAAATATGGCGACGTCCGCGGTAGGTACACCTCTTCTGCTGCGAATGAATGCTCGTGTCTCCTACCGACCGCACGCTGACCAAAACTTATCTTTGGTCAGACTCTATTCGCTGCTGGAGATGCGTTGGGTCAATATGTCGAAGGAAAAGAGACATACGATGTGGCTCGTACGGCGTGAGCCGCCTCCTACTATCTCATCGGAATTGGGGAGACACTGATTACTAGAAACTACGTATAGGCGAATGAGTGCTTGGGGTGGTCTCGGGTGCGTTGTTCTAGAACTGGCCTCTATTATCAATTACTGACTCCTTTAGCTACTCCTTTGCTATCATTGTTGCCTACAGTTTCGGCCCGATCGTGACTGTTTGGTTCAGGTTCTTACAAAAGAATGTCAACTTTGGCAATCAGGCTTTGACGACGGTTGCAAGGGTCAGTGGCATTGACTTCAGACGGCGTCTCCGAGATCCAACTAGATATGCAAAGCAGGCAGCTGATTGATCTTGTTCTCTCTACTGCTGTACAGGTCGGCCTTGACCAATTCGTTGCTGCACCCACGATCATCAGCACTTTCTTCATGGTCATGAGCCGAATGGAAGGGAAATCGTGGCAGGATGGCCAGACAAAGATTAAATCGAGTAAGCCAATACTTTGCACGTCGAAGACGTTATTCTTCCCTTAACATCCACTGCGTTTCAGCTTTATTCCCAACTTTGCAAGTGAATTGGATGCTGTTCATACCGGTTCAGGGTATCAATCTGGTGAGGAAGCGCGTGTCAAATCCCAGACACAAAGTTGCTGACCTCTGCCTTTCGCATTCTCGCGGCCTCGTTAACTTCTGTAGAGCGTGAGTCAACTATGGCGCTTGTTACGCACACCGAACAGGTCTAAGTTGCAACCCTCTCCTCTACCAGGTCGTCCCTCTCCAATACCGTGGACTTGTCATCAACGCCGTCAACATCCCATGGAACGCTTACCTCTCCATGCAAAATTCGGCTGCGGGTTCCGAGCTTGGTTCCGGGAAAAACATTTGATCAGGTTGAAGCGGTCGGGGAGCTGGTCGAGGTCACGTAGATGGATCCGTGCGGTCTCAATGAAATCCCCATGAGAAGACGACCGTCGCGCCAGCAGCAGTTCTTGCGAGGTATGGCATCTCAGGAGGATCTTGAGGGTCACACCACTTGTAACGCCGTGTCGTGTGCCTGTGACCTACGAAAAATTCTGCTGACTAGGGGGAATTATCGCACCGAATGTAAGGTCACCGAGATGAACTTCCCACTATTACCTCATATCTAAGGGAGCTCTTATCGAATACGGTAGCTGGTGTAGCTGAACAGCTGGTTGAGCGATTCCCGACTTCAAAGGACTTGCAATCGATGGCTAACGTGTGGCACAGTGTAGCTCTCAGCATTTTCAGGCTGCATGCTCATAGCCTTAAATACCTGCCTGCTCCATGAATAAGCACTCGGCTGTACTACGTGCAACCGCTGTACCATGAAGCTCAAGCTGAAGAATGCCGCCGGTAGCTGGTGGAACCAGTCGTTGACAGCCGCTGTAGCATAGCTGGTATAGCCTCATCGCCCAGACAGCTCTCCAGACGATTCTCCAGACAGTCTCCAGACGCTCCCCAGAATCTGCGCAGCCAGCTCCCCCGTCTCAGCCTATTTCATTAGTGAGCTCTCTAGTTCTAGCTAGTCTCTCTGGAGCAGCTTCTGAAGCTTGGCGCCGATCTTAGAGAACAGAGGTATGTACTACAGTACAACTA
Organism: Naganishia vaughanmartiniae; assembly: GCA_030039245.1. NCBI lineage: Eukaryota > Fungi > Basidiomycota > Tremellomycetes > Filobasidiales > Filobasidiaceae > Naganishia > Naganishia vaughanmartiniae. The sequence continues at coordinate 597,500 of JASBWU010000009.1, forward strand.
TAGCTCCCAGCTTAGCGGCTTAGCCTATAGAAGCTCCTATAGACTGCCTAGCTGACTGCATATAGCTGATCATGATTTGTATGATTCGCCGCGCCGCTTGGGTAGGTCATCACTCGCTTACTCGCTTGGAAGCTCATCCGCGGTGACTGCAGTAAGCCAGTAGTAAGCCCTGCAATAAGCTGCAATTGCTCTATGACGCCTGTTTGACTCGGGCTGCTACAGCTGCTGCTACCGACTATAGCTCTGTTCGCTGTTGCTGTGAAAACGTTGCATATCCTAGCTCATATCCTAGTTTTCGACGTCTTCCATCATGTCAGCTATCATGTCCCTCCTTAGCGCCTTGCTTGCTTTCGCTGGGAAGATCAACGGAAACGAGTGCGGACTGCGGAGTCACCGTCCGTCGACTCTTCGAAGAGTCGGGGCCTGATTCGGTGGTATAATTTGTATTTGATCTCCTCCGAAACTACATACCTCTGCTCCAGCGAACTAAGTAACGAGGGACTAATGAGGGAGGAGGGTGCTAGTATCGAATAATGTAGCAAGAAGCATACATGTGGTTTGATGATATGATGGGGATATAGGAATGTTATCAAGACGCGGGACAGGCATGGCACATTTCGACGAATACAAGGCAAGTTGAAAAGAAGACGAGATGGTCGCTGCAATAACAATGTACAGACAGATAGCTATACAGACGACAATGTTGAACCGCTTGAAAGTTCGCTTGAAGTTCCACGCCGGCCACGAGTACGCAAACATCCGCTCCGACAGCCCGCTCCGCCACAGGAACCAATCAACGACCAAGCCTTCTCATATTCTTTGCACCATCCTACATGTCCTACACCGATCGCATCCGAATATGGACAGCTGCGTGAGCTGCTGCATGGAGTCGAGCTTCGAAAGCTGTTCCGAAAACTGGCCGACACGAATCATCATAAATCCGGATCGCCGGACGAGCGGACGCGCTGGAGGCGCTGCTGGACGTCTTGCTGTCGCAGCTGTGGAGGTGCAAACAGCTGAGCAGACGCAGGGCGAGACTGGTAGAGAGCAGGACGAGCAAGTGTGCACAGCTACCTGGGGCGAAACGAAACACGGGACAATTTTCGCGTCGATGCCCGTAGTCACCAAAGAGCTAGTCACTGTCGCGGACGCAAGACAAAGATTTCTCTAGCGCTCAAGATCAGACAAGTATACTCCCATTACAGCTCTCATTGCATCGACAGTGTAAAATCGTGCAGAATCGGCATTTCAAGGCAGTAGTACATACAGTCTACGCAACGACTTATTTTTTCCTCTGTAATCGCGTTGCTTCAGAACAACGGGAACCCGCTACTGGAGCTTCTAATGGCTACTCTACCAGATACTCTTAGCATGGCCAAAGAGCTGCCATGTTTGCTGCCGTTTTGTCAATAATGTTTGACGAGCCTCTCAGGTTGGAACGTCGAGGGACGGTCGACAGCGATACATGGCAAAGCTCGTGTTCTCGTTATCTCTACCAATTGCGTACTTCTACCACGACGTAGTTCAACGCTGGCCTCCATCGTTCAGAGCAGTGATTGACCAGTCATCAGCCCGACATCTCCGCTCCGTGGACACACCGAAACTATCGGCATAATTGCGAGCTCTCGGAAATCCGCAAGCGCTTCTACTTACAGTCTCGCTGCGCTCATTCGAGCTGGAAGGACCAGCGTACGCCTTTGGTCTGCTCCTCCAGACTCCGCCATTCACAGTCGACACTGCGTTGAGCAGATCGTCCTACGAAAAGTTGCTTCATCAAGCAACAGCGGGATTGCCGCTGTAAGCTTACGTTACCTACATTGCCCTTGAAACCGGACAGTATTGACGAACTGCTCTTGTTAACGATCGGATAGAGTAACGTCAAGGTAGAGTCCTCTAAGAACGATTCTTGGGCGGAAAATCGGTGTCGATTTACCCGGAGGACACGGCCTGCTTGCTCGTCAGGACAGCGATTATCAAATCAAAAATCAGCAAGACAAGAGCAAGGCTCAGGCGACGAAGGTACGGAAATTAGCATTGAAAGGCCGCAGCGTCGACGACAAGCGCTCGTAAGTGAGAACTAGACTTTCTTCGCGTTGTCCACCTGTATCGTCTTTTACCCCCAAGGGAGTGAAGGACATGGGCAGGAAGCGTTCGAGGTTGGCGAGGCGCAGAGCGAGTGGCTAGCAAGAGTCGCGAGTATCGGATCAAAGTGGAGTGTTACGACAATGCTGCGAGGTCTAGACATCAATTCATACAACAAGGCAGTCGCAAGGGTCTTCGTGTTTCAAGGGGTTTCAAAGGACCCTTCATTTTTGGTGCCGCCGGCAGAGGGACAATAGATGGAGACGGTAGCAAGATCGACATCGGAAGATCATCACAAGGCCGCAGGCGTACCTTGTCGCTTGCACCGCCCACATGAAGAATGGACGAAAGCAGCGATATCGAGTTGTCCCGAGCCTGAGAGATGTCGAGAACCGAAATATTGGAAAACCACTGACGAA